>JADWQK010002393.1:8495746-9709424 GCA_017933935.1 Sesamia nonagrioides | reverse complement strand
CAGACAGACACACAGACAGACAGACTGACAGACAGACAGACAGACAGACAGACAGACAGACAGACAGACAGACAGACAGACAGACAGACAGACAGACAGACAGACAGACAGACAGACAGACAGACAGACCGACAGACAGACAGAGTTACTTTCGCATTTATAATATTAGTATGGATTATGTATTTACGTAATTTTCTTGCAATAATAGTATTTATGATCATTTCGACGAAATGAAATATAGCGAGGTCTTCATCGTGTCCCATCACTGGCTTACTTGATATCAAGTAATTGGCGCTGGGGGCAATAAAATATTTTCTGACATTTTTGTTTCTATTGAAAATACAACAAATAAGAACTTATTATGTGTGAAAAAGTTAAAAATATGGCTGATATCAGGGCAAATGTCCGTAAAAACAAATTAAAAAGTCTTGTAAATGTCGTAAATTTATTTTATACTGTGATTACTTCTAATCAAGTAGTGGCGCTGAGGGCACGAAAATCCCGAACTTGTATAGAAGTGATTGGCGTTCAAAAGGTTAAGAAATAAAATAAAGTGGGTACTTACAAGTTAAATTCAAAGTTTTTTTTAATGTAAATAAAACAAAGAGTGGATTTATAAAGTCATATTTATATCTTAGAAGTGTATAAACATATTTCGGTGGCTCAGTTGTTATTGACTATTTTGTACACCAACAATGAAAATGAACAATGACAATGTCCTACCCTATTTACTTATTTTAATAAACTCTAGGAACCCTTGTAGACAAACGAAACTACATTTTAGTTCAGTGCATATTTTTTTCTATTTAATTAATAAAAGGCCTGAAGAAAAAAATATTGGCTTAATCCTGTCAAATTATACAAAGTGTAACGTAAAAGGTATATACATACCAAGGGCATGGCATCTTTACAAGGGTCTTTTTAAACCTATCTCTTAATGTAGGAAGTTATGAGGAAAACACTGCCTGTGATAGGCTATTACCATAGTAGGCGCACGGAATTATTGATGACATTTATCGTGATTTTGGCAAGCAATGTGACGTGTAACTAGTAGTTATTAACGTATGTAGTGTGGTGCCACGTCCGTTATGATTTGATTTTAAGAAACACACGAAACCAAAAATTTGTAATGAATTTTTTGAGTATTTTATTTTGAGTGAAATGTAAGTTATATACTCAATTGACAGGCTAATGACATGGCGAAAATACGCCAATTTGCACATGATGATGGCTGATTTGATTTTTGATGGTTTATTAATCGTTCACACGTGTTCTTGGCAAAATTGTGGCGTCTCTCCCACAAAGGCCATTAATCAAGAATTGAATTGGCTGATTTGACAGGGCTTAATATAATATTTACCTTCTATCCCTTTCTTAAAGAAAAAGATGCACTAAATTTAAAATTTAGTTAAGGTTAGGAACAATCGGCAATCGGTCATCGGCACTCATGTTACCTATAATACTGCAGTTTTTTTCTAATGATGTTGATTTTTAGATTTATAACTACGTAACAAAGTAGAACAAACAATCACCTGGATTTAATCCGAACAAAACTAAGAATAAACTTCTAAAATATCAATTAATAGGCCTAGGGCGGATCCGGGTACAATTGTGGAACAAAAATTAGGAACTTTAATATGGTGGACGATATGTAGTAAAGTATAGTAAATAAACAGGGTGTCCCGTAATTAATGAAAAAGGCATTGTACTCATCAAAATGTAGGAAGGCAAACTGTCTTGTCGCGATGTTTGGTATCGTAGTAATTATTGATCATAAATTTGAGTACAATGAACCGCTAAAGGGTTATTCATTAATTACCGCTCACACTGTAGATAAAATTCCTCATTTTATATATAAAAAAAAATGATGCAAAACAACCAAAAAAATTAATGCCTCGAGAATCCCAGATACGCCCTTGGGTCAAAATAATAATAAAACTAGCATTTACTTAAGATAATTATATTTATTTGGAATCATAAACATAAAATAATAACTGAGGTAGTTATTATTCTCTAAATTGCGATTTTAAATTTGCTAGACGAAAATGACAGCGATCATTACTTTAATATCAGGTTGACAAACAAAAAACGCCGAGAGCAGCTGTCATTTCAGTCTAACAAATTAAATCTGAGATTACTATCCGTTTAGCCGTATCAAATATAAGATTATTTGAGTACGTGCGAAATTCTATACATTCTTTGAAAAGAACAGTCTTTAAGAGGCTCATACGTACCTAAGTACGTCACACTTGCTCTTGTGCAAATTCAGTATCCTAATATCTAAATATAAAAAAAAAATCTTGAGTATGATAATTACGAGGTAATGGCTAAGGAGGCTCGAAAGACCACCAATTAATTTATAATAGACTCGGTTAACATAACTTGCATTTGGTCTTCAGCAAATACAATAAAAAAAAAACAGCTTAATACAATAATAAGTAACTAAATAATGAAAAACTTACAAAGTAATAAGCCAATGGGCTAAGCAAATTCGAAAGACAAACGGATTTGTTAGACCTAGCCTACGAACATGTATAAGCCTAAATCCTAAACAATCAGCCTCAAGTAAAAATAAACCAACATAAAGTTATAAAAAAAAAAAAAAACAAGAACACGGACTCCTGATCCTAAAGCGGCCCATTATGTATGTATTTGTAAGTATAAAGACTTCAAAATAATTGAGTCGGAGAAAAAGTTTTTATGCAATTTTGAAGCAACTGGTACTTTGGTGTCATCATTGTTCAAAGAATCAATTCAAAAAAATTAAAAAGCTACAGTCATATAAACAAAACAAAAATAGAGCTGGCTGGATTTAGGAGTCCGAGGGTGTAGTAAAAAAAGAGGTAACTTATGATTGCAGGGAACGAAAATCTTCTTCCTTCTCACGATGCAAGTTGGAGTACAGATGAATGCGCATGGCATGTAGTGGCATCGGCTTTGTGTTGCAAAGCTTGCAAGTCAGCTCAACGCTTGAAGATACCGGCGTCCTGTAGATAGGTAAAATGAATATTTAACAAATAATAAAATTCTCTTTAATGATTTTGTAATCAAACACGATGATTTCATCAATCTAACTATTAAATCGAGACTTGATCTTTGTAAAGAACTAGTGCAATATACAGAGTGGTGCTGACAATACGACAATAAATTAAACATCGTGTACCTCAACACATTCTCAGTCTACCCATAAAAAATCATATAAATATGTCCATTAGTTTAGTCACAGGAAATTATTTTTCATTTTTCACATGTTCTACATGATGTACATGTTGATAAGGAAGCGCTAACAGGTTGATGACCGCCGCATCCAGCGGTACTAAACTTTAATAATAATGGCGCGAAAAAGCAAGTCGATACAGGAACGCGCTGTCGCCCGCTGATCGAAGGTCTCTGAACCAATATTTTAAAGGATGTTCTATTCCGTTTGCAATTTTATGCGATTTAGTTTGTTTGGAATTTTCATATTTTTTTTATTTTGATGCTAGGTTTTTTCTTTGGTTTAGGATTATTCTTATGGACCAGCGTTGTTCGTGTTTTTATTTATTATCGTATTGTCAGCACCACTCTGTATAAAAGAACATTATGTAAACATCATTATTTTGTATATCTACTTTCTGTGCAAATAAATATAATTGAATTGAATATAATTCGCTTCTGAAGACTAAGCGCGTAGACTGAAGTTTTGGCCGAAGTTACGGTCGGTCCCTACTTCGCATTTGCTCCTAACATGAGATTGGTATGGGGTTCAATAAAGAATATAACGCTTTTTATTATCGACCTAAAAAGAATACTATTTTGTTTTACGTACGGACGCAACTGTGATCAACATAAGTCCGGGATTTTGTGTTCAAAATATCAGATAATAATATATCATAATCGGCCTATACAGAGTGTGTCTGACATCGTAACGCAAACTTCGCAGATAGGCTACACCTCATGCCACTAATAAAATTATGATAGTCATTTATATCGTTAATGAACGGTTACAAAATTCACAGTGGTTAAAAAAAAGTGTCGGCTCGGCATTTGAACGTTGCAAGCGTGCCGCCGTGCGGGTTTGTAGAGGTGACGTTGACCCCTGATGTAAACTCTATCAAATCAGCTGATAAGACAGTTTTTCGAGTTTTGTTTTCATTGCGCTTTTTTGTGTAATTAGCGAAATAATTAATTTTTACTTTAAAATCTTATTGGGTTATAAAAGTATAGCAATTATGGAAGGTCTAAAATGAAAAAAACTTCATATATTTTTTTTAAATCATGAGAAAGCCGACGAAAAATTCCACCACTGGGGGGTTCAGAATCATGTACTGGATCCATGGTACTCGGTTGTGCGTCGATGTCAGATACACCCTTTATTGTTCCCACTATTGAACTTGGGACATAGGTCTCCTCTCGGTGAGAGGGAATGGGCCGCAATCTACCACGATAATAATATATGTATAGGTTTCTGCAATAATATATACTAGCAAGTAGGGATACAGCCGATACGTAGCAGCTTTATCACCATAACATGTCGCACTTATATTTTATCGATCGCGTGACAATACCAATTAAGAAAAATAAATAAGTGGTGTTATTAGGTAATGATATAACAACTCATAATCGTACTGGCCTCATTACGTATAATGAGTTCCAAATAGTTTTTATTAGTAAATTATACGCAAGTTAGAATGGTGTGGTTCATAAAAAATATATTTATATCTTTTTAAGTTTAGAATCGTGTTTTGCATATATCAGTTCAGTTAAAAATTAAGGTGTGATCGTTCTCATTATGTAAACTATTGTTGTACCAGTTAGATTATTAAGACAAATGTTAATATCTAAGTTAACCGAGAATCTATGTCCGTTTTTTGGTTTTTAAAACCAGGTCTTGGTTGCCAACCAAGATTTTAACTTTTTAATCCTGGAGATTAAAAAAAAAAAGATTTGACAACAGAAGTAACTCAGAGGAACAATATAAACTAGGGTTGTAACGGAGCTTCGCCTCCGCTTCCGTTACTGCGGAAGTTCCGCAAGAAATCGTATCTACGCATCCGCCTCCGCCTCCGCACAATTTTTGCGGAGTTATAATGGAGGTTTATTTACGTATTTATAAAATAAATAACGCGCAAGCTGCGACGCTCGACAATCGTCCGGCCGCGTTTGAGCGCGAAATGGTCAAGAATCAACTAGTGCGAGGCGGGAATGCGGCAAACACAATTTGTTTCTCCTTAATATTCATTACAAGAAGGTAATGTTTTTTTTTACCAAGGATACTACTATTAATGTACGTATTTAAAATAAAAATTTTGTTTTATTTAACCATAAATTTCAATTTTTTCTATACGTGCTTTCACCTCCGCCTCCGCTAACAAGCCTCCGTTACAACCCTAATATAAATAACCTACAATAATTAAAATAAAATTAAACCCTAAAATAAATCCAAAAAAATCCTCACAGAATAATGCCATTTGACATTTTGATCAATAACTAATGCATTAACTGAAATCGGAAAAAATCTGTATTTGCATTCTGTCTTTTCAACTTTTCAAACCTCCTTACCTGCCAACAAGCAGCTTGAGCTGGTCGTTATCTTTCTTGAGCTGCAACAGCGCATCGCGGCACACAGGATATAGTTCCTGTGGCGCATGTAGCGGGTAGATCACAGCTCGCTCCACCATGTCGGGCACGGAGATCTCGAGCAGTTCATTGGCGGGCACGGAGTGCCACTCCCATGCGTGCGGCGCGAATTCTGATTGACGGTGTGTGCGACGCTTCGTTAGGAGTCTGGAATAAGAATGTAAGATAGTGGTGTATCTTGGATATCAACATCTACCGACTTTTTCCCAACCATACAATATGTAATGAAAACCCCGTCTGACCCACAAGGATAATAAAGGTTAGGTAAACACATGACCAAATAAAATATGAAATTTTATATAATCATCATAATAACAATACTAATGAATTTTGAAATAATCTTTTTTTTTTCTGTGAATTAACTCCAACTTCCCCAAAATTTGGTATTTTTTTAAAAAGAGACAACACCATTTTTGTCCGTATTATTGTGAGCGAATAGCGATGCGACCGCGTGCCCTGCCCCCTTCACCCGCGCATGCATTGCTTACCGCACATGTATTAAGTTGCGAAACAATATTTATTTTTTTAGGGTTATTTTTTTTAATTTAGCCCTGCTTTGTAGGCATAAGTAAAATCAGTTATTGATACCTAACAATATCCTCACGGATCGGACAGGGTTTTCTTTACATGTTGTATAGGGGGTCAACTTCCAGTCTAACCGGGTCCAGCTGCAAACCAGTATTACGTGAAGCGACTGCCTATCTATCCGCCACGATTCAGTTATTTGGTAATACGGTACTCCTTGATAAGGAAGGTTGTCAAGAATTTCGGGCTTCCGACGACCCGTAACGTTTATTAAAGAACCACGATTGACAGCCGGGTCCAAAGGATTAATGTGCTTTCTGTCACACGAGGTCTTGGTGTGTAATTGTGTCCGACCAACCACGGCAAGCTCGGCTATCTAACCCTCATTGGTCAACAACTGCAGCTATTTTACTTAACTACAAGCCCCTCGTCATGTCACCTCGTATATTTTACAAAAATCCATCATAAGGTTCTTTTTATGAGGAAATATGAAATGCTTGCCCCGCCACTGCAACGCAAGCAAGCTTGTTATTGACTTATAACATCCAAAATACAATTATGATTCCTAAAAATAAGAAGGTATGTAGAAAAAGTAGAGAATGACAACCGAGTTCTGGAACAAAAACCAACGTCTTTCCTTATTGGATGCCTGCAACTAGATATTGAATATTGAATGTTTTCATTTACGAGAAATGGCCTTCAGGTGTGAGCACATCAGGGTTAGCCTACCTAGTAAGTAAGTAATTACTAATTCCCACATGAAATACCCACGAGTTTAAAGGAAACAAATGTACGAACTGCATAAGATCCTTGCGTATGAGACGCGGCACTTGGGGACGGAACTCGTCGTCGTAGGTGGGCTCCTCCTGTCCGTCGCAGCAGTACATCATATGGTCCATCAGATGTCGGATGTGGTTGATCTAGTGTAACAAAATAATTTCTTTATAGAACTCTCAAACACTCAGTTTTGCCAGACTAGCTCTGAATTCCAAAGAGATGTAGCAGTACATATCTGCGGAAAACATGCAACGGGAGTTCTGCATGATTACGTTTAAATAACCAAAAGCTAGATGATTATGTACCGCGTTTCAGAATAACCCAATAGGCTATTTGACAGTATGAATATTGCTGTGATTATTTCCTTTAAATGCATACAATGAGGGTTCTTTATGTCATTTACACGAGTTTTAATGAAAATAATAACATTTAATATATCCAGAAACACAAAAATATGTTTGGGATTTTGTTTCTCGCGCCAAATATTGTGAAACGATCCGGATTGGCTAATGTCACGATGACGTCATACGTTCATAAACACTTGTTGTCGTTCTATGTGTTCTCAGGTGTTTTAGCGTTTTTAGAAGATTTTTAACGATATTTGGAGCGATTTGTGGTATTTTTTTGTTTTCTGACTGACAAATAACAGGTAACCACGAACACCACTGCCGAAACGAAAATCGTTTATAAGTTTGTGACGTCACTAACAAAGCGCCACGCCATATTGCTGAATAAAGCGTTTCGGCGGCTTATTTGAATTTTGAATTTTTATTTGAGGGTTTCTTACGAAATACGTATTTAAAATTAAAAAAAAAAAACTTTTGGTGAACTTCTTAACCGCAACCAAGTAATTCAAGATAGAAATTATAAATCTGTCAAATAGCCTATTGTAGAAATCCCTGAGTATTAATGTAATGTAACCTTTCTTACTAGAGTTAAATCAATAAGTGTACGTGTGTGTATGAGCGAAGACGGGTGTCGCGTATTTGAGTACCATACTCAAATACACGGACCACGGTTTTTCTTGTGATTGTACACTTAAGAACCCCCTTGGGGGTTATTTTCTTTTAATGCAACCTTAGTATAGAGAAATAAACTTTCCTCCTTATACATAAACATTGCTTAAAGGTAACTAGTGATTAGCGATTCTTTAACCATACATTTTTGACCTTTTAACGTCAGTAAACTTTAATCATCGTTTATTATTAACTCACAAGTGCAATATCTTCGACATTGAGATCAGCATCGATTTCCACCAACAGATCATGCTCGGGTAGGTACGGCATGCCCTTCTCATTGCTGCCTAGTCCGCAGAGAGCGCTCACGTACCGCGTGCCCGTCGTGTTGCGACGAAGTTCCGCACTGCAAACATTACAACTTATAAGGCTGGAAGGTATCATATACACTGTATAATGCTATTGGTGACGTCCGGCGTCCATATTAACCTCAAGACTGTTTTAATGCTGCTGAGTTTTTCATCAATAGGATGTAAACGACACCAAAAATTAAATTAATTACAGTTACAGTAATACATCATTTATGGAACACGGTTTGTAGAGAAACAAATGAATTCTTGTCCAAAATAAAACAGGAACATGGCAGTTACAGATTTCATTTTAACGTTATTTTTTGTTTATGAAACCTGAAACGACAAAATAAAAACCGAAACCTGAATATAGTTTGTTCAGAATAAGCAACTGAGTCGATTCCAACCATTTTTACATCATGTTGTATTTTTTTCCCAAATACATTTAGAAATTATTGCAGTGTGGTTACCGCGCCTCGCCGCCGCAGGCGCGGGCGGATGAGCGGCGCGTTGTCCATATTTTTGTTAGGGCAACTAGGTAACAGAACAAACTCAAAACTTTGTGATTTTTCATTATTACTTTATGAAAGTTGTTTCGGATTTCGCATATACAATATGTTAAGAAAACCCTGTCCGACCCGTAAGGATAGTAAAGGTTAGGTAAACACATGACCAAATAACATATGAAATTTTACATAATCATCATAATCATAGTAATAATATTAGTGAATTTTGAAATAATCTTTTTTTCTCGCGAATTTATTCTAACTTCCCAAAAATTTGGTCATTTTTAAAAAGTGACAACATTATTTTTGACGGTATAATTCTGAGCGAATAGCGATGCGACCGCGTGCCGCGTACCCTGCCCCTCTTCGCCCGCGCCTGTATGGCATACCGCACATGTTTTAAGTTACCTCTTTTTGCGAAATAATATTAATTTTTTTAGGGGGATTTTTTTTTAAGTTTAGCCCGTCTTTGTAGGCATTAGTAGAATCAGTTACCGATACCTAACAATACCTTCACGGATCGGACAGGGTTTTCTTAACATATTGTATAAAAATAACGTAGTATGGTGAAAAAAACATACTTACCCTAGTGATATTATCCTAGTAAGAAAACTAACGAATACATTTGTATGAGCAAACGCCGACCGCATTCTGTGACTAAATTGAGAAATTCGGCGTTTGCTCATGAACGTGATTGTACTCACACGGGACAGAAGAGTAGTGAGATGATGGCAGGCATTCCGGGCAGGTTCGGCATCAGCGTAGTGTGACGTAACGTTAGTCGAGTTAAGGATTCGTTGCAGCCCACGTCAGCTGCCACTAACAGCCTATGGAAAAAAAAGATGTTTTAGACCCTACTAAAAAGGCCAAAAGTATGATAACTAGTAAAAATAAATATGTTTATTGTTAGGTAGTCGTGGTGGCTTAATGGTTAAAACAGCAGCAGCATCTTAAGTATGCGTGTGCGGGTTCAATTCCAGGTCAGGCAAGTACCAATGTAGGAGTTTTGGTGGGAAAGTCAAGCTGAATGTCACACTCATTTTTCATTGGACTTTTATAATTATTTATAGTGTTGTTTGCTAAATAAAAGCGCGTGATTTATGTAGAAAAAAGGGCATTCAGTGAATAATTCATAAAGAACAGTGAAATATCGCAGCATAGTGGCCACATCATGACTTTGTCTTAATCCTCCCTCGTAAGACGGGTCACGCTGCCGTCTTTTTCGATATGAATAATTCATTACGCGACATTGGCTAAATGCACAAACCGTGCGAAGTCATAAAAGAATAAAAGTAAGAAGTGCCAATGTAACTTTTCTAAAGTTACATATATGTACTTTCTAAGTATATCTTGGGCACCAATGACTGAGTACAAGGTGAAGGAAAACATCTTGAGGAAACCTGGACTGTAAGTCTGAAATCGCCAACCCGCATTGAGCAAGCGTGGTGATCACGCTCCATCCTTCTCTGTATGAGAGGAGACCTGTGCCCAGCAGTGGGACGATAAAAAGGTTGATGATGATGATGAATTATTGCTAGTAAATATAAACTCGCAAATAAGATTGTGTGGATTCGTGCAAACCTAGTACTTTTTACTGCTCATAAATCATATTTCAATCATGATTCGGAAAAAAATATCGTAATATTTAGCATATATGTGTGTTGAAAGAAAAAAAAAGAAAAACAATATTACCTGGGAAAGGAACAAGTTATTGTTTATAACTTGTTTTTTTGCTTGGTAACATATATTTTTTATTTTTTTATGGAAATTATTTATTATACCTCTAACAACGTATATATGCTAAATACCACTCTAGTGGATCAGACGTAAAAAGAAAAGAAACATCTATTTTTTTGTTCAAGATTACGATTTCTGAATGCAATTTAAACTTTTTTTTTTTTTTTGTTGGGATGGGATATCATCAAAATATGTCCTCTCCATCTCTGGGCGGAGCGGAAGTGCATGTCGGACTTTTACTTACTAAAACCGACCAGTGTTTCTTCACTTTCTTGTGCGCCAGGGCCACGGTTTCTTTTTTAACCAATCCGCAACCCGGACCCAGGAGGCATCGGTCTTCGTGGACCCCGTCACGATGTGCTGACATCTCTTAGAGGCGCGCGTAAAACACAACGCGCCGTAAGAAACATCTTACTTTCTCATTTGAACATTTAGTTAGGATGCTGTTCTTACACATAAAAAACGACGGTTTAATACTTTTCATAACGACCAGTTCAGTTATTGCCTGCTTACCTTTCATATTTCTCCTGGGGCTCAGTATCGAGTAGTACAGAGTTGACAGAGTTCCATTCAATGACCACCGGTTTCTCGCGGCTTCCATACATCATATTGTGTACTGTGGTCTCTAGGGGACTGCAAGTAAACAACATTAGGTATACAATATGTTAAGAAAACCCTGTCCGACCCGTAAGGATAGTAAAGGTTAGGTAAACACATGACCAAATAATATATGAAATTTTACATAATCATCATAGAAACAATACTAGTGAATTTTGAAATTATCTTTTTTTCCCGCGAATTAATTCCAACTTCCCCAAAATTTGGTAATTTTTAAAAAGTGACAACATTATTTTTGACGGTATAATTCTGAGCGAATAGCGATGCGACTGCGCGCCGCGTGCCCTGCCCCTCTTCGCCCGCGCCTGCGTGGCCTACCGCACATGTTTTAAGTTACCTCTTTTTGCGAAATAATATTTATTTTTTTAGGGGGATTTTTTTTAAGTTTAGCCCGGCTTTGTAGGCATTAGTAGAATCAGTTATCGATACCTAACAATACCTTCACGGATCGGACAGGGTTTTCTTTACATATTGTTTAAACAGCCTTATTGCGTCTGCTCAACAAGAAAATTAATAATCCAATAAATTTCGTTAAGCTGTCAAAATGAAAGACAATGGGCCCAATTCCCGTATTCAAAAACTTAAAGTATAGTGCAACTTTTTCTTTCTACGCTAAGAAGATGACAGAAGATGAACATTAGACCTATCAAATTAGTCAGCGCCTTTTATTTATTATTTATAAACTAGTGCTTGACTGCAATCCCGCCTGATGGTAAGCAGTGATGCAATCGTTGATGGTAAAGCGCGCTAGTTTATTAAGCCTTTTCTAATAGGAAGGAAGACGGCATTTGAGCGAGGTGATGCAATGTTAAACCCAACAACACGACCAACGATGCTGCGCCAGAGGGAGATTGATCTGGAGACTCTCCACGACCAAATTCCTGACACAACAATATTTGGCGCATCGTTACCGGCACACATCGCAACACAACTGCTCAGACCCGTCCTCCGTAAGGCATCACCAGACATCATGCTGGAACACAACGAATTGCTTGGCGGTAAGACTTTGCTTGGCGTATTTTTGGTCGCCATCACTCACGTCTACACTGTCTATGAACAGGACTAAACTAGCAGGAAAAATTTTTTATCATCTGTCCTTTTCTTAAATAATGAATATGAAAGAAAGAGATATTAATGAACTTTGGTTTAGTTTTTGAACACGGGACTCGGGGCCGTTATCATTGTAATTGCGTTATGCAAGTATTACGAGTTAAAATTTGTTGAAAAAACTTGGTGAAAATCAACAGTTTTATTTTCAGTGCTTATTCACCTTCTATAAAAAACTACGCTATTTGTACTCATTTACCTGTGCGGTCCTTTGAGACAGACATCAGAATCGCATTCCTTTGCACTAGGCGGTTCAATCTCAGCAAGTTGGTAGAACGCCATCTCCATCTGGTCCCTGTTGTGGGCACGTTTCTGAATCAAGTTCAGATCCGTAGCGTTCTCTCTAATGTCGTGGTTCAACTGAGGAACAAAACATATAAATGATATAACCAACTGCATGGTTAACTTAGTGTATGGCATACATTATGTACATAAGTTACAGAAAGTCTCTTCCTACCATCCTTACAAATTCCGTATACAGAGTGGTGCTGACAATACGACAATAAATGAAAACACAGACCAAGCTGGTTCATAGGAATAATCCTGAACCACAGAAAAAAACCTAGCATCAAAAATTAAAAATAAAACGAAAATTTCAAACAAACTAAATCGCATAAAATTGCAAACGGAATAGAACATCGTAGCGACTTGCTTTTTTACGCCATTATTAATAAAATTTAGTACCGCTGGATGCGGCGGTCATCAACCTGTAAATGAAAATTCCAAATAAACTAAATCGCATAAAATTGCAAACGGAATAGAACATCCTTTAAAATATTGGTTCAATGACCTCCGATCAGCGAGCGACAGCGCGTTCCTGTATCGACTTGCTTTTTCGCGCCATTATTATTAAAGTTTAGTACCGCTGGATGTGGCGGTCATCAACCTCTAAGCGCTTCCTTATCAACATGTACATCATGTAGAAAATGTGAAAAATGAAAAATAGTTTCCTGTGACTAAACTAATGGATATATTTATATAATTTTTTATGGGTAGACTGAGAATGTGTTAAGGTACACGATGTTTAATTTATTGTCGTATTGTCAGCACCACTCTGTATACATATTGCGTTCATAAATACAGCTGTGTGGCTACCATGAGTTTTCATTACGAGACTCGATCATAGGCTCGACCGCGTTTGGCGTTCTCATTGGTTGAGAGTTCTTACAACCTTGAAGCGGGCCAATCGATGAGTCAAACGCGCTCGATATCGACGATAGAGTCTCATAATGAAAACTCATGGTAGCCACACTGATCATGCAGTTGCAAGTAATACAGACCAGATATTTTGAAGAACATAATTAATAAGTCATGAAAAGTTGGTGAATCAATTTGGTTGGTCAATCCCTGCTGTTGGAAAAACAGCTCACTCCAAGCTTACTTTTTTTTTTAATAATTATAAACTAGCGCTTGACTGCAATCCCGCCTGATGGTAAGCAGTGATGCAATCGTTGATGGTAAAGCGCGCTAGTTTATTAAGCCCATACACTTAAAAAACCTTAGTTAATAGGAAGTCGGCAGTTGAGCGAGGTGGTGCAATGTTAGACCCAATAACACGACCAACGATGCTGCGCCAGAAGGAGATTGATGTAGAGACCCTCCACGACCAAACTCGACACAACAACATTTGACGCATCGTACCAGGCACACATCGCAACACAACTGCTCAGTACCGTCCTCCGTACGGCTTCACCAGAAATCATGCCGGATCACGACGAATCGCTTGGCAAAAGACTTTGTCTGGTGGGTGGTAACTTCTGTCGGCAGCCGATGTTATGGGCTACCACCGAGAAAGTCTACTTGTTTGTGAAGAACAGGCTTGAAGTTATTACTGTCACAATTTGAGCGCACGTACCTTGGACTCGTAGCTCTCCTCGCAGCGAATAGCCAACCCTCGTTTGATAAGCTCGTCGTTCACGTTCACCTTCCCGCCTTCAGCCAGCAAGTCGATGGCGACCACGCCTTGCACCACCGAGTATACCTTCGATTATAAAGCGTTTCTTTTTTTCTTTTCCCATGTTTGCATAGCTAGATTATATTCAGACTCGGTACCGAGCAACCAATGTATAGTACCAATGTGTAGTACCTACACATTGGTTGCTCGGTACCTTAGTCTACCTGAAGATGAAAGAATTCGCGAATACATGTGAAATGAAATAAATAAATAAATATATACGGACAAATCACACAGATTGAGCTAGCCCCAAAGTAAGTTCGAGACTTGTGTTATAGGATACTAACTCAACGATACTATATTTATAATAGATACATATATAGATAAACATCCAACACCCAGGCCAATCAGGAAAAGATCGTTTTCCCTCATTACCTGGCCGGGGATCGAACCCGGGGCCTCCACATCGCAGGCAGGCGTGTTGACCGTTGCGCCACGGAGGACGTCAGAGAACGTCGGAGAAAGTTAAAAATGTGTGGAAAGAACTGCGTCATTCATGAATGTAAATACTACAGGCAGGCCTGTGGTATTTCTGAACGCCGATTGTCAAGCGACAGTCGACGGGGAAATTGATTGTTCTTTCAATATGCAAGCCTGGTATGGTATGGTATGGTATGATATGATATAGTATGGTATGATATGGTATGATATGGTATGGTATGATATAGTATGATATGATATGATATGGTATGGTATGATATGATATAGTATGGTATGATATGGTATGATATGATATGATATGGTATAATATGGTATGCAGGTCTCAGAATATCTTTTTTTTTAACAAATACATGACAAAGTGCTGTAATATTTTTATGTATGTAGGTATATCGTACCTTGCCCAGCAGGCGGCCTTTACAGATAAGCCTCATGAAGCACTGCATGGCGGCGGGCGTGTAGTGCTTGTGCGGGTCCAGCAGGACGCTGGGCTCGACGGCGGCCAGGCGGCACTGCATGGCGAGCGGCGGGGTGTCCGTGGTCACGCCGCCCGGCAGGGAACGCAGGTTGCACATGTGCACGCGGGCCTTGCTGCCGTAGTCGATGTATATCACCTGTGTCACATCAACTTGCTATAAACTACCAGGTCACTCAGAAAGAATTGCGACAAAAAGTTTTTATGTATGAGAAACTGGCCAGTTATAATTTACTAGCTGCGCGCCGCGGTTTCAGCCGCATAGGTTTCGATATTATTTTTTATATGTTCCACTTCTATAATTGGTCGCAGCGTGATGTTATATAGCCTAAAGCCTTCCTGGATTAATGGGTTATCCAACGCAAAAAGATTTTTTCAAATCGGACCAGAAGTTCCTGAGATTGGCGCGTTCAAACAAACAGCTTTATATATTAGGAGTATAGATTTAAATAATATGTTTATTTATAACTAATAGGTAATAGGTATGTTCCAAATTCAAAACTTCCATCCACAATTTTTGGCGAGGCGAATGGATTTACGTCGAGAACTGGTTCAGCATGAAACTTTGTATAGAGGCTAGTGGAGTACTTTGAAAAGATACAATATGTACCTACAGAAATTTTATTATCGCAAAACTTTCTGAGTGTCCCACATACAATCAGAGGATATCCAATGAAGCCATAATTTAAAGGACTAGAAACTAGAATATTGAGTGCAGCGAGCGATTCAAGCTAACCCAAAGCAAAGACATCTTTATCTTCGAAGAGAATACTCTATATATATGTTATTCACCTCACAGCTGATATCGAGCGCTCAGTATCATAAAGAAAACGTTCACCTTGAGTTTCCTAGAAAATGTTTTAGTTATATACCACTTTGAATTCATACTTTTCGGTTTTTGCCAAGCTGTCCTACACATGCAGTATATTTGGCCAGCAGATTATAATAAAAGCCTAATCTATATTACTGCTCGGCTTCCAGAGCTATTTTGACTTATTTTAGCTTAACTTTGCATAATTTGAAATTACCACGCAGGCGGTGTAGAAAAAGATTAATTTGTCAAGGATATAACTTGATAGATATTTTTAAGGGCTGCTAATCTCAAAAATGAAGCCGATATATCTGAATCCAAGATGGCGGCCATAGAAAACAAGTTCTATGATAATGTTATTTAAATAATTAGAATTTCTTCAAAAATTTTCAATTCGCCTTTATTAGACTTAAAACGATACTGCTGAAAGACATAAAAATCACTAAAAACCTAGAGAGTGTAATATGTATAAACATAACGCCTCTCATTCATAAACGCTGCATGAAGTTAACTAGTGATTAGCAATTCTTTAAGTATACATTTTTGACCTTTTAACGTCACTTAAATCATCCTTTATGAATAAACAGTGTTTAAGGGGTTCAAGTTACTGAGTAAACAATTTTTTTTACATTGCGCACTTATAGGTTAGATTGCAAATATAAGTACATATTGTAGTGCGTTTTGATACTGTAGGTGATTTAATTTACCGCTGATTTTAAAAATGAATTATATCATGTTCGGAATTAAAATTAGTTCTATCCGTCTTTTGATAGAAATTACATATTATTATTTTTAATCTTTCAGGAAAATGTGAGAGTGAACCCTATATCAAGATATAGATGAGTCAGTTATTCGCCTAAGTGAAGGTAGCAGGCTGATGACAGTAGTAGCGGAGACGTTCAGACGTTGTTAGTGACGCAGCTGACAATGAAAATACTTTTTAATGAAGTATATTTGGAATCAGATGATGAAAGCAATTATTATGATTTGGAATACTTTCACGTTAAAACATATGATAATAAATATGTACGATTTTTTTTTGTTTTCCTCATTTAAACGCCAGAGACCAGAGATTTTTGTTTTCATTAAAACTAGTTGGGCTTCTAGTACAAAATAATGTGCTAGTATCAAAATGATTTCAGTCAAGTCAACAAGGTTGCTATATGCACGACCGCAGCGCCCTCATTTATTTTCACGACTTTATAGAAACACTATACTAACTCATAATTAGGGTTGTAACGGAGGCCTGTTAGCGGAGGCGGATGCGGAGGCGACGAGTCTCACCTCCGCGGATGCGGAGGTTAACGGAGGCGGAGGCGGAGGTTAAAGTAGATATAGAAAACATTGAAATTTATGGTTAATTAAAACAAATGTTATTATTTTTAATATGTACATTAATAGTAGTACAGTTAGTAAAATGTATTTGCCGTATTCCCGTCTTGCACTTGATTCTTGACCATTTCGCTCAAACGCGGCCGGACGGTTTTCCAGCGTGGCAGCTTGCGCGTTATTTATTTTATAAATACCTAAATAAACCTCCGTTATAACTCCGCAAAAATTGTGCGGAAGCGGAGGCGAAAGTAAAGATACGATTTCTTGCGGACCTCCGCAGTAACGGAAGCGGAGGCGAAGCTCCGTTACAACTCTACTCATAATGATGATGATGAACGTACCTCTAGCATGTCCCTCGGCAACACCGAAAGTATGCGTACGCGGCAAACCTCCGTATTCCCTGCATCAGTGTACGGCGCGGCCAAGATGGCGCCCGGCGTGACGGCACCTGTGTGCGCGATGAGAGGCCCCTTGTTCAGCGCATACTTTATGGCATGCAGCTCGGCCGCGGTGCTCTCGTCGCCGTATTGGACCCAGAACTTGCTGATAGTTGGTAACTGTTAACATAATTATGACATACAACGTTATTTTTTCTTTATTCGAAACCTGAATATAGTTTGTTCAGAATAAGCAACTGAATCGATTCCAATCATTTTAACACCATGTTATATTTTTTCCCCAAATTCATTAAGAAATTGTTGTAGTTTGGTTACCGAGCGCAAAACTCGGCTAACGTTAGATCATAGTACTAGGCGCACGTGAGACGGAGCCCCCCGCGCCGCCCCGCCGTGGGCGGATGTAGTGCAAAGGATTTCCACGATGACCGGTCCTGCGCCTCTCGCATCCAGCGGTTTCCCGCGACCCTCACTACGTCGTCGGTCCACCTTGTCGGGGGCCTACCCACGCTGCGTCACGTGGTCGCCATTCGAGGACCCGTCGGCCGCATCGGGCATCGGTCCTACGGGCAATTTAGTGTGGCAATTCTTCAGGCTATGTCGGTTACTCTCTTTCTTCTACGGATCTCCTCATTCCTGATTCGACCATGCAGTGAAACCAAAAGCATAGCCCTTTCCATTGCCCTTTGAGGGACCTTGAGCCTTCTTATAAGGTCCAGTGTTAGCGACTATGTCTCATTTCCATAGTCATCACTGGCAACACACACTGGTCGAAGACTTTTGTCTTGAGACACTGCGGTATTACGGACGAGAAGGCCAGGGTTGCGGGTTGGTTAAAAAAAGCTATCGTGGCCCTGGCGCACAGGCAAGTGAAGAGCAGAACTCCTCTGTCCCCCTTTTCCTCAGAACTGGCTGTAGTATATTGACTGATCTAAATAACATATTGTCATATGAAGCATGTTCTTAATTAGCAAAAGGAAAACTTACATGTGATATTTTTATCGGGAAATGAGTATCATCAATTTCTGGTAGCCGTGGTACCAGTTTATCCAAATCTAAAGACATTTTCCTCTCGGTGAACGCCTCGGCTAACTGAAGCGCCTTAGGTAACCTGCAATTGAAAAATATTATTATAACAGCAGTACAATAGAATAAAAAGGTGGGAAAGAGAGTATTCCATTGCAATTGAAAACTTTATTTATTTAACCAATTATTTACACACACATAAACATACAAGAAAAAACAGAACCGAAAAAGGTATACAGAGGCGATCCTTCTTTCAGAAGAGATCTCCTACTTTCTCCTTTTTAGAATTGGTTATTAAGTTTATACAGCTGATGTTTTCAAACAACAATAAAATCTAGAATGTTGATTACAAATGCAGGTGTCGATATACCGTTATAAAGGGTGTGTCAGAATGATTCCATTATATTTAAGGGTATGGTCCAGACTATCAGACTAAGAAACTTTCCGTCTTCATGGAACCAACATTGTAATCGCGAATCATATTTTTCTAACACATCATGTATGAATAGAAACTTTATACTCACGGCAAAATTGGTATTCTTATGTCTATACGCAGTTGTCTAGCTTTGACGGCCTTGTATACTGGTAGTACTACCTGACCGGGGATCGAGGGGTCCTATAAACAAATGCATTAAAGTTGTTATTTTTACACACTGTATTTAATTGTAGCTACACAATGAAACAGTAATATGGAACATATATTGTTGACAATCAAATGAATTTTTACTCGGTGGTAGGCAACAACATCAGCCGCCGGCACAAGTTACCACCCACCAGACAAAGTCTTGCCGCCAAGCGATTCGTCGTGTTCCGGCATGATGTCTGGTGAAGCCGTACGGTGGACGGGTCTGAGCAGTTGTGTTGCGATGTGCGCCGGGTACAATGTGCCTAATGTTGTTGTGTCGGGAGTTTGGTCGTGGAGGGTTTCCAGATCATCCTCTTGCGCAGCATCGTTGGTCGTGTTGTTGGGTTAAACATTGCATCACCTCGCTCAACTGCGGTCTTCCTTCCTATTCATTCAGTTTTTTTGAGTGAATAGGCTTAATAAGCTAGTGCGCTTTACCATCAACGATTGCATCACTGCTTACCATCAGGCGGGATTGCAGTCAAGCACTAGTTTATAACTATTAAAAAAAAATTCTTTTCTATGTAAATATCTTTTTCAAGACTGACTGTACTTGCTGAAAGCTTTACATGTGACGTGTGTGGCAGCCAGATACATGTATAGCATGTATAATACCGTGAATAGTGATCCACGGTATACTAAATGTTAGCAAAAAAAAAAAAAAAATTGATTTAAAAAATGTAAATATCATTCATTGCATTGAGACAGTCTATATGCGAGGGCACTCCGAGTTTGCGTTCCAAAGGCACGCGGAATGGAGCGGCGACACCCTAGCCTAAAAACAATATATTTTTTTAAAATTCGACTACTTTTTACTAATGATTTCATTGGACAAATGAAGGGACAAAATCGTGAAAAAAACACCACTGACTAAAATTCCACGTTCTATAAAAATGTATATTATGGCTTAAATAGGATGTATGGCCACATCTATCATTTTTCACAGTTGTTAGGGTCAGAAATAGTACGGGCTTAATTAAGTCAGAATTCTGACAGTCTTACAAACCCAGTAGCAGAGTTCTGGGGAACCCAAAGGCAATGGCTTCATGTTAAATACTAGAAATTACTACAGATTGGCTGTAATTATAAATTATGCTGAAATACTTACCCTGTTATCTTTTTTCTCATTTTTAGTTTCCAGATTGTCGTCGAACGTCAAATAGACTTTTCTGAATAGAAGAAATAAGTATGATTGGATTAATTTTGTACTGTTAATAGAATAATATATAATAAATGCGTATGGTTTTAAAGATTTAAGATGGTAAGTGTATCACTTCAGAATGTATGAACCAGTTTGGAATGAGGAATATGTTTCTTTTAAAATGTTTGTAATCAGAGTAGGTAATAAATTATTACTAGGTATCAATGGAGTCATTTTGAAGCTTACTGCTAATCCATATGTTACACATGTTCGAGAAATGTGTTCGCTCAACAACATTAATATCGCAAAGTATGTTATTGATCTATCAAAGCTAACCCACCGCTACTGATATAGTGTTACGCAATAGGAATGTATTCAAGGTATGAAAATCAAAAAAAATAATTAGTCCGTCTTATAGATAATAACAAAAATTACGACCCGTATTTTTTATTTTGTCGAAATTACTAAAAACTACTGAGATATAGCGCATTAAAGTTACGGAGTGGGGGCTGATTACGTCACGCCGTGGTATATTTTGTACCACGGCGTGACGTCATGCGACATTTCAAATCAAATATATCTTCCTAAGTATTTGAATGAAATAAAAAATAAAAAATACGTGTTCAATATTTTTTATAAATTTATCTGAAAGACATTAAATTATTTTTTAGGATACAACCCAATTACACTGCTGGTTCTTACACAAAAAGTGAAAATTGTAAAGTATGGGAAACTAAAGGTGCATATCTCTATAAAAAAAAATAAGTTTAGTCAAGACAACGTCCGTCAGGTCAGACGGAGGGGCGCCGCTAGGCACGGAGGCGATGAGGCAATCGTAACGTTTAAGTTTGTTAGTAGTCCGCGCTAGGCTCAATAGATGGCAGTATTAGCAATGGGTAACGTAGTTTTTACTGTAGTATATAAATTATATAATACGATTCGGTTATTCCGAATTAAAAAATAATAGGGTATGCAGTGCGTATCTGCCTATACGGGGTACACGCGCCTGGTCAGACGGTGGTTTAAAAAATTGTACCCTTAATAAATGGTTTGCACCATTAGGGTGCTGTGTGTTTGTTATACCTGCTGTTCTTATCAAAGGTGACACGCGGCTCCTCGGCGATGTGTTTGATTACTGCCTTCTTGATGGCCGCGGCGTAAACCTCGCCCGGCTGTTTGTCCGGGAAATTCTTCAGGTAAACCTACAGATTGTAATAACATTAGTTAAAATAAACGATTCTTCGTTCCATCTAAACGCTACCATACCGCTACCGTGGTCAAGGGACTCCTTTGGGGAATCCCAGTATTCATGGAAAAACAAAAGTTACCTTTAATAATGGTACGGAAGTTCAACCGTAGATGGTTCCATTAAATGTATTAGGGCCCGGTTCACCCGTCAACAGAACTACTATGTCACAGCGACAGAACCTTGGCAAGTATATGTGGAGATTTATTTCGCTGCAGCTTCATGCAGGTGCATTGTGGTAACCACAAATTCATGTCGTCGTTGGTCGACGCAACTTTATGTTTGGAATGTAGTCGGCTGCTAATGCATGGTTTCGCTTGTTCTTGTGTTGTGACTACCTCATGAACTCGATGTGGTCAGCATTGGATACATGGTTGATTTTTAAGGACAATATTGTTATACGTGTGAATAAACTTGATCATTTTTTACCACTTAATATCTGCACCCTAATCGTGTAACACACTATTACCATACAAACATTAAAGTTGCATCAAAAATTGAACTTTATGAGTTGTTGTTAAAGTTACTTTTCCTAAACCACAATACTTTACTAACTCACAGCTTTTACTCACAGTGTTTCTGGGGTCGAGTCCTCCAAGCGTACGTACTGCGTCCCGCTCACGACCTTCATCCTCTGAGACTTGCAAGAAGTATTGCGGGTAGAACGCTCCCGCTATTATCACCTGTGGACAAACATACATGTATATTTAAATGGGGATACCTAAAATATATAATATACTTCTTTTTATGGGGATACCTAAACTCTGTCGTATACAAAAGCAATCCGGGCATTGTGGTAGAACTTAAAATATACGCGTCGAAGTCTGTAAGATTTCATCATCGCTATATAAACGCGTTTTCGAGAATATGCGTGCTAGACTCGAAGAGCGCATTAGACTTAAGAACCACTATTTAGAGACCGAAGTTTTAAAAAAAATAAAATTCGCATATGTGTGTTAGAATTTACAATAAACCTTTTTTATATTAGAGCGCTAATAATTTTTTACAGTGTTTCAAACATTGTAATCTGCCACTGGACACCCTGTAGAACGGATACCTTTAACCGCCAAACTGATTCCTATAAATCTATAAGCAAATTTCATAAAGTTTTTTGCCAACATGGGCGTGCAAGTCAATAAAGTGCTTATCTAGACCCTGAATTTAGTTCATGTAGTGCAGTGTGTGTATGTATGTGTGCGAGTGTGTGTGTGCATTTGTGTGAGTGTGTGTGTGTAAATAGAAAGGAAGACGGCAGTTGAGCAAGGTGATGCAATGTTAAGCCCAACAACACGACCAACGATGCTGACCAGAGGGAGATTGATCTGGAGACCCTCCACGTCCAAACTCCCAACATAAAAACATTTGGCACATCCTACCCGGCACACATCGCAGCACAACTGCTCAGACCCGTCCTCCGTACGGCTTCACCAAACATCATGCCGGAACACGACGAATCCCACACAGCCGATGTTATGGCCAACTATCGAGAAACGTGTATTGTGTGTTTTCAAACGTACCTTATAAAGCAGTGTAAGCTCATGTTTGTTCCAGGGCGAGTTCCCGTCGCGTTGGTCGATGCCGAGCGCGGTGAGTCTCTTGCGCATGTCCCGCGCTAACTCGTCCATTTCGCGCATCGCCCGCGCTTGCACGAAGAAGCGTCGCGCCCATTGTGACTCTGCTTGGTTGGCGGACCGGAAGTATTGTTGTTGACGGAGATGGATCCAAACCTGGGCAAAAGACAAACGTTTATCACAGACTCATCATCATCATCCCAGCGTTAATCCCAGTCGCATCCGCAGCCTTTTCAGCTTTGGAGTCTGGGGTCCGCTTTACCAGTCCAACTGCTGATATGGCTAAACTTCGATATTTTCCGTGAAGCGACTGCCGTCTGACCTCCACAACCCGAAGGCGACATCGAAGCATTGCAGTTAGACCAATTGTTGGAATTTTGAGGGCTCCAACAACCCGTAACGACTGCCACTAGATGTTCGTATGGCAACCGGGACCAACGGCTTAACGTGCTTTCCGAGGCACGACCAGACCAGTGCAAATATTCATATTCATGCATACAAATACTTGCACTGTGCGGGGATCGAACCCGCGCCACCTTGCGCAGCGGCCGCGTCCGCTACCGCTACGCCACGGAGGCTGTCAAACGTTTATCACAGACTACCTCTATTTATTAATCGGGAACAAAAAGCATGACATTACAAACACGGATCCAAATTATTGCACAGTTAACTTTCAATGACAACAGAAAAATTTACAATAAAACGTAATACACACAAATAACTTTACCAACTCTGTCTGTCAAAGTTGTTATGTGAAAAAAAAAAGTACAAACAGTCAAACACTGTTAACACATACAGTATTCTAATATCAATAAGAAGTCATAACTAAGCTAATTCAATAAAACTAATCTTTAACTTAATCTGGAGTAGTTATGTTGTAGACTGTCACAAAAACTTAAGCTAGTGTACAGTGTATAACAAAACAAGTAAAATTAACAAAGAACAATTTAAATAAGTTAGGTACAAACAACTTTCATCCATCATTTCACAGAGTCTTATGCATCCACCTCTTTTTTTTTCGGGGAGGAAATCCTCATAGGATGTCCGCCGCCCTAGGGTGGGCGACGGGGTCTGTCAGACTTTTACTGACTAAAACCACCCCGGTGTCTCTTCTATCACGAGCGCGCGTGGGGCCACGGGAGTCTAAATTCTTCCGCAGCCCCACACTCTCATGCTGGCCCGGTCTGTCCGGGCCTCGTCTCCGGCACGGGGTAGTGGGGTGTTAAGCTACCGCGTGCATCGCCTCAGAGGCGCGCTGACACTCGCGCGCGCCTCCGCCTCGGGGTCTATCGAATAGGGGGCGGGGACTTCCCCATGTCCCTCGCCCCTGGACCCATTCATGGGAGGCGGAAGAGGGCGTTATCCGCCCTTCTTCGGCGCCCGGTGCGTCTTTTGCGGCCCGGGAAGGGAGTTGAGATCTCCCTCTCCCGTTCCGCAGCTTCCTTCTGCGACATCACGTCCTCGCAGAAGGACACCACCGCGTCCCACGACTTCCCGCTGCCGGCCATCCTCCGTACTACTGCCGGCAGCGTCAGGTCGCCTCCTACTTCATTTGTGAGGACACGGCGCTGCTCCTCCCAAGCTACACACTCGGAGAGCGTGTGCTGCGCCGTGTCCTCCCCGCATTGGACGCAGTGGTGGCACCGAGCATCCGGCTCCAGGCCTAGGCGACACAGGTACTTGCCGAAGCAGCCGTGCCCCGACAGCACCTGCGTCACCCTGAACGACAGGGAGCCGTGCCTTCTCCCGAGCCAGTCGTCGAGTACTGGCCGGATCGCCTCGACGGTAGTGAGGCTGGCGGTAGGGCGCATAAGCCTCTGCCGCCAGTCCGCCACCAGGACTTATGCATCCACCTCAGCTAACAAATTTAACTGGAATAATGATGACAATACCTGGAATAACGATAGCGGACCTCAGACTCCAAAGCTGAAAAGGCTTCGGATGCGACTGGGATAAACGCTGAGATGATGATGATGAATGATGACAATACCGTCATAATACGGTCGTGTGCCGCCGGAACTGCCAAAAGTCCGCCTAGTATGACCGTGTATATGGCGTGACCTATAAGACCGTGTATATGGCTAGCAACACAACAGTCCCCATGTCTGTGCGCATAGGCGGTGACAAGGTCGAGTGAACAGACCAGTTTAAATACTTGGGGTCTGTACTCCACGCGTCCGGCGACATTGATTGCGATGTCAGGGCACGTATTTCCGCAGCTTGGGCAAAATGGCGTGAGGTGACGGGTGTCATTTGTGACCCCAAAATGCCGGTTAAGCTTAAGGGGTAGGTCTATAAGACTATCATTAGACCTGTTCTCCTCTATGGCAGTGAGGCGTGGCCTGTGCTTGAGCGACACAAGCAGGAGCTGCGTGTCACGGAGATGAATATGCTGCGGTGGATGTGTGGAGTTACGCGGAAGGACCGCATCAGGAACTCCCGCATCCGTGGCAGTCTTCATGTCCGTGACATAGCGGACAAACTGCAGGAGGGTCGCCTACGTTGGTACGGTCACGTCTTACGAAAACCGGTATGTTACGTGGGTCACAAATGTCTTGCCATGGCGCCTCCGCCGGACCGGAGCAAGCGGGGTAGACCAAAGAGGTGCTGGCTTGACGTTGTAAGAGATGACATGCGTGCCAACAATCTCACACCACAGGATGCTAAAGATCGCGCGAAATGGAGGAAATTAAGTAAGAAAGCGGACCCCGGGCTCCACCGCGAAAGCCGCGGATGCAACCGGGATGAACGCTGAGATGATGATGATGAGTATGCATAGGCAAGACGGAACGTCTTCGAGGTCTGGCACAGGAGGTACAATTATACCAACTTAAGTTTGCCACCTCAGAATTATTAGTCTATAACACGACGATTTGTGCCATCTACCTGATTGTATGCACAACACTATGCTACCTGAGTAAATCACACCACAAACAATCGATAACAGCAACAGTATCAACAGACTATTAGCGACACCAACTTGTGAAGATGACACTCGCAACCATATACAAGCATTAGATGATGAAGACATGATGAAGACACTATTTTTGCGAAATTATATTTTTTTAAGTTATGCTCGCTTTGTAGGCATTAGTAGAATCAGTTATCGATACCTAATTTGATTGAACCTAACTTTGACTGCCTCCGTGGCGTAGCGGTAGCGAACGTGGCCGTTGTGTAAAGAGGCGCGGGTTCGATCCCCGCACAGTGCAAATATTTGTGCATGAGTATGAATATTTGCATTGGTCTGCTCGTGCATCGGAAAGCACGTTAAGCCGTTGGTCCCCGTTGTCATAAAAACATCTAGTGGCAGTCGTTACGGGTTGTTGTAGCCCTCAAAAGTCTAACAATTGGTTTAACTGCAATGCTTAGATATCGCCTTCGGGTTGTGGAGGTCAGACAGCAGTCGCTTCATGGAAAATGTCGAAGTTTAGCCAAAATCAGCAGTTAGACTGGTAACGCGGACCCCGGACTCCAAAGCTGAAAAGCTACGGATGCGACTGGGATTAACGCTGAGATGATGATGATGAGTTATCGATACCTAACAATACCTTCACGGATCGGACAGGGTTTTCTTTACATATTGTATAAATATTTTTCATAGCTCACCTTGTAAACATTAAGGAAGGCAATGCAGTCGCTTGTGGAGCCGTCAGCCCAGGTCAATTTGGAGTTGTATGCGTTCAATCTCTCACGGAAAGGACTGCTGAATAGGTTCTTCACTGACATTGCAGACGCTACCGAGGAAATAATAAAAATGTTAAAAACCGTGCACAGTACATTACACAAAAATGTAATACAATTATACAGTGTCAGGAACATCGACGCAGCTTCCAACATGCCTACAGCTCTAATCTGCTCTTCCCATGTCAAATGTCGACGTGACATAACAATAAATGTATCACAAGTTTAAATTAGAATAAAGAAATTGTGTGATCGCTTTTAATTTTTCAAAACTTCACTTTTATTTTATAACATGAACTAACTTCGTAAACATCGGCCGCCAAATTGGAATAATCGATATTCTTTTGTTTCACAATGTTTTTTTTTTTATTTTATTTCGAAAGAGGTGGAGAGGTAGGGAAGACAATAGTTTCTATAAAAAACTTTTTATACTTTAAATCGTTTTTAAGTTAAGAAGTCTTTCATGTAATATCCCTAGACATTGTTGATGTATTTGTCAGGTATTTTTTGGATATTGCTTTTTGCGTCAGTATCCATGTGGTTAAAATGTATGAACCAGTACTTTTTTTTAATGCTGGGAGAGTTAAACTACGAAATTAAATTCTGTGAGGGGTCAGTGTAAATTATTACTTTACATTTCATGCTTCCATATGATTAAAAAAAAAAATCTTACCCATATAGACGGCTTCTTCCAAGCATCCGTAGATGTAACCCAACATGATCAGTTTGGACAGGTGTACATTGATGGGTAGACGTGCGGCCACGCGGCCGAGGTAAGTGAGGTCACCATCCGTAGCAGACCATTCGTCGTCCACCGTCTTCTTTAGAGCACCCATCTGATCGAGAAATTACAGCAGAACCTCGTTAAGTCGAACCTCGATAAGTCGAAAACACGGAATAGTCAATAAGACTGGAAAGGTCGTGTAGGCGAGGCAGGCGTGCCACAAATGTGAGATGCAAATCTTATGTCGACCGAACGTCCGAAACATTCATTTAGTATTCTTAAAAGTACTTCACGAGTCGGAGCTCCGCTTTAAAATGCCATATTGTGCCCTGCATGTTATAGCAGGGCAAAAAGCCAGACCTCAACTATACAACGAGGTGGTATATCTTTCCATCGGTAAGTCGAAAATAATATTATGCTATAGTAAAATTTGTAAAAAACACAAAAATAGTGATAACTATGATATTCCATACTTTCATGATATTATTGCATCAAGGAAGAAAAAAAATTACATTGCTCGGTTTGTCTTCGCTTTGGAAAAACAATAAGAAAGTCCGCGTACGATGTAGTGAATCCAATGCGTCCTCTACACTTTACTCATTGTCATTTTGTCCTTTGCCCTGATTGGCCGAAATGCAGGGCGCCATGTTTATTTATAGTGAGGTGACCATGTGGTTAATTAAAATTATCGATAGAATTCAGAAATATACGAGTAATATATTGATAAATATACTTATATAGATATATAATATATAGAGATAAGAATGTATATATAAAGATAAATATATCGTTTGAATCATTTTATATTTAATTAATAACATTTTATTTTTAGTTAGACATATTTAAATAACATATTACTAATTGTATAGTAAAAGCCTTCGTAATTTTTATGTGGACAAGGCTTATTATTAGTGTTGCAGACTTTTTATTTTAGTAACATCTTCGTTGATTATTTTATATAATATAATTATTAGAAACTGACATTAATTATATTATTGACCGATGAATTTGAAATAGAATTATTGTATTAATTGATGGAATTATATTATTAAGCAGACAATGAACATGTGTGAACATTTTAATTGTGCATGCCTTTTAATTGGCGAAATATGGCTGTTCGTATTAATATTATGTACCGTTATGTTTGTACCCTTATTTGCAAAATAAAATACCTTTTCTTATCGAATAAATGTAATGGAATGATAGTGGCTAAAGACAAGGGTGGTCTTTTGTACCCATCAAGAGATTTGATACAGATCTGTAAAATATCAGAATCTGTTATCAAAACGTATATTGAAAACCAGCATAATATAAATAAAAAAATGTTGATGACAAGAATTATGCGTAACTTTGTGGGAAGGGAAATATTTCAAAACATAGTTTACCATCAAATTGGCCAATACCCCACCTCAAACCACATCACAGACTTCACCAAGGCAATTATTGAAAAATATATAAACGTGAGATTACATTTTGTTTTTAAAAATTCGTTCGTAATAGATAGCAAGCATCAATTGCTAAATAAATACCTTCTATTTCAAGGACAGTGATTATTTGTAATAAATAAAATTATTTCCTTATATTTCTATCATCTTTCATTTTTTCCATAATATTCATTAGATATAATTTATTGTTAAAGATATCAAGGTCCAATTATAGCGATTTATTCTTGTTTTGCATGTGCAAATGACTATGCCTGCAAGAGGATAGTGCTAGTGTCAGTGCCAAACCCCCCTCGAGATGCTCTTTAGAAATATAAGACCACACGGTGGAGCCAGCAATAACCCTACGGCATTTATTTAAGTTTCTTATAATTGTAATTTGCTTATATAGAACCCTTACATGTGATACATTTTTAAATCCCTAAACTTATTCTATAAAATGACAACATAATCTAAACTTTTAATGACACCATAATCATTACTTATAGAAATAAAAAGTATATAGGAAAAAATATTTAAAATAACTTAAGTTAGGTAGGTACGACATTTTATTACACATTTTTGCTAAAATCTCGAAAACTAAAAGTCCTGTCACCAAAACTTTTTGTAAAACTGTTTTACACCTAAACCTTTCATTCAATTCTAATTTTATGTTGATAGCACTATAAACAAAAAATCACATTTTCAAGTGACGTAAATTTATAAGTACATTTTTTTTTAAACCCCCTACAAATTACGTAAAAGTCGTATAACTGGAATCTTATGTAAACTTATATGTAAAGACCCTAATTCTTACGAAACTACATAATGAGAACACAATCCTTTTCTGTCAATTTTATCGATATAAACTATCGATATAAATATCGACCTGTCCTGACCTGAAATGTCGGATAAATACCAAGATTATTATAAAATATATACTGATGGGTCTAAGAGCGCTAATGGTAATGGAGCTGCTTTCTATGACCCTGTGAATTTGGGGAATACAAATACTTGTTATAAAATAAATAACTATATGTCAGTTATGTCCTTGGAGCTCTTTGCAATTTCAGAAGCGCTTACGTATTCCATATCCATTGAAAATAATAGAAAAATATTAATTTGTATAGACAGCAAAAGTGCATTACAACATATAGCTCGATGTGCCTCTGGTTTCAGAGGTGCACCGATAGCTTATGAAATTTTATCTAAAATTTACTACCTATCTTTAAGAGATATGGATCTGAAGTTGCAATGGGTTCCCTCACACGTAGGTATTAAGGGTAATGAGGAGGCTGACCGTTTAGCGAAGTTAGGTATTGTTGGTGGAAGGGAAAAAAATATTAGAACGAATTATATAGAAATATTGCCTAAGTATAAACATATGTGTCACGAAGTTTGGAAAGAGTATTTTAATCAAAGATCGAAAGATAAAGGGATATGGTACAGGTCTATAGTTTCGGAACCTCCTCATGTACCGTGGTTTAATAACACTAGGTTAACTAGGGAATTTATAGTTGTAGCTCACAGATTGAGATCTGGACACATGCCGCTGAATAATTTTGGATATCTAATGAAAAAAATTAATTCACCCAATTGTGAGGTGTGTCTGGAAGATATCTTACATTTACTGACGGAGTGTGTCAGATTTCAGTCCGCCAGAGAGGATCTAGTTAGAGAGCTAAATTTAAATATTAAAGATGTTTGTATGTACCATCATATATTGTCGACACCAACCTCTGGAGCTGCTTATAAATTAATTAAGTTTGTATTATTACGTTTTGCGGTATAAAGTAGGTTTTTTATTGTTGTGTTTTGCTAATATTATTAATTATAAGGTCTGATGGGACTGGCATGTGCAATACTTGTATAAAAGTCCCTAAAAAAAAAATAAAGAAGCAAAAAAAAAAAAACATATCGACCTTTTGGTCGCCATAGCGTGTATGAGAAATTTGTGAATGTATGTGTGTACGTCAAATGCACTGCTTACGTTAGTGTGATCACCAATTACAAACTTTTAATCGAAGTGCGAGTATTTATTTGTGTGCGTAATGCGCTTCCGTATTGGTCTCTTGCTTACAGTGGAGTTATAGAGGGGAAACAAGCGGCGGCACGCGTTCTAATACTAATCCCGAACTGTTACCATTCTAATATCATCTCTTCTGTAGTCGAAAACATCCAAATTTCGAAAAAAAAAAAAAAAGCCCTTATAACACCAAAACCTCCATTACTCGAAATCTAAGACCTCTATTAGTCAAAATAATAGTCAGTCCCTCAAAGTCATTTTGGTACATATTTTCTCTCCATAACTCGAAAAATTAAATTTTACCTCTGTATCTCGAACATAGCAATGTTTTATTTTATAACCCTTACAACTCGATTATTTGAGACTCATTATCTCTGTAGTTCTAATAAAAATAAGTTATCGACTTGTCGACAGTGTAAGTAGATCATTGTTTCGTCGAAAGCAATTTATGATTATACAATGAATAGAATTATAAACCACGAATTTATGACTTACGTTAACACGTGTTTGCTTGCTTGGTGTCAGGTGTTTCATTTTAATAATCTATATAAGTATTATAGTATATATATTAATCTATATAATCTCTATAAGTCAAAAACTCTATAACTCGAATTTTTTGGCGTCTCCCTTGATATTCGACTTATAGAGGTTCTACTGTATTACTAACTAATTGTCGGCCACGGGTTCAATATTTCGTATTCTATAGAAATAGGAAAGACTATGTTATTCTCCATAAAAGTTACCTCTTTTAGCACTAGTATAGTGCGCTGTATATTGGTGATATCTGGCGGGTCCATAGCCAGAGCCAGCACATCACAGGGCGGGCCCATATCCAACAACTTTGCTAGGAGCACCAGGCGTTCCAGTGGACACCGGATTATCTCAGGTGGACATTCGTCCTGTAATCCGTTCTGTATGACAAGAAATAAAAAAACAAAGTTAAATACTATGTCTTGTTAAGATTGTCTGAAATAAATAAATGAATATTATCAATAATATTACTCTAAACAGTTATATTTATACCACTGTTTTACAATTATTACAATATGAAAACATTTTATAAAACATCACTGGCCAGTGTTACATGACTGACTGCATTAGATATTTTGATCCATCAATGTGAGAATATCGAATACGAGGCTTTTGGCTACTTATGTTTTATTTTATTTTTTATCTATAGAAGGGCCGCACACTTACATAAAACTTATCTGTGACGAGTCGGTATACGCGTCCATCGCGCACTCTGCCGGCGCGGCCCGCTCGTTGTTCACAGTTGGTTTTGGAAGCCCATGCCAGTCGCAATGATGTGAAGCTTGTATCAGTGTCCGCTACCATCACCTTCATCAGGCAATAGTCGATAACTGTTGGATAAGATTTGCTTTTGAAAGTTTTGTGAGTGATTTTACTAATTCAGGTAAAATATTATCAGCCTATAATGTCCTAATAGTTAGGCCACGACCTCTGTCTTTGGACCGTAATTCACCACACGAGCCCAATGTTGGTTGGTATATAGCACATGACTATTAAACTTTGATTCCAAGACATACCAGTTTCCTCACAATGTTCTGATACATAAATCCATACTAATATTATAAATGCGAAAGTAACTCTGTCTGTCTGTCTGTCTGTTACGCTTTCCCGCTTAAACCTCTCAACCGATTTCGATGAAATTTGGCACAGACAATCTTTAGACCCTGAGAAAGGACATAGGCTACCTTTTATCCCGGAAAAATTTGATGTTCCCGAGGGAAATCTAAAAAGCGCGATATAACCGAACTCCACGCGGGCGACGCCGCGGGCGGAAAGCTAGTATAAAATAAATAATACAATCAAGAAACTTAATATTTTAGTATAATCAAAATCTGACGCAACTAAATCTATTGAAGACAATTAGTTTGGCATCAATGACTCTTTCCCTTCTAGTTTCTTACTTTAAATTTTACCTAGTTTAATGTAATTCAATTTAGGTAACGTTGGGGTTCTTATGTGCATGGAGATAAATGATCCTAAATAATAAACATTTCAAAATAAAAAAAAAAATCACGAATAATAAATCGAGGTCTTTACCAATGGACTGCAGGTACACCACTGCTCTAATCTGGTAAAGTTAATACTTTACCTGCTTTTTACCTCCGGGAACAAAAAGTATGCTGTATCTAAAAAAAACATTCATAGTAATAGAAATATTATGCATCACAGGAACACTGATTAAGCTGCCGGCACCCGTTAAATAATTGTGATCTTTGCTATGTTGGGCTTTTAGGGCTTGCTTACCCATGCTGCGTTTTCGGCGTCTGCCTACATTGTAATCAATATTATTTTAATTATCTAAGGTTTAGGTAAGTCTAAGTTTTTACTTATATAGATTTCCATTTTAATGATATTTTATTTTTCTGTTTTTGCGTTACGTGACCAGCTGACATATGATAAATAATTTCATTGTTGTTGTGTTTTCTTGTGCTAATTACTGTACCTACATTGTATTGTATAAAGTCATGTGTTGTTTTTAATGAACTTCCAGCAGCACTGCTCTACTGGGAAGTTTGTTCCTCTACTTCTTCTTCCCAGCGAAAGCACTAGGAAGTGTCGATGGGTGGGCGTTTTTGGGGGGACTGTCTTATGTAATATTGACGTTCAAAAAGTGCTGATTGTCAGCCTAATTTGAATAAATGACTTTTGATTTTTAATAATATTGATAAGATTGTTGGCAAGCAAATAAGTTTGGGCCACAAATTCGGTCATTTCAACTGAGTTAACGTTATATGTTACAGAGAATCCAACTAGTTGGGCATATTTTGCGATGTAGCATTGGTATGGCTCACCGAAGTACCTAGAGGTATGTTGAAGTGTGACAAGAACGAGGGATATTAAGGCTACTTACCATACTTGATGTCAGGTACCGTGATAGAGCTCTCAGCAATGTTGGTAGCAAGTATGATCTTTCTGTGTCCCGGCTGCACACTTTGGAACACGCGCGACTGTTCGTCCGCGGTAATCGTCGAGTGCAGAGGCAGCACGTACCATTTGTAAGACCGGCATTTTTTGTCCGCTATTTTTTCACTGTAGTCATCAAATATCAGAAGTTTAGGACTGAATTCAGCATAAAGTAGTCAATACAAACGGTAAAGGTATGGTTACATTGAACGCTGAGCGCCACATGTGGCCATAGGTAATGTTCCATTTTTTTTTGACGTAGAATTTCAAAGAATTTTAATAGAATGTCTACGTTGTCATAGTTCATAGAGTCCAGCAAGACTACGAGTCCCCCTCTAAAGGGTACCTCTTCCTTTCTCTGTAAAGGAGATTCTATACTGGAGGCATAATTTTACTGTTGGATATCGCAAATGGCTACATTGACTGTCCTGAACTGGCTGCTAATTTGTCATTATGCAAAAACCTGATGGCATTATGTCAATGGCCAATATAAAAATTACGTTTCATGTTTTGTTCACTTATGCTAGGGTCCTACTCTCTATAAACGAACTCCGTAGTTCCGGTCTAAGTTATGGATGTTTGATTAGGGTGTGAAATAAGACTGAATGACATGATTTGACAGTTGTTCTGACTTTGTATGTGCGGGCTTGTTCGAAGTAAATGGAGAGTGTATTCCCTAGAATCATACTACTTTCGAAAGGGCCCGCATATTCAGGATCAGAACACTAATTTGTGAAAGATAGGTGAATTTACATAAAAGTTAGTTTCGTTGACGGATTTTGAGAATAGGCCCCCTTGAGAATACGTTTAATAAAATTATTCATAATTAAAAATAACGCATACCGTAAATCAAGGTCCGTGAGACAGGCATACAAGTCCTCAATTTCGTGTATTCCTGGTAGGAATATGAGCACGGAAGGCAAGTCGTCTTTGTTGGGTTTCGTGATGTCGTCCTCTTGCTTGTCTATTTGCTCAAACGCATTCAGAAGTTTTACCACCAGGTGGTGCATCTCAGGGGCTATGAACGGGTCGTCGCCTTTTGGAGTGGATTGTTGTAGGATCTAGGATACAGCATAACATCAGGTCTTAATTTTTCAAAGGCAGAAGCGTACACATATTCCTTTGAAAGATTAGAAACTTAAACCTTTTTAACAGTCCATTCAATCAATTTTGACATTTATTCGACGGTAGGCATTGAGATGACACTATAATAAAATAAGATGGTTGCAATATCAACTATTTACTGCAGCTACGATTTGTCATGCCACTAACGCAATAGAATCGGTTGAATGGACTGTAAAAAAAAGGTTTATTTAAATGTCTTATCTTCATGTGAATGAACTTTAGAGCTCTGTTAAACAAAATACATACTCTCCATTTCTTTCTTTCAAGTCTTATTTAATGAGCCTGAACCTATTGCAATCATTAGCATATCTATTCTGTAGTAGGTAAACTCACAGTGAAAAGAAATGTGAAGTGAGTTTCGAGTGACATGTCAATAATGTCAAACCCTAACAAAGATTTCGCGGCGAGTTTTTACAGGCACACATGGAGTAATCTTCTTCTGTACTAAAGAAACCTTTTAAAATTATAATATGTGTGCAAATAAGTTTCCGCCGTTTAAGAAAAAGATGTTGTCTCTAAGGTCCGTATTACAGAACGTTACTCAAGACTTTGCTTGCGACAAGCATTACTTAAAACTAGTTTCAACCAATGAAAAGGCTACAAACGAGACTTAAGTAAAGCTTGAGTTTTGAGTAACGTTCTGTAATACGGACCTAAGAGGTATTTCCGTCGAATTACAATTTGAGTATCTTCAAGGCTAGAGTGAATATGCTCTTAATAAACTAGTGCGCTTTACCATCAACGATTGCGTCACTGCTTACCATCAGGCGGGATTGCGGTCAAGCGCTAGTTTATAATCAATATAAAAAAAGGTTACGTTGAAATTGTCAGATATAAACTGTGATATTGTAAGTTCGGACATCTGGCGGAAACATACACTTAAGAGTAGGTATTAGTGACTCTGTATCAGTACCACAATTTCTTTTTGTGCAAAAATGTCAAGTTTTGTTCTGAATAGAGTCATTTGCTGGTTACTTCTGATTTACTTTTTTAATTTGAGGAAATCTGCAGCTAAGGTCTATCGATTGCTTGTAGAAGCTTATGGTGAAGCTGCTTTAAGCGAGGGAAGTTGTCGTGAGTGGTTCCAAAAGTTTAGAAACTGTGACTTTGATGTGGAAGACAAAGAACGTAGTGGAACACCGAAATCGTACGAAGGCACGAAATTAGAAGCATTATTGGAGGAATCTTCCTCCAATAATGCTTCTAATTCCGTGCCTCCGCAATTTCGTGCATTGTATTGCAATTTCGTGCTCGTTCCTCTTACTTCCATATAGAATGAAGAGGAAAAACACGCCCATAACTACTCCAGACAAAATTATTCCCCTACATGATAAAGCTCGTTCGCATGTTCAAAAAACGGCGGAAACTTATTTTATACACCTAATAAGTACATATATTAATATTAATAAGACTTACAGAACCGAACTTATTCAGTTGATTCAAGTAGAACACTTTCACAGAATACTTGGGATCTTTCTTGTCAACTTCGATGCAGGATGACATTTGCAGGCCCCGTGGGGTCGGTATCATGAAATAGTCCGCAAACGCTTTTTTGTTGAACGTGGCGGACATCAGCACCACTTTGACACCCGGTGACACAGTGTACAGCAGCCTCTTGACGATCAGAAGTAGGAAGTCCATCTCCTGACCTCGTTCGTGTACCTCGTCCAGTATCACGTGTGTATATTCGTTCATAGTTTTGGCAGCAACTATAAATAACCAACAGAAAAAAAAAATTTCAGCCTATAGTTTCATCTTTTCATCTACAATATGTAAAGAAAACCCTGTCAAAATTCGTTTTCAAAATTTTTTACCTGTTATTTCAAAATTCGTTAGTATTGTTACTATGCTGATTTTGTAAAATTTCATATTTTATTTGGTCATGAGTTTACCTATACTTTATTACTGGTTTTCTTTACATATTGTATACACGAGCGACAAGCGTCTATCAGAGGGGCAACTGCGGCCGTCGACGCATTAATGGCTGCCTACACCAAAGTAGTATGTAAGTACCATAATTATTAAAATCCATGAGCGATTCGCGCCACGGTTGCAGTTCTCAGTGTCGTTGATACATGTGTCAAAATTTAATCGCCTTAAAATCATCGTCGAGATCTCGAACGAGTTTTCCATACAAAATGTTCCTCAAAGTTAAGTTTTGATTAGCGACTGTTTAACCATACATTTTCCAAGTTTACGAATCTGCCGTCATAAGGAAAAAAGACGCATCTAACATTTTTTTCCAAATTGAGTTAGATGCATATTCTGAATCTATAAAAAAATGGCATACACCAATATTTTTATATTTCGCATAAATTAAACGTAACCCTATAAATCTAACTGTTAAAAAAGACGTGTCTGCAATGTGCATCAAATATTACTAAAATGAAAAGACCTTTCTGACGTACACTAAGTTGAAAAGACGCATTTTTGTATAAGCGTCTTTTTTGTTTTCAAAATATTTAATTCATCATAAAATGAAAAGGCACATCTGCATCGTCATAAGAAGAAAAGACTTTTCTGTGTAGATGCGCCTTTTTAGCTTAGTATTACAAAAACTAGGCAGGCCGCAAGTGGCAGTAGCGTCTCTTCTACTTAGTACTGCTAGCTGTGCGGGGTGTGGTGGGGCCCGCGATGTGGGAATAGTGCTCTTCAGTTGCGTCTAGGCAGTCAGTGACAACAGAAGAACAGAAGCTGTATCTGGGACAGCTGATCCAAATCAATAATTCCGGCTTCAAGGACGAGGTGTTTCGAGGAATAGGACTCGGCTGGGCAGCGTTTGGGAAGCTCCGTAGTGTCTTCTCATGCAAAATACCTCAGTGCAGTCAGTGCCTAAAGACAAAAGTCTTTAACCAATGTGTGTTTTCGGTGATGAAATATGGATCTGAAACGTGGTCCCTCACTATGGGCCTCATAAGAAAGCTCAAGCTATGGAGAGGGCTATGCTAGGTGTTTCTCTACATGATCGAATCAAGAAAGAGGAGAATCGTAGAAGAACTAATGTCGCCGACATAACCCAGCGGATTAGAAAAGCATAAAAATATTAAAATATCTTTAAAATGGAAATGTAAGTAAAAACTTATTCGCTTAATACCTGGGGCTTTTATAATGGGGCAGGGGCAATGTAGGGTATTAAAGAGGCTATGGAACAAAGGCTCGAAAGCAATCGCAAGAGATGTGTCTGTTGGACGGAGCCTACTTGCGAAGCTGGAGACTGGGAATGGTAGGATCCCTTCCAAACCAAAGCTTTTGGGTGAGATTTAAAAATTCTACGGAGAGTTATACACATCAATCCACGTACCTATTGTAAACCTGGCCAATGATCCTAGAGCCAGACTAACCCGACACTACAACGTCGATATTCCAAACACCAGCTTGTACGAAATTGTTATGGCTTGGAATTACGGCTGAGCTTCTGAAAGTGAGTAGAAAATCAGTACTTAAAGCGCTTCAGAAGCTATTTAATTACGTCATTTTCAAAGACGAAACGCCTAAGGCATGGCACAGAAGCGTGGTGGTATTGTTTTTCAAAAAAGTAGATAATACCCTCCTGAAAAACTACAGACCGACTGAGCCATGTCAATAAGCTGTTTTCTAGGGTGATCAAGAACCGTCTACGCCGCAGGTTCGACGACTTCCAGCCTTCCCAACCCATAGACCACAAACATACGCTGCGGTAAGTTATAAAGAATATGATACACCCATAAGCTTAGCGTTTGTGGACTATGAGAAGGCCTTCGATTCGATCGAGGCTTGGGCGGTGCTACAGGATGAGATGATATGTAGTGAGTGTTTGTACAAAAACGTCACTATGTCAGTCCGCCTCCAGGATCAGGACTCGAAATCGATTCAACTGCAGCGTGGAGTGTGATAAGGAGGTATCATATCACACAATATGTTCACTGCTGCGTTGGATGATGTCTTCAAGCTCTGAACTGGAAAGGACTCGGAATCATCATCAACGGCGAGTACATCACTATCCACCGATTTGCAGATGATATCGTGGTCATGGTGGAGACCCTAGAAGACTTGGGAAAAATGCTCAATGACCTCAGTAGAGTTTCTCAACAACTGGGTCTAAAGATAAACATGAATAAGATGAAGATCATGTCGAACTCCCATGTCGAACCCACTCCAGTTCTAGTTAGTTGCTCTGTACTTGAAGTTGTTGACGAGTATATGCATACATATACCTGGAAAAAACAGCCCAACTAGGTAGGTCAAACTTCGAGAAAGAGGTGTGTCGTCGAATCTAGCTCAGCTGGGCAGCATTCGGGAAGTTACGCTACATCTGCGTCATGTGTGTGTTGCCAGTGATGACATATGGAACTGAAATGTGGTCGCTCACATTGGGCCTCATACGAAGGCTCAAGCTCACATAAAGGTCGATTGAAAGAGTTGCTCGGAGTGCGCGATCGAATCAGAAATGAGGCGGCCGAAAACCAAAGTCACCGACATAGCTTTTCGAGTCGCTATAATTAAGTGGGCGTGGGCGCGGTACATTGGTCACAGAAGATCGATGATCGCCGATGGGGCAGTAAGGTTCCGGAGTAGCGGCCACGTACTGGAAGATGCAGCGTAGGGAGGCCCCCAACAAGGTGGACCAACGACCTGGTAAAGGTCGCTGGAAGCCAATGGATGCGGGCAGCACAAGACCGGCTATTGTAGAAAGCTCTGGCGAAGGTCTTTGTCCAACATTGGACCTCTATAGGCTAAAGAAGAAGGTGTAAAGGGCGTGGCAGCTCACATTGGTTGAAAAATATAAATAAGATTAATATATGTATGGGATTTATTTGCCAAATATGTAAAAAAAATATGAATTATTAGAAAAAAAAAAAACACTAAATTCTTACACAACAGAGTTAATTTTCGATACAACTTCAAACATTGGTAACACTTTTAAAATAAGGTTTGTCACTCAGAAATCAAATTGATTACAATGGCAATAAAGTTGATATTTGTTTAACTGAAATATAAATTGAACTTGAAAGATGTTAAATAATTTAGTCCGATTGACAGCATAAATATAAGGTACAACAAAAAAAGAATTACTTAAATCAAACTTGTGGTTCCGGAAATATGCGCGTACAAACATACACTTTTGAAATTTGGCACATTTGTTCAGACGCTGTTAGCTAGACTAACATAATATACGAAAACTGAGCAGTTCTGGAAATATTACTTTGTTGATGTCGGTTGAAAGTAGAGGTTAGATTTATAAGGGTTCTAAAAATGGGCAGGCGTTTTTGTTTTTTAATTGAAAGTTAGTTTTACTAAGTAGAAAAGCAGCAAATGGCTATAAACGTCTTTATTATTTAAATAACTAGAACATAATAACACAATAATTACTAAATAGAAAAGGCGTTTAAACAAATACTACGTTGAAAGGACGTTTCTAACCAGAAGCGTCTTTTCATTGTAGTATCACGTATTTTCTTGCATTTTTATTACTAAAAAGAAAAGGAAAAATTGATTTTTTAAATACAAAACATTTATTTTATTAAAATTTACGTATACATACTGATAGATCAAACCCTAATTCATACTTTTGCATCACAAAATAATAATTAAGTTTATTTCTATATGCACAGCAAGTTTTATAATTTTTGAAACACGTTTTATTTTTTTACTCGGTTTCGTACTTCATGTAGAAACGTCTTTTTCGCTTATGGCGGCAGGAATGATAATCCATCGTTAGAATTAAACCCCATGATAATCCATGAATTCATGACACGTCGCGTACAATTCTGTATCTAACCGTCTCACAGTAAGTGAAGAGAGCGTGGAGTCAGTTCTTATTGCAATTATTAGGTACAGACGACAGCACATCAAGCTACTACAATCTCTCAGATTTCCTTATTAGATTTTCAACTTTATCTCTAAAGCATTAAGGCTCAAGGTTGGTTGGGAATATCATTCTGACAGTTTGGGGTAGCTTGACCTGCTGTCATTCGTACTAGGGATGAATTTTAACGGCGAGATTTTTTTACAGAATCGATCGGTTGGAATGGCTGATCTCGACTCGAGACAGAATTGGGGAAATTTTACGATGCCAGTCTCGACTCGACATTACATTCCCTACTTTTATGATAGAACTGTAAAGAATAGAGCCAAATTCATATTACTGTATTGTGTCGTGTCTTGACTCCTTCTGACGCAGTGTTAGTGAAATTCTTGTGTGATTCAAAGTACGTGTGTTCTGTGAATGAATCTGTTCATGGACACAGATTCATTTGATTGGTATCCCGAGTCACGACACAGCATGACACATTAATGTGTCTTTAGCTTAGCAGTAAATTCATAATACAATCAGAAAGTCTTACCAAATTTTTGTAGCAATATACCAGTAGTCACGTAACTAATGCGGGTATCATTCGAAACATGGGCGTCCAGTCCAACCTGTCAATGTTATATGGATTTTATTTAAAAGCTTTGAAACCTACAGATTTTTCTTTAGAGATTTAACTAACTAAACATTTTTTGAATTTCAACTTTATTTTCGGACATGGACACAACAGACACTTAGTGGTCAATTTTGTACCCTGTTGGTATAAGGTTCTAAATACATAATTGGAATGCCTTTATTTAATTATTTTGCTATTACTCTAGGCACTTTCATTGTGCACATTTTTTTTACGATTCTAAATTATAATTTAAATATTTATATTGTAAGTAATATTTTACTCTAAGGAATTTCTTATCCATTCTTCGCCATATGAACCTACTATATTTTGCAATGAGCAATAAGCATCTTTCATAATGTCTTTTGACACGTTAACACTTCCTGTAAATTGTCTGATGAGTTTTACAAGCCATACTTTACCTGATAACCAACTACTCCACCAACATCCCAACCTCGCTCCTGTGCGACTCTTTTAGCAATGGAAATGGCAGCAATTCTCCTTGGCTGGGTAACAACTATCTTGCATGTTCGGCGAGCTTGATAGCAGTCATCAAGGATCCATTGAGGAACTTGAGTGGTTTTACCGCAGCCTGTCGGACCTTCCACTATCACCACTGGGAACCCATGGATGCGATCCAAAATCTAAAATGTAATTTTACATTAGTACTGATTCCAAAAAGTGTACAAAGGGTGATTCTAGATTAAGCATTCCTGTAACAATGACAATGTACTACTTAGGTAAAATAAATTACGCCAAAAACATAAAATCTATACTAATATACAGTATGTTAAATAACAGAGGGCGTTCCCTTAAACTCGTTAATATATAATAATAATAATAATTTATTTCCAAAAAGCTTATTACTATTACACATGACATGTGGCAACAATTTCAATTAAAATATGAGAGTTTAGCGTCTGTAGCCGAACTAGGCATAGCCTGTATTTCGGCTATCAGCACCATTCCCCTCGTGAACTACAACAAGAATGTGCCAATCAAAAGGCATATACAATTACATTAGTGCTGTGTAAAATACAGAATAATAAAGAACAATAAAATAATAATAATTGTAAAAAATAATAATAATATATCATTAATAGATTAAAATAAAAATATCAGCATAGAAAAATAAGCATAAAAAAATCCGAATAAAAAAAAATTCTAATTGGAAATAAATTTGAAACCTCCTGTTTTAAATCAAAATAGTAGTCGTCATGTATAAATAAATTGCGACGTTGCCGTCTTTCATGTTCGCGTGTACAGTGTGTTTCTTTTGCATGTCAATTTAAAATTTTTATTGAATATTTTCATATTGGAAAAAATTTTAAAACATTTTGTTTTCGAATGGAAATATTTTTTTTAGCATGTATGTATGCTATACTATTTCGGGTTAACGGGAACGCCCTCTGTTAGTTAACATACTGTATATAGCTGAAGAGTTTGTTTGAAAGCGCTAATCTCAGGAACTACTAGCCCGATTTGAAAAATTCGTTTTGCATTGGATAGCCCGATAATCCAGGAAGGCTTTAGGCTGGTTAACATCACGCTCCTACAAGCAGGGGTGTAGCATATAAAAAAAAAAAAACAGAACGAAAACTACGCGGGTGAAACCCCGCGGCGCAGCTAGTTGATAATATTTTATATGTCACGGGTTTCGGTTTCCACACTTAGTCCTTCAAGTGGGCCAGGCGGCCGTTGGTTGCTATGCCAACCATCCCGCCTTACTCCACAAACCTACTAAGTTTCTTGGCTTGTTGAGAATATTTGTGTAAGATCTTGGCGTCCCGAGAGTTTCGGTTCTAGTCTGGATGGTCTAGTTTGGATGGAGGCTATGGTAGAGCGTACGAGTGCTGTACTACAGACAGTCTCCGAATGGGGCAAAGCCAATCTTGTAGCATTCAATGCCGCCAAAACACAGGCGTGTCTTTTCACCGCCAAGAGGAGCCCGTTCACCTTGGCTCCTACTTTTCGGAATGTATCCTTGGAATGCACCGACCGCCTTCAGCTTTTGGGAGTTGAGATTTCCTCGAACCTAAACTTTGGGCGGTTCATTGAGTCCAAGGCCAAGGTGGCTGCCAGAAAACTTGGCGTCATCGTGAAGGTCCGGCGGTACTTCACATCGGGGCAGCTTCTAATGTTGTACAAAGCACAGGTCCGTTCGTGTGTGGAGTACTGCAGCCACATTTGGGCTGGTGCTGCGAAATGTCACCTGGCTACTTTGGATTCAGTGGAGAGGCGTGCGAAGAGGCTAATTGGTGACCCTGATTTAACTCGAGATGGTCTCCAAAGCCTAGAGCACAGGCGTAGAGTAGCCAGCCTTTGGGTGTTCTATAGGATGCATTTTGGGGAGTGTGCGAGGGAATTGCATGATTTAATTCCCCCATCTCCGTTCCACCATCGGACGACCCGTCGTACGGCGAGTTTCCACCCTTACGTTGTTAACACTACTACGATCCGGACGAAGCGTTTCGCCTCCTCCTTTATACCGCGTACTTCAAGGGACTGGAACAACTTGCCGGCGGCGGTGTTTCCGTCGGACTACAATTTGAGTGTCTTCAAGGCTAGAGTGAATAGGCTCTTAATAAACTAGCACGCTTTACCATCAACGATCGCATCGCTGCTTACCATTAGGCGGGATTGCGGTCAAGCGCTGGTTTATAAATAATAAAAAAAAAAAAATGACCCCTGTACACTCTAAAAGACATATGCGTAACGGTCTCATCAGCCTCCGTGCAAGCTCTGCACATAGGGCTGCCCGTTATGCCTATTGCGTGGAAATGTTTGTTTAGCGAGCGGTGACCCGTTATGGTCTCCGTCACCAGTCGCAAGCCTTTGGCGTGGACTGGCGTGACTCGCTGCTGTTTGGTTAGTCCGCCCGACAATTTGCCTGAGTAGGCATTCAGCACATCCCTACACTCCACCCCTTTTTTAAAAAAAAGAAAACGGACAAAAATAAGTATTAGCACAAAATATCTTAAATTCTAAGAAAACAATGCGACTCGCCCTTGGCGTGCAAAACAATGTTCTATGTGGTATTACATTACGCGATAAGCGTGTGAAGCTGAATAGGCGTTAATCTCGGGCCTTTTTTTAACTACGATAACGGAAGTCCATTGCTTACAACCAAACGCTGTTTTGCATATACTTCATCATCATCAACCTTTTTATCGTCTCACTGCTGGGCACAGACCTCCTCTCGTGCAGAGAAAGATTGAGCGTAATCACCACGCTTGCTCAATGCGGGTTGCACATACTTAGTTATTAATAAAACAGTCACTACCTGTTACATCTCAATTTCCTTTTTTTTTTTAATTTTATAAACTAGCGCGTGACCGCAGTCCTGCCTGATGGTAAGCAGTGACGCAATCGTTGATGGTAAAGCGCACTAGTTTATTAAGAGCCTATTCACTCTAGCCTTGAAGACACTCAAATTGTAGTCCGACGGAAACACCGCCGCTGGCAAATTGTTCCAGTCCCTCGATAACACATTAAATCACAACACATCAATAACACATTACTTAGATTAATCTGGCAACAGTCAAACTCTACTTAAGACCAATGATACAAACACAACTTAAGACCAATGATACAAACACAACACTATACTACACAACATCCTTCCATCCGTGTCCTCCCCGCACTAGACGCAGAGGTGGCAGCGAGCGTCCGGCTCCCTGTCTATGAGGCACAGGCACTTGCCGAAGCAGCCGTGCCCCGACAGCACCTGCGTCACTCTGAAAGACAGGGAACCGTGCCTATTCCCGAGCCAGTCGTCGGGTACTGGCCGGATCGCCTCGACTGTAGCGAGGCCGGCGGTAGGGCGCAGAAGCCTTTGCCGCCAGTCCGCCACCAAGATCTGAGAAAGCTCCTCTCGGCGCAGCTCGATCTGCCGCTGTACCAGACTGGAGCCCCGTGCCCACTCTTCCTCGCGCCATCGGTACAATGACACGACTACTTTCGCCTCTAGGTCCCAGGGCGGATATCCGGCCAGGACGCAAGTCGCCTCGTAGGAACTCGTGCGATACCCGAGGACGAACCTGGCCCATGGACCGCACGATTCCCACGTACAACCGCCTACAGGCGGCGCTCGGACCCCCCATGTTGGGAAGCAACGTTGATAGCGCGCCCGCTGCCAACATCAGCTTGGGCGCCAGCCGCCGGAAGTGGGGCCCGAATTCCCATCGGCTATCGAGCACCAGTCCCAGATACTTCATGGTGGACTCGACAGCTATCCGGGCCCCACTGATCACGATATGTGATCCCGGCGCCGGCGCACGGTGCCATGAAATACCATGGCCTCCGACTTAACCAGGGCCACCTCCACGCCTAGGCGCCGGATGCGGTTCACCACCTGTGACACCGCAACCGTGGCTACCAACGTAGCTTCCCTGTGCAAGCTCCCCCAGGCAGTGACAAGCGTGTCGTCCGCATAACACGTCAGGTCGGCGCCCGACGGGGCTCGCCTCTCAGCACCCAGTCGTAGCCGATGTTCCACTGGAGCGGTCCCAAGAACGATCCCTGTGGAACACCGCAAGACATTTGGTGCCGATCGGCATCGTCACGTACCCTATAGATGCGTCTTCTATCCTCCAGATAAGCCCCTACCGTACGGCGGAGGTAGGGAGGCACCCGATGGTATTTCAGGGCCTCCCGAATACAGTTCCAGGCTAGGGTGTTGAATGCGTTGGAGATGTCTAAAGACACCACCACCCCACCCCGACTTGGATCTAGCTATTCTGGCTATTGAAAATAAGATACATTTTGATTTTGAAGATTGTGTAAAAGATTTTGCTTTAAAAAAAACACGAAGGGTACATTTTTAATCTATTTTTTTTTACTTAAAAATTATACCATCGCCTAGCTCCATAAAGAATAGAGGTAAACAAACCAATTTAGGGTTATCACAACTCACGTTTTACAAATCTCCTGTTATTTACATGATTATCGACTTTTACCTACATGCTAGCTAGTTATTAATAATTCTATTGCAGCATATTTCAATAGAATCACTAAAATAACATGCATAATAACTTGGTATTTCGAAAAACCATTAAAAAGTCTACATTAATTTTACGTGATAACCCTACAAAAAAAGAAAGATGGATGAAATCCAGGTATTAAACACATTTTGTGGAATTCAACCAATGAATAAAGTTGAGGCATTTGTCAATACAATTTTGCGTATTATAATTACTTTCAAATCAACTACATAACACATGCATCTTAATACTTCCAAGTATGGACTAATTATAATACGTATGTATCAAAATTAGGAAATTAGCTTACATGTGTGTCATATTTCATTCAAATCGGTTAAGCATTCTATGCAAATTATAAATATCTAAACATAAATAAACTGTTTAGATTAGTAGAAAGTAGGATTATTACTTTTATGAAAATCATCTACGTAGAAAAGGTTGATAACATCTGTCTTTTAGGCGTAAACTACTCGTTGCCTACCAACGGTTTGTTTACCTCTAATCTTTATCGAATTTGACTCAAATATAGATACTAATAAAATTATATATTGGGCTTGTCCCATTAAAACTAGTGTCAACATAAATTTCTCTTGTTACAGAGCGAAATTGGAGAAAGTGGTTTTAAAATTATTGTTAAAGAGGAATCTAAGCTATTTTTAGGGTTCCGTAGCCAAATGGCAAAAAACGGAACCCTTATAGATTCGTCATGTCTGTCTGTCCGTCCATATGTCACACCCATTTTTGTCCGAAACTATAAGAGCTTTACTGTTGAATCTTGGTAGATGGATGTATTCTGTGAAAGACATTAAGATTTTGATGCAAAAAAAAAAAAACACAGCCTCCGTGGCGTAGCGGTATCGAACGCGGCCGTTGCGCAAGGAGGCGCGGGTTCGATCCCCGCACAGTGCAAATATTTGTATGCATGAATATGAATATTTGCACTGGTCTGGTCAGCGTATTCATTTTTGACAAAAACCTCTTTTGGTATTACCGTTCCACTTGCTGGTGCCACTTCCGAGGACCACATGCAATGTTGCAGGCTTTCTATAACCTCTCGCCGCTCGTAACTTCCCTGACTCAGCTTCCATCAACAGGAGGTTAAAGAGCCATTCTGATTTACCTGCTTCCAGTTGTAAGGTATGTAATGCAGGGAGTTGCTACCAGTCACCGAGTTTAAAGTCCAATTGCAACTGTGTCACTACTTTCCAACACTTGTTTGTTCAAATCGGGGTCACCACTTGAGGGGTGGTGACTCTATTTATAAATACTGAATCCCCAGAAATGACTGGATGCCACTGTTTGGTTAGTCCGCTGGACTATTTGCCTGTGTAGACATTCCGCATGTCCTGACATAATTTTGTTGTGGAATTCTCTACTGCCTGAGATTACAGACTGCCAAACTATTACACGTTTAAAAGACGAGTAAAAAAACTTTCTACTTCTTCATAGTGGTTGAGTACACTTGTCTATTCTTATATTTTAATTTTTGTGAATAATTTTGTTTTTGTATTATTTTTTGTGTCCTTTACTTTTTCACAAGCTGTCTTAAAAACAGAACAATAAAAGGTACAGAGGTAATACTTATTTCATAAGTAATTCATAAGTAGTATTTCATAAATAGTTCTGTATTCATTTTCCTATTGCAATTATGCTGTTTAATGTTCAATTTCTTCTTGCCTGTTTATATAATTATTAGCGATGTGCCGACCACCATTTTGACCGACTAACACACTAGTCGGCTGTAAAGAGGCCGACTAGCCTGCCTCTTTAGTCGTAGTAAAGAGATTTTGCTATTTTTTTATTTAAATAAAAATATGACATTTTGATTTGGTTTGTGTCCGGTTAATCGTATAAGTTCCTATATTTCTTTTTATTTTCTTGAAACAGTTCATGTTTAAAATATAGAATTTTTATTTTTTAATGTGCTGGTAATTAAAAAGTACTTACATTTTTATTTGATTAGCAATTATTAAATGTTTTTTTAAGTTAAAAAGATATTATTTTGTTGTTAATTAATACTAGTTTTAAGAAGGTATGGTACCAATTTTGTTTTGTTGATGTTATAGATATGTATATCTTCTCTTTAAGCCAGTATTTTTTAGAAAATGGTTTTACTAAAGAAAAGACTGGTTTGCTTTACTTGTCGAAATGTGTAAGATTGATTATTGTTATGTATGAAGTAGGTACTTGTTATCTTATTATAATGAATAAGTTAAGCAATGTAGGGTAGGTGTTATTTTTGACACTTCTCAGCTACCTAGCAATAAACATGGAGTGATTTCTGTAAATGTGTTTTCTTAAATACAATAGTGGCGACGATTCGTAAAATAAAGTACAATGGAGAGGAGAAGTGTAAAATTTAATGAGTTCGATCCGCAGACGGATAATTGGGACAATTACTTTGTTAGATTGAAATATTGTTTGGAGGCGAACAATGTGATCACAGATGCAGCTAAAAGGGCTAACTTTTTCACAGTGTGTGGTGCACAAGTTTTTGAAACAGTTTTAGCCTTAATTACACCGAGAAAATCTAGTGAAGTGACTTTTGATGAAATAGAAAATATTCTAACCAAACATTACAGTCCGAAACCGAACGAAATATCAGTTTCATACAAGTTTTATAAGCGGGATCAAAAATGCGACGAATCAGCGTCCGACTACATCGCGCAATTGAGGAAGATCAGCGCGGGCTGCAACTTTACTGATTTGGAGCGTATGCTGCGCGACAGGCTTGTGTGCGGCATGAGTGATCACCGGTTACAGTATGAATTACTGAAGCGGAACGACCTAACCTATCAGGACGTCACCGACGCCATGCTGTCAGCAGAGAGTGCAGGTCGGGACCTGCGCATGATCGCGGGCGCCGCGGGTAGCAGCGCCGACACACACGGCGGCGCCGACACGTCGCTGTTACCGGGCGGGCCGGAACCCATGGACATCAACGCCGTGCAGTTAAAGAAGAACAACAGTGTTATGCGTTTTTGTTATCGTTGTGGCGATAGACATTCTAATGACTGTCGTTTTGTTAATGCTGTATGTAGATATTGTAACAAGAAAGGTCATATAGAAAAAGTGTGTATTACGAAAAAGAAAGCAGCTAAACTTAATTATTGTAACGAAAATAAGGGTGATTCTGATTTAAACGGGATTTATTGTTTCGGGAGTTCTAAACATTTAGTACAACCATACAGAGTTAAAATTATGTTGAATTACACACCGGTGACTATGGAGATTGATTCAGGTGCCAGTTTTTCTCTTATAAACGAACGAACGTGGCATTCATTGCGTGGTAATCGATCGCGTGACACATTGCGTCCAGCACCACTGAACCTGCACACTTGGACAAAATCTCCAGTGGCACTTATTGGACAGACAATGGTGCGCGTGCAATACAATAACATATCGTGTAATTTAAATATCATTGTAGCTAGGGGTATGGGTCCTAATCTTTTGGGAAGGAATTGGTTTCATCCTCTCAATATTGAATTAAGCGTGAACACTGTGTCTCACGAGCTTGACGATTTTTCATCTGACGTCATCGTTGCGAAGCATAGTGAAGTCTTTAAAGAGGGACTTGGTACTTACCGTGGAGACCCTGTAACAATTAATTTATTACCTGACGCTACACCTAAATTCTTAAAGGCTCGCCCTGTGCCGTACGCTTTGAAGGAGAGAGTAGAAAAGGAAATTGAACGTTTAGTACAAGAAGGGGTTATTCGTCCTATATCGTATGCAAAATGGGCAACCCCTGTGGTACCAATTATTAAAAAGTCAGGCGAAGTTCGTCTTTGTGGGGACTACCGAAGTACAGTCAATCAGGCTACCGAGTCTGACACATATCCGATGCCGACGGCAAGCGAGATATTTGCTACAATTTCGGGTGGTAAATTCTTTACTACGTTAGACTTAAACAGAGCTTATACACAAGTGACTGTAGATAACGACACAGCTAAGCTATTAACACTCAACACATGCAAAGGTTTATTTACCGTACATAGATTGGCTTTCGGTGTAAAGGCATGTCCGGGTATTTTTCAGCGCTTAATGACATCGTTGCTAGCAGGCATTCCAGGTGTTGCAATACTAATTGATGACATCATAGTCAGTGGACACACCGTTCAGGAGATGAGCCAGCGGTTAGACACAGTTCTAAATCGGATCAAACTTGCTGGATTACGACTAAATAAACACAAATGTAAATTCGCCAAAGAACGAGTTGAATTTTTGGGATTTGTAATAGATGCATACGGTATTCATCCGGCACTGAGTAAGGTGGAGTCCATATTGAAAGCACCTGAACCTAAGAACGTACGAGAACTGCAAGCGTTCCTCGGGTTATATAACTTTTATGAACGGTTCATACCACATAAAGCGACCGTCCTCGAACCGCTTCACCGTTTATTGGACCGATCAAAAACATGGCAATGGACTGAGGTTGAACAAAAAAGCTTTGATACGGCAAAGCGTTTATTGTCATCAGACATGACATTTATACATTACGATTTAAGCAAACCTTTAATACTGACGTGTGATAGTTCCGAATATGGGGTGGGTGCAGTGTTAGCACACGTCATGGAAAACGGAACTGAACGCCCGATTGCTATGGGATCCAGGACACTACACACGCATGAGCGACGATACTCGCAACTCGACAAAGAAGCAACATCAATTATGTTTGGCATACAGAAGTTTCACAATTATCTAATGGGCAGATCTTTCACTATTGTTACAGACCACAAACCTTTGCTTGGTATTTTTGACCCTAAAAAACCTATGCATAATGTCCTATCACCGCGTCTAACAAGAATAGCAATTACACTCACGTCACATGATTATAATATTATATACAGACCAGGGACACAGATTGGTAACGCCGATGGACTCAGTCGCTTACCGCAACCAGTACCAGAAGAACCTGAATTGCAGGTGGGAGATATTTTACTAATGGCAGAAACCTGCGATGACTTTCCAGTCGACGTTAACGATCTAATTGTAGCGACCAAGAGAGATAAAACGTTATCACGTGTGGTACACCATATGCTGAACGGTTGGCCTCCTAAGGTGACCGACGAAGAATTACGACAATATTGGCTACATCGTGCAGAGCTGTCACTACAAGACGACTGTGTTGTGCTAGGTTGTCGTGTAGTGGTGCCACCAGCATTACGTCAAACAATGTTACGAACGTTACATAAAACACATAGTGGCATAGTACAGACAAAAGCAATGGCTCGAAGCTACGTTTGGTGGCCAAATATTAACAACGACATAGAAGCCTTTGTACAAGGCTGCAATATTTGTTTGGAAAACAGACATATGCCGCCTAAGACTACTTATGAATGGGTAACGCCCAATAAACCGTGGTCCAGGATCAACGTTGATTTCGCTGGTCCATTTCAGAATAAAACTTTTCTAATCATTGTAGATGCGTACTCTCGTTGGCCAGAAGTTTTTATAGTCAACAATATGACGTCAGAAACAGTAATTCGACACCTCAGAAATATATTTGCAACTCATGGTTTATGTGAGACATTAGTTTCAGATAATGGAACATCATTTGTTTCAACAGAAATGAATAATTTCTTAACTGCAAATAAAATTCGACATGTAACTACAGCACCTCATCATCCTGCCACAAACGGTTTAGCAGAAAGAATGGTGCAAACAGTAAAAGACAAGCTACGAAAAATGGAGGGCATACCTTGGGACCTTAGGTTACCGAGGATGTTATTGGGCTTACGAGTGGCTCCTTGCAGTACTACGCAAAAAAGTCCGGCAGAACTACTAATGAATAGGAAGCTTAGAACACTTCTCAACACTATACATCCAGATAATATCAGAAGTGAAAAGACATATGTGCAAATAGATAAAAACCAGAATAAGAAGCATAGAGAGACCACAATTGGTCAAAATGTGATGTACAGGAATTTTAGCGCTGGACCAAGATGGTTACCAGGCGTTGTTAAAAATAAGGAAGGCCCATCTAGTTACAGAGTGGAAACTCAGAAAGGCGACATAGTAAATAGACACATTGACCAAATTATTAAAATCCAAGGATCTAAAGAGGCAACAGAACAAAGTAGTAGCAATAGCAATAAAGATAGTTATGGATCAGGTGAAAATGTTAATTTAGGTGAACATGAAGAAGAACAAAATACAGAAAATATTGAAAGTCAGGATATGATAGAGATTCCAAGCTCAGAAAAATGGGAAGAAATGTTGGGAATCCCCAGCACATCAGGAACAGAACCAATATATCCTAGTAGGAGATTTAGAAACAGGTCACACCGACGTTCGCAATCTCCATATGTAAGACCGGTACCCAATACTGATGGTGATGCTTAAGTTTTGATATTAGTATTATTTAGTTTCATTCATTTATGTTATTATAGTGGTAAGATATTTTGTAGGACATTATGTACTCTTAAGGGAAAGGTATGTTATGTATGAAGTAGGTACTTGTTATCTTATTATAATGAATAAGTTAAGCAATGTAGGGTAGGTGTTATTTTTGACACTTCTCAGCTACCTAGCAATAAACATGGAGTGATTTCTGTAAATGTGTTTTCTTAAATACAATAATTATAAAATCCAAATAATAATGAATATAACGCTCGATTTCGGGTCAGAACGTAATATTATGATGGTAGACCGCGTGAATGCAAAGTCTTTTTATTGGGCGAGGGCCGCCCAATGAAAAGACTTTGAAAAATAATTACGGTTTTATTTCATTTCAGTTCCCCTGATATAGTACATAATTAATGTGAAATACACACAAACTAAAAAGCTGACTAGTCTGCGTTTTTTGCCGACTAGCCACCGAATACTCGCCGACTACAAAAGCGGCCGAATAGTCGGCTTAACAGACTAGTAGGCAACTACAAAAGCGGTTGAATAGTCGGCTTAACAGACTAGTTGGCAACTAGTCGGCACACCTCTAATAATTATGTGTATACATAAATGATTAAATGAAAAGATAATTTAAATTACTTCTTTTCATCCTTATATATATCTTACATTATATATATTATCTTAGTCTTTTTTTCAAGAATGAAACATAATAATAACCATCAAATTGTTGAACACTGGTAAGTCCGATTAAATGGCTGTCCACATTATCACTATCATAAAAATAGCTTGTTCTGCCCAACAACCAACGGTTGTTGTTGTATGCAGCAAAGGTAGAAACACTTTAATTTTAGATGGCAGAAAACAAAGTCATATTATGTAGAGGTGATGTAAACTTTTTCAAGAAATATACCAACAATTACACAGACTTATGAAAATTTCTTGAGTACATGGCTGGAAATAAAATACAGTGCCAGGACATACAATTATGTGAGTGAATTATAACTGCCTCACCTGTTGTTTATAATCATTGATAGCTAAGCTGTGTGTGTCCTCCGTCATTTGGAAAGAGTACTTATTGTACACTTCTGTCATAGCCTCCTCTGTCAGCTCCCCAATGTTCTGGATGGAGGCACCAAAGGAAGACAGGTGCTCCATAGACTCCAGGCCTCCAGAAACACTCCCAGGATGTTCACGCTCCATTTCATTCTACAATTCAATTATGTTTATTACTTCAGTAGAATAGTAAATGGTTTAAAAAGTACCTTCCTAACACTGTCCTCCTGACTGTGAGTTCAGTGCAATTACAGTAAGAGGTTGATCGAATGCCGAAATGTAAACACATCTTAATTCATGTTGTATCTTAAACCTAATATTAGTTAAAAAAAAAAATTGATAGGCTTAAAATCTTAGTTTAGGTAAATAAATTTTTACCCGTAAATAAAGTTCAGTTTCCCTCCTCTTGACTTCGCGTGCATATTCGGTGCCGCCAGGCAACATTACTGCATGCCGGTGCTCCTCCTTTCTATTCAAGCTTTCGTTTTCATCATTTTTAACAATTCTAAAGCCTCCTGTAAGCGGGCCCCGAAGTTTGATCCTCTCTGAAGTTGGACGAGGATTTAAAAAAAACTCCCGTACTTCGTCCATCTTTAAATCTTTTCCAGAAAAGTTTAAATTAAACAAACTAAAATCCCGACTGCTACAAATCGACGAAGACTTCAACAACTTCAATAATACTTCGTTCAATGTTGTCAACAAAGAATGACCCAATATATAATGTACCTACTCTGTGGAATGACCGTGATAATTATGTCTATACTAGCTTGTCTTGTCAAAGATACCCAGCCAAGGAAATAGGAATTTCTATCACCCAGCAATCAGTAATATGTGTATAAAAAAAAGCCCCGCACGATGATATTGCGATGGAACCTTGTCACAATAACAGCGTTGTGACGTCATCTGTCACACAAAAGGACAGCTAGCAAAAGAATGTTAAATGCAAAATTAATATTAGGGTTAAGGGTTTATTTGTATTATATAATTTTATTACACTCTTTATAAAAAGTGTATGTATAAATTAATATTAGGGTTAAGGGTTACCTACTCACCCATATTCTGACAAACAAACTTTCATTATTAAAAATTTCAAGGAAATAATTTTTGTAGACGTAAGAAAAATATACTTATTCGTATATCTTTCTTACATGTATACTATTTTTTTCTAACTACATTTCTGTTAATTTGCTAGCGGGAATTGAACCAGAGTCCACTGTGTAGTAGTCATGTTTTAATTACTACCTACATCTATCAGCTTATAAATAAAACCAGGATAAAATGTAAAAAAATGTATGTAGTCTTCCGAATCAGAACTGCTTTCTGTGTCTGTCGTTTCCGATTCACTGTCGTCGCCGTATTTATGACAAATAACTCGTCAGTTATTCGGTCTTTATTCCAATATTCCTCTTCAAGCCGTTTAACATGATTGACTTCCTTTCGTCAGTCATCTGGAGTTATTGACTCCGACGCCTCCAACGTCAGAGCTTCAATGCGACTTTCCAACTGCTCCACATTCTTTTCTGACACCCTCGTCTTTACCAGGTTCCAGATGTACTCAATGGGGTTGAGGCCGCAGTTGTAATCTAACGACTTCATGGCCATTGCCAGCTAATAAATTGTCAATTTTATAATTTTTCGGCGGTCTGTGCCGTTTAATTAATAAATACAGTTCAGGTTTTGTACTGTCGTTGGGAAAGTCGATGTTGTGATCTTGTAGCCACTCAACAATCAACTGTTTTTTATTGTTCATACTTGGTGGCCTATTCTCATCCCTACTGTGATAAGGGGCGTTGTCCATCACAATTTTGGAGTTGCGTGGTATGTTGGGTACTAATTTTTCTGTAAGCCACTTGGTGAAATTCTCAGCATTCATTTGATCATAGTAATCCCCTGTTTTGGTATCTGCTTTAAACATTAAAAGGGCATAGTCAACAAAACCGCATTAACTTCTTTATCCATCGGCGACCGGGGCTGTCGTTCCATCTCACTCCATCGGTTGCTGTTTGCCAACATTTTTCTAAATAAATAACGGGTCTTTTGTCTTTTATTTTTCACCAAGCGAGTAATTTTCTTTCATACGTCGTTAATATTTAGCCCTCCACGCTTGAATTTGGGGTCTTTAAATTGGGGCCAGTCTTTTTTGGGAGCATCGTTTAAATTGGTAGCCTAAATCACATTTAATTATTTTTCTTAATGTAGTTTCACTGCCAGTATAATTAAGGTCTACTTTTGAAGCCGCCAAGATTTTGCGCATTGTGGGTATTTCTCTCCTCACCGTATACATTGAATCTATAATATTTCTTAAAGCTGTTAAGGAAAATCCGTCGAAATATTTCTTCTTTTGTCTTTTTCCTTTAGTAGGAGTTCTCATTTTGCTGCCACTGGCTATTGCTGACTCATGCTCTCGTATCAATTTCGTCACAGTATTTTTTGCAACGCCTGTGGCACATGCCACACACTCCGTGACTTTGATAGAATTTTGCAAAATATTTTTAATAACTATAAGCAGTTGCTTCGGTATTAAAATGTCCGAAGCACTTTTTAAAGCATGGTTTATACTTTCAAGAACTAACTTACAGTCCTCTTTCTCCTTAACAAAATAATTGTCCACTTTAATTATAATTTCACGAGCACGACTATTAATTAATTTCTTACTCATTTTAACGAGTAACAGCTAACAAAACTAAACAACAAAACTCAAGAACAACAATAAAACAGGATAACAAAAACAAAAAGCTAACAAAAATATTCGATGTGCGTAAGTGGGTAAGCGCGGACTGAACTTGCGAACGGTACCGACGGTCCGAGTTCGACTACGTCACCAAGATGGCCGCCAGTCGCAATATCATCGTGCGGGGCTAGTAATAACAGCATGTTGTTTTTACCACAGAACAATATTTTTTTTTTTTTGTTGCATACGTTTTGCTGTGTCAATGTCTTGCTTAAATTGGTACGTAATCCCTAGCAAATTTCAAATTATGTTATATTAAAAAATGTAGTGATTTTGCTCTTGCTACTATGAGGATATTATGGGGATTTACCATAGACTTCTAGTATATAGACGTGAAATACCTACAGAAAAAACGTGCCATCGTTTGACATTTGTTCGAACATAATATGGCCGCCTCTTTCTAGGGCTGTCACTGTGTATTTGTTTCCAAAGATTTTAATATATTATTATAATTTTTTAATATAGTCTGTCTGTTATATAATTATTTTAATTCTCTCGTTTTCCGTCGGCTTCTTAGATAAAGTACTTATTCATTTATTCATAACGTCACGTCTTTATCCCTTACGGGGTAGACAGAGCTTGAGGTTATACGAACAAAAGCCACGTTTAGCGCGTTGGTAGGTGCATAGGCATAGATAGAAAATGGAATCAAAATAGTGATGGGTTGCTAACCTCATCGCTTAATGAAATGATTCTTAAACTTGGCCAATTCCCTCGACCGGTTTTTACAGTCTGCATGGGATGAGAAGCAGCATTAGAAAATTCATATTTTACATAATATGCACACATTTCCGCACCACCTATGATTAACTCATAAGTGGTGCGGAAATGTGTGTACTTGGCGCATTTTTATAACGTGGTTTCCCCCGTAGCTATACTCCACGATCTATTGTAATAAAGTTTGAATTTTGGCTAAGTCAAATGTCTATTTTGATTGGGTTACTAGATAAAAGGGTCCTCTCCCTCCCTCCTCTCAATTATGATCCTTGTTTGAAAGTATCTAAGTGTAATTATATTGTATAGACATTATTAAGTGCAAAAGGTGCAATAATAATAAAATACATTTATATTTTTAAATATATTCGTTTATTAAACTACTAGCTTCCATAAGCGGGTTCGCCCGCCTTTAAAAGGTGATCTATGACGTCATTTGTATCCCGTCGTCATCATCATCATCATCTCAGCGTTTATCCCGGTTGCATCCGCGGCTTTCGCGTTGGAGCCCGGGGTCGCTTTCCTGCACATTCTCCTTCATTTCGCACGATCTTTAGCATCCTGCGGTAAGAGCTTGTTGGCACGCATGTCATCTCTTACAACGTCAAGCCAGCACTTCTTTGGTCTAACCCACTTGTTCCGGCCCGGCGGAGGCGCCATGGCAAGACATTTGTTACCCACGTAACATGCCGCTTGCACAATGTTCTTGCATGTGGTAAACATGTATTATATGTTCTTCTTCTGTTTGAATCTATAAACAAAAGATAAAATCAATATCTACTATCAAAATAATTGAGTAGATAGATAATTAAATTATTTTTATTTAAAATATCATATTTCTTCCTTTAAAGTGACAAATTAAAAAAAATATTTTAAATAAAAATAAAACCGCCTTCAAAACACACCCAATAATAGATAATTGAAATCGGTGCTAAACCAAGTACATATGTTGGTCCCCGCTACACGCTGCGCATCTAACATATTGGCACTTATTTTCTTCATTTTAAGCGAAATAGTTAAAATTCCCTATCTCAAAAACTACTGAACCGATTTTGATGAAACTTGCAGTATTCACTAAGTTGAACAATGTCTAATATATAAAAAAGAATACCGAAATCGGACTAATAGTTCCAGAGATATGCGAACACAAACATAAAAACATACATACATATTTACATACTACACTTATACAATTCGGCACATTTGTTCAAACGCTGATATAGACTAACATATCCGAAAACAAGGCATTTTTGAAAATATTACATACATAACAGTTCGAAATGAAAACCTCCTTTTTATGAAGTCGGTTAAAAAAAATTTTGGACAACCCTAACATATGTCAGCAAATTACGTAAACAAATAAACATTTACAATAAAGAGAAACGTGCTTATATAGTGTAAATAAGTGTGTATTTAGTAATTTAACGACTAATAAGTAATCATGGTTCATTTTAGTTTGAAAATTCGAATGATAAATGGTGATTTAGCTAGAAAAGAGGTAACTAACCTATGAAACGTCAATTGAGCTTGATTTCTGTTGTTTCTGGCACCACACATAACAATACAGCACGCAAGCATATTAAGTAATAGTTTTGTCACACGGTACACTACAAATCCACTTTAAAATGTCTTGTATATTATAAAAAAAAATAATTTTCGTTAAGTTACGTATCCCGTTGACAGCACAACTACCACGAAATTGTAACCTAAGATGGCCGGCGTTGGCACGCTGCCAACAACTGTCAGTTCATTTTAATAGTGTTACCATAATTCCGCAGTAACAAAAATATATTTGTCTCTTTTGCCAAATGCAAATGTACTGTTGAAAAAAAGAGACAAAATAATGTATTACGGTTTTGTACCCTAAATTACATATATATGTATAATGAAAAATTGTATAGTTTGACAACAGCATCTCCCTATATTTCTATCTCAATGGGATTTACTAGAGTACTCTGTGCTACGGAGTTTTTGATGACATAGTAAAAAAAAAAATAAGGCACAAACAATGTTGCTAGTGCTCTTTAGGCAAAAGTAAAATTAAACGAGTCAAACAGTCAAAAAATCAAAGCTTATCCTGGGTAAAACGTTTTCTTTACTTCTTGTGTAAAATATATATACAGGCATTATAGAGCAGAGAAAATTAGGCGACTACGCACTAAGGGCACCCCCTGTGGGGTACGAACCTCGGCTTAGGGCGTCGCTAGAGAGGACAGCAAGGGACGGCTGGATCGAATATGTTCTTAATGGTTTGATGACCACGACGTTTCATAATACTAGCTCTGAGAAGAAACGCCGAAAAAAACTCAGAGGTCATTGATGGGACATTATGATATTACTGGCTCAGCTGCGGCGCGGGCTGGCCTTCATCGGACAAGGGACGGGGGAGGGGAATACTACGTGGAGCGCGTCGCGATGGACCTCGGCGGCGAGGTCGGTAGGTCGGTCTGTTTTTGTGTAATGTGCTGGTGGCCCTATTGGCCTCTTGGAGGAGGGTAATGGGGTCATCGGGGTCTGTGAGGGCATGCCGAGGGCGGCGAAGTCGGGAGATGGTGGAGGGAGTGTTTAAGAGGATTGCGGTGCTTGGCAGCAGTGTCAAAGAAACGCTTGGAAAGGCGTTTCATGAACTGCTGGATGGTGGGGATTTTGAGATCAAGATGGAGGATCTCATTTCGAACGAACCAAGGGGCGTTTGTGGCTTTACGGAGGAATCGGTTTTGGACTACTTGCATCCTATGGATATGACGCGGCTTGGCATGTGCGAAAACTGGACAAGCGTAGGTCATAATCGGGCGTATGCAAGCTGTGTACAAGCGCATTTTGCACCTGAGCGATAGCTTGCTACGCGGTTTGAGGAGGGGGTGGAGTCGACCTAGAGCGAAGGCGGCGCGAGCGCGGACCGTCTCAATGTGCTCTGAGAAGTTGAGGTTTTGATCGAGAATCACACCTAGGTACTTGGCTTGCTTCTCCCAAGGGATCGGCTTGCCGTCCAAGGTGATGGGTCGTGGAAGGGTGACACTGACCCGCGGTTTCCTGTAGAGTACCGCTTGGCTTTTTAGGGGGTTGACTACAATCCTCCATTTCATAAACCAGTCAGCGAGCTTGTTGACCGCGGATTGGAGATGGAGGCGAATCCAGTCTGGACTGCGTCCCGAGCAGTAGATGGCTGTGTCGTCTGCGAACAAAGCGAGTTGAGCCTTACTGCTTTTCGGGATATCGCTAGTGAAAAGCGTAAAAAATAAGTGGGGCTAGTACAGAGCCCTGGGGAACACCTGCACGGATGAGGCGGGGGGAGGAGAGCGCTCCTTCAATCTTATAGCGAAAGGTGCGGTTTGACAGAAAGTCCCGTAAGATGAGGACGAGACGATCAGGCACACCGAGTTGGTACAGCTTATAGATTAAGCCGTTGCCGAGTGCCAGACTTTGTCAAACGCCTTCGCTATATCGAAGTAAAACTACGCCTGTGTACATACCACGCAGGAACCCTGCGTGAATATGTTCAGTGATGCGTAGGATCTGTTGGGGACAGGAGTGTTGGGTACGGAACCCGAATCGTTCGTTGGGGATGAGGCCCTTGTTCTCAGCGTAAGCTCTGAGTCGCTTATAAAAAAGCCTCTCGTAGATCTTACCGAGAACTTTGAGTAAGCCGATGGGACGGTAACTAGACGGTTCGGCTTTAGGCTTACCGGGCTTGGGAATGCCTGTAACAGTGGCTTCTTTCCACGTTTGTGGGAAAATGTTATTCCCCAGTGCACCATTGAGGATGGTGGTCAAGAGGATGATTAGGTGGGCAGGGAAGAGGCGGATCACTCTGTTAGTGATGCCGTCAGAGCCGGGCGCTTTCCTGGGTTGAAGACCTTTGACGAAGTCCTGCACTTCAGCAGGGGTGATGGGAGGCAGGGGATCCTCAGGGTCGGCAACGGGTGGGAGGGAGGTTCTACGTTCGACTTCAGCGTCAACCTCAAGGAGATGAGCTTGGTCTACTGGTAGGAGGCTGGGGGAGCACTGGGCTTCCAGGCAGGAGGCGAGGCATTCAGCCTTGTCATCGTCATCGAAGGCGATGGAATTGTCAGGACGAACTAGGGGAGGCATGGTCAAAACTTCATTGAATTTTAGTTTCCTCTGAAGGCTCCAGAAGGCTTGATGGGTGGACTCTAACTCATCCAGCATCTTATCCCAGCCAGCCTCACGCCACTCCGATATGCGTCTTTTTACAGTTCTCTGTAAATAGCGCATATGGGTTTTGTTAGCCGCGCAGGGGAAGCTGCTGTAAGCACGGACGGCCACGTTCTTCTCGGTCAACAGTTCACGCAAGTCAACAGGGAGTTTCCAGCGACAGTCTTCTGTCACTGTAACCTCCCTTGAACATTCGTTCAGGACTGACTGTACGTGATCCGTGAACGAGTCGATCGCGGCTGTCGTGTCAGCGATAGAGTCGAGGCGTGCAGGTATGGAGTCCAAGTGGGGGGATGTGGTGGATTTCAGCCGATCGCTTACTTTCCTCCAGTCCGTTACCACTTTCGTCTGAGGTGCTTGACCTGGGTCAGAGAGGCCAGTACGGGGAGCCAGTCGAATGACGACTGGGCGATGGTCAGACGACAGCTCTGATAGTGCTTCTATAGAGTCTAACCGTAGGTTGACGTTCTTTAGGAGCGCTACGTCGAGGACGTCTGGGGTGTGGTCGGGTTCGTAGGGGAAGTGAGTGGGGGTCATGTGGCCCACGACATCGAAGTTTAAGTGGGTGGAGAGGTCAAACAAGAGTCTGCCTCTGGAATTGATCCTGGTGCTATTCCAGGCTGTGTGTTTGGCATTGAGGTCGCCCGCTATTATAACGGAATCACTCAACCCACTATAGGGCAATGTCGTCTGCTAAGAGTTGATGATTCTCAGCAGCGGAGATGGGTGGGAGATAGGCCGACACTATAGTAATAGGTTGGTGGCCTCTTATGCCGAGGCGGCATATTGAAACTTCGAGTCGTGAGCCTGCATACGCCCCATCATGACATACGCCTGATGTAGTCTTCGCACACACCGAGCCCAGTCATATCCATAGGATGCAGACACTCCAAAACCGCTTTCTTCGTAGAGCAACAAACGCCCCTTGGTTCGTCCGAAATGAGATCCTCCATCTAGATCTCAAAATCCAGCAATTCATGAAACGCCTTTCCAAGCGTTTCTTTTTTTAATAATATATACGGACAAATCACACAGATTGAGGTAGCCCCAATGTAAGTTCGAGACTTGTGTTATGGGATACTAACTCAACGATACTATATTTATAATAGATCCAAGACCCAGGCCAATCAGGAAAATATATTCCATCATGACCTGGCCGGGCATCGAACCCGGGGCCTCCACGCCGCAGGCAGGCGTGTTGACTGCTGCGCCACGGAGGCCGTCTTTGACACAGCCGCTAAACATCACAACCCTCTGGTTGTCGCGGCAGCAAAATACACCCCCAAAATTAGTAAGCTTGGCCGACCTAGGCACGCTCTTACCGACCCTGACGACGCCATTGCCCTCCTTCAAGAAGCTAATAGGGCCACCAGCACAAAATACAAAAGACCGACCTTCCGACCTCGCCGCCGAGGTCCATCGCGACGCGTTCAACGTAGCCCGCGCCGCAGTTGAGCCAGTAAATATAAACTCCCGACTATGACCTCTGAGTTTGTTTCGGCCGTTTCTTCTCAGAGCTAGTACTAGGAAACGCCGCGGTCATCAAACCGAAATAAAAAGTCAATGCAGCCGTCCCTTTTTTTTTATGTGACAAAACCCCCCACACGTTATGCCACCCACTGCAACTCATGAAAGCCAGAATCAACAGTGGAGACCGCCAGAAAAACGCCGAGCAATGAAGCTCGACGAGTCCCGGAGGAACGATTCAACTGTCTTGGGTCCCGCATCGAAATTAATCAGAAAAGAATAGCAGAGGAGTAAGAAAAAAGATATTTTTTCCACTTCCCTCCATAACAAGCAGGAGACAGAACAGAACGAAGCCAATCGGCACAAAGGGACATTATTGCAACTGGGAGAAGCCCAGATTGCCAAGCACCACGGAATAAAATTTGAATAAGTTAATGGGTCCTAAGTAGTGCTGTTACAATTGATTCCAATAATAGGTACGGCAAAAGCACCTGAACGCACGGAAATTGGTTCTAGTTTCTACAAGGTCCGTTTAATAAACGACTCCGGATGTAACTTGTACACTATCCAACATAATATTGCGTTCATTCTGCCAAAGAATACACTCCCACAAGATGTGATGTGCGGACTTTTCAAATTCACAGTTCGGTGTAGAACATTGACACAAAGGCGAAGGAACAAGTTTAAAAGAATACAGTTTACTTTTAAAGTTGCCATGACCTGTGAGAAATTGTGCAACGCAGTGGTCAGCCTCCAGCCATGTCTTATCCAACCGATCGCCAACGGATGGAAAGAATAGATGGAGGTGCCGGCACCTCCATCTATTCTTTCCATCCGTTGGCGATATTCCTTGCTGGAATTATCCCAGCTACTTTAAATAATCTAGAAATTCTATTACGGTCGCGTTGTGTAACAAAGTTAGTGTCCATGGCCTCCCCTCTCGCGGAGTACATTGAAGCACGTCGCTGTACTTCAAGGTCGACGGGAAGTACACCTGCCAGTACGGGTAAGGCTTCAGTACTGACTGTTCTATACGCCTTGCATAAAAATATCAATGCCAAACATTGGCTTTGAAGCAGGTTACGTTGCGCCGCCCCTATGATGTTGCTATAGACATTCTAGTTAGGGCATAAAAGTTCCTTTTAGCTTTTTCGCCAACTATTTTTATATGTTCGATAAATGAAAAATTCCTTTCTAAGACCATACCAAGGTAGCATACGGATTGCTGTTTTTTAACGGAAACGTTATTAAATTTAATAGTAGGCAATGATTTAAGATTACTTTTTAGTAGAAGTTGATAGGTTTTATGCGGCGCAAACGCTAGGCGGTTACGATCACCCCACTGAGATATTAGATTTAGGAAAGTATTGGCCAAGTTCTCAAGTCCAGCTCGGGTACTTGACTGAATGAGCAGTAGGCCACCGTCCACGTAACCAGTAAGTGAACAGCCGCAAGGAAGCGGGATCGCGAGGAAATCATCAAAACCCAAATTCCATAAATAAGGACCGACAGCTGAACCCTGAGGACATCCCATGGTTAGTGCTTTAGTACTAGAAAAATGCAGCCGTCCCTTGCTGTTTTCTCTAGCGATACCCTAAGCCGAGGTTCGTACCCCACAGGGGGTGCTCAAAGGATCACCATAGAGAGATACAGATCAAAGAACACGCCTCTGTATATGCTCTTTCTACATATGCAGAATGCCTTTGACTGTGTCCCTCGTGGGGTGATCTGGTGGGCACTGAGGTCCAACGAGGTACCAGAAGCGTAGTTGATATGTACCTCAATTCTGATTCCGTTGTTAGGACCGCTGTTGGCGACACTAAACCCTTCCCCATCACCGTCGGAGTCCACCAGGGATCCGTCCTTAGTCCGTTTCTGTTCAGCGTGATATTGGACGTCGTGTCAGACAGCATCAAGAACTCACATGACATCTTGTTGGGCAGCATGAAGGATACACATGAGCAACCTTGGTTGCTCGTGTATGCTGATGATATCGCGCTGGCAGACGCGGACAGGGAACGGTTGCTGCGGCGTGTGAATGCGTGTCGGTGTAAGGACTCTCTCAAGAACGGAGGTCTGAAACTCAACCTGGCGAAAACCGTGTAGGTACATGGCCAGGAACACGACAGACCCCATGTCTGTGCGCATAGGCGAAGACATGGTCGAGTGCACAGACCAGTTTAAATACTTGGAGTCTGTGCTTCGCGCGTCCAGCGACATTGACTGTGACGTCAGGGCACGTATTTCCGCGGCTTGGGCAAAATGGCCATAGGTGACAGGTGTCATTTGTGATCACAAAATGCCGGTAAGCTTATGGGACAGGTCTATTGCCCCGTCTACACGCTCCGCCTTACCTGCGAGCATGCCTGTGCAAACCAGTTTGCGCAAGTAAGCGCGTGTGTATGGACGGCAAGACGGTAGCGTGCGCAGTCCCAAATGTTCTGCCTTTTTGTATAGTTATGACTGCACAGGCCTGGACTACGCAGGCAAGACGGACCGTGTAGACGGGACTTATAAGATCATCATTAGACCTGTTCTTCTGTATGGCAGTGAGGCGGGCCTGTGCTTGAGCGACACAAGCAGGAGCTGCATGTGAATATGCTGCGGTGGATGTGTGGAGTTATGCGGAAAGACCGCATCAGGAACTCCTGCGTTCCTGGCAGTCTTTGTGTCCGTGACATAGCAGACACACTGAAGGACGTTCGCCTACGCTGGTACGGCCATGTCTTACAAAAACATGTGTAATGTACACGTGTTGCGTGGTTAACAAATGTTTTGCAATGGCGTCTCCACCGGGCCGGAACAAGCTAAACCAAACCAAGTTAGACCAAAGAAGTGCTGGCTTGACGTTGTAAGAGATGCGTGCCAATAATCTCACACCACAGGATCCTAGAGATCCTGCGAAATAGACGTGAATGAGTAAGAAAGCAGACCCAGGGCTCCAACGCGAAAGTGCGGATGCTACCGGGATGATACGCCGAGATAAGAAAAAATAATTGCAGCGGCAGGCAACACCGGAGTGACGCGACTGTCATTCGCTCTGTACATTACTATGGCAGCCCGCCAAAGAGTAAAGTAACTATAGGAGTCCGCTCACTGGTGAATTTTTGTTACTATGCCGGCACCGTGCGTGCGCTCCGAGTAGACGTATACTATGTAAAAGTGTGGCTGTATTTTGTTTTTAAAGGTGTCGTCTTCTTTGTTATAGGACGACAATGGCCCCGATCCTCTTGATCACAAATTAAACTAAATTTAAGTTCAGTGCATCTTTTTCTTTCTATATTATTAAGAAAAGGACAGAAGATAAAATGTCAGTTTAGACCTGTCAAATTAGTCCGCTCCTTAAGTAAATTGATGTATTTTTGGTCACCATGTTTTTAATCGCGTTTAAACTGTATGGAATACCTTAATTTGAAAGGATCAAACTAAAATGTTATCTTCCACCCTTTTCTTAATAAAATAAAAAGATGCACTTAATATTAGTTAAGCTTATGAACAAGAGAATCGGCGCCATTGACAATGAATTATTAATACAGTAATACCCCGACTTACGCTACCTCGTCTTACGCGAATTCGGAGTTACGCGATTTAATTTTCTCGTCTATTTTTTTGTTTGAACGCCGCGCAGTCAAGGACAAGCGGTGGTGTTTGTTTCCGGCTCCCCCCACATTATTACTCGTTCAGTTTACAACAGGCACATACGTGTAGTGCGGAATCGGCGCGTAGGTACATAAGTTACGATTTTGTGTTTTTGTGCGTTGTAAATTGCACCCCGACTTACGCGGATAGCGCTCAGTCCCACCCATCGCGTAAGTCCGGGGTATTACTGTAGAGGTTACACCTTAAGTTGATATATCTGGATTTCTACACAAACAATAAAAGGAAGGAAATTGAGAGCATAGAAAATGAATGGACAAACAAAACAATCACGATTTAATATATTATTTATTCCATACCATATTTGGCATAACAAAAATATTCAGATCATTTATAGAAGATATTTAACAACTGATAACTCCATAATTATTACACAATTAATAATAATACTCATATTATGCATTTTGATTTATACATACATACATTGAACAAGAGTACAGACAGATATATCATATTATAGTACATAATATGTATTACACACGAAATATTTAACAGAGATACAATAGGGATAAATGAAGTGCACTATTCGACTAGAAGTAAGCTACAAAATCAATTTTTCATGGCTGTTATTTGACAATTTTGGCACAACCACAATTAGCCCAGGTTCGCCGAGCGTATTTATTGCGCACTGGATTATCAACGCACCGCTTAGTGCCGAGAGTTGATAATAAAGCAGTGTGCTTTTGATTCGTTGGGGGATACGCACTGTTGGATTCTCAAGGCTCGGTGTAACACCGAGTGTTGTGTCTAGGAGTCACGTTACTAATTGATTCAACCAGCCCCCTAATCGGTGAACACATTTTTACTACTACTAGACTAGTTGGGATCGTTCGAACCGCCCATTGGTCCGTTCGGTCCAAACGATCCCAACTAGTCACAATCATTTGACAAAAATGTGTTCGCCGATTAGGGGGCAGATTGACAGAATGGACGCCGACAAATTTCGCTCGTCACTTTGATCAGGGCTGTACATAAAAATATACATACATACACAACAACAAAAAAAAAAAAAAATTAATAAAATTATTATTTTTTTAACGGAAAAATTATTTAAATAGTATAATTTATTATATACATTACGGGTCATTCACAATTTAAAATGGACTTTTTCTTGGATAAATGACACTTTACAATGATATTATTTCGCACTTAATTTTAAACAAATTAGACTAAATTTAAATTCAGTGCAACTTTTCTTTCCATTTCATTATGAAAAGGACAAAAGATAAAATTTAGTCCTGTCATATTAGGATATTCCATTGACAGTTTACACGTTATTAAAAACATGGCGACCAAAAATACTTCAATTTACGTCAAGCCCGGACTAATTTGACAAGACTAAACTTGTCTTCTGTCCTCTTCTTAATGACATAGAAAGAAAAAAATGCACTGCACTTTAATTTGATTTAGTTTGTGAACAAGGAAATCGGGCCTTTGTCACGTTACATTTTGTGCTACATGTTAAGCATGCCACTATTATGTTATGACTACTTATTTTTACAAAGCGATTAAGGTTTTTATACCATAAAATTTAGATATTAGGGTTTAGGTTTACATGACATGAATTTTATTGCGTGCTGATCATGGACTGTATATTAATAATAATTAATTATAAGACATACTTTTTAATAATCATGCACACTTGGAACCTACTCTGCTAGATTACTCTCATTAGAATATCTACGTTGTGACAAGCGGCATACAGCATTAATACCAAAGTGTCTGAGGAGACACACAGGGGAAAAAACGCCTGTGCGGTCGCACCTATTTTTCCATGACTGTAGTAGTTGGACAGAAGATACATATCAGTTTAGTTCTGTCAAATTAGTCTGCGCTGACGTAAATTGACGTATTTTTGGTCGCCATCTTTTTAATCATGACTAAATTCATCATCATCTTAGCGTTTATTCCCGGTTGCATCTGCGGCTTTCGCGTTGCAGCCCGGGGTCCGTTTATCTGCTCATTCACCTCCATTTCGCACAACCTTTAGCGTCCTGTGGTGTGAGATTGTTGGCACGCATGTCATAGCTTACAACGTCAAGCCAGCACTTCTTTGGTCTACCCTGCTTGTTCCGGTCCGGTGGAGGCGCCATGGCAAGACATTTGTAACTACGTGGGTTACTAATAGACATTTGGCAAGACTGCCATGGTGCCTCCACATGCCGTTTGATGCCGATGACATTAACATTCAGTTTCGTAAGACGTAACCGTACCAGCGTAGGCGACCCACCTGCAGTTTTTCTGCTATGTCACGGCCACGAAGACTGCCGCGTGCCACGGATGCTGGAGTTCCTGATGTGGTCTTTCCGCGTAACTCCACTCATCCACCGCAGCATATTCATCTCCGTGACATGCAGCTCCTGCTTGTGTTGCTCAAGCACAGGCCACGCCTCACTGCCATACAGAAGAACCGGTCTAATGGGTGTCTTATAGACCTGCCCTTTAAGCTTAACCGGCGTTTTGGGTCATAAATGACACCTGTCGTCTCACGCCATTTTGCCCAAGCTGCGGAAATACGTGCCCTGACGTCGCAATCATTGTCGCGAGACGCATGGAACACAGACCCAAAGTATTTAAATTGATCTATGCACTCGACCATGTCTCCCTCCGCTTATGCGCACAGACATGGGTTCTGTCGTACTGCTGGCCATGTACACAGTCTAAGTCACATTGAATTTCAGAAGTCCCTTCTCTACCGAGTCCTTCCACGCATTCACACGCAGCACCAACCGTTCCCTGTTCGTGCGGTTCTAACAACGGAATCGGAATTGAGGTACATGTCTCAACTTATGTCAACATAGGCTTCTGGTACCCCTTTGGACTTCATTGCCCACCAGATCACACTACGAGGGACAGTCGAAGACCTTTTGCATATCTAGAAAGAGTATATGCAGAGGGGAGTTCTTCGATCTTTATCTCTTCATGGTGATCTTTAGTGCGAAGATAGGATCTATAGTTCCGTAACCTGGACGAAAACCATATTGACACTTCGAGACAGCACACTCCTGTCGGATCCGGGAGTATATAATCACGTCTAAACTGTCTATGGAATATCTTAATTTGACAGGACCAAACAAATATTTTATCTTCTGTCCTCTTCATAACCAAATAGAAAGAAAAGGATCCACTGACCATAATTTAGTTTAGTTTCTGAACACGAGAATCGACGCCATTAATAAGCGACATTATTGATCTTCATCATTGATATGTTCCTAGTAATAATAGTACGTACTTACGCCAGCAAACCTTGCTACTACAACCTGTCATTATTTTTTAATAAGATTTTCAACTTTATCGCTAAAGCATTAGGTTCAGGATTGATTGGGAAAATTTGACAGTTAAGTAGTTTCATGTGCTTGCTACTTATAGGTCCGTATTACAGAACGTCACTCAAAACTCAAGGTCCACTTAAGTCTCGTTTCAAGCCATTTGATTGGTTGAAACTAGTTTTAAGTAATGTTTAAGCAGCTGAGATGCTTGAGTTTCCTTCTGGAATACGCTCCATAGATTGTGTAATTTAATTTAATATTACGCCCGCGTTCACAATTCTTCACGACGTTTTGTTAAACATAAGAAGTAGGGGCTAGCCATTTTAAACTAGAATATCTAAACAAGCATTTGGTTATTCTTCATGCAATAATATTTTTTCTAAAGACGCCAACGTTTGTCCGTCTTTGGTTCAGTTAATGATTTTGTTAAGAGTCTGACTAGGAAATATACTGGTTTTTATGACGTTAAAACAGTACACTTAGAGATATGTCACATTACGAATTACACTCACTATCGCGATCTACTTTAAATAGGGATGACAATGATTTATATTAGAAACGTTTAATCAATTAAGAACAAATTTTAAATAAGGGTTGGTTGAACTAAATAATAAAAAAAAAAAAACAAAATAAAATGGAAAAACGGTGGTTATATTGAGAAGCTTCATACTTTAAAAGTCTTGAGAAGGGAGTACCTATACCTGCCCCCTAATCGGCGACATTTTTGTCAAATGATTGCGACTAGTTGGGATCGTTTGGACCGAACGGACCAATGGGCGGTCCGAACGATCCCAACTAGTCGCAATCATTTGACAAAAATGTGTTCGACGATTAGGGGGCTGATTCTGATATACAGAAAGTGTACAGCGCTAGTATTATGTTAAATGTCGTGACATCACTTCTGTGATTATCTTTTTCTAGCATTTTTATTTTAAAACATTTCTAAAATTTCTTAAGTTTTTGTTTAATAATAACGCATTTTTTTTTTAATTAACCCCCTTCCCTTTTCCCCTTTAACACCTTATTCAAGTTTTTAATAATTGGAAATCTAGTTTTATTTTTGGGTGGATATATTTTATCAAATGACTTCTCCCGACCGCTTGACGGGCGACCGCTCTGGGCGGAGTGGAAGGGCGTGTCAGACTTTTACTGACTAAAACCCATCCGCATTCCCTTACACCGAAATATGAATAATCTAATAAGCTAACCCATCGAACCGGATATTCGAAAAGTCTTCTTAACCGCGGAAATAATGCAATGAATTTTGTTAAACTGTCAAAATGTAAACTAAACCATTGCTAATTTTAAGTGTTGCACAATTGGGTTGTGTCCTAAAAAATAATTTAATGTCCATCAGATTGATTTATAAAAAAAAAAAACACGTATTTTTTATTTTTTCTTTCATTCAAATACTTAAGAAGATATATTGATTTGAAATGTCGCATGATGTAATTAGCCCCCACTCCGTAACTTTAATCCATACTAATATTATAAATGCGAAAGTAACTCTGTCTGTCTGTTACGCTTTCCCGCTTAAACCTCTCAACGATTTTGATGAAATTTGGCACAGACAATCTTTAGATCCTGAGAAAGGACATAGGCTACCTTTTATCCCGGAAAAATTTGATGTTCCCGAGGGAAATCTAAAAAGCGCGCGATATAACCGAACTCCACGCGGGCGAAGCCGCGGGCGGAAAGCTAGTACGCTATATCTCAGTAGTTTTTGGTAACAACGACAAAAAAGGGTCTTAATTTTTTTTTTTTTTTTTGTTATATATATGACGTGCTAATTATTTTTTTGATTTTCATACATTGGACACATTCCTATTACCCCGAGGGTCAAGTTGTTGCAACATGTAATTTAAAAATAAAGTACTGCGCGAACAAATTATGAACTGGAACATACTAAAACTGCACTCACATAGCTAAATCGAAAACTACAGAGCATTAAAGAAATCTACTTTCAAACGAATTGTAATAAAAGTTTCCCTTCACCCAAATTATTCGTAAAACTATTGCATACACCTTTGTTGGTATAAGTAAAACCAGTATGTATGAATTGTTTAAAAAACAATTTTTGTGCGGCTAGCTAAGTTAAATGATGTAAGTTGCAAATAATAACGTAGGGTACCTTATCACAAAAAAAACTTAAACATTTGTTTAAGGTGTATTTAGTAAACCCGACATATTGAGTTTGATGTAACATTGACAGTTACATCAAAGTCAATATGTCGTGTTTATTCATAAACGATGATTATAGTTAAGTGATGCTAAAACGTCAAAAATGGAAAAAACAGCCACTAATCGCTACTTAAAGCAACGTTTATATACAGAGTGGTGCTGACAATACGACAATAAATTAAACATCGTGTACCTCAACACATTCTCAGTCTACCCATAAAAAATCATATAAATATGTCCATTAGTTTAGTCACAGGAAATTATTTTTCATGTTTCACATTTTCACATGATGTACATGTTGATACGGAAGCGCTTACAGGTTAATGACCGCCGCATCCTGCGGTACCAAACTTTAATAATAAGTGCGCGAAATAAGCAAGTCGATACAGGATCGCGCTGTCGCCGACCGGAGGTTAGTGAACCAATATTTTAAAGGATGTTCTATTCAGTTTGCAATTTTATGCGATTTAGTTTTCATTTTTTGATGCTATGTTTTTATCTATGGTTTAGGATTATTCCTATGAAGCAGCATTGTTCGTGTTTTCATTTATTGTCGTATTGTCAGCACCACTCTGTATAAAGGGGAAGGTGTTTACCCTAAATAATTGATAAGCACTGTTTTGTAGCAAGGAGGTGTACAAAGTTGGTTTATTTATTCCAATTTTTATTTGCCACCAACATATTTAACAATAAATAATATCTTTAAACCCTTGCACCAATCAAAGTGTACCTTTAAATAATGTTTATTAACAACACTACCAATAAAACTAATACCCAGTCATCGAATTGTGGTGATGGCCAATGAAGCAATGTTCGTTGATCACCATACTTCAACCTTATTACTATGAAAATAAGGGTGAAAACCGTTGACCGCTTTCTTTCAACCTTCTAAAAAAACAGATTCAAAGTTCCCGCAGACGTTACAACAATTTCTATGAATAATTTTATAGGAATTATTGTTCTACCAGCATCGCCTCGATTAACTATACAGTAAAGAAAGTGAACACGGAAAATTATCATAAACCACAGTTCTTCATGATAACATACACATAGAAAGAAGGAAATATTACATATGTGCAATCAAACATAACACATTAATGCCCGTTTTCACTAATACTGGACTAAGCCTAAATAAGCACAGTTGGATTTTCCACACTCGGCAGAGTGCCGAAAGTTGAAAATCAAATAGTTACTTATGCATTTATTAAGAATCCATTTAACGTTAGTGAGAACGAGCATTAGCTGACATCATAGGTTTACATCAATATTTAATCCAAATGTACCAAAGCTTGATCACACACTATTTTTTTACGGTTCTTGAAGGATTGTAAGCATCCAACATTTCAACTTCTTTACAGACAAATTGGATAAATGCGGGATTCAAAATACACACTTTTATTCGCTCATTTGCTGTAAAATTTTACTTAAATGATAAGAAACAGACAGCATAATTACAATATTGGCTGCTTTCATTAATCAATATTATGTTTTTCAACAAAGTTTAAAACTGGATGCCACCACAAATAATTATATTTAAATTAACCCTATTAAATCGTACTGTCTCTGTCATCTTCAAACAAGTGACAAAAACAGAATGATGTTCTAGTCTTGTGGTGCAAGCGGGCCTAAGGTGCTTATATAAAGTCACGGGATTCCGGAAAAGGCATTCCTTGCTGTCGAGACTGGTAGCATGTCCCACCTGACCCTTGTTCGAGTCGTAATGTAAACAAATATGAATTAATAAAAAAATAGCTTTAATTTTTACACAATGAAGTTCGCTTTACGTTACCATTTCAAACATTTTATAAACTTTTCAATAGTGTCAGCCACTCTGAAATCAACTTCATCGTTATTGAAATTAGGTTTATTTTTAAACTTTAATTGGGGTGAAAGTAGGGATGGGTCCATCAGAAGACCTTCACTCAGTCGTACCTTAAATAATTCCGATCCAACCTGTCCCTTGCTGCCTCTGACTAACGACGCTTAAAGCCGAGGTCGGTACCCCCCAGGGGGTAGCTTTAATTTTGCTAAGCCCAGTATGGAGGCCCTAATTTATTGAGGCATACACAGGCAAGCCCGGCTCAGCCTCCGTGGCGTAGCGGTAGCGGACGCGGCCGCTGCGCAAGGTGGCGCGGGTTCGATCCCCGCACAGTGCAAGTATTTGTATGCATGAATATGAATATTTGTACTGGTCTGGTCGTGCCTCGGAAAGCACGTTAAGCCGTTGGTCCCGGTTGCCCTACGAACATCTAGTGGCAGTCGTTACGGGTTGTTGGAGCCCTCAAAAGTCCTACAATTTGTCTAACTGCAATGCTTCGATGTCGCCTTCGGGTTGTGGAGGTCAGACGGCAGTCGCTTCATAGAAAATGTCGAAGTTTAGCCATATCAGCAGTTGGACTGGTAAGACGAACCCCAGACTCCAAAGCTGAAAAGGCTTCGGATGCGACTGGGATTAACGCTGGGATGATGATGATGATGACACAGGCAAGCCCGGTTAAGCAGATTAGAGGCTTATAAATTGAACTGCGACATGTCATTCATAAACAAGAAGCAAAGACAAACCGGTATCGTTTGCAGGTAAATTGGGTTGTATCCTAAAAAATAATATCCATCCATCGGATAGATTTGTAAAAAATATTGAACACGTATTTTTCTTTTTTCTTTTATTCAAATACTTAGGAAGATATATTGATTTGAAATGTCGCATGACGTCACGCCGTGGTACAAAATATACCACGGCGTGACGTAATTAGCCTCCACTCCGTAACTTTAATACGCTATATCTCAGTAGTTTTTGGTAATTTCGACAAAATAAAAAATACGGGTCTTGAATGTTTTTTATTATCTGTAAGACTGACTAATTATTAAGTATGTTAATTTTCATACCTTGGATACATCCCTATTGTCCAGTAATAACACTGTGACCGTTTCTGTCCATAGATAAACCTGTAACGGAAACCCGCTTCTTTATGTGAGCACCCTAAGTCTTATTTATGTATCCAATAAATTACAGTTCACAACATCAATAATTTTGCTCGTGAGTGGCGATACAACCATAGACATCTTCACACAATTTTGATCTAAGTGAATTTAAAGTCCAAAATAGTGTGTAGATTTTGATTTTTATATAATAATAATAATAACAATTTGATATTGTATCGTAATTGATACATTACACTAAAGAACAATGAACTTGTAAATGAACGGACATATACAAAGCTACAAAATTTCTTTTGGCGCGTGGCCAAAAACGGAACTAACGCCGCCATCTTGATTTGTCAATACGATCACACAAATGTCATTCTGGCGCCAAAAGATTCTTGTAGCACTCTACCTGTAAGTCTTAGTACTTAGTTCTCCTTGGAGGGCTGGATGGACCAGCCCAGGATACGCCGGTCGAAGCCGCAGCTGAAGAAGTTTATATTGGACGATATGTCGTCAGCCCAAGCTACTGATGTAACCATGCGACGGTGGCCCTGTAAATTATAATCGTTTTATTAAGAAACGAAATTTAACTTTAGTTTTGTATTTCGAAAATTGGCGCCGATTCTGTTGTTCACAAACTAATCTAATTTTAAGTTATGTGCATCTTTTTCTTTCCATTTCGTTAAGAAAAGGATAAAAGATAACATTTTAATTTAATCCTGTCAAATTCAGATACAGTAATACCCCGACTTACGCTACCTCGACTTTGCGCGAATTCGGAGTTACGCGACTTAATTTTCTCGTCTATTCTTTTTTTGTTTGAACGCCGCGCAGTAAAGGTCAAGCGGCGGCGTTTGTTTCTGACTCCCCCTGAGGAGCTTACAATTGAGCTCATAACAATGCGTGAACAAGAGGAAGAAATTGATAAGAATGATTCTTTGGATCCAGTTCAATTAGAAGATCAAATGACAGTTGGAAACTTGACAGAAGCCCGAGGGCTTCGATTGAAAAAGGGTTAATAATTTTGGAAAGCATAGACTCCAATGAAGAGCGCACTTTTGTTACAAAACATGGAATAAAAAAATTACTAGGATGCTACGAGGAGATATTACGGGAGAAGAAAAAATCATTGACTCGTCAGACGACTTTGTTACAATTTATGAAACCTTCTACATCAAAATAACTTCGGATTGTGTTTATACACTATATTAATACAGTTTGTCATATTATCTAGAATTAGATACAAATTATTTCCTAAATTATTGTTTTATTTAGTCTCCAGTCCCAATTAAACATACTTTGTATGTCTTTATATGCAAAAGTGTACCCCGACTTACGCGAATTCGACTTACGCGGATAGCGCTCAGTCCCACCCATCGCATAAGTCCGGGGTATTACTGTACTCCTTAGTCAGTTTAGACGCGATTATAAACATGGCGACTAAAAATACGCCAGTTTACTTCAGGACCGCACTAATTTGACAGGTCTATACTGACATTTTATCTTCTGTCCTTTTCTTATAGAAATAGAAAGAAAAAGATGCACTTCATTTAAAACTAGTTTAGTTTGTGAAGAACGGAATCGGCGCCATTGTTTAGATTTATGCAAAGTTCTTAATACTAAAGTGACAACGTAGTTTGTAGTACTTTTTTTAACTGAATATTTATGTATGTATAATTAATATCGAAAAGTATATTTAAAAAAAAAGGATATGTGTATCTGTGTAGTCTATCTATTTTGGGTTTATTGTATGTATAATATTTGCACCAACCACAATCCCATTTAATGTGTCATGTCATGTGCCAGTCCCGTGTAATGTTGAATGTTTTTGTTGTTAAATAATTAATACAATATGTAAAGAAAACCCTGTCCGATCCATGAAGGTATTGTTAGGAATCGATAACTGATTCTACTAATGTCGACAAAGCCGGACTAAAGTTTAAAAAAAATCCCCCTAAAAAAATATTATTTTGCAAAAAGAGGTAACTTAATACATGTGCGGTAGGCCACCCTTTCGCGGGCGACGGGGGGCAGGGCACGCAACGCGTGGTCGAGTCGCATAAGCGTACCGTCAAAATGTTATTTTCACTTTTTTTAAAAATTACCAATTTCGGGGAAGCTGGAATTAATTCTCGGGAAAAAAAGATTATTTTAAAATTAATTAGTATTGTTACTATGACGATTACGTAAAATTTTATATTATATTTGGTCATGTGTTTACCTAACCTTTACTATCCTTATGGGTCGGGCAGGGTTTTCTTTAAATATTGTATATAAATAAATAAGGAACTATGGCAACTTCCTTATTTTTTTTCGAAGGTTGTAAAATCCTCATGGACTATCCTCGGCTCGGGGATGTGGAGTGGTTTGCCGGACTGTTACCGGCTAAAAAACCACCCGGGGCCTCCTAATTCTACGGTACAAGTAACGATGGCACCTAGTTGTAAAGCCACACACGATATGTAAGTTTAATAAAGAATATAATGTAAATGCATGTCACCTGTCTGCTGGAGCGCGGCAGGCGGGCAAGCCTTTGTCCCTGCAGGTCGAACAGGCGCACCTGCCGATTGTCGTGTGGGATGGCGATCAGACCGTTGCCGCTCACACCCACGCGGTTAACAGAAGAGTCTGACCTGATTGTTGCAAGAGCTGATCGCATGTTGCGGACGTCCCATACCTATCACAGAACGTCATTATAGATAGTTTACTCTTAATTTTTGTACAGGTGTTTTTCTATTTCGGCTAAAACACTTTTTTTTAATTATTATAAACTAGTGCTTGACTGTAATCCCGCCTGATGGTAAGCAGTAATGCAATCGTTGATGGTAAAGCGCGCTAGTTAATTAAGCTCATTCACTTTAAAATACTTAGTGAATAGGAAGGAAGACGGCAGTTGAGCGAGGTGATGCAATGTTAAATCCAACAGCACGACCAACGATGCTGCGCCAGAGGGAGACTGATCTGGAGGCCCTCCACGACCAAACTCCCGACACAATAACATTTGGTGCATCGTACCCGGCACACATCGCAACACAATTGCTCAGACCCGTCCTCCGTACGGCTTCACCAGACATCATGTCGGAACACGACGAAACGCTTGGCGGCAAGACTTTGTCTAATGGGTGGTAACTTCTGCTGGCGGCCGATATTAAGCCTACCACCGAGAAAAACACTTTAAAACTGGAGGTTGTTTTTGTGTGCTAATATCAGCTTGGCTAAGATTGAAAGCCAGGCGTGACTTCCAACTTAGAGGCCATATTTTAAAATCAGTATTTAAAAAAGAATACATATTTTATTATAAGAATGTGTATTTTTTACCTTTACAGAACGGTCATCAGATCCGGACACAACTTTGTCTTCTCGCGTGAACACTGCTGATGTGACACTCCTGAATAACAAGTTTACATCCCATTAATTTTAATGCAGACAAGAAACAGTCTTCTAAAGGCTGATTTTTCCAATGCCAGAATGAAATCTTGAATTTTCGACAGGCCTTCACATTAAAACTATCAGATATTCAACATTACAAAAAATAATATTATCGGTTGATTGAAAAATCCACCCTAATCTGACGGTCAATTATGATTGTTGGTTCTACTCATAATCATCATCATCATCACAGCGTTAATCCCAGTCGCATCCGAAACATTTTCAGCTTTGGAGTCTGGGGTCCGCTTTACCAGTCCAACTGCTGAAATGGCAAAACTTCGACATTTTCCGTGAAACGACTGCCGTCTGACCTCCACAACCCGATATCTAAGCATTGCAGTTAGACCTGGACTTTTGAGGGCTCCAACAACCCGTAACGACTGCCACTAGATGTTTGTATGGCAACTGGGACCAACGGCTTAACGTGCTTTCCGAGGCACGACCAGATCAGTGCAAGTATTCACATTCATGCATACAAATACTTGCACTATGCGGGGATCGAACCCGCGCCACCTTGCGCGGCGGCTTCGTCCGCTACCGCTACGCCACGGAGGCTGTCTTGTGATTGTTGGTTCTACCAAGGGCGGATCCAGCTTTGGCGCCAGGGGGGGGGTCACATAGTCGTGGTCAAGTCAGAAGAAGTTTTAATTAAACTTTGATAATAATAGATACAATTAAAAAGAAGGTATTTTATAAATAAGTACCTACTGAACATAAAAATACCTAATTAAATAACGAAATCAATTTTTCTTTTACGTCTCCTGCCGAAATGTTTTATCACTTCATCTATTTCAACGGGTACGTTTTTATGGACGTGGAGAAGTGCCAGTCCGGTTAGACGTTCTTCAATCATTGAAGCTCTTTCCCATGCTTTGATTTTTCGTAACGTAGACGACGTACCACTGGGTGCTGAGAGGCGAGCTCAGACTGAGGGGAGATCTGACGAGCTAAGCGGACGACACGCTGGTCACCGCCCGGGAGAGCTCGCACAGGGAAACAACGTTGCTGGCGACGGCTGCGGTATCACAGGTGGTGGGCCGCATACGTCGCCTAGGCCTGGAGGTGGCGCTCAACAAGTCGGAGGCCATGGTTTCATGGTCTCCGGCGGGCGCCGCCACCCGGCTCACGGCGTCAGCTCGAGCAGCGTCGGTCGCAGCTCCGAGAGGTCCTGGTGGCAGAATGGCGGGACAGGCTTTCGTGCCTTACCGCAGGCCTCACCACCATCGAGGCGATCCGGCCGGTACTGGCGGACTGGCTCGGGAGAAGGCAGGGCTCCCTGATGTTTCGGATTACACAGGTACTTTCGGGGCATGGTAGCTTCGGAAAGTACCTGTGTCGCATAAACATGGAGCTGGACGCCCGGTAGCACTACTGCATCAACTGCCGAGGGCGGCATACGCTGGCAGAGTATGCCACGCGCGGAGGACCTGCGCCGTGCCTTCATCTCGGCCGGCAGGGAGCTGTCACTGCCGTAATCGAGTCGATGGTCGGCAGTGATGAGCCCTGGGATGCGGTGGTTTCCTTCTGCGAAACAGTCGTCTCGCAGAGGCTGTGGACAAGGAGAGGGAGATCTCGTCCTCTCACCCGACCCACAGCAGCCACACCGGGCGTCGGCGGAGGGCGGATAACGCCCTCTTTCAGCCACCCTAAACTGGTCCAGGGGCGACACACTCGGGGACATCTGTCGCCCCCCAAACATCAGGACCCGGGGTGGCGGCGCGAAGTATTCCACACGCGCCACTCTTAGACGTCATGGGGGGAGTCGTACACATCATTCAGCCGAGGAGGCCCACAGTGGTGGGCCAGCACCAATCGGGGGTTGCGGAAGCAGTGTTCGTTCTCGCAACCCCAGTGTAGGTGCGAGATGGAACACCGGGGTGGTTTTTAGTCAGTAGGTGTCTGACAGACCCTGTCGCCCACCCCAGGGCGGCGGACATGCATGAGGATTTTCCAACCAGGACACAAAATAAAAAAAACGCTTAGACCTTAGACTTACGAAGCCTTACCTTCAATTTCCCTCACCAAAAAAAAAACGTAGGTATGTACAGACGAAGTGTTCTTACAGCAACAGAAACTTCATACAGAACAGGGTAAGACCGAAATGTGACGAACAAACAGTCAATTCGGATTTCGCTCTGGTGTCGGTATTCGTGAAGCTCTTCTTGCCCTCAACGTCCTCGTAAAAAAATGCAGGGATATGCACTGCTGTGCTTTATAGATTACGAACAGGCATTCGACCGGGTTAAGCACCAGCACCTCCTGGGTCTATTAACAGATATTGAACTCGATGGCAAGGACGTCAGGATTATCCGTAATCTGTACGAGAACCAAGTAGCTACAATCAAAGTTAAAAATGAGGAGACCGAGGAAATCAAGATCTGTCGTGGAGCTCTGCAAGGCTGTGTCTCCGTTGCTCTTCAATATCTATTCCGATGTAGTGATGTCGGAGGCTCTTGAAGGTCTGGAAGCTGGAGTGAAAATCAATGGCATGGTCGTTAATAACCTGCGTTATGCGGACGACACTGTTCTCATTGCAGCCTCTGAACAAGATTTGCAAACCATTGTAGATAAAGTCAATGAGTGCAGCGAGAAAGCCGGTCTGTCGATGAACATCAGCAAGACAATATTTATGGTGGTCTCTAGAAACCAAGACTTATGTCCTAGCATATCGGTGGCAGGCAAACAACTTGAGCGGGTACGACAAGATTAGTATCTCGGTGCTTAGGTAAATGAAGCATGGGAGGCCGACCAAGAAATTAAGACCCGGATAGAACTTGCCCGAGCATCTTTTAACAAAATTAAGAAAGTTCTGTGCTGTCGTAAACTCCACATAAAGCTCCGAGTGAGATTACTGATGTACTACGTATGGCCTGTCGTTTGTCATGTCCCGCTGCGAAGCATGGATTCTGAAAGAGGACACTACACGACGCTTGCAGACTTTTGAAATGTGGTGCTACCGTCGTATGCTGCGCATAAGCTGGACCCAAAAGGTCAGAGTTGACACCGTCCTTCAGCGCGTTCTAATGCCTCGAAAGTTGTTGCCCACCATAAAGAAACGCAAAATAGATTATCTCGGCCAGATGCTCCGACACGATAGATATACGCTTTTTTTTTCCGAGTGGAAAATCCTCATGGATTTCCGCCGCCCTGGGGCGGGCGACGGGGTCTGTCAGACTCTTACTGACTAAAAACCACCTGGCTGATCCGTCTCACACCTACACCGGGGGCTGCGAGAACTAATACTGCTTCCGCAACCCCCGATTGGTGCTGGCCCACCACCGTGGGCCTCCTCAGGTCAGGGGGGGGGGGAGTGAGGTGTAGGACTCCCTCCGTGACGTCTAAAAGTAGCGCGCGTGGAACACTTCGCGGCGCCACCTCGGGTCCTGATGTTTGGGGGGCGACAGATGTCCCCGAGTCTACGCTAGTGATATACGCTACTCCAACTCATTATGATGGGCAAGGTAGAAGTAAAAAGGCGCGCTGGACGAAAGAGAAAGTCGTGGCTGCGAAACATCAGGGAGTGGACAGTGGAAGAGAGAGTTGAAAAACTGCTCCGTCTCGCGGTTGAGAAGACCGAATACAAGAAGCTGACGGCCAACCTTCAGGATTGAAGAGGCACAGGAAGAAGAAGAAGAATGTACAGACGTCAACCTTATTGCTAAACTATGAAGGCTCAAAGTTGATTGGGAATATTTGACAGTTTCCGATAGCTTGAACTGCTGTCGTCCGTATATAAATCCCCCTCTATCAGTAAGTAGGCACCTACTTATCTACCTACGAGGTACTTTATGAACATTACAACCATAATATTTGAGTTTTAACACACACACAGTGTGTGTGTGTGTTCAATGCATAATGAAGAAACTGAATAATAAACAAAGTGCGCGCAAGTAAAATGAAATGTGACATAAAAATGTGACATTTGAATGTTGGCGGCCGTGACGGCGGTAGCGCGGCAAAATTCAACTTTTGAATGCCCAGCGCATTCAAAAGTTGAATGCGTTCCCGAATAATGCGTTTGCCGGCAAACAAAGTATGTATTATATAAATTGATTAAATATTGAAAGTACTTAAATAAAATCCTTCTGTGCTAGGTACTCCTGGACCCAGCCCAGGGGGGGGTCATGACCCCCATGACCCCCCCCCTGGATCCGCGCTTGGGTTCTACTATCGTTTACAAATGCAAGCACTGTGCCATCTGTGCTGTCATGGTCGATGCTGTGGAAGTGGCAAGGTTTTGATCAACAAAAGTTACTTCATTGTCTTGCTACCGTCACGATGCAGATTATCAGTGCTAGAAGCTGTTTATGATAATAAATATAATCAGCCTATAATGTTCCTAATCCTGGGAGACAGGCACCCTCTCAGTGAAAGGGAGTGGGATTTTTCACGAGATTTTCCTTCACCGTTTTGAGAGCAGTGATGATGATATAATTAACACAAAGTAAAACGTGGGGTTCAAACCTACAACCTGCAATGTAGTCGCTATCGATACCACTAGGCAACCACTGCTCTACGTTTATAATAAAACTTACTCAGTGTGTCCTTGGAATACGGAGACGGAGTGTATCGGCTCGCGGAAGTCCCACAGGCGGAAGGTGGTGTCTCGTGACGCCGTTACTACGAGACGAGACGCGTGGTGCGCGGACGCATGCGTAAGCTCGTGGTCGTGACCTGACAGAGTGTAATGTTAGGGTTAGAAGTTTCACAATTCACTTGTATAGAATCATCATAATCGTTTTAGCTGAAAGGCATAGGCCAGGGATGGCGAACCAGTGGCACGCGTGCTGTTGCTGGCACGTAACAAAATTATTTTGGCACGGCATAATTACAAAAATTGCAAAAAATAGCATTGGGCTTCTCCAAGTTGCCTTCCGGGACTGCAGCGTCCCGAGAAATGACACCAGAGATTTTAAATAACAATAGCACGCAATTATAATTATTGGTTATTCCAAAAATCACTAATCCAAAATTTGTTTGTTGCCACGCCATGACCACATGAATAATTTTTAGTTGGGAAAATGGCACCTAGATGCATAGAGGTTTGCCATCCCTGACATAGGCTATCCACTGGTGGATATAGCCCTCTTCCAAGCGTAAGTGAATCAAAGCGTAATTATATATTATGTAAAGAAAACCCTGCCCGATTCGTGAAGGTATTGTTAGGTATCGATAACTGATTCTACTAATGCCTACAACGCCGGGCTAAACTTAAAAAAACCCTTTAAAAATTTAATATTATTTCGCAAAACGAGGTAACTTAATACATGTGCGGTAGGCAATACATGCGCGGGCGAAGGGGAGCAGCGCACGCGGCACGCGGTCGCTCATAATACCGTCAAAAATGGTGTTGTCAGTTTTTTTAAATGACCAAATTTTGGGAAAGTTGGAATTAATTCGCGAAAAAAAAGATTATTTCAAAATTCGTTACTATTCTTATTTGTTACTATGATGATAATGTAAAATTTCATATTTTATTTGTTCATGTGTTTACCTAACCTTTATTATCCTTATGGGTCAAACGGGGTTTTCTTTACATATTATCTACCTGAAAATTATTCTGCAGCCATTCTGCATGGTGATTTTCTATAAAATTCACGTGACGTAATATCTGCCTGATGTGACATTTTAAAAAGCAATCGCTGGTGTAAAACTAAACACGCCGAACTTTTCGTAGCCTAATTTCAGTACCTATATGTGTTGTTGTAAACGACGCAATTATTCTCAAAACTAATCCATACGACGTACCTGTAAGTACTTGCAAACAGTCTCCAGTTTCCACGTCATACAGGTTAGCGGTTCTATCCCAGGAGGCGGTGATGACGTGGTCGCCGCCAGTGAGCCAATCAGCAGCCACAACGACGCCTTGATGACCACCCAGTTCTGTTAGCGGAGTACGCAAGACTTCCGGTCTATCTCCACCTTCACCGAGACTTTCTTCGCCTCCTCCTTCTAATTCTTCTTCAGAGGATTGGCCGCGCTAAGCATTGGATTTAATTCGAATTAGTAAGCAAAGATTACAAGCCAGTCATTGCCCGAGACGTGTGTATCACAACTTATTTATTAACATTTTTCTGTTTTATCACGATATTGATATTTGTCGCGTCTTTTGTTTATGATCGCCAGTTAATTTTTATCTATTATATTATATCTAATAACATAATATTTATTTAAAAAGTGATAATGGATAGATAATAATAGTTAAGATAAATTGCTAATAGGGATGTATCCAAGGTATGAAAATCAAAAAAATAATTAGTCTGTCTTATAGATAATAAAAAAAACCAAGACCCGTATTTTTTATTTTGTCGAAATTACCAAAAACTACTGAAGTATAGCGTATTAAAGTTACGGAGTGGGGGCTAATTACGTCACGCCGTGGTACATTTTGTACCACGGCGTGATGTCATGCGACATTTCAAATCAATATATCTTCCTAAGTATTTGAATTAAATAAAAAATACGTGTTCAATATTTTTTATAAATCTATCTGATGGACATTAAATTATTTTTTAGGATACAACCCAATTGGCTGTAAATTCAAATCCCACTATCACTCATAAACTTTGGCTCATTAACTTTTTTATTTGGCACTCATGTGGAACGTGACATTAGTATGCCAATTAGATTAACAATAAATTTCCCTGACTGTATTATATACAATTATTTATAGCAGTAGTGTAAAATAAATATTAACCGGTAGATCCCAGTTGACGGCTGCCTGCCATACATGCGCGGTGTTGTCTCCACTGCTTGTGAGAGCGATGTCTCTGCTGGGATGGAACCGTATAGAGTTTACAGAGCCCGAGTGCCCCGTGTATTGCAGGAGACACTTTCCCCACTCCACACTCCATACGCAGGCTGTATGGTCTACAGGAAAGAAAAGAAAGTATGTAGCTACAAACAATTTATTATAACTTAACTAGTCTAATTTAAAATTACGTTCCCCTGCCACTGTTTTGAATGCAAATAATTAATCAATAATCATATTTTCCCCACAAGGACCCCTCAAGATAAAATAAATAAACAAATATATACGGATAAATCACACAGATTGAGCTATCCCCAAAGTAAGTTCGAGACTTGTGTTATGGGATACTAACTCAACGATACTATATTTATAATAGACACATATATGTATAGATAAACATCTAAGACCAAGCCCAATCAGGAAAAGATCGTTTTCCATCATGACCTGGCCGGGGATCGAACCCGGAGCCTCCACGTGCAGACAGGCTAGGTGACCGCTGCGCAAAACAACTAAAACATTCTGTTTTAGGAATCACTTTCTTATGTTGTACTCTCCTGCTTACAGAAATTTTATACAAAATTGATAATAAGTATTATTGGCATCAGATTTTAGACCTGTGCTTATGATAGGCTGAATGCATATAATGGAAACTATTAGAAAGCCATCGTGTCTCACGTGGGCGTATGAAGAGTAAAGAAATTAATATTTGTTTATCAAAGATACTGTTCAGTCTTTTCACCGAACATCTTAACTAGCAATATCAGCGTAACGCGTTGACCTACAATTATACATCAAGGTAGTAGATTCAATGCTTGCGCTTCACGGAAAATGTCGAAGTTTAGTCATATCAGCAGTTAGACTGGTAAAGCGGACCCCAGACTCCAATGCAGAAAAAGCTTCGGATGCGACTGGGATTAACGCTGAGATGATGATGATGATATTAGATTCAATGCACTTTGGTCTCAGCGGTAGCCGGGTGTATTCGAACATTTCCTAACATTTTTACTATAAGAACAGTTTGTGAGTTGGTCAATAAATAGTGTCCAACGTAAACATTTGTTTCTCTTCAAAAACACCGATACCTCGCTACATACTTCGACAGGTACTGAACTTAGTTAAAACTGTAAAACATCATGCCAGCAAATTTAAAAAAAATTTAGTAGTAGCACAGTCTAAAAATCATACAGTGGTCTAACGAAGACTTTTGTCTAGACAGAGCAATCGTGCGGGGTATGAGGGACGAGACGCGGGTAAGCGGCACCCGAGCTGCGAACAAATTACAAAACGATGTTCGTAGCTCGGTATCTATCATAAGGTTTTTTTTTTTATTTGTTTGTTTTATAATCTAATATGAGTGTCAGTTTTGAGTATAATTGGGGTGCTTGTTACGAAAAAGCCATCCTTTTTGACATCCAAAATGGCGGACGTCATTTTTTTATAATTTGATATGAGTGTCAATTTTAAGTATAATTGAGTTGCTTGTTACGAAAAAGCCACCCTTTTTGAAATGCAAGATGGCGGACGCCATTTTTTATGTATATTACTAGGATATGGGTGTTAATTCCGAGGTGAATTGGGGTGCTGGTTACGAAAATGCCATCTAAATAACTTAAATCTGTCTCGAGTTGTTCCCTTAGTAAAAATAGCAAATTAATCAAATATAATACAGCTATCGATGTTGATCTGCAATAAATAAATAATTTCATAAATATTGTTTATTTGTAACAACCCTGGCCGATGCGTTACTGTCTCGACGATGTCGGCATTTTACACGAGATCGAAGGCGTCGACCTATTGTATGATTTTTATGCTGTGGTAGTAGCTTGCATGCTATTCTACCATTACAACTTTTGGTTGGTGAATGTCATAAAAGCATGCAAGCTACTTGCATACTTTTGAGGAAAAGGGTGTGTCTATATTTCAGCTCGACTACACGATCAAGGTAACCAATTCATGTCATGTTTATGTTATTCTGTAGTTATACAATATGTAAAGAAAACCCTGTCCGACCCATAAGGATAATAAAGGTTAGGTAAACACATGACCAAATATAATATAATTTACGTAATCATCATAGTAACAATACTAATGAATTTTAAAATAATCTTTTTTCCCGCGAATTAATTCCAACTTCCCCGAAATTTGGTAATTTTTTAAAAGTGACAACACCGTTTTGACGGTACGCTTATGCGATTCGACCACGCGTCGCATGCCCTGCCCCCCGTCGCCCGCGAAAGGGTTGCTTACCGCACATGTATTAAGTTACCTCTTTTTGCAAAATAATATTTATTTTTTTATGGGGATTTTTTTTTTAACTTTAGTCCGGCTTTGTCGGCTTTAGTAGAATCAGTTATCGATTCCTAACAATACCTTCACGGATCGGACAGGGTTTTCTTTACATATTGTATAGCAAAATCATATACCTGCTGAAGCTGTGCCAATGAGTGCTTGTCCGGGGCGAGCTGATGTCACATCCCAGATGCCATCCTTGTGTCCTGTGAACTCCCTCACTAACTGGCAGTTATAAGTTGGAGCCTTAAAGCTGGACACTATCTTGCTGGTCTGGACCCTCAGTTTGTGACTGGCTTTCACTTTCTGGGAGTTACTTTGGGTTACTGTGAATATTTTATAACAGTATAGTTAAACCTATATTGTTGTGAGAAGTTATTATGATAATTAATAAAAACATATCTAAAAGAAAAAGACTGAGTTTTAAAGGAATGAGTATGAAAAGGAAGCCCATAACATGTTCTATGTTCTGGGTCTATCTTTAAGAAAAATTTATAACATTTTATTCCATAGTAGCAACCTGCCTTTGCTTCACACATTTTGACTTTATGACTTCAACAAATCTTCACAATACATTTGAAGATTTATCTGATTTCTATTTTAAATAATGATTTTTCAAAAATCATTATTGACAAGCTCATACAATCAAACATGTCTATTATTATCGTAGGCCATACCCACAGCTGCATTTTTAAGCATATACTCCCTTATTCCTAAACATCGTTACATTGTTTTAAGTTAACTAGTGATTAGCGATTCTTTAACCATACATTTTTGACCTTTTAATGTTGCTTAACTTTAATAATCGTTTATGAATAAACACCACACTGTTTAAGGGATTTATTCAAAAACAATGATTAAAGTTAAGTGACATAAAAAGGTCAAAAATGTATGGTTAAATAATCGCTAATCACTATGTTAACTTTAATGAACAAGGGTGAATATTTATAAATTTGGATTTAAAATAGGTAGTCACTAAATCCATACTAATATTATAAATGCGAAAGTAACTCTGCCTGTCTGTTACACTTTCCCGCTTAACCTCTAAACCGATGTTGATGAAATTTGGCACAGACAATCTTTAGACCCTGAGAAAGGACATAGGTTACTTTTCATTAAAAAAAAAAAAAAAAAAGATATTCCCGAGGGAAATTTAAAAAGCGCGATATAACCAAATTCCACGTGGGCGAAGCCACGGCCGGAAAGCTAGTGTAAAATAAAAGTGTGCAGCTGAATAAGTTGAAGTTGAAGCCAAACCTAAAATACTTTGGAAAAGCTAGGAAGATTTTCTTTATGGGTTGTTTAATTACATTTCAGGAACAAAAAATTATTATTTGTGTAGGCTACTAACATTTCACTTTGGAGTTTTTTCCTCCTACATCAAACTCAATGTAGTCCAAGTTTTGTTTATCTCCCACATAGCTTTCTCGTTCCAATTTTTCACTCAGGATATCTATTTTCTCTTGTACTGGAAACAAATAATAATGCATATACATTAATCAAGCCATAATAATGGGTAGACAACATTGTTGCTGTCAGAGGGAAAACCTGGATGAATCTGGCACAGTAGTGTAGGCATACATGCAAGCAAAGAGATGTCTTCTTCCAGTTGTGGGAGTAGTCAGGCTGTGAGGATGAAAAGTTGAAAAAAGTAAGAAGAGTCAGGATGTGCTGTAGTTAAAAAAAAATTAAAGCTATTAATTATAGTGTTTACATTTTTATTTTACATATCATAAACCAGTGCTTCATCGGGATCCCGCCAGATGATAAGCAGTGATGCAATCATTAATGGTAAAGTGTGCTAGTTTATTAAGAGCCTATTAACTCTAGCCTTGATGGAACGGAGATGGGGGAAGTCATGCGATTCCCACGTTAACTCTCTAAAATGCATTATATAGAACACCAACATCTATGTTCCAAGCTTTGCAGACCCTTTTGAACCAAATCTGGGTTGTCAATACTCTTTGCATGCCTCTGCACCGAATCCAAAGGTGCCAGGTTGCATTTTGCAGCACCAGCCCAAATGTGGCTGCTGTACTTCACACACAAATGGACTTGTGGTTTGTATAAGGTTAGAAGCTGTCCTGGTGTGAAGTGTGAAGTACCACCAGACCTTTGTCCAAGCCAAGCCAAGTTTCCTGGTAGCCTTAACTTTGGACTCAATGAAAAGCTCAAAGTTAAGTTTTGAGGTGCACTCCAAGAAAACATGCAAAAAATAGGAGCCAAGGTGACTAGTCTCCTTTTCGCAGTGAATAGACATATGTGTTTTGGCAGCGTTAAATGACACAAGATTGGGTTTGCCCCATTTGGAGACTCTGTAATGCAAGATTGCACTATCATAGCCTTACTCAAAAGGCCAGCATGCTATACCTGGTCGAAGGCCTTCAGGAGATCTTGGGAGACAGCTCAAGTCAGCATTCATTCTAATGTTTTTAAATCAAGCAGGCATCAGTAGAGAAGTATGAATATGATGTGATAAAAATATTTCTACAATTATGAGCTGTTTCAGAGTAAAATAATCAAAAACAACAATAACAAAAACTATCTGGTTTTATCGGTAATCAATACAGAAACAATCACATCTTTCTAGCATTGTTTTAACAGTTTCCTACAATGGACCTTATTGTGATGAGATGTTTGTAAATACATGTGCATTAAGCATTATATAGTTCATAATAAAGAAACATAAATGAACCAAAATAACATATTATTCTTGTTATGTACTTACGGTTTAAATTTTCCGTGTATAGAAGGTCAAATTCTTTTTCTATTTGAGAAAACAACTCATGCAACCGAGACCTAAATACGGGAGGTATTGAAGTTTCTGAATCTTCCATTTTTAGATAATTTGACAGTCCATCAGAACCTTCCGTGAGGGCTTGGAGCCTTCTTTTACTGGATTTCATGGTCCAAGGCGGATTACACACCAAAATTCTAATCACATCAAAGTACGCAGCACATTATGCTTTGTACCCAAACTGCAAAGTTTATGATATGTTAACACTTCAACCTTGTAAGCACGAGGTTACTACTGAAAGAAATTCGTGAAATTAAAACGAAATGTAATCAAATAACAACGAAGTGCATTGTTCGATTTGGTAAATTGACTTGACATTTTACTTTTTTTAAAGAATAGGTCCAGAGTTCCAGACTCCAGACCATTGAGATAGAACTCCAGACACATAAGAAAATAATGTGTGCCACAGACTATCACTATGGGATTGAGATATGATTAAAGGTAAAGTAAATAACACACTATGGGATTGAGATACGCATACGATTAAAGGTAAAGTAGGTAAATTCAAATAGTGATCAAGGTGATGCAAACTTTACAAACCATACATTTGTCTCAGTTAGATTCATAAAATGAATATTGACCGAATTTAAAACCAAAGGCCACAGATTGGTTATCCAAGATCATCTTAAAATCAGCCTTTGCGCAAGGCCGGGATTTCGGGAATTAGAAATACAAGCCTCCACAATATAGCCACCTCTGCTCTTCTTAGCTTTCCTCTCTCTAGCTTCCTCTCAGTTGGGAGTGAGCCGCCCGCAATCCATCCGTTCAGTTCAATTATTATAATAACAGTCGCAACACTCTCAATGCAATGGATGAGATGAGAAGCAATTCATGAATCAACCATAGTAAGCTCTGCATCTTGAAATCCTACCAGATTCTAAGATGCAGAGCTTGCTGTGGTTGATTCGTGAATTAGTTCGCATCTATTACACTCTGAAATCCTTCTATTTCCAATTTTACATGGAGCGACTACCTCGATACGTTTTATAAAGAGGTAGTGAATTTGGTTAGGCTGGAAGCCGACCGTAAATGAGTAGGCGGATGAATGATATTTATTAATATCTTTTTAATAAGGAACATTACGCAAAACTCAGCACACAGGTTGCCACAAGCACATACTATAAATAAACTCGTATATCTTTGTCGTACTGGGCTATACAGGATGTTTGCGTATCGTGTGCCAAATTGAAATGGTCGACTGAAGGGGTCATTTGCTAGCCTTTCAGCCCTTTAACACCCCTCATGCCATATGGATTTTTTTAATCTTTTAATTTTTTTACTAAAAATAGACCGAACACATTGTCAAGATATTTCCTCAAGTCAAACTCCCACAGTGTCCAAATTAACTCATAAAGTTAATTTATAAACTTACTACTCCGTACAGTCATTAAAAAATGTATTGCACTCTGGTTTAATAATATTGCGTGCCGTAGTTCAGTGTAAAAAAAACGCAGATTGTCTATGCTAGTAGTATAGACAAATGGAGTAGCGATGGGCGACTCCGAGATGTTTTTTTAATCGAACGAATTGGAGTTGTAAAAATAAACTATCGAGTCAACCATCGACTCACAGTTCTACAATGCAATCGTTATGTTTTTCGATTGTTTTGAGTCAATGGAATCGACCGTGGGCGTACCGAGTGATGAGAGGGGGCAAGTAGGAGGCAGCTGTTCCTCCCTAGAAATCTCGAAGAGCATGTATAAACTTCCCTGATTAGTAAACAAAGTATAAATGAGGACTTATCTCTAACTTTTAAACAAACCCGGCCACGCAGTAGAGACTGACAAAATTTACGGTGTAATTGCCAAAAAACCGTGTCTGACTACAGCACACAAAGATTACTCACTCAAAAAATTTGACTTCCCCTATAGGCCGGGCTTGCCCACCCCTAGGCCTGACTTGCTCTCTCAACACCTAGGCATTGTACAGGTCATCATCATTCTCCTGCCCATATCCCAATTTATTTGGGGTCGGCGCAACATGTGTTTTTCTTCCATACATCCCTATCAGAAGCCATCTCGGCAGTCACCCCCTTCTTAGCCATATCATCCTTCACACATTCCATCCATCGTTTCTTTGGTCTTCCCCTACTCTTATAGTCATCAACATTCATAATTAAAACTCTCCTCACGACATTCTCCTCATTTTTCCGTAACACATGCCCGTAACATGACAACCGCTTTCCACACAACTTTTCAGCTACCGGTGCCACTTTCAGACTTCATAGGCATTGTACAGGTACAATATAAAAACGAATTGCTAGACCTAGGGTGGCCTATCGAATGGTACAGGTTTCACCAATATTGTCATCAAAGTGTCGACATCGAAATTTCTAGAAACTCGTCTCCAGTGAATTACCGTAGGTACCTAAAGAATGTACTCAAAGTTATGCGCTATTATTATTGATTCTGGACGGGCCTGGAATGTTCGATCAGCTGATCTATATATAGCCCCGTGACGCCAGCGCGCAGTCAGTCTGCATTCGACTAGCGATACGAAAACAAGCGACAGTTAAAAAGCAATCTTTCAGAATACCTACTGCGACAACTTTATCTAGAACTTTGAGTACTACGTGAAATAAGCATTATAATACCGCTAGCCTGTAACAGTACCTAAGTTAACTACTAACATTTTATTCCCGTCGCGGTACAGATTATTTTCGATTGATCTTATTGAAAGAATCACAACGCAAGTTAAGAACTCGCGTCTAAACCATCGAGGAATAATTCTCGATTGCTCTCGAATGAACGCACCGGCGCCAGTCGCAATAACAAACCGAGTCGGACTCAAGTCCAAGTTGTAACAATCGAGAACCATCGAGAGGTTTGAACAATCGAAATAATCGAAATAATCGAATGAAACGTCTCGCCATCGCGCATCGCTAAAATGGAGCAGATGTCAAAAAAAAAATGGCTGGTGAGTAGTTAACTTGACCTGCCAACGTTCAGCTTGTGTTGTTTGTTTTATTGAATTACAACCATGTCATTTTCAGATTTATACACAAAATATAATTGTACTTATTGTCAAGAAGAAATAAATGGCGTGCGCGTCAAATGCGCGGAATGTATCGACTTTGAGATTTGTTTGCAGGTAATGTAGCTTCGCTACCATTTTTGTTTATAGTTTTGGCGCAAAATTTTAAATTGTCAGAGCATAGTTTATACGGTTTTTTTTTGTGTTTCAGTGTTTTTCTCTTGGCGCAGAAATTGGATCACACAAAAATGATCACTCATATCAGTATATGGTAAGTAATTTGGACATATATTTAGCCTTTAGATTATTTCCAAAAAGATATTTACATTTCCTACAAGAAATAATTATAAAAACATTGATATATCGTGTTCCAGGATTCAGGGGCGTTTGGAATATTTTTAGGACGTAGTAGTTGGTCTGCTAATGAAGAAGTTAGGTTACTAGATGCTATAGAACAATTTGGCTTTGGAAACTGGGAGGATATAGCTAAACACATAGAAACACGGACACCTGAAGGTATGGAAATGCAAATTGTTTAGATTACAACCAGAAAAAAGTCTTAATTTTAAAGTACGATAGTTTCTTGTCATGATATATGTGATGCAGAGAAATGTGAAACATGCATATTCATTATTTTTTCTCACCTTGCGGAAAGTACCAAGTATAGATCGCGCCAAACATCTAGTCTGCTATATAAATATATATATGTATAATTATATATATATATATATATAGTATGTGTGACTGTACACCTGCACGAAGCAACTTCAGAGCGGACTCGATTACAACTTTTGCTGTTACGGTTTAAGGTTTGTAATCATTTATTTCTAAAGATTACAAATCACTTTTACAGAAATAAATACTTAATATTACTAAATTAGGTTCATTTTTGTAGTCCAGGAGTAGCAAGAGCTTACAATGTTAACGTTTTGGTAATAATATGTTTGGTAAGAAGGTAGTTTCTAAAAGTTTTGTGATATCGCGCTCGCTGTACGATGACTAGGATGTAGGAGTCAAATAGTGATGGTGAAATAGGACTTTTATAATTCTGTTTTGCGCTCTTTGTATCTTTTCTAGATAGTTTTAGCTGCTGAACCCCACAGTTCTATAAGGTATTTGATGTGCGTTTAATAAAAACAATAAAATTCATGTTTTCAGAGGCCAAAGATGAGTATATCACAAGGTACTTAGAAGGCAGCATTGGCCGAGCAACATGGGGCAACTTAGACAGCTCAAGCCGCCCTACATTGAATTCTGCAGATAAGGATGAGGGGCCACTAGGACCCAGTGCTGTGTCCCGTCTTCCACACCTTGCAGTTACCACAGAAGAAGCGACGCAACTTGGTTACATGCCAAACAGAGATGATTTTGAAAGAGTATGTTAAATTTTGTATTCGCTATGTTACATTTGTTTTTTATAATTGAAAGTTGTGATGGTATCTCCCCGTTATTCAGGACCTCTGTAATTGTAATGTAAATAATAGGTGAATTCCAAATTTTGTTTTCAAACAGCAGTGATGGCATATTGATGTTGTCCCTAATTACAAAGTTGTAGGTTGCAAGTAGAATATAGGCAGTGAACTTGTAATTCAGTACATCACATTGAAAATATCATGAGGCATGTCCTTGATTCACACAATTTAAAGACATGTGACATTTGCTTACCCACAGTGAGCCTTCATGGTGGATACTCCTCACAGAAAGGAGGCAGAATATGCAAAATGCTCTAAATATCTTTTAGGATTTTTCCAAACATGTGTTGCATGATTTAGTTCCCCCATCTCCGTTCCACCATCGGACGACCCGTCGCACGGCGACTTTCCACCCTTATGTCGTTAACAGCTCTACGATTCGGCCTCCTCTTTCATACCGCGTACATCGAGGGACTGGAACAATGTGCCAGCGGCGGTGTTTCCGTCGGACTACAATTTGAGTGTCTTCAAGGCTAGAGTGAATAGGCTCTTAATAAACTAGTTCGCTTTACCATCATAGATTGCGTCACTGCTTACCATCAAGCGGGATTGCGGTCAAGCGCTAGTTTATCCATACTAATATTATAAATGCAAAAGTAACTCTGTCTGTCTGTCTGTCTGTCGGTCTGTCTGTCTGTCTGTCTGTCTGTCTGTTACGCTTTCCCGCTTAAACCTCTCAACCGATTTTGATGAAATTTGGCGCAGACAATCTTTAGACCCTGGGAAAGAACATAGGCTACCTTTTATCCCGAAAAAATTTGATATTCCCGAGGGAAATCTAAAAAGCGCGATATAACCGAACTCCACGCGGGCGAAGCCGCGGGCGGAAAGTTAATATTTATAAAAAAAAATAATGTTCTGTTCTGGTATTATAACATGAATGAAATTGTATCTTATATTGATACCCGATACTGTTTCCAGGAGCATGACCATGATGCAGAACAGCTAATATCAACACTGTCGCTGAATCCTGAAGATGACGAGTTGGATGTCGGTAAGCTAACATATTATACTAATAGCACAGACGTCAGGCGCTTTACTTTATGTTAAAAATTTCATGACCACTGCTCTCAACCGTGAAGGAAAACATCTTGAGGAAACCGGCATGTAGTACAGGCAAAACTTTAAAGACATATGGCATCTACCATCCCACATTGGGCTGCATGATAACGGCCTACTGCCTCTCACTGAGAGGAGGCCTGTGACCCAGCAGTGGGTACATAATAGGCTTATTTTGTTAGGGCTGATTTACCAAGGCATCTTTTAATCATGGTATAATCTTCTTCTAATATATAAAGCTGAAGAGTTTGTTTGTTTGAACGTGCTAATCTCAGGAACTACTGGTCCGATTTGAAAAATTATTTTCGCGTTGGATAGCCCATTAATCCAGGAAGGCTTTAGGCTATATAACATCACGCTGTGAACAATAGGAGCGGAGCATAACTAACTCCACGCGAACGAAGTCGCTGGTGGCTGCTAGTTCCAGATATAAAAGTTGGGTGAAATATGCCCAGACCGGATTTTCTTTTTATATGAAGTAAAAAAAAAAAACCGTGCTATTTGTGTTCACTCGGAGATCCTTCAACTTTCAAAGAAATTATGTTTTCAATTATTTAATACCATATTGCTGCTCAGTGTTGGGAAATTTCGTTTCCCAATAAATGTGCACCTTTGCATAAAATATAAAAATCTTAAATAAAAATATTTATTTGCAGCCCTAAAGTTATCACAAGTGGACATCTACGAGCGGAGACTCAGAGAGAGAACGAGACGAAAGCGCTTAGTGAGAGACTACCAACTTGTGTCCGTATTCTTCAACAACCAAAGGAATAAACAGAAGACGCTTGGGAAACTTGCCAAAGAAAAAAAGTGAGAATTTGTTTAGTAATGATAGTGGTTAGGTTATGTAGAGGATTGTAGATTAACTGACTATTTATTATGATAATAAATAAACTCTTAATTTCACAAATTTGATATACAACTCGTAGATGCAAAGGTACGAACAAACTATTTGTATCGATTGTAACTTTGTTTGAAGTATGTCAATGTGATATCAGCTTCATTGTTCGACTTAAAACATTTGTAGCAAAAGCACCAATCTCTATAATGAATATTGAAGTGTTTTTTTTTTAATAATTATAAACTAGCGCTTGACTGCAATCCCGCCTGATGGTAAGCATTGATGCAATCTTTGATGGTAAAGCGCGCTAGTTTATTAAGCCCAATCACTTAAAAAAACTTAGTGGATAGGAATGAAGACGGCAGTTGAGCGAGGTGGTGCAATGTTAAACCCAACAACACGACCAACGATGCTCCGCCAGAGGGAGATTGATGTGGAGACCCTCCACGACCAAACTCCCGACAACAATATTTGACGCATCGTATCCGGCACACATCGCAACACAACTGCTCAGACCCGTCTCTCGTACGGCTTAACCAGACATCATGCCGGAACACGATGAATCGCTTGGCGGCAGGGCTTTGTCTGGTGGGTGGTCTGTATATCAATTTATAAGAAAGCTCAATGGGCAATGGAGGACTATGCTTGGGGTTTCACTGGATGATCAAATCAGAAATGAGGAGATCTGCAGAAAAATGAGTGTAACCAACAGAATATTAGCTCAAAGAATTACAACACTTAAGTGGCAGTGGGCTGGCACATTGCCCATAGGACCGATGTCCAGTGTGGGGCCGATGGGTTTTCGAATGGTGACCGCGCACCGGAAGAAGACTGACGACCTGGTGAAGGTCACGGGAAACCGCTGGATGCGGGAGGCGCAAGACCGGTCGTCGTGGAGATCCTTGAGGGAGGCCTATGTCCAGCAGTGGACATCTTTCGGCTGAAATGATGATGATGGTCATGATATCAACAGCAATGTATATAATAAATAACCATCTGCGTTTACAGGGAATTCACGGATCGCGTGCGCTGGACTGCCCAGTTCTACGGGCGCGGCGAGCAGGCGGGCGCAGTGGCCGGGCTGTGGCGCGAGCGTGAGCTGCGCGTGCGGCTGGCCGAGCTGCACCGGTACCGCCTGGCCGGCGTCACGCGCGCCGAGGAGTGTGCGCACTACGACCAGCACGCCGCACTCAGACGAAACGCGCCGCCGCACGACGTGAGAACACGACTACTGGTACTGCCTGCCGCCCGCCATGCTTGCTCACATTCAATAGCCCACTCAAATAAGCTGAAACGTTCTGAATCTCTGATACAATAGTAAATATATATCATATGCCATTTATGAACATGTCGGAGTTAAGATAATAATAATGTATTTTTTAAATCAAAATATTTGAAAATGTAACGAAATTTGAAAGAAGATAAATGGAGGAAATAATAATAATAATGGTTTTATAGCCAAGAGCCTCGACCAACATCTATTGAGGGTCTTGTTAGGCAGTTGGATCAAGGGCCTGATTCAAAAGGCACTACTCCTAGGTACGGCTCGCATCGTGAGGAGGTTCCTGTCTCTGGAGCCCTAACCACCGGTAGCTTGGACCCTGTTCCCATTATCGGTGGAACACTCTTTTTATAGTTTTAAAGGTTTCTGTATGTTTTTTATATAAATATTTAAAAATGTAAAACAATATCTATTCAATATGTAAAGAAAACCCTGTCCGATCCGTGAAGGTATTGTTAGGAATCGATAACTGATTCTATTAATGCCGACAAAGCCGGACTAAAGTTAAAAAAAAATCCCCCTAAAAAAATAAATATTATTTTGCAAAAAGAGGTAGCTTAATACATGTGCGGTAGGAACACCTTTCCGGTGGCGACGGGGGGCCGGTCACGCGACGCGTGGTCGAATCGCATAAGCGTACCGTAAAAATGGTGTTGCCACTTTTTTAAAAATTACCATATTTCGGGGAAGTTGGAATTAATTCGCAGGAAAAAAAGATTATTTTAAAATTCATTAGTATTGTTACTATGATGATTACGTGAAATTTTATATTATATTTGGTCATGTGTTTACCTAACCTTTATTATCCTTATCGGTCGGACAGGGTTTTCTTTACATATTGTATATAGAAAAATAAAGGGAATAATAATGATTTATTAGTACACTTTAAAAACACACATCAGTACACAGGATTAAAAAATATTTTACAGAGAGTCACTTACAAGACGTACTGATGGATGCCTCCTAAAGTAGGACAAAATAGCCTGTTTTTTAAGAAAAGAGAGAAGATCCCAGTGCAACGAAAATTTATTTATGACCATGGCGTTACAAATATTAATGACCACACAAAAATCAACTTAGACTACATTTAAGTAAGATTCAGAACACAAATCTGAGTAATTTTTACTATTTTTATCTAATATTTATATTAAACTTTGATTGAATGCTTATTTGACTGAGCTATACACACATACTACTGATACTACATTATACGTCCATTAATATGGCAGATAATAAAACTGCTCTCTCTCTCTCTCTCACTCAACAGTCATCTATACCCTACTTCTTTTTTCTAAAACTCTATTTTCCATATCAACATGAAGATAATTCATTAACTTACATTTCATCTAAACCTGGAAGGATTAAATAATCGCAAGTCAATTTATTGGTAATACTTTATTGTGCTGCTTACTATAATTTTCATTCTATTCATCTATCTCAGCTCTATGAATGCTGCAGAATTTGTCTTTGAGTCAAATTTTATATCATGAGGTCCTGAATGATCCGCAATAGGGATATATCCAAGGTATGAAAACCAAAAAAATAATTAGTCCGTCTTATAGATAATAAAAAAAATTAAGACCCGTATTTTTTATTTTGTCAAAGTTACCAAAAACTACTGAGATATAGCGTATTAAACTTATGAAGTGGGGGCTAATTCCGTCTCGCCGTGGTATATTTTGTACCACGGCGTGACGTCATGCGACATTTCAAATCAATATATCTTCCTAAGTATTTGAATGAAAGAAAAAATAAAAAATACGTAGGTATTCAATATTTTTTATAAATCTATCTGATAGACATTAAATTATTTTTTAGGATACAACCCAATAGGCTATTTGACAGATTTATAATTTTTATCTTGAATTACTTGGTTGCGGTTAAGAAGTTCATCCAAAGTATTTTTTTTAATTTTAAATACGTATTTCGTAAGAAATATGCAAATAAAAATTCAAAATTCAAATAAGCCGCGAAAACGATATAATCAGCAATATGGCGTTGCGCCTGGTAAGTGACGTCACAAGCGGTTTTCGGTTCTCGGTGGTGTTTGTTTTTAATTATTATTTGCTGTTGTTATCTAATAAAATGGTTTACAAGTGGTGTACTGTACTGGGTTGTACAAATAAATCGATAAAAAACCCCGAAAAACAGTTTATAAGTTTGCCGGAAACAAGCGTATGACGTCATCGCGACATTAGCCAATCCGGATCGTTTCACAATGTGTGGCGCGAGAAACAAAAAGCCAAACATATTTTTGTGTTTTGGATATAATAATTGTTATTATTTTTTATTAAAACTCTTGTAAATGATATAAAGAACCCTCATTTTATGCAATTAAAGCAAAAAATCACAAATAATTGAATACTGTCAAATAGCCTATTGTGTCTGTTAGGTCCCCCCTGTTAGTCCATCGCCTCAAGCAAGCAATAAAAAAAGTTTTTTTTTTTTTTATAATATTATAAACTAGCGCTTGACCGCAATCCTGCCTGATGGTAAGCAGTGACGCAATCGTTGATGGTAAAGCGCACTAGTTTATTAAGAGCCTATTCACTCTAGCCTTGAAGACACTCAAATTGTAGTCCGACGGAAATACCGCCGCTGGCAAATTATTCCAGTCCCTCGATGTACGCGGTATAAAGGAGGAGGCGAAACGCTTCGTCCGGATCGTAGTGGTGTTAACAACGTAAGGGTGGAAACCAGCCGTACGACGGGTCGTCCGCTGGTGGAACGGAGATGGGGAATTAAATCATGCAATTCCATCGCACACTCCCCGAAATGCATCCTATAGAACACCGAAAGGCTGGCTACTCTACGCCTGTGCTCTAGGCTTTGGAGACCAACACGAGTTAGATCAGGGTCACCAATCAGCCTCTTTGCACGTCTCTCCACTGAATCCAAAGTGGCCAGGTGACACTTGGCAGCACCAGCCCAAATGTGGCTGCAGTACTCCACACACGAACGGACCTGTGCTTTGTATAACATTAGAAGCTGCCCAGGTGTGAAGTACTGGCGGACCTTTGCGATAACGCCAAGTTAAAGTATAATTTTTTGCTATAGGGTAAATTTTTAATATTTTTTATTTCCCTTTCATAGATCATTCTAGTGTTCGACCGAAACTAGTTTTACTACCGAAACCGAAACCGAATTTCGGCAACGGTCTCTGTTTCGGCCGAAAACGAAACCGAAAATACCTTACAAGGATCATATTTAGAGGGACTAATGAAGAAAACGTTGTTATAATCATTCAGTCGTTATTGTTTTGTCTTTAAATTACAAAGATAAGCAGTGATCGACATTTTATTTATTAATAACTAGCTTTCCGCCCGCGGCTTCGCCCGCGTGGAATTCGGTTATATCGCGCTTTTTAGATTTCCCTCGGGAATATCTAATTTTTCAATAAAAGGTGCCAATGTTCTTTCTCAGGGTCTAAAGATTGTCTGTGCCAAATTTCATCAAAATTGGTTCAGAGGTTTAAGCGGGAAAGCGTAACAGACAGACAGACTGAGTTAATTTCGCATTTATAATATTAGTATGGATCATCATGCAACATGCTCAAAAATACTCAGATTAGGTATTTATTTAAGTGGATAGGCTCTCAATCGATTCGAGAACTCTCCACTACAACAAAATGAAACGAACAGCAAACAAACAAGGGAATCACGACATTGGCTCCGATGGGATTCATTCATTCATTTATTCAACGCGCCGATCATGACCGATCACGGCACGAAAACTCCCGAAGAAGACTCGGGTCCGCTCGTGGTTTCGGCAAGTTTGCCACCGAAAAAGAAACTTTTTTAATTTTTTTATATAATTTATAAACTAGCGCTTGACCGCAATCCCACCTGATGGTAAGCAGTGATGCGATTGTTGATGGTAAAGCGCGCTACTTTATTAAGAGCCTATTCACTCTAGCCTTGAAGATACTCAAATTGTAGTGTGACGGAAACACCGTCGCTGGCAAATTGTTCCAGTCCCTCGATGTACGCGGACCCGAAACCGAAAGTCTTGTTTTTGCCGAAAGCAAACCGAAACCGAACATTCGGTCGGACACTGGGTCATTTCCATACATATTTCAAAATCAACCCATATGTTTGGTTATTTTTCATACACACGGAAGTATTGTACAGTCAACCGCGCTTACATGGTGTTAATTTGACATTGTCAGCCTCTATAGTTGCTCAAGGTTTTATCATAGTTAGCAGCGCCGCGCGGTTGACCGTACCGTTGTTCTGCATAACATACACATTAGTGCTTATGCCTTGTGCTTAAAGCGTTATAAATGTTGTAGTAAGTGCATGATTTGTGTAGACTGTTTTGCCATGTGTGTCAATTATTGTTTGGCTTATGGTCATTTTAAACTTTAGCCTATAGTTTAGACCTTAGTTCTGTTTATGGTCAGACTGATTTGGTCTTATTACAGAACGAGGTGGTAGATGTAATTTGTTCAAGCATACCATTTCGAGCCTGTTTTGTATTTCGAACTTTATGTCAACTAAGGTAGAGTTTTACTTTTTTAAATATGGTAATGGTAACTCATTTATACAGCCAGTTTTGGAGCTTTTTTTTCCGGCTGTTAAAGGGCCACTGAGAAATATGTAGTCTGCCATTCATGACGATGCTCCGACTGCAAATAATATAGGAATGGTACTTTTGGAAGGATTTTAGAGTAAAATGTACAACATTCCATGAGAAGAGTAAGATATAGGGGCTTATTTATGAACGTTGTATTAAAATTTAGAGATACCTTTTAAGATCAAAATTGTGACTAATCATTACTTAACTTTAAGCAACGTTTATAAATAAAGGGTATAATTTGCGATAGTAACTGTGCTGTGTGGTTTTGGGTTTGATCTCGTATAACTATTGTTACGGGCTAGGGGTACTTAAACGCCGGTTAAGGGTTACGAAGTTTATTAGCAACGAAGGTACAGTCGATCGTAGGCAATGACAAGTAGAACGTAGCTTATGTCGCACCGAAGTCTTCTCTTACGTCCACGAAGTCCGTGTCGTAAACGCACAATAACTCTACAGACGTTACTTCAAGTAGTACTCACAGTTCTCGTTACAGTTGTCGCAGTAGGTATTCTCAGAGATCGCTTCTTAACTGTCGCTGTTTTCGTATCGCTAGTCGAGTGTAGACTGACTGTGTGCCGGCGTCGCGGCGCCTATATATAGCCCAGCTGATCGAACATTCCAGATTCCTCTAGACGTAATAATAATAGCACATAACTTCGAGGTCACTCGGAAGTACCTACGGTAATTCCCGGAAACGGGTTTCTAGAAATTTCGATGTCGACACTTTGTTGACAAAACTGTTGAGATATGTACCATTCGATAGGCCGTCCTAAGTCTAGTAATGCGTTTTTATATTGTGCTTAGAAAATGTCTAGATCTGAGGAAATAGGACCTAAAAGTGACACACTGCATGTCACGCGATATTGAACCTTATGCCATCGACATAAGGTCCATTTGTAACATTGCCCCCTTCTTAGTCATGCTCGTCCCGAGCATGATTTGATCCATAATAGCGAGCCAGGCGGTCTACGTGTACGATCTTCAGCTTCCCTCTAGGCCCTTTCTTAATCCTGTAGGTGACATCGTTTATCCTGGTTACTATCGTGTACGGACCCTCCCATTTGGCTTGGAACTTTGGACTCTTTCCTTTTCTTCTAATGGGATTATGTAACCATACCAAAGTTCCCTCTTCGAATCCGGGCACGTTAGCTTTGCGGTCGTATCGGATCTTCATTTTCTCACTGGTTTTCAGACCATTCTCTCTCACAAGCTCATGTATTCCATCTAATTTACGCCGCAGGTCGGCCACATAGTCGACGGCTAGGATAGGAGTATCGGGAGGTGTTCCGGTTAGTGCATCTATGGGTAGTCTAATTTCTCGGCCGAAGTTGACTTTCGCCGGTGTGCAGTTTGTGCTATCATGTGTTGCTGAGCGGTATGACATTAAAAAGAGTGGAATGTATTGGTCCCAATCCCTTTGGTGTTCTTCCACTACTTTGGCCAAATGATTCTCCAACGTCTGATTGAATCTTTCGACCATTCCATCTGACTGTGGGTGATACGGTGTTATACGAGTCTTATGTATCCCGAGTAGTTGGCAAACCTCTTGAAATAGTGAAGACTCGAAGTTTCTACCCTGGTCAGAGTGTAACTCCAAGGGGACGCCAAATCGACAGAACACCTCGTGAACTAGTTTTTTTGGCGACTGTATGAGCTTCCTGGTTAGGTACTGCAAAAGCTTCTGGCCATTTGCTGAAATAGTCTTGCATGACGATGATATACCTATTCCCTTCTTCAGTAACAGGAAATGGCCCAGCTATATCGACAGCAACTCTTTCCCATGGTGCACCAACATTGTACACTTTAAGTCGACCTCTGGCTCTCGTTTGCGGTCCCTTTACTGAGGAGCAGGCTACACATTTTCTACACCAGTCCTCTATGTCCTCGCGACAATGCACCCAATAGAATCTTTTTCTCACCTTCTCCAGGGTTTTCTTTACTCCTAGATGTCCTCCGGATACTCCGTCGTGCACCTGTCTTAGCACTGACGCGACTTTATCGCAGGGAACAACTATCTGTAAGGTGACCTCCTGACCACTGGGCGATTCCCATTTCCTCTTGAGAACTCCATTATCAATTATCAGGCTGTCCCATTGAGCCCAGTAACTTTTTACTGTTGGGCTAAGCGCCGATATTTCACTCCAAGCGGGCCTCTGGCCACGTTGCTTCCACTCGATTACTGCCTTCAGGTCACTATCTTCCTTTTGTGCGTCTTCCAATGATTGATTATCCCAGTCTTCGTCCAAAGCATTCACCTGGATAATCCTTATGTTCTCTTTCTGTTTGTCACAATGTCGGCCCTTACTTCCTGAACTAACCTGGCGACGGCGGTCCTTTTGTCTTGCCTTTTTCTCGAGGCGATTCTTCTTACGCGCCTCGTCCTCGACTTCCTTGTCCCGCTTTGCGTCTGCCTTAGTCCACGACCTTCCGCACGACCGCTCGCGCTCTTGTTCTCGCTTGCCGGAACGTTCGCGTTCCTGGTCTCGGTCTCGCTCGCGGTCCTTGACGCGTTCCCGCTCTCGTTCAGCGGGTCGCTCGCGGTGCCCGCTCCGATCGCTCCGCTCACGCCACTCGACTCGCTCGCACGGGCGCTCGGGCTCGACCTTCGCATCGCGCTTGCGCCACGCCATCACCGCGGCCTCTTCACGTGACCAAGAAGTTCTTCTTCCCTTAGCCTTCCTGGGACAATCAATTCTAATGTGCCCCTTTCTGCCACACTCATAGCAAGTTGGTCCTCGTCGGGCTTTTATTTGTGCGGTCACTTCTCGAATACGGTCGTGTTGTGGGCCATCTTGACGTACTGCTTCCACCTCCAGAGCATGCGTCAAAGCTGCCTTCAGGGTCTGATGGTGACCCAGACATACAGCAGCCCTGACTTCTGCATCTCGAATCCCATCAGTAAAGAATCGTAGAGTAGTAGCGCCAATCAATCCCGGTGTTGATGCATACGCCTTCCGAACCATACGTTCAATTTCCGTGGCCCATTGTTGCAAACCCTCGCTGCTCTTCTGTGTGCGTTCGCGGAGTTGAGCCCTGTAGACATGTTCCAGGTGTTTCTCTCCATATCTAGTCTCCAACGCTTCTAATAGACAGGCTAGGGTATTGCAATCGCCGGAAATATTTTCGAGGATTCGTACGGCATCACCACGCAGCGCAAGCATAAGGGCTGTTAGAGCTTGATCGTCGTCCCAATTGTTGCCTTTTGCGACTTTTTCAAACTGTAGACGGAAGGCCACCCATGACGTTGTCCCGTCAAAATGAGGCACCTTGAAAGTCGGTAAAGCACTGGGTACCGGTACCACACCTTTAATAACTCCTTTTTGTACCTTCTCATGCAAAAATTCTACTTCCTTCCCAAACTCCATGATGGTATTGTCTAATTTATCGAAACGCGCATCATATTTGTCTATACGAGCGTCTTGCTGGTCTATGCGCGTATCTTGCTGGTCCATACGAGCATCTTGATGAGCTGTTTTTATTCTGAGTTCATTGACTTCTTCTTTGGTTTTTTGCCATTTTTCGTTTAATTCTAATACCAGTTGCTGGGATTCCTTTATTTGTGACTGGGTTGCTGCCTGGGATTGTTTTATTTGAGCCTGGGTTTTTTCTATTTGTGCCTGGATTTCTGCCTGGGATTTTGCCTGTGATTCTGCTACTATGCCTTTTATTTGAGTCTGGGTTTCTGCCTGGGATTGTTTAATCTGTGCCTGGGTTGCTGCCTGGGATTCTGCCATAGCTTTTATTTGCAGCGTCAAGTGAGCCAGCAACGCCGATAAATCGCTTCCACTGCTTCCGGGAATAGTGGTGGTAGTAGGCGCACTCACATTCGTCGGTGTTACGGCGGCCGCATCTACTCCGGGTGCAGGGACACCAACTGATACTTCCTCTTGACGCGCCAAATCCATCGCTGCTTGTCGTCGCGTGCGAACTTTCTCGTCTTCCCTTGGCGTGATCGGCATTTCGCTTCTGACACCAGTTGTTACGGGCTAGGGGTACTTAAACGCCGGTTAAGGGTTACGAAGTTTATTAGCAACGAAGGTACAGTCGATCGTAGGCAATGACAAGTAGAACGTAGCTTATGTCGCACCGAAGTCTTCTCTTACGTCCACGAAGTCCGTGTCGTAAACGCACAATAACTCTACAGACGTTACTTCAAGTAGTACTCACAGTTCTCGTTACAGTTGTCGCAGTAGGTATTCTCAGAGATCGCTTCTTAACTGTCGCTGTTTTCGTATCGCTAGTCGAGTGTAGACTGACTCTGGGCCGGCGTCGCGGCGGTATATATAGCCCAGCTCATCGAACATTCCAGATTCCTCTAGACGTAATAATAATAGCACATAACTTCGAGGTCACTCGGAAGTACCTACGGTAATTCCCGGAAACGGGTTTCTAGAAATTTCGATGTCGACACTTTGTTGACAAAACTGTTGAGACATGTACCATTCGATAGGCCGTCCTAAGTCTAGTAATGCGTTTTTATATTGTGCTTAGAAAATGTCTAGATCTGGGGAAATAGGACCTAAAAATGACACACTGCATGTCACGCGATATTGAACCTTATGCCATCGACATAAGGTCCATTCGTAACACTATTGTATTCGCCAGGGCAGCAGTGGGTGCCTGGAAGCCAACCAGACAAGAGAACCAACGCAGAACAGCTCGCAGCTGCCAAGAAAAAGGTCAGTTTACATTTATAAAAATCGCAATATTCGAACGTTTTCACATACGAAGGAGACGTTTTAGCATGGAGTATGTTACGTAATTAAAGATCCCGCATCCGTGGCAGTCTCCGTGTCCGTGACATAGCAGACAGAATGCAAGAGAGTCGCTTGCGCTGGTACGGTCACATCTTACGTAAACCGGCAGGTTACGTGGGTAACAAATGTCTTGCCATGGCGCCTCCGCCGGGCCGGAACAAGCGAGGTAGACCAAAGAAGTGCTGGCTTGACGTTGTAAAAGATGACATGCGTGCCAACAAGCTCTTACCACAGGATGCTAAAGATCGTGCGAAATGGAGGAGAATGTGCAGGAAAGCGGACCCCGGGCTCCAACGCGAAAGCCGCGGATGCAACCGGGATAAACGCTGAGATGATGATGATGTTACGTAATTAAGGAATTACGTAACATACTCCATCATCATCATCTCAGCGTTAATCCCAGTCGCATCCGAAGCTTTTCAGCTTTGGAGTCTGGGGTCCGCTTTAATAGCTAGCTTAGCTAACTGCTGTATTTGGCTAAACTTCGATATTTTCCGTGAAGGGACTGCCGTCTTACCTCCACAACCCTAAGGCAATATCGAAGCATTGCAGTTAGACCAATTGTTGGACTTTTGAGGACTCCAACAACCCGTAACGACTGCCTTAAGATGTTCGTATGGCAACGGGGACCAACGGCTTAACGTGCTTTCCGAGGCACGACCAGACCAATGCAAATATCCATATTCATGCATACAAATCAAAATCAAAGCATTTATTTCAAATAAACCAGTTACAGGCACTTTTGAATTGTCAGAAGGTCGGTCAGTCAGTAAAATGAAGCTAGTCGCCCATTCCAAAGAGTAGGTAGGTACCTATGGAGAAGAGTGGGCAAGAAACTCCATGGACATTCTTTTTTAGTACAGTTATAGTAGTAGTAATATTAGCACTGCACGGGGATCGAATCCGCGCCTCCTTGTGCAGCGGCTGCGTTAGCTACCGCTACGCCACGGATGCTGTCAAATCAAATCAAATCATTTATTTCAAATAAACCAGTTACAGGCACTTTTGAATTGTCAGAAGGTCGGTCAGTCAATAAGATGAAGCTAGTCGCCTATTCCAAAGAGTAGGTACCTATGGAGAAGAACGGGCAAAAAACTCCATGGACACTCTTTTAAATTTTTAAGCTATTGTTACAAATATTTGATTACATCATTCATGTTGAAATCAACCGTGTGAGAACGATGCAGAACCATATTGTACGCTGAGAGCGTCCATATGGAAAACACACAAAAAACAATTCAGAAATTAAAATACGCCGTGGCAGCTAAGAGATGACCAGTCCCCTCCGACGCGTCCGTCAATTACGTAACATACTATTACTCTCAATCTGAATCATTTTGAAGCCTATTGCCATTGTTCACTGTTACTTCGACAAAGTAGTTGAAGTCGTAGTGGCCTAGTTGTTAAAACACCAGCCTCTCAAGTATGAGTGCGCGGGTTCGATTGCAGGTACCAATGTAACTTTTCTAAAGTTATATGTACTTTCTAAGTATGCCTTGGACACCAATGACTGAAGGCGAAGGAAAACATCTTGAGGAAACCTGGGCCTGTAGCCAATGTAACATCGCTTTGTAGCCAATAGCGGGAACGATTGACCACGTGATTTATCGCGTCGCGTGGTCAATCATTTTCGTTATTGGTTGGTTTGGTATTCGATTTCGCTTCGCTACGAAGCGATGTTACATTGGCTACAGGCCCTGGACTTTAAGTCTGAAATCGCCAACCCGCATTGAGCAAGCGTGGTGATTACGCTTAATCCTTCTCTGTATGAGAGGAGACCTGTGCCCAGCAGTGGGACGATAAAAAGGTTGATGATGATGATAACTTCGACAAATGTGTAATGGTGGTTCTTGACGTGCGACAGAGACGGCGAAAGCGGCTCAAGTTCCACCAGCCCAAGGTGCACACGGGACGGAAGTACCGCATGTGGATGCTCCAAAAAGAGCTCATGCAGCAACAGCAGCGGCGAATGCTCGAGGCATCTTCTGAGCAGTAACGAGATCCAGGTAAATATAGTCATTATCTCCATCAAAGTGTAGGAACATCGCATCTATGTCACACGAGTCGTTGTTCACAGATGCCTGCCTTCCCTAGCTTAAATTAATTTCATGAATTTTGTTTACTTGTAATGCGAGCCCCTCTCCCGCTTCCCCGCGCGGCGCCTCGCATTCGCGGAAAGCGCTCAGTAGCGATAGCATCTTTGTTACCGTTGCGCGTGGCTAGTTTTAATTGTCTAAATACAGTTTAAATTCCAAGTTGTTATTACTGTTTCTGTAGAGTCTTTCCTTTGTTAAGTTTGTTTTTGTTGGGACATTTTAGATGCGTCAGTGAAGCCTGTTGGTTGCATCAACATTATATTTCAGTCCATATACAGTATGTTAACTAAAAGAGGGCGTTCCCGTTAACCCGAATTAGTATAGCATACATACATGCTAAAAAAAATATTTCCATTCGAAAACAAAATGTTTTAAAAATTTTTCCAATAAGAAAAAATTCAATAAAAATTTTAAATTGACATGTAAAAGAAACAGACTGTACACGCGAACATGAAAGACGGCAACGTCGCAATTTATTTATACATGACGACTACTATTTTGATTTAAAACAGGAGGTTTCATATTTCCAATTAGAATTTTTTTTTCGGATTTTTTATGCTTATTTTTCTATGCTGATATTTTTATTTTAATCTATTAATGATATATATTAACGAGTTTAAGGGAACGCCCTCTGTTATTTAACATACTGTATATCAATTTAATTGGAAAACGTCATGAGTTTTGTCATCAAAACGACCTTTTCTTAACATAAAAAAATATTGAAATATATTTTTTTAACATGATTCTCATTTTTTGCAAACCGTGCCGTCCGAATGACCTCACAGAGCGAGGTGCACAGTTAATTCGTACGAGTAGTAATGCATCAAGATGGTCATGACACGTGTGGTTGTTTGTGCAGCTGTGTACCGCCCTGAGCCTGCCGCCGGCGCAGTACGTCACAATGAAAGGCGTGCTCTTGCGTCGGCCTCCGGCTCCAGACTCAGACGTCGACATCGCTGTCCGACACTACCTACACTCTGCCGGCTGGATACGTAACTAAACCAACATCCTGTTTCTCAACTGTACGATTGAAATTTTAAAAAAGAATGACGTTTCGTAACTTTAATATATTTGGTTTTAGAATCGGAAGTCATTGTTTTAGTATGTAAGTCTAGTGTGGCTACCATGAGTTTTCATTACGAAGACTCGATCGTTATCGACCGCGTTTGACTCATCGTTGGCCCCCTTCAAGGTTGTAAGAACTCTCAACCAATCAGAGCGCCAAACGCGGTCGATGCTTATGATCGAGTCTCGTAATGAAAACTCATTGTAGCCACACTGTAAACAACGAAAGCCGTTTGGTAATTCTCATTACGGAACGCAACATTAAAAACCCAGATATAAAATTAAAACAAGCTTTTGACTATGTAATTTTAGTTTAAGTTATTTCATACAATAACTGGTGCACGTTAATTTTGTTCATCAAATAAACGTTATCTGGCAATAGAAAAGTCCTAAGTATGAATAGCTTAAGAATCCATAGTTCTATATGATACAAATTTTTAATGCTGCATATAATTACATCAACATATCTCGACCTTAGAAGCATTCGGTCGTATCTATAGCTCAACCTTAGAAGTCGTATGTGTAGGTCTTCCTGCCTATACATACGACCTAATTCTTCTAAGATCGAGATTATTATAATAGGACTATTATATTTGAGATACAAAATTCGGTTACGTTAAGGTTACGATTCGCCAAAATGTTTCGGTTTTATTTACGCACCCGACTATTGCCGATTCCCTCCCGTCGGTGAGCGTATAATGCATTAAGGGACTAAACACACTTGTTCAGTTAAGCTTTTGTCCATAGAAAAAATTGTATGCGTAGTGTGGTTAGTCTCTTAACAATTTCATAACGGTTGTGAAACAGGTCCCTCACTCTTATTTAAAAACTATTCCTAATGTTTATAAACTTATAATAAGTACTTGTTATCACTTTCATAGAAGAATCTTAGTATTGTTGCGTTTGTATCGTTTTCTTTTGGTGCTTGTTGTTTCCTTAAGCACGATTTTCTATAGCAAGTTTCGGTTCGCATTTTGACCTTCTCATGTTGCTCAACTAAGCTCATATTGCCCCACGCAGATTATTGACTTCAGTAGAATTCATTTTGAAACTAGAAAAACAAAAAAAAAAAAAAAAAAACATACATATTTAGTATTATATGCTTTAACGTTTTTTTTTTACCAATGAAAAGTATAATCTGTCTATAAAGTCGTGAAAATAAATGAGGGCGCTGCGGTCGTGAATATAGGTACCCTGTTAATGTGTCTGAAATCATTTTGATACTAGCACATTATTTTGTACTAGAAGCAAAAGTGGTTTTAATGAAAACACAAATCTATGGTCCCTGGCGTTTAAAAAAAAAACATAAATATTTATTATTATAAGTTTTAACATGTTTACCAATGAAAAGTATTCCAAAACATAATAATTGCTTTCATCATCTGGTTCCAAATATTCTTCGTCAAAAAGTATTTTCAATGTCAGCTGCGTCACTAACAATATCTCTGCTACTGCTGTCATCAGCCTGCAATCTTCACTAAAGCGAATAACTAACTCATATATATCTTGATATAGGGTTTACTCTCACATTTTCCTGAAAAATTATAAATAATAATATGTAATTTCTATCAGAAGATGGATAGCACTAATTTTAATTCCGAACATGATATAATTCATTTTCAAAATCAGCGGTTAATTAAATCACCTAAAGTATCATAACTGTGCTCAAATCTAACCTATAAATGCGTAATGTAAACAATCCTCATTTTAGTCTTAAAATTGTTTACTTAGTAAATTTGAAACTTCTAGTAGATAAAAACAAACAGTAACATGATTACATACCTGTTTTAGCAACTGTTCAAGCATAAATATCATCCGTATTTGATAAAATTTGTCCAGCTTCGTGTTCTAGAAAACATCGCCGATATACTTTAAAAATTATTTCCCGAGCTCCAATTTTATTTCTTTTGCTCATTTTTAATACGTATTTTCGATATTTTATCCATGTATATGTGAAAAGCATTAATAAATGCAATAGATATCGAGTTTCAAAACAAATATACGACAGCCGATGACATTCGTTGTACTATAATTTAGTTACCCTACTTTTAAATTTTTTAGTTTCAGAAACATTCAATTTCACGACTTTATAGACAGATTAGATATGTTGGCTTAAAACCAAAACGCACTGGTAGATTACAGCTCACTCCTTTTTACTGAGGGAAGGTCAGTGTCCCAAACGTGGGAACAATATAGGCTGAATATGTGGGCCTAAAAGGCTAAGCCAACTTGTGAAACAAAACTTGCTAACGAACTTTTCGCTTTATATTGATTCTTCTTTAGTTAAAAAATTGGCAAACAATGTCAATGTATGATTTTGCACGAAGTTAACCTCACGTTGTAAGACTGCTCTTATAGAGCACTGTAAATATTCTACGCCAATGTAAATATGTATTGCGTTTTTATTTTTAAGGCCCGATTGTGCTGGAGTAAAGGAAATAAAAAAAACGGGCGTAAACTAAAGTTGATAGAACTCCTTCTTAATGGTTTGCTTTTGCTGTTATTGATAACTCTATGGGTGATTTTACTTGCAATATTTTTTCGCTTCTGTGGCTCCCAAAATGGAGTATCCAGACATTTTGCACTAAAGTTCCAAAAATCTTTAGACACCATCTCGGCAGTCACTCCCTTTCTAACCATAACATCATTCACACATATATTTATTGACTTGTAAAAGTGTTTTTCTACGACCATTTGGTAATCTGCGTAATACATAACCATAAGGCATATCTCAAATCTCAATAGTACTCATTCCTGCCAAGTCGTGTTACAATAACCATTTCCACACGGGTAAACCGTACGACAATGAAACTTTTTAATTTTTGTTTTATAGCTATGTCATCAAAAAATCAGCATATGATTATGCCAAAAAGCGCGCGTATTTGCGTCACGACTAAACATCGCATGTTATTAGGCTGTATGGATGAATTGCCTTTGCCTTTCATTTGTGGGATTCCGCGCGCTGCGCTATTTTCGTGCCATTGTTCGGTTTTTTGTATTCCTTTATTTCAAGGTCGTGGAAAATGTTTTGTAAGCCACTGTCGCAAACAGCTATTCTAATACTCGTGCTGATCTATTGAGACACATTTACAAACTCGAGATCTATTGTGCCACGACGCGAAGCTGAGTGGCACAAACTATCACTCCTATTACAAAAGCTATCATTGCTTGACAGTGGCATAAACAACTATTACACAAACCTACTTACAGAAAATAAACCATCATTGTCATTTATCAGACTATCAATTGTTTCTTTGGTCTTCCGTTACTCACATACGACTTTTATACTCAAAGCTCTCTTCACTACATTTTCTTCATTCTTCGTAACACATACCATTATTTCCACTCAACTTTTCAGTTACCGGTGTCACTTTCAGACTCCCTCTTATATAGTCATTTCTTATTCTATCGATTCGAGTTTCGTGTGTTGTCCACACCACACATCCTTCGTAGCATCCTCATCTCAGTTGCATGCAATGCTAATAAAGTATTATTAAGTGTTCCGGCATGATATCTGGTGAAGCCGTACGGAGGACGGGTCTGAGCGATTGTGTTGCGATGTGTGCCGGGAGTTTGGTCGTGGAGGGTTTCAGATCAGTCTCCTTCTGGCGCAGCATCGTTGGTCGTGCTGTTGGATTTAACATTGCGTCACCTCGCTCAACTGCCGTCTTCCTTCCTATTAACTAAGTTTTTTTAAGTGGCTTAATTAACTAATGCGCTTTACCATCAACGATTGCATTACTGCTTACCATCAGGCGGGATTGCAGTCGAGCACTAGTTTATAATGATTAAAAAAATATATAATACTAGCTTTCCGCCCGCAGCTTCGCCCGCGTGGAGTTCGGTTATATCGCGCTTTTTAGATTTCCCTCGGGAACATCATATTTTTCCGGGATAAAAGGTAGCCTATGTTCTTTCTCAGGGTCTAAAGATTGTCTGTGCCAAATTTCATCAAAATCGGTTGAGAGGTTTAAGCGGGAAAGCGTAACAGACAGACAGACAGACAGACAGACAGACAGACCGACAGACAGACAGACAGAGTTACTTTCGCATTTATAATATTAGTATGGATTTAGAGAAAATAAGATAATGCTGCACTTTATTTAAATTGACTACATACAGCGCTTATTTTAACAGCCGGACTTTGAATATAATTAACAAAAATTTTCAAATATCCTAATGTATTTTTTTTTTAATTTCGAAGTTACACAGCACAGTCGGGTATTATTTGAATGAAGGTTAGGCTAAATGCCTTTTTAATCATTAGAGCAATAACATCTAGGTGTTTTTGTTAGGCAAAATTATTTTGTAACGTACAAATTATGCTGAAGGTATATTAAGTAATCTCTATTGTTTTATAACCTTGTATGTACGGACGACAGCAGGTCAACCTACCCGAAACTATCAAAAATTCCCTATCAACCTTGAGCCTGTTGGGATGGGAAATCATCAAATGACTTCTCCCGCTCTGGGCGGACAGAAAGGGCGTGTCAGACTTTTACCGACTAAAACCCACTCGTGTTTCTTCACTTGCTTGTGCGACGGCCAGGGCCACGGTTTCATTTTTAAACAACTCGCAACCCTGACAGGGACTGACAGGAGGCATCGGCCTTCGTTGGCCCCGTCACATCAACCTTGAGCCTTAATGCTTTATAGCTAAAGTTGAAAATCTAACAAAGACATCTGACAGATTGTGGCTTGATGTGCTGTCGATGACAGTTGGTACAGCCTGTCGTCTGTACCAAAGATTTCGTTCATACAAGGTTATAAATCTCATTTTTTTTCAAAGACGGTTATGAGGCGAACCTTTTTCTATTTCAGTTCCTTCAGTTTGTTTATGGTAGTTAGGCTTGTTTATTATGATTAGCCGTTCACTAGGCAAATGACCCGCAACTTGCGGCCTCGTGGTGCACGCAGTGATGTTTCATGGAGACTGTCGGACACAGGCAGGTCACGAAACGCTGTAAATACCAATAGTTGATCCTATGACGACGACAGACATGTGTGACGTGTAATGTAATGCAAATAGTGTAGACTGCATAAAAACTCAATGCGAATTCTGTAAAAATTGACAGCGGATGGATCAACTACCCGTCTACCCGCAGAATTCCTGTTACATTACACGAGTGTGTTCACGGCTTTACAGTTATTGCCTAGTGTTAATATCTAAAAGAACGCTATCTTTGAGACGTTCTTCTAAAACAAAAGACGCAACCTTGCCGTTGCACCGTTATGTATACGCGTTTAAGTAAACGTTGCATTGCAACTGTTATATTTTGTACGTATGGGTCCGAAGGCTCCATACTGTTAGCTAATTCCTAGTTAAGTAGCTAAATGACTACATTTATATTATTACAGCACAATTCGAATCAATGTTCCGTTACGATTGAGGTGTACACTACATAGAGTGCTACAAGGATCTTATCGCACTTAAATGACGTCCCCAGGGGGCGCTGTTGGCGTAGTTGTTGTGTTGGGCGCCATTTTGAGATAAAATTGTATTGAGAAAACAAAATGGCGACGTTAGTTCCGATTTTAAACACGCCAAAAATCCTTGTAAAGGAAGTACCTGAGGACTTCTTGTTACATTGAACCAAAGTAGTATTAAGATAATAAATAATTCTTGCGAATAACTGAATGCCAATTCCCTTAATGTAAAACGTTTGTAATTTTGTCGCAATCTCATTTACGAAATTTTTTGATGATGAAAATTATAGTTATTTTTGACAGATTGGGGCAAGTTCGAATGCGTTTACGGTTATATATATTTGCACGGTCAAGGCAATTGTTTATGAAATTGTCATACTGCATCAGTTCTCCGTGTTATAGCCATTTTATACAACTGTCAAAAATGACAGTTGTGATTTGAATATCCGGACGTTTTAAGTTGGTAAATTGTGGCGTCTCTCCCACAAAGGCCATTAATCAAGAATTGAATTGAAGTTGGTAGTTAAATTTATTTCATTTACAAATATTGGTATTATTATGTTAATACAAAATAAATTTTAATACTATAGCAATTGGGTAGGTATTTGTTAGGTAATGCGAATATTGATACAAATACGTCAAGTGAAATGTCAGATTGACAGGTGAGTTTTTAAATAAGGCCAAAGCGCACATCCTACAGCCACTGTGCGACGACCATTATTAATGGTTTGCTTTATAAAATGTAGCGGCTATAAATGTTAGATCATTGTTCGTTCTCGGCTAGTTGCACGGTATTGTGGTAGTTGCAAGTTAGTGTGTTTGACTCTTATAATCTTTAGGGTACGCGTTGTAACATGTAGCCAACATTGTCATAATGCTACTGCATTGTTCAGATTTAAAACAAAGCTTTGTCTTTTTGGCTTTTTCACGGTTATCTATGGTGTGTTCCAGAATTATCTGATTTGATGTAATGTAAACAGACACTGTTCGAATTAAATTCTTACGTCAACACTCTATTCAGGCAATTAGCTACACATTCATTTGTATTTAGAAGTAATCAAGCTTAAAATGGAGATTGAGAAAAAATGTCTGGAAGTTCTTGTCACCAATAACACTAAGTAGTTTATACAGCGTTATTTTTTTATACGAAACCTGAATATAGTTTGTTCAGAATAAGTAACTGAATCGATTCCAATCATTTCTACACCATGTTATATTTTTTCCCAAATACATGTAGAAATTTTTGTAGTGTGGTTATCGAGCGCACAACACAGTAGGCGATAGATTACTACTAGGTACTGGGCGCGTGAGACAGGGATCCCCGCGAGCGGTGCGTTGACCTTATTTTTGTTGGGACAACCAGGTCAGATAACAAGCTCATAACTTTGTGGTTTCACATGATATCTTTTTGAAATTTTGTACATTTTTTCTTTACTTCAAAATACTGGACACGTGTTTTGGGTTTCGCATATACAACAGATAATTTGGCGGCTCGTGCCAAATTGCTGTTTGAAATAGTTGTCATTTTTGAATATTTTCAAATGTATGACAACATTTTAGTTAAACATCATCTACTAAAACTGACGTTATAGAACTACCCTCGATTGTCAAATGAAAAATATCTTTCAAGATGATTTAAAATTTGAATTTTGGGTGTGCATTACAAATTGGCATATCCACCGGTATGTTTTCTAATCAATTTATTTATATTTGTGTCAGATACTTTTGGAACAAACTTTAGTTTTCAATGCTTGGCGAGTTGTCAATATGTAACGGCGAAAAGTGTCTGATATTAGAAAATTTTACATCGAAGTCCAATGTTACTTAACTTTTTATTAGTTGTAACAATGGCTGTGGTAAATTATAATTATCTGAATAGTCTTAATATTTTATATATAATATTTGCAGTGAATAAGGCTAAAGTTTTCCCTCACAGACTACATATTGGCGCCGATTCTGTTGCTCACAAACTAAGGCCTAGGCCGCACTACGGTTAAACCACTGCGGTTTTTTCCTGCGACTGATTTTTTCGCTATAAAATGCTCGCGGGAAAAAACCGCAGGTGCGGCCGCTCGCATTAGTCTTCTAGGGACACAAATTCACGCGATTAAAAACCGCCGCGGTGTAACCGTAGTGCGGCCTCAGCCTAAAGTAATTTTAAGTTAAGTGCATCTCTTTCTTTCCACTTCGTTAAAAAAAAGGATAGAAAATAATATTTTAGTTTATTCCTGTCAAATTAAGATACTCCATAGACAGTTTAGACGCGATAATAAACATGGCGACTAAAAATACGTCAGTTTACGTCAGGAGCGCACTAATTTGACAGGTCTGAACGGACATTTTATTTTCTGTCCTTTTCTTAATAGAAAGAGAAAGATGCACTGAAGTTAAATTTAATTTAGTTTGTGAACAAGGAAATCGGGGCCATAAGGTAGTTAAAAAAACTTGTGAAGGCATAGACATTTGCCGATGTTTTTAAAGTTGAATGTATGGGACGGTATATAATTTGATCTCTGTAAATGTTTATCTGCATTTTTAGTACGATTATTATTTAAAATAGAGTTTATTTATTAACGGAACTAGGTTTCTCCGAATTATTCCAAAAAGTATGGTAATTTTAAAGATTAACATTTCCGATTCTAGAGTGTTTGAGAGTCAATTTACTTTTTGCACATGATTGCAAATAATCAAACAATAATTAAGGAAGTTTAAGTATTTTTATCATTTAAGACTTTGTTGTGTATTAATTCTTGCAATACAATTTTCAAGATTAGGGATCCCATTTTAGTATTACGTAAGCACCAATTGGGTTGCGGGGTCTTCCCTTGTTTTTGGTGATTACGTCAATAATAATAAACAATTAAGTGGTTAAATTACTAAAATTCTGTTTACGTTATACATAAATGGCCCAAATGTGGTTGATTTTACCATTTTGTCATATTTAATGGGTAGTTTAAACATTCTGTGGTATAGAATATGTAAAGAAAACCCTGTCCGATCCGTGAAGGTATTGTTAGGTATCGATAACTTATTCTACTAATGTATACAAAGTCGGGCTAAACTTAAAAAAAAACCCTAAAAAAATAAATATTAACTTAATACATGTGTGGTAGGCAACCCTTCCGCGAGCGACGGGGGGCAGGGCACGCGGCACGTGGTCGCATCGCTTATAATAATAACGCCAAATGCTGTTGTCACTTTCTTAAAAAATACCAAATTTTGGGGAAGTTGGAATTAATTCGTGGGAAAAAAAGATTATTTCAAAATTCATTAGTATTGTTACTATGATGATTACGTAAAATTTTATATTATATTTGGTAATGTGTTTACCTAACCTTTATTAGCCCTATGGGTCGGATAGGGTTTTCTTTACATATTGTATAAGGGAGATATGAGATCAGTTTTAATTGGTCATTTTCTGTCGTCTTTTTTAGGTTATTTTATTTAAGTAGCTGTTATGTATAAGGGTATCTCTATGCATTCACTGTTTGGCTCAAATGTACATAAGATTTAAAGTACAACTTGATATTGTAATTATTACTGATATATAAATTAATTAATATTAAATGATACATTTTAAAAGACTATCGTTTAATTAATTATTATCCTCCCTCATACATTAATTTATTTTAGCTTGTTCATCTGTGGTTTTGGCATGTCTTCTAAGGGAGCGGGCGGAGGTCTGTTCTGAAACCATTGATGTGTCAAAGCCTGAAAAAAAAAAAAAATTATATTTATTATCTATTATTCTGGAGGTTTTGGCGGGAATGTCAAGATGAGTGTCACGCTCATTTTTCATTGGACTTTTAAAATTATTTATAGTGTCGTTTACTAAATAAAAACGCGTGATTTATGTAGTAAAAAGTGCATTCAGTGAATAATTCAAAAAGAACAGTGAAATATTGTAGCATAGTGGCCTCATCATGTCTTTACGCTAAACCGCTCCTTATCGTCCAAATGCGTAAAACGAAAGGAGTTAGTTTAGGTTAAGTTATGCTAGGATAAGTTAGGATAAATTAGGATAAGTTAGGATAGATATTTAATGAAGAAAAAAATTACTGAAGACTTGGCTGTATGGCGTACTATGCCTTTGCCTTTTCCATTCGCCCGAACGGAAAGAAATGAACCAAAAAAAAAAATATCTATTATTCTTTTTACACCTCATATAAATTGATGACACAGTTGGCGCAGTAGCGGAGCGATCAATTTCTGCGTTGAAAATATTTGATCCGGTTCCCTCGCGGATCAAATATTTTTATTGCCTACACTCTGTGCGGAGCGGAAGGGTGTCAGACTTTTACTGACTAACAGTGGCGGCGTAGCATAGGTTGGCACCCGGGGCGACTTTCTATCGAGCACCCTCAAAATAAAACGACAAATACATATTAAACGTCTTTACGTGACTTTATTTTGCTAAAACACTCAATGATATTATCATCAGAACTCCGAACCTTGGATTTATGCCCCCGATAACGCCTGAGGAAGTCCAAACTGTCTTTGTCGCATGGCGAATCGGAAAGCTGTCGGAGCTGACGGAGTCCCCATTGAGTCCTGGAAGGAGATGGGTCCTCGCGGTGTGGGCATGTTAACGAACTTCCTGAACCGCATGCTCTTGTACGGCAAAATCCCGAACCAACGCAGGCTGAGTATTATCACTCCAGTTTTCAAAGGCAAGTAGTGTTGCCCAAATGCAAGAACAAGACGAGACTTAGCCAGTCTTGGTCTTGGTCTTGCGCCAATACACCTGGTCTTGGTCTTGGTCTTGCGCTCCCAGTCTTGGTCTTGGTCTTGGTCTTGCAGCAAGAGTCTTGCAAGTCTTGCAATTACCTATTAGTCTATTACTATTTATTAAAGTTTACTTTAAATCTTAGAAAAACGTATTAGAATTGGAACATTGTGAGCTTGAATTAACATAGCCATAGTAAAGATCAAGCAGATTAATAAATAACTGAAGATTTGATAAGAGATTCGAAAAATCAACTGACCTAGGGGAAGGTGAGGTATAATGATCCCCTTAAGGGGAAAACTTAACTGTGGCTAAAGATGAAGGCCAAATCGCAAAATTTCTATTGTTAGAGGCAGTGAATTTACTGAACTATGTAACTGCATACTAATTTTTTATTATTTAATTAGTATTTTTTTGTATTAGAGGTTTTTGCTAAAGTTAAGTAAAGGATCATTTTATACACACCTATGTATAAAATGATCCCCAGGGTAGGGGTAAAATAATCCCAGGGATCATTTTATACCATAAGTTAATAAATATCAACGAAATGAAACAGCTGCTTTACAATTTAAGTATGTAAGCAAGTTAAACAAAACTTTTGCAAACTTTTAGTTTCATTAGAGTTTCACTACTCATTCAACAAAACTAAACATTAGACATTGCAACAAACTTTTAAAATATACACTACACAACCAACAACATACCTAGTCAAACAATAAGTAAACAAATAAATTCTTCTGAATAAAAAATAGGCAGTAAGTACTTATTTCTATCAAATGTTTCTTTTCAATGTCATGAAGCAATAGAAAAATCAAATCTTAATTAAAAATGATTATTTTCTTGTCAAGAAATAGACATATAGCTTTTTTTTCTCACGTTATGAAATTGATTAATATAAAGTTGAATATCGCAAATGAAGTCGCCTTCATCGTCACTATCTCGTCCCGCACAAGCTTCATGTCCCCATTTAAGACACACAACGCACCTAATCCACCCTTCGCCTTTATTGTCTTTGGAGTAGCTTGAAAGCTACTGAAGTACAGAAGAGGCATTCGATATGACTCTCTTCTTCTGAAGAATCTGATCCGTTTTGCTTCTTTTTTTGCCTTTACCCTTTCCGCTTCTCTTTCCTTTCCCGACTCCTTTTCCTTTCCCAACAACTTTCAATTTATCGTGCTGTTTGTTGGTCACCCTTTTTATGTTATGTGTTTGTTTTCTTTTTGGCTTCCTCTACAAGGTACTTTTTGTAGTGTGTGCTGGTCAATACTGATGTGTCTACTCCATGGAGCAATACTCTTATTCGTTTTGCAGTCGCTCTTTTTCTAACTATCTTTGGTGTTGGTCGTACTTTCCTGGGTGTAACAACATCAAAAGATGTGGTTGGAAGACCAACAGTCAAGGCTGGAGATAATAATCAAATAAATAATCTTTCAGAAGATTCTGACGCCGAGGTGTTCTCTGAAAAGGACGAAGGTTGCCGTGATGACTGTGGTGTTTGCGGAGATTTTTGAATTATCATTTAAACTCTCTACTTAAACAGACCTTAAACCGTCTACTTACGGTTTTGTAAGGCTTACCATCTCTGACGGCGTTAAATGCCTTTTGCAATTGTTCTTCAGGCCAATTTTGACTATTACTTTTATGTAGGTAGGTATATAAATTCTCTGTATGATCTGTAAAAACAAAAAATACTAATGGGGTAAAATGATTCCAGGGATCATTTTAAACACACAGGAAGGGATCATTTAGCCCCAAACACCAAATTCGAAGATATCGATCAAAATTTTACCCTTCGAATGCCGCGTACGGAGATCAAAACATCTTAAATATTAGCTAACTGCTATTAATATCCGCAAATAAAACAACATTTCAATAAATACGAACATGTAAAAAGTAATGAAAGTCTAAAAACAGGCTTACCTTAGATCAGAGCCACACTTTTTAATAATTTTTTGATAAAATCACGCCAAGCGGTTGCAACGCCATAACACTTGGAGAGGTAATTGGCGGTGCCGCGGGGAACATGTTTCATGCTCATTTGGATAGATAGCACTAGTTATGTTTGAATCAAGGTGGGGGATCATTTGACCTGCAGGGATCATATTAAGTACCTCAACTTCCCCTATATGTCGTTTTCAATGGAAGTAACTGTTTCTTAATAAACATTTATGATTTATAAGCTTACATTTGATAAAACATGTAAAAAAACAAATTAATTACAATAACTTGACTGTATTTTAAAGAACAATACTTATCTGTCTAGAAAGAGATTGAACCCTCAACTTATAAGAAATTTAATAAAAGAGTTTTACGATTTATCATTTATTTGAATAAAAAATAAAATACAACACAAATCAACAGCAAACACAGATCAAATTTTTTTGACCAAGAATTAATACAAAGTAACCATCTGGCTGACTCATCACTTAACCTATTTCTATGTTTTCTAATTACTAATGATGCTTTAGAAAATAACCTCTCAGCAGGTACTGAAGTTGCAGGTATTGAGAGAAAATCACGGGCCATTTTCGATAAAATCGGATACTCTGTCTCATGCGTCCTCCACCAATCTAAAATGTCTTCTGAGCTGGCAGTTCTTGGTTTTCTCAGGTACTCCTCCAACTCGTCTATCACTAAGCCTTGAAGACAAGATCCAGATGACGTCGAGGGACATTCATAGAGTTTATCAAAGTCTATTACTTACGTCTTCATCTTCATCACATACTTTATTTTCTTTTTCTGGTAATTCCAGAGATTTGTTCAGTGAGTGTAGACTTTTATATTCTTCATAAAGTTCATTGAACTTGCGCAGACTTTCTGTTTTAAGTTGCTTCCCCCACATTGTCAGGTCAAAAGTCTGAGCCTTATGCCTTGAGTCTAAAATTAAAGAAGTACAATAAATCCAGTTGCTCTTCTTGTAATGTTTAAGCATTTTGTCTCGAGCTGCTTGGAAAGCTAGAATGAGCCTTTCATCCACTTCAGATCGATTAGGTTTCTCATCTAACTGTTTTACCATGGATTCAATTTTATCTAGCAAGAGATTGAACACATCTACTACCTATCCTTACCATTTTATCCTAATCATAATACTACTTGCGTGATCAGTATAATGTATTCATTTTCATTCTAAGCACTCTGAAACTTATTTATTCTTTGGAACACCTGTAGGTACTCTTAAAATTCGAAATTATTTTGCATGAGTATACCTACGCCCTATGGCGGCAATCAAATAGTGTCAAATGTGATGAATTCGGCGTGGCGGCAACGATTGTTTTAGATTTCAAAAGAAGCCGCCGGCGCGTGTATCATAACCATGTACTTCCGAAAAGCGGCAAATTTCTTTGAGAAGTAAGTACAAAACCTTTGATGCCGCATTATCAAAGTGCCGATGGTTAAAACATAACTATGCATGCACACAGTTTGATTTTAATAGATATTTTTTTATTCGCTATGTTTATGGTATTAGTCGTAATGCGCATAGGTCCAGTTTTTCATATTCTTTGATACAGTTTTTTGCGTCTCATAGAATTCCTAAGCGTACCTACCTATACACCGAACTGTTACACCTAACTACTCAGTGAAATAGCGCTAAGTCCTAGCTGCAAGACGCAAGAGTCTTGCAGGCTATGTCTTGTTCTTGCTCAAGTCTTGCACGGTCAGTCTTGGTCTTGGTCTTGCTAAAAATACGCGGTCTTGTTCTTGGTCTTGGTCTTGCAAAAACGCAAGAACAAGACCAAGACTGCAAGACCAAGACTGAATTTGGGCAACACTAAAGGCAAGTGCTCGTTACAGGGGTGTGGTAATTACCGCGGTATAAAAGTCATTTCCCACACCATGAAGACCTTTGAGAGGATTTTAGACTCCCGGATCCGGCAGGAGAGTGCTGTTTCGACGTGTCAATATGGGTTCCGTCCAGGGTACGGTACCATGGATCCTATCTTCGCCCTAAGGATCACCATGGAGAGATATGCTAATCTGTTGGGCGCTGAGGTCCTAAGGGGTACCAGAAGCCTATATTGACATAATTCGAGACATGTACCTACTTCCGATTGCGTTGTTAGGACCGCTGTTCTTGAACCCTTCCCCATCACCGTCGGAGTTCACCAGGGATCCGTCCTTAGTCCGTTTCTGTTCAGCGTAATATTGGACGTCTTGTCAGACAGCATCAATTCACATGAGCAACCTCCCTGGCTGCTCATGTATGCTGACGGTATCGCGCTGGCAGACGCGGACATGGAAAGGTTGGTGTGGCGGGTGAATGTGTGAAAGAATTCGCTTGAGAACGGAGGTCTTAAACTCAATGTAGCGAAGACGGTGTACATGGTCAGCAACACGACAGACCCTATGTCTTTGTGCATAGGCGGAGACATGGTCGAGTGCACAGACCAGTTTAAATACTTGCATGGGGTCTGTGCTCCACGCGTCCGGCGACATTGATTGCGACGTTAAGGCACGCATTTCCGCAGCTTGGGGAAAATGGCGTGAGGTGACAGGTGCCATTTGTGACTCCAAAATTAAGCCATTAAGCTTAAAGGACAGGTCTATAAGACCATCATTAGACCTGTTCTTCTGTATGGCAGTGAGGCGTGGCCTGTGCTTGAGCGACACAAGCAGGAGCTGCATGTCACGGTGATGAATATGCTGCGGTGGATGTGTGGAGTTACGCGGAAAGACCGCATCAGGAACTCCCGCATCCGTGGCAGTCTTCGTGTCCGTGACATGGCAGACAAACTGCAAGAGGGTAACCTACGCTGGTACGGTCACGTCTTACGAAAACGCCGGCATGTTACGTGGGAAATAAATGTTTTGACATGGGCCGGAACAAGCGTGGTAGACCAAACAAGTGCTGCTTGACGTTGTAAGAGATGACGTGCGTGCCAACAATCTCACACCACGGGATGCTAGAGATCGTGCGAAATGGAGGAGAGGGTGTAAGAAAGCGGACCCTGGGCTCCAACGCGAAAGCCGCGGATGCAACCGGGATTATACGCTAGGATGATGATGATGATGACTCCATGACATTATCAAAATTTACTTTCCTCTCCTTTTCAATGAACAATATGGATAGACTGGACAGTCGTGTTTGGCTCATTGTAGATCTTAAGTAAGATTTTGTCACCCCTTGATGCTTGGCACCCGGGGCGGACCGCCCCCACCGCCCCCCCTTTACGCCGCCACTGCTGACTAAAACCCAACCAAGTTGCTTCACTTGCCTGTGCGCCAGGGACACCGTTTCTCTTTTGACCAACCCGCAACCCTGACCCAGGCATCGGTCTACGTGGATCCCGTCACTATGTGCTGACATCTCTTTGAGGTGCATGTGAAACAATGCGCTGTGGACCAGGCCCTGTCTTACCGGGCGCCTACGGGGCCGGGAGTTCGATGTTGCGATGTTGGCTCCCGACCATGGCGTCACCTGCGCCGGCTAGAGGCGTGATGGCGCTGAGATTCCCACTCTCCTTTACTATCATCACTGCTACGCAGCAGAAAACGGTCTGCTAAGTGCTAGCTGTTTCGGTGCCTTGTCACAACATCACAGTCCTCTCAGTCACTTTAAACTTCAGTGACCTTTATTCTATCTCTAATAAAGTTTCTGTTTGGTTGCTGCCATTGACAAGTTTCAAAATCATTGTGATCTTTATTATCATTACAATAAGGTCACTGTTAGGTAGTTTCTGTCAAAGTAAAATAACTGTAGAGCTACTAGTTTTATTAAATTTTTGAAAAAAAAAGAAACATTATAAAATCAGTAATATCATTTATAGGACAAACCTCCTTAGCTGATATCCTCTTATTCGTATCGTACATAACGAACGACTTGACAAGATGTACGGCATCGGGCTCGACTCCAGGCAGGAGTTCAGGCCAGGGCGTGGGCGTGGACTCGGGGAATGTGATCTTGTGGAAGTCTGGCAACTCCGCATGTCCAGGCCATGTCTCCTCGGTGGGCGTGCCCAGGTGTTGCAGCACTATGGCTAGTTGTTCGATGTCTGATTCACCCTGGGAATCGCCGAAAGTGGAATAGTTAGAGCATTGGCGAAAGGCGTACCTACATAAAAAAATGTGTAGGGATATTAGAAAATAGCTAACTAATCTACCTAACCCATGCTTCCAACGCAAAAAAAAAACTTCGGGAACCGCTTAAAGTAGAATAGTGACAGTGTTGGCGAAAGGAGCAGGTACATTAAAAAAAAAGATGTGTGGTTTTATGAAACCATAGTAAAAGTTTTTTCATCCCACCATATCGGAAAGAGTATTTTTAATCTTCAATATCTGACTGGAAAAGCCGTTTTTATTCTCTAGAGGATAAAGTAAATAGAATTTAGAACATCGTCTGCACTAAGTTTGTAAATTAAAAAAAAACATTAAACCTATTTACTGTTACCTCTATGGTGCCGAATATATCATACAACTTTTTTTTAATTTGTTAAAAACTCAGACTCGGAACCTTCTTGGTGTTCTTTTTTCAATTTTCTTTGTACGCGGTTCTTTACGCGGCATTTTTTCACGTCATTGTTAAACCTTATATTAAAAAAAAGATACTTGAAAACAAGTGAAAAACTAAAATGAGTGATTCTAGCGACGAGGTAGTTTGTTTGACGCCAACAGAATTGACTGAAACTGTTAATAATGCGCAAATGAGCTTTCTACCTCAACAATCACGCGAGAAGTATTTAAAACAGTACGATATGTTCAACACGTGGCGACTAGCAAAAGGAGCCAAAACTTTCTCAGAAAACGTTTTGCTGGCATATTTTATAGAATTATCCGAGAACAAGAAAGCAAGCACTCTATGGAGTACGTATTCGATGCTAAAAGCAACAATAAAGATGAAAAAGACATACATATCGATACCTATCCTAAATTAGTAGCATTTTTAAAAAGAGCCTCATCTGGTCATCATCCAAAAAAATCGAAGGTTTTCACAGTATCTGATATTGAAAAGTTTCTTAACGAAGCACCCGATTCCGTATATTTGGCGGCAAAAGTAAGTCAGTTGCACATTCAGTATCTACTTAAGTATATATATTAATCTCAATTAAATGGTATACTTAGTAAATGTTGATAGGCATAATTATGCGTTCATATAAATTTTATTCATTTATCTACTACAATACTCTTTACATTGCAGGTTGTTCTTATTATTGGAATAAACGGAGCATGTCGAACTAATGAACTAACACAACTTAATGTCAAAAACATTGAGAAACATTCAGATGACTTACCATTAATTAATTTACCTAATACAAAGACAAAAAGAGACCGCAACTTTGTCATTCGCAAGGAATACGTAACGATTGTTGAGAAATATCAAGCCTTACGGCCGCCTAACACTCCAATCAATCGTTTTTTTCTACAGTATCGCAATGGAAAGTGTGTTAGACAGCCTATGGGTACTAATAAAATTGGCAGTATCCCACGAGAAATAGCAACATTTCTTGAACTTCCAGAACCCCTGTTGTACACGGGTCATTGTTTCCGACGAACTTCAGCCACACTTTTGGCTGATTCCGGAGCTGATCTCCTGTCCCTTAAGCGCCACGGAGGCTGGAAGACCAATGCAGTTGTAGAGGGATACATAGAGGATTCCATCCAAAATAAGTCTAAAATATGTGAAGGCATCGTAGGAGCCATTACACTGAAAGAGCCTCAATCGGAAACTTGGACTGGCCCTTCTACATCAAAAATAAGCCGTTATGAAACACCTAACCATCTCCCTCTCTCTCCAACATTCACGCCAAGGGAATCCGATGAATCGGTACAACTATTAAGTATGACAGACAGTTTACCGAAAAACAGTACACAAGTGACTAACACCAATATTACAGTACCAAACAAAAATATTACACTCAATTTAAATAACTGTTGCAACGTTACTTTAAAATTTTCTTAATTATACTTTAGTATTATTTTATTATAATTTAAAGATTATTCTGTAATACTTACCTGTCATAATGTAGTAATTAATACCTAAACTGAAATAAAAGTGTACCTATCTTGTGATTGTAAACATTTTTTTATTGTATTTAGTCATTTCCTCGCTGAGGTGGAATGAAAAGTTACGTGTTGCACTCGAGTGCAAAGAATTTTCACCTCGTGTCCTTTTGATTCCCTCGCTAACGCTCAGGATTCTAATTTTGAATCACTCGCTGCGCTCGTGATTCAATTTTAGAATCCTTCGCTTGCTCGGTCATCAAAATTGAACACGCGGTTAAAAAGCAACTTTGCACTCTTGTATAACAAATAACTATTTTTTACGTTATAGTAATTTCACTTGGAACGCCTTTCACTGTATCCGCGGCCGACCGTCACGCGACATGCAACACATAGACGAAAACGTTTGTGACGATGTAATAAAAGCGTTTCACTTTAAAGATGTGTAGGTATATTGGGAACTAGCCCATTTTATTAAAGGAATAAGACCGAGCTATACGGAGTTCTTACAAATGTTTCGGTATGATGGTCCCCATCATACCAAAACAATAGGGATGTTTCCTGGATAAAAAAAAAAATATTCTATTTAGTCCGTCATTCAGATTATAGAAAAATATTGGATACGTATATTTTGTTTTATCAAATCAATAAAAATTGACAAATATAAAAGGCATCAAAGGTCAGGATGAGGTGGTGGCTGGTGACGTCACTGCTCGCTAAAAAGTGTAGCGTGCAGTGACGTCACACGAGTTTTCAACGCACTGTGTCGTCTTCATTTTTTGTTTATATGAAAGAAGAAAAATTACGTGTCTAGTATTTTTTGAAAATCTGAACGACGGACTAATTGGTTTTTTTTAGTGAACTACCCTATTGTAAGGATTGTCGAAATAGTACGTAAAGGAATACTTACTGCAAAAAGTGGTTGTTTCGTGATCAACTCCCCCAAAATACAACCGACAGCCCATAGGTCTACTTTCTCAGTGTAAAATCTAGCGCCATACAGCAGTTCGGGAGCTCTGTACCACCTGAAAATACGCAAGTTAATATTGGTCGCTTTAGCATGCAAATTTTCTAAAGGAACCTCATGAACCACACTGGTATACTTACTGACATTTACCTACAGGTGCTGTGCTGTAATACTTATAGGTACACATCAGATCAGCTGGGGTCTCTGATGTCTATAAGTATTAGAACCTATAAATGGCAGTCGGTGTATCGGGGCGGATCATGGGGCTGTTATAGAACCTTTGAGGGGCCGTGGCTAAATGATAGCAGCTGCACAAGTCCATTGATAGAACATACATCCTTAGTCGATATCCTCTTATTCGTATCGTACAGACGACAACACATCAAGCTACTACAATCTTTCAGATTTCTTTTTCGATTTTCAACTTTATCTTTAAATCATTAAGGCTCAGAGTTGATGGGTAATATTTGACAGTTTCGGGTAGCTTGACTTGCTATCGTCCGTAGGTACATAATGAACGACTTGACAAGATGTACGGCATCGGGCTCGACTCCAGGCAGAGTTCAGGGTTCACAAGTTGATAGATCATGATTTATTTATTTGTTTATATATACTTTATTGTACTTACACCAAAAATGCATTCAACACAACAAAATATATGGTACCTATAATGGGCGGCCTTTTCGCTAATGCAATCTCTTCCAGGCAATCAATGAATGGAAAGAGATTCTGCTGAACCATAAATGGGACAACGTCGTTGTTGTGCAAATATTATAAACACTAAAATAAATAAGTACATATCCAAATGTATACATACATAAATAAATATATACATACTGAACATAATAGGTAAGCAAAGTACCTAATTACTTAGTCAAAATTTGTAGTAGGCAGGTCCTTCCATCATAGGAACTGATGCCTTAAAGGTATGTAGAAAGTCTTCTTCCAGTTATCTCGTTTGTTGATAGGTTCCATACAAGCTAAGTACTATGCCGTCGCACCACTTGTACCTATTCTATATTGTTTCGGTAAAAAATACAAATATAGGAGTTCATTGAGTACCGTGTAGCGACTTGGTGTGAGTAAGGTCTGCCGCCATCTGGCCAATAAAGCCGCGCCAAACCCAAGTCAGCGATCTTCAATATTCCTTCGTGATTTATCAGCAGATTCGCAGGTTTCAAATCCTGATAAGAAAAAAATCAATAAAAACAAAGTAAAAAAATATTGCAAAACTCAACGTACCTAAATCCAGAAACAGAAGTTATATCCTGCCTGTAAACAGGTTCACATTAATTTTTTAACAAAACTCTGCAGACTTGATGGATATAGTTGTGCACAATGAAATAAAATGATTTGATGTTCTGTTTTAGGTGTTAACGACAGCTGACAGTTTTTTTACTTGAAGCTTGAATCTGTTTTATTATAAATATTTAATCTTGTTTAATATGTTGAACTTCAATAAGTTCAACATATTATATGTATGATGGAAAAAAAAGCAGACTCTTCTAATTTCAAATGACTGACTGCGGTCGATACCTGATATCAATTCATTACGTCTGGGGACTTTCGCTACATAATTCAAGCATGTATATCATTGATAAAATATTAAACAGATACGATATATTCTAACAAACTGACCAAAAAAAATGTGCCGAACACAGCAGCAGCACACATGCATATTTTTATTCGGCATACATTGGTACAGTGTGAGTGAGATTGGGCGCAATCTAAAGCATAGAGAAGAAAAAGATGGCTAGTGTTTGTCGTTTGCGCTGTTAGTGTTTGTCGTTTGTTTTACGAGTGTATCGAGAGTGACTAAAGCGAGATACAGGACTTACTTCCTTTTGTACGCTTCATTTTTAGTGCGCTAGTGACATATCTACCTTAGTTTAATATTTTATCAATGATGTATATATTATGTATATTATAACAGTGTATTTTCCGGGATAAAACTTTCTGTCTGACTGTCTGTAGCTGAAGTCTCCTCTCTTCCTTACAATTTAAAGACGTAAGCAATAAAAAGAATAATAATACTTTTGCGATTATTGTTTAAATATATAGATAGGTTATATGTATACGTATAGGTATACTCACCCGATGCATTACATAATGTGCGTGCATATACCGCGTGCCTTTTAGCAGCATCTTTGCATAGGTCTTGACTCTGGGCATGGTCAGTTCCTGCTGCGAGTGGTGCAGCATGTCCCACAGCCCTGAGCACATGTACTCCAGAACCAGCACCAGGCTCATACCGCGAGGGAACATGTCATACATTTTGATTATCTGTTGGATAATATATAATTCAAGACAAGATTATCACGAGATTTACCAAATTAGGTATGCTAATTTTGTTTTTGGAAAAGCTAATTCGCTTCTTAGGCCGAAGGTAGATTTAGACAGCTAGACTATCCTTAAAGTCCAGAATTTGGCTTGATGATTCTGGTACTTCCATTAGCGTCTGTCAAATAATGGGGAGCATAAGTGCCCCATTGTAAAAAAGACTCCAGGGTGGCGTCATCTATGAATTGCAAATTCAGTAGGCTTTTGATTAGCTTTGGCGTACCCGAGTCCGGAGTCTATTTCAGGATTTCCAAGTCCTAACGACTTGGAAATCCTGAAATAGACTCCAAGGTTAATAATGTCCAGGTAGGAGATTTGCTGCACTATCTGGCCATAGCATTAACCTTTCCTTACATTGTTCTTCACTGAGCGGGCGGACATTCTTTACGTAGGTATACAATAGGTAGATCTAGGAGTAACTACGAAAGGAATGTAGCTGGTGACGTTCTGTAGCTAGGTACTGCCTGCCCCCGTGGGAAGAAAGCGTCAGAATGTACTATGGTATAGCGGTACCTACAAGCGCCACAAATAAAACAACGTGTCATACTGACTTCCCACAAATTCTACATCTCGCAAGCAGAGTTTGCCGTGTAGTTAGCATACATACAATGATACAACTTCCCAACTTCAACCATCGGGCAAGTGCCCGTCAGACATAACACTCGTCTGGCCGGAGGATCCTCCCTTTTTTATGGAGAATGAGTAAACTTTACTCCCTGTTTCTCATGCCTCCACAATGGCATTATATTGAAACTTACATATTTGCATCGAAGCAACTGCAGGGCCTTTATCTCCCTCATCACGTTCACTGGTATACCATCCTCGAGGTTTTTTATAAGGATCTTCTTTAACGCCACTTCACGTCCAGTGGGATTGTGTTTTGCTTTGAACACCAAGCCGTGAGCACCTTCGCCAATGCGGCCTATCACCGAATAGTTCGCTACATCGTCGTTGTTCATTCTGAATTTTAAATTTTTGTTAGGTATTAAAACCTTGATATTAAGTTATTGTTATAAAAAAAAATCATATCTCATAATAAAAAACCAAACAAACAATGTTTTGTTGTGTCGATTTTTGTTGCTATGGTTACCTCCAAAGAGTATAACATTAAAATAGGATTACCTACAGGAATGACAGTTCTTTGAGGGCATGAAACCTTTAAATAAAGAAATCTAATTTTTCCTTATCAGCTAACTTTATTTTGTAGAATGTCTCGCTAGACTTGCAACCCAAAAAAATAACTTCAGGCTTACTCTAAAGGTAGGGAATTGTAACAGTAGTCACGGAGCCCCACAGATGGTGAAAACCTACTGTTGTGAATTGTGATATGGAGTCGTGGTGGCATAGTGGTTAAAACACCAGCCTCTCAAGTATGAGAGTGCTGGTTCGATTCCAGGTCAGGCAAGTACCATGTAACTTTTCCAAGTTATATGTACTTTCTAAGTATACTGAAATCGCCAACCCGCATTGAGCAAGGGTGGTGATTACGCTCAATCCTTCTCTGTATGAGAGGAGACCTGTGCCCAGCAGTGGAACGATAAAAAAAAAGTTTGATGATGAGATATGGGGAGTTACTATGAATTGTTAAAACCATCATGGTTTCAGTATCAGACAAAGATAGAACCATACAGTATATACAGGGTGTATCTGACATCGTAAAGCAAACTTCGCGGATAGGCTACACCGCATGCCACTAATAAAATTATGATAGTCATTTATGTCGTTAATGAACGGTTACAGAATTCACAGTGGTTTAAAAAAAAGTGTCGGCTCGTCATTTGAACGTCGCAAGCGTGCCGCCGTGCGGGTTTGTAGGTATGACGTTGAGCCCTGATGTGAACTCTATCAAATCAGCTGATAAGATAAGTTTTCGAGATTTGTTTTCATTGCGCTTTTTTGTGTAATTAGCGAATTAATTAATTTTTACTTTAAAATCTTATTGGGTTATAAAAGTATAGCAATTATGAAAGGTCAAAAGTGACAAAAACTTCATATATTTTTTTTAAATCATGAAAATGCCGACGAGAAATTCCATCACTGGGGGGTTCAGAATCATGTACTGGATCCATGGTACTCGTTTGTGCGTCGATGTCAGATACACCCTTTATAGCGCTTTCCATTTTCACAACAGTTTAATGATTGTTTTAACAAGGCATCATGTAATTGAGTATACGCTCTAGTATTCTAACTCAATAACCATACAGCCAGCCGCCCCGCCCAACTGTATATTAATAGATACTAGGTACTTACTTGGGTATTAATTGAGTAATGCCCCTTTCGGTAAATGTGGTATTGACCCACATCTTCACCGACCTTCCTTATTTTTATATGGGTGCCATCTATTGCACCAGTAATCCCTCAAAGGCCGCAAATACCTACATATATATATTACTCCATTCATTCCATAGTTAACTCAATAATGATTTATTAATATTATAAATGCGAAAGTAACTCTGTCTGTCTGTCTGTCTGTTACGCTTTCCCGCCTAGACCTCTCAACCGATTTTGATGAAATTTGGCACAGACAATCTTTAGACCCTGAGAAAGAACATATGCTACCTTTTATCCCGGAAAAAGTTGATATTCCCGAAGGAAATCTAAAAAGCGCGATATAATCGAACTCCACGCGGGCGTAGCCGCGGGCGGAAAGTTAGTATTCAATAATGCTTGGTTCTCTAACCATGTTTCATCATATTTATCTTTCAGGTCGCTATAACAATGTCGTTTGGCCTTTATAAGTTACATATTACATCGACATTCGTGTTTGCACAGCTGCTCGCTCACTTTATAATTATGACCATTGTATTTTGTCTCATGTATTTTATTAACCTAAATGATCTATCCGTGAACGGTCACATTTATTTTGAATATCTCTGTCATCCAAACACATAGATATGGGGCTGAAAATATTTAGTGCTGTGTTCATATTGACATTTCCTTGCTATACAGTGGACAGTGCATCGATCCTGGCCGTCTTCTCATCACTTTCCTATACCGACAACTTGATTTTCAGAGGATATCTATCAAGACTCGCCCAAAGAGGGCATAATGTCGTTCTCATGACGCCCTACCCCGGGCACTTTCAATTTCCAGAGGTAGAGAAAATTACTGAAATCGATGTCAGCCAAGATTCGGCACCGTATTGGGATGAGTTTAAAAAGTTGATGACGAATACTGACGACTACCATCCCAGACAGCGGGCAATGAATGAATACATGCTTAAACTTGCAATAGCGCAGCTAAAGTCGAAACAGATGGCGGCTCTGCTCATCAACCCGACAATAAACTTCGACCTGGTGATCACAGAAGCTGATGTACCGCTGCTTTACGCGATTGCAGAAAAATATAACGCGCCACATATCACCATTACCACCACCAGTGGCAGGATCCATCAATATGAATCAAAAGGAAATCCTATTCATCCTATTTTGTTCCCTGATGTTAACTCTTTGAACTACAGGAATTTAGGTCGATGGGACAAAATAAAAGAGATCTATCGTCATATCCAAACAAGAAATGAATACTACAACAATTATCTTCCACTTTGTGAATTGGCCGCCAAGAAATTATTGGGATTGAAGCGAAGTCTTCTAGAAGTGGAATATGATATTGATTTGCTGTTCGTGGCCAGTAATCCTGCTTTGATAGGCAGTAGGCCGAGCGTACCAGCTGTTGTTTACGTCGATCGAATGCACATTAAGCCAGGTCTTAGATTATCGCAGGTAAGATATTTAGACATACGTAGGACACATGTCATAAACGAAATTCTTGATTTCAGGATAGGTACTATTTTTTTCCTTTAATTTGCAGAAAATGTTAACTATCTTGGACTCCTCCTCAAAAGGTGTAGTGTACGTCAGTTTTGGAGCAATCCAAGAGGCAGAGCAGCTCTCTACAGCCATGTTACAAACGTTAGCAGACGCTTTCGGAGAGCTTCAGTTCACAGTTCTCTGGAAGATCGGTAACACGACGATGATAACGAAGCCTGATAATGTCATTACTCAATCTTGGTTCCCACAGCAACAAATTTTAGGTAAGTAATATAGTGTTATAGGTCCCGCAGCTTAAAATAGACTTTAATACAAGAGCTGGGTGTCGGGTGCCAGATAGAAAGCTGCAGGGTATTTGCGTAACACACTATCAGTAGCAATGGGTTTCATTTTGACAGTTCAACAACATTCATTACGTTGTTAAGCAGACATATTTTTCGCAATAGATAACAATGGATTAGGAATATGCTTCAAAATCATTCCAGTCGATGGTAATAGTGTGTTATGTGATTAGGGTGCCGATTGAAAGCAAGGCTACTTATCTCCATGTTTCCTTATTTCAGCACATCCCAACCTCAAAGCGTTCATAACGCATGGTGGTGCTCGGTCCTTAGAAGAAGCGGTGTTTTATACTGTGCCAATAATTGGATTACCACTAGTGAAATCTCGCAGGGTTTTCATTAATGAGATCACAAGGTATGGAGCTGGCGAAATTTTGGATCCCTACAATTTGGATAAGGAAACTGTGAAGGCTGTCATTAATGCTGTGGCTGATAATGAAAAGTGAGTGCATTGTGTTTTTATTGAAACATTAGAATTTTAAAAGAATTATACGTAATAATTGGTATTTTTATTCCAGATACAAACAATCGATGTCAATTTTGAAGAGTTCAGTGATAGATCCTCTCATTTCGGGTCCTGATGATGCTGTTTGGTGGACTGAGTATCTCCTGCGCCACGGCGAGGCACGACACTTACGCTCCCCTGCAGTTGGCATATCTCTCTTTAAGTACTATATGCTAGACATCGTCTGTTTTGTGCTCATATCAATTTCTGTCGCTATTTATCTAGTGTATGTTTCGATACGAGCTATTGTGAGACGTGTGCGCACAGGATTTTGGCGTGGTCATAGTTCAGATGCCGCAGGAAAGTTCAAGGCTTTGTAGTAATTATTATTTGTATTTGGTACTTAATTAAATTATTTTGCTTTCAGTTTAAGATATCATTATAAATAAACTTTGCCCCACCCCACCGTAGGAATTACTCCTGTATCGGGGGTGCGTTTACAAACATTTGAACTGCCATGCACAAACAGCCATACGGTCAGAATGGGTCTCATTTTGACAGTTCAACAATATTCATTGCATGACTTACGTTCTTGAAGAGACACATTATTCGAACATGCAATGCAATGAATTAGCAATATTATACTTCTCAATGATTCAAATTGATAGTAATAATGTGTTATGCAATTAGGATGCCGGTACAACTACTTGCAGGCAATACAAATGTTTGTTCCTTGCGGGAACCGAACCCGCGACACGCAGCGCAGCAGTCGATTGCTCAATCACTGTGTCAACCTCAACCGTGTCTTCAAATTTCCAACAATTTCAAAGGGATTCAATTCAATTTCAAAGGGGAACAATTTCATTAGTTTTGTAGTCATTGCAATTAAAAATATTTATGTATTACGTTGTTTTTTTTTAAATCTCAAATCAGTTCAGTTCATCAATTGTATTGGTTAGAAATGTAGTCATCGGACAAATCATTCATATTACACTTACAAATATAGGTGGGCAGTATACCCTCTTCTCTGAATAGTATGTATCATGTATCATGTATGCAGAGGCCAGCAGATTATCTGCTACAATCTGTCTTCTTTAATATTTTTTCATTATACAAGACAGTTTTGGGTAGCTAAGGTAGCTTGATCTGTTGGAATCTATATATATATATTTGATTTAGATCTAGGCAGAAAGGCGTATGGCCGTCGTACGATCCATTTTAATGCAAGTTTCTGAACTGAAAACGAAACGTTTCAATATAGTTTTTTAATCTGTGCTTAAAATTGACATTAACAATCAAACGTCAAGAAGACTTGTTACATGTTTAATGTTTTGCTCTGTTTATTTTTTGGATTTTCCAGAATTTCCAGTTTTTCACAATAATTATTTTTCAATAAATTTGATAATGTGAGATAGTTCCCTTGCTACTATAATGACGGCTGTTAGAACTTGCCCTGGTCTGTACTGCGGGCGCACAGAGTTAGATGATGGATCGTGGAGCGAATGCGGCGCCTGCCCTCGAGGATTCCGTACCAATACCACCAGCTACTGTGTTCCTTGCACAGACGAACCCACTTTATACGATGGCCTATACCTTGGGTTTATGGTGCTACTGCCAATGGTGTTACACTGGTTTTTCATTGACATGGTCGCTGTTGGGAAAGGGTAAGTGAATTTATCTTGTAATTCTTTTATTTTTTATTATATCACTATACTTAAATTGTTGTAAGTTGTAAAACCTGCCTTAAATAAGTTTCACTAATTAACCCTATAAAATGGGAAGTGGAAGACAGTTAAAGAGTTTCTGTGTTATGTTGGGAATTGATGTTTATTTTTGTAAGTTGATTTGTACTATAATATTAGTTGCTCTAAATTTCCCATTTCCTAAAATAATACAACATAATTATCTTTTCAGTACTAAGAACATTCTAGTACAACACATATGTGCGTTTGTGGAGGTGGCATCAGGTACTCTGGCCGCACTGCTGGTATTGCCACCAACAGGCACTATTGGACTACTTGTCTGCTCTCCGAAGGCCCTGTCTGACTGGTACACACTACTACACAACCCTCAACCTGATTACCAAGACACTCTGCATTGTACTCAGGAGGCTGTGTACCCATTGTGAGTGGAATCGGCTCTTAATTTTATATACAGTGCTGTTTTTTAAATGTTTCTAATGTTTTCTCTTTCTACTCTTGTCTGCTTTAAGTTTATTTTATGCTCATGAGATTGTAATAAATAAATATTGAATATTATTATCTTTATAATAATAATAATAATCATCATCATTAACCTCTTAATTGTCCCACTGCTGGGTACAGGTCTCCTCTCATACAGAAACATAGAAAGAAAATACATTTATTTACAGGATATACAGGTTGTATCTGACATCGTAACGCAAACTTCGCGGATAGGCTACACCGCATGCCACTAATAAAATTATGATAGTCATTTATGTCGTTAATGAACGGTTACAGAATTCACAGTGGTTAAAAAAAAAGCGTCGGCTCGGCATTTGAACGTACGCATAACGCATATTGGGTTATAAAAGTATAGCAATTATGAAAGGTCAAAAGTGACAAAAAATTCATATATTATTTTTTAAATCATGAAAAAGCCGACGAAAAATTCCCCCACTGGGGGGTTCAGAATCATGTACTGGATCCATGGTACTCGTTTGTGCGTTGATGTCAGATACACCCTTTATGATTTATTTATATTCGCGATTTCAGATTTAAAGTCCAGGATTCCTGAAGGTGTTTTCCTTCACCTTGAGTCATTGGTGTCCAAGATATACTTAGAAAGTACATATAACTCAGAAAAGTTACGTTGGTACTTGACTGACCTGGAATCAAACCTGCACCCTCATGCTTGAGAGGCTGGTGTTTTAACCACTAGGCCACCATGACTCAACAAATAATAATATTTAATATTTATTTATAATAATCTATACTAATATATAAAGCTGAAGAGTTTGTGTTATGTATGAAGTAGGTACTTGTTATCTTATTATAATGAATAAGTTAAGCAATGTAGGGTAGGTGTTATATTTGCCACTTCTCAGCTACCTAGCAATAAACATGGAGTGATTTCTGTAAATGTGTTTTCTTAAATACAATAGTGGCGACGATTCGTAAAATAAAGTACAATGGAGAGGAAAAGTGTAAAATTTAATGAGTTTGATCCGCAGACGGATAATTGGGACAATTACTTTGTTAGATTGAAATATTGTTTGGAGGCGAACAATGTGATCACAGATGCAGCTAAAAGGGCTAACTTTTTCACAGTGTGTGGTGCACAAGTTTTTGAAACAGTTTTAGCCTTAATTACACCGAGAAAATCTAGTGAAGTGACTTTTGATGAAATAGAAAATATTCTAACCAAACATTACAGTCCGAAACCGAACGAAATATCAGTTTCATACAAGTTTTATAAGCGGGATCAAAAATGCGACGAATCAGCGTCCGACTACATCGCGCAATTGAGGAAGATCAGCGCGGGCTGCAACTTTACTGATTTGGAGCGTATGCTGCGCGACAGGCTTGTGTGCGGCATGAGTGATCACCGGTTACAGTATGAATTACTGAAGCGGAACGACCTAAGCTATCAGGACGTCACCGACGCCATGCTGTCAGCAGAGAGTGCAGGTCGGGACCTGCGCATGATCGCGGGCGCCGCGGGTAGCAGCGCCGACACACACGGCGGCGCCGACACGTCGCTGTTACCGGGCGGGCCGGAACCCATGGACATCAACGCCGTGCAGTTAAAGAAGAACAACAGTGTTATGCGTTTTTGTTATCGTTGTGGCGATAGACATTCTAATGACTGTCGTTTTGTTAATGCTGTATGTAGATATTGTAACAAGAAAGGTCATATAGAAAAAGTGTGTATTACGAAAAAGAAAGCAGCTAAACTTAATTATTGTAACGAAAATAAGGGTGATTCTGATTTAAACGGGATTTATTGTTTCGGGAGTTCTAAACATTTAGTACAACCATACAGAGTTAAAATTATGTTGAATTACACACCGGTGACTATGGAGATTGATTCAGGTGCTAGTTTTTCTCTTATAAACGAACGAACGTGGCATTCATTGCGTGGTAATCGATCGCGTGACACATTGCGTCCAGCACCACTGAACCTGCACACTTGGACAAAATCTCCAGTGGCACTTATTGGACAGACAATGGTGCGCGTGCAATACAATAACATATCGTGTAATTTAAATATCATTGTAGCTAGCTAGGGGTATGGGTCCTAATCTTTTGGGAAGGAATTGGTTTCATCCTCTCAATATTGAATTAAGCGTGAACACTGTGTCTCACGAGCTTGACGATTTTTCATCTGACGTCATCGTTGCGAAGCATAGTGAAGTCTTTAAAGAGGGACTTGGTACTTACCGTGGAGACCCTGTAACAATTAATTTATTACCTGACGCTACACCTAAATTCTTAAAGGCTCGCCCTGTGCCGTACGCTTTGAAGGAGAGAGTAGAAAAGGAAATTGAACGTTTAGTACAAGAAGGGGTTATTCGTCCTATATCGTATGCAAAATGGGCAACCCCTGTGGTACCAATTATTAAAAAGTCAGGCGAAGTTCGTCTTTGTGGGGACTACCGAAGTACAGTCAATCAGGCTACCGAGTCTGACACATATCCGATGCCGACGGCAAGCGAGGTATTTGCTACAATTTCGGGTGGTAAATTCTTTACTACGTTAGACTTAAACAGAGCTTATACACAAGTGACTGTAGATAACGACACAGCTAAGCTATTAACACTCAACACATGCAAAGGTTTATTTACCGTACATAGATTGGCTTTCGGTGTAAAGGCATGTCCGGGTATTTTTCAGCGGTTAATGACATCGTTGCTAGCAGGCATTCCAGGTGTTGCAATACTAATTGATGACATCATTGTCAGTGGACACACCGTTCAGGAGATGAGCCAGCGGTTAGACACAGTTCTAAATCGGATCAAACTTGCTGGATTACGACTAAATAAACACAAGTGTAAATTCGCCAAAGAACGAGTTGAATTTTTGGGATTTGTAATAGATGCATACGGTATTCATCCGGCACTGAGTAAGGTGGAGTCCATATTGAAAACACCTGAACCTAAGAACGTACGAGAACTGCAAGCGTTCCTCGGGTTATATAACTTTTATGAACGGTTCATACCACATAAAGCGACCGTCCTCGAACCGCTTCACCGTTTATTGGACCGATCAAAAACATGGCAATGGACTGAGGTTGAACAAAAAAGCTTTGATACGGCAAAGCGTTTACTGTCATCAGACATGACATTGATACATTACGATTTAAGCAAACCTTTAATACTGACGTGTGATAGTTCCGAATATGGGGTGGGTGCAGTGTTAGCACACGTCATGGAAAACGGAACTGAACGCCCGATTGCTATGGGATCCAGGACACTACACACGCATGAGCGACGATACTCGCAACTCGACAAAGAAGCAACAGCAATTATGTTTGGCATACAGAAGTTTCACAATTATCTAATGGGCAGATCTTTCACTATTGTTACAGACCACAAACCTTTGCTTGGTATTTTTGACCCTAAAAAACCTATGCATAATGTCCTATCACCGCGTTTAACAAGAATAGCAATTACACTCACGTCACATGATTATAATATTATATACAGACCAGGGACACAGATTGGTAACGCCGATGGACTCAGTCGCTTACCGCAACCAGTACCAGAAGAACCTGAATTGCAGGTGGGAGATATTTTACTAATGGCAGAAACCTGCGATGACTTTCCAGTCGACGTTAACGATCTAATTGTAGCGACCAAGAGAGATAAAACGTTATCACGTGTGGTACACCATATGCTGAACGGTTGGCCTCCTAAGGTGACCGACGAAGAATTACGACAATATTGGCTACATCGTGCAGAGCTGTCACTACAAGACGACTGTGTTGTGCTAGGCTGTCGTGTAGTGGTGCCACCAGCATTACGTCAAACAATGTTACGAACGTTACATAAAACACATAGTGGCATAGTACAGACAAAAGCAATGGCTCGAAGCTACGTTTGGTGGCCAAATATTAACAACGACATAGAAGCCTTTGTACAAGGCTGCAATATTTGTTTGGAAAACAGACATATGCCGCCTAAGACTACTTATGAATGGGTAACACCCAATAAACCGTGGTCCAGGATCAACGTTGATTTCGCTGGTCCATTTCAGAATAAAACTTTTCTAATCATTGTAGATGCGTACTCTCGTTGGCCAGAAGTTTTTATAGTCAACAATATGACGTCAGAAACAGTAATTCGGCACCTCAGAAATATATTTGCAACTCATGGTTTATGTGAGACATTAGTTTCAGATAATGGAACATCATTTGTTTCAACAGAAATGAATAATTTCTTAACTGCAAACAAAATACGACATGTAACTACAGCACCTCATCATCCTGCCACAAACGGTTTAGCAGAAAGAATGGTGCAAACAGTAAAAGACAAGCTACGAAAAATGGAGGGCATACCTTGGGACCTTAGATTACCGAGGATGTTATTGGGCTTACGAGTGGCTCCTTGCAGTACTACGCAAAAAAGTCCGGCAGAACTACTAATGAATAGGAAGCTTAGAACACTTCTCAACACTATACATCCAGATAATATCAGAAGTGAAAAGACATATTATGTGCAAATAGATAAAAACCAGAATAAGAAGCATAGAGAGACCACTATTGGTCAAAATGTGATGTACAGGAATTTTAGCGCTGGACCAAGATGGTTACCAGGCGTTGTTAAAAATAAGGAAGGCCCATCTAGTTACAGAGTGGAAACTCAGAAAGGCGACATAGTAAATAGACACATTGACCAAATTATTAAAATCCAAGGATCTAAAGAGGCAACAGAACAAAGTAGTAGCAATAGCAATAAAGATAGTTATGGATCAGGTGAAAATGTTAATTTAGGTGAACATGAAGAAGAACAAAATACAGAAAATATTGAAAGTCAGGATATGATAGAGATTCCAAGCTCAGAGAAATGGGAAGAAATGTTGGGAATCCCCAGCACATCAGGAACAGAACCAATATATCCTAGTAGGAGATTTAGAAACAGGTCACACCGACGTTCGCAATCTCCATATGTAAGACCGGTACCCAATACTGATGGTGATGTTTAAGTTTTGATATTAGTAATAATTAGTTTCATTCATTTATGTTATTATAGTGGTAAGATATTTTGTAGGATATTATGTACTCTTAAGGGAAAGGTATGTTATGTATGAAGTAGGTACTTGTTATCTTATTATAATGAATAAGTTAAGCAATGTAGGGTAGGTGTTATATTTGCCACTTCTCAGCTACCTAGCAATAAACATGGAGTGATTTCTGTAAATGTGTTTTCTTAAATACAATAGTTTGTTTGTGCGCGCTAATCTCAGGTCTGATTTGAAAAATTCTTTTTGCGTTGGATAGCCCATTAATCCAGGAAGGCTTTAGGCTATATAACATCACGCTGGGACCAATAGGAGCGGAGCATAATTAATTCCACACGAACGAAGTCGCTGGCGGCTGCTAGTATTTAATATTTATTTACCATACAAAATGTTATAACATTCAACAGTCAAGAATTAAACTAAAATAATGGTATAATTCTCTTGTTTCCAGATACACTGTAGTACTTCTAATTTACGCATTCAGCTTGCTGATGACTATATCCTTGAGACCGTGGCTATTGACCTGGGATAATGGAAACCCGGGCAGGAAGGCAATCTACTGTGCACTGTACTTCTATCCTATACTAGTGCTCATCCATACTGTTGCTGCAGGCTTGATTTGTTAGTATACATGTTTCTTAACTAGACATTTTTAAATGTCATATATACCAGCAGTTGTTCATAAGAAAAGTAAAAACACAAAGTCAAATTAAATTAGCTAGAGAATTTTTGCAGTTGTGATGGGTATTGATAACTAAACATGTTAAAATAATAATAACATATCATATTAAACATTTCTTAGGGGGGTTAATGACTGCAGTTGAGAAGATTTATAAATATTATTTTTTATTGTGGATCAATAGACCGCCTCCGTGGCGGTAGCGGTAGCGGACGCGGCCGCTGCGCAAGGTGGCGCGGGTTCGATCCCCGCATAGTGCAAGTATTTGTATGCATGAATATGAATATTTGCACTGGTCTGGTGACTGGTCGTGCCTCGGAAAGCACGTTAAGCAGTTGGTCCCGGTTGCCATACGAACAACTAGTGGCAGTCGTTACGGGTTGTTGGAGCCCTCAAAAGTTCCAACAATTGGTCTAACTGCAATGCTTTGATGTCGCCTTCGGGTTGTGGAGGTCAGACGGCAGTCGCTTCACGGAAAATGTCGAAGTTTAGCCATAGCAGCAGATGGACTGGTAAAGCGGACCCCAGACTCCAAAGCTGAAAAAGGCTTTGGATGCGACTGGGATTAACGCTGGGATGATGATGATTGTGGATCAATTAATCAATGGCCCCAATTTCTTTGTACAAAAAACTAAACCAAATTTAATTTCAGTGCATTTTTATCTTTCCATTTAAAACAGAATTCAGTCTTAATGATTATAAAAAGTCATTATAAAATTTGCCTGTCAAATTATGATATTCCATAAACAGTCTAGACGTGATTAAAAACATGGCGATCAAAAATACTTAGGGACGGTAGCAGGTTCAGCTACCCGAAACTGTCAAATATTCCCAAGCAATCTTGAGCCTTACAGCAGGAGAGATAAAGTTAAAAGTCAGGCCTAGGGGGGAAAAAGTTGAATTTTTAAAGTGATAGCACGCGGTTTTTTTGCAATTACACCATACATATTAGGGTTGCTGAGGATTCCTCTTCCGCTTCCTCATAATGCGGAAGTTCCGCAATATTTTGAGTTCCTCAACCGTTACCGCATCCTAATAAATAAAAATCAAAAATTCCTCTTCCGCTATCGCTTCCTCAAAATTGAAGAGAAATTTAAGAGGAATTTCAGTGCGCACGCGCGTATCCATGGCAACACGGCTCGACGCTGCCACCGCACCGGGCCGGACGGTCAGGCTTGCTTGTTTTGAAAAATAAACCGAAATATTCTGGGCTTTATGGAGCTGTGCGGCAATATCTATCTTCTCCTCCATCAAGTGTTCCCAGCGAACGACTTTTTAGCAATCTTGGATTGGTTTTTGATGAATTAAGAAACCGCTTGTCAGCTCAGGGGAAACAGCGTCCAAATTATTTTTTATAAAATTCAACCTCCATATAATTAATTTTAATGACTAATATTTTTTTTAAAATTGATTAATAATATCTACTTACTTAATTAATAAAGAAATAAAGGCTGCATTATTATTATCTTTTCAATTCTTAAATAAAATTATATCATGCTCTCATATTTATATAGGTACCTATATATATTTCTTGTGTGCGTGTATGTCACTGAACTTCTCCTAAACGGCTGGACCGAGTCTGATAAAAAAATTTTTTGTTTGTTCAAGGGGATTCGATAATGGTTTAGATTTACAAATTGATCCACTGGAATGTTTTCTTTCAATTATTTTTTGTGTGTGCATAGGACACTGTCAGTTGGGTCCGCTAGTCATTCATATTATCCTCTTCCTCATCTGCTTCCTCTTCCGATTCCTCATCCGCATCCTCTTCCCCAAAAAATATCCTCATCCTCATCCGCATCCTCAAAATTTGTGATTGACACTTCCTCTTCCTCTTCCTCTACCTCATAATCACTTCCTCAACAACCCTAATACATATTGTCAATGTCTACTGCATGGTTTATTTAAAAGTTAGAGATAAGTCCTCGTTCATACTTTGTTTAGTAATCAGGGGAGTTCATACATGTTCTGCGAGATTTCCAGGGGGGAGAGGGGGGGGGGGAGCTGTCTTCTCCTGCCCCCCCTGGGTACGCCTATGCTTATAATGTTCCTAATGGAACACACCAAGACTAGACACCGTGCAGCTTAGACTAGAGTGCCGGTTGGTGGATAGAGTGGGATGGAGTATTTAGCCTGGTTATTACTGCTGAACAGTTCATTTTATGCTCACTATTAACTCGTTTTTTTTTTATTTTTCCAGACTTTTCATTCCCATACATAATCATAATAATATCAATGATGACATCAGCATCTCACTTCTCAATAAAAATTGAGCAGTCAGCGCCAGCATTGCTCCTGTCCTCAATAACAAACCCAAGGAATTTAGTGATATTGTTGGGTCATTGGTTGATTCATGCTTACGGTATTATTTCTCTGACTGGGTTCAAGGAACTATGGTATCTGTCTCTTGTACCTGCCCCCGCAATGTTCTACATTCTGACTGCCCAGTTCACAGATCCTATGAAGATCCATAGTGACTGACAGGATCGCAAATCGTTCACAAACCTCTCGGCCATTGATTGACTTTTGATGTTTAATAAAGCGCGGGCGACCATTACTGCGGTGTCTGAGGTGTGAGCGAGATGATAATAATATTTTGCGCGAGTGACAGAGACAAATAGTGATAACTCAGTGTGTGAAATTCTTTGTATGCCGCGACCAATCTTAAGTGGTGTGTTATTGTAAATAGTTTCTTTTTACATTTAAGAAAGAATAGTGTATGAAAATATAATATTTAGGTATAAATTATTTATGAAATGAAGAAATGGTGTTATGAAATAAATAATTAAATGAAAAAATCGACGTTTGTAATCATTTCCAGTTGGCCTATTAGCAGCTACAAAAACCTTCCTAAAATCGAGGAATTAGAAAAATAAGCTAATAATATTAGAGACTTTATAAAAGTGATATTGGCGGTGCGTTTAGTCGTAATTTGTAGTCTAGTAGTATTAACAAAATGTTAAAAAGAGGGTAGATGTATTTGTTTCCATATAGTGTTTTCTATCAATTGTTCGGTTTCTATAAACAAAAAAAAACAAACCGTTTTGCTTGATCGGTTGTATTATTTAACTAAAGGTAAACAAAAACCCACGCTTTAAAATATCTGGAAAAAAAAAAAACATTCATGAAGACAAGCAATGGTCACCGGGTTTGGCGGGAATGTCAAGATGAGTGCCACGCTCATTTTTCATTGGACTTTTAAAATTATTTATAGTGTCGTTTACTAAATAAAAACGCGTGATTTATGTAGTAAAAAGTGCATTCAGTGAATAATTCAAAAAGAACAGTGAAATATTGTAGCATAGTGGCCTCATCATGTCTTTACGCTAAACCGCTCCTTATCGTCCAAACGCGTAAAACGAAAGGAGTTAGTTTAGGTTAAGTTATGCTAGGATAAGTTAGGATAAATTAGGATAAGTTAGGATAGATATTTAATGAAGAAAAAAAATTACTGAAGACTTGGCTGTATGACGTACTATGCCTTTGCCTTTTCCATTCGCCCGAACGGAAAGAACGGAACCAAAAAAAAAAGCAATGGTCACCTTTTAATTTAAGAGATAACAGCTGCGTTACCTACAACATTTTTATTTAAAAAAAAAAATCTTCTAACCGCGCCATCGCCCGCGTGGATGTCGAAAATTGTCGTATAGCAGCGTTGCCAGTTTTTTGCCTAGTGGGATTTTGGAACTTTTTGAGTGAAGAAACAGCGGAATTTTTCGTCAAAAGCGGGACATAGTAAAAAACCTACAATTTGAAGTTATCAAATATATATGTTATTATTTGAATTAAAATGGAAATGGAGGAAATTTCACAGCGTGATCAAATCAGAACGAGAGTAACCGACATAGCCAGAAGAATACAACAGCAGCACTTAAGTGGCAGTGGGCCAGGCACATTTCCCGTAGGACCAATGCCCGATGGGGCCGACGGGCTGTCCAGTGGCTACCACACACCAGAAGACCCAGCGTGGGTAGGCCTCCGACAAGGTGGACCGACGACCTGGTAAAGGTCGCGGGAGACCGCCGGATGTGAGAGGCCTTTGTCCAGCAGTGGACGTATTTCTGCTGAAATGAAAAATTATGATGAACTAGCTTTCCGCCCGCGGCTCCGCCCGCGTGGAGTTCGGTTATATCGCGTTTTCAAGAGAACTCTTCAAAAGTCCAGAATCAAACCTCTCCTATGTTATTTCTCAAGGTCAACTCTATCTTTGTACCAAATTTCAATAAAATCAGTTCAGTGGCTTAGACGTGAAAGCGTAACAGACAGACAGACAGTTATTTTCGCATTTATGATATTAGTAGGGATGATGAATTAAAATTACATTTACGTGACAATAGATAACAAAAATAGCTATAGAAAACACAAATCAAATTAAAAAAAGTGATTCTGAATATAAAAACCATTTTGTACAACAATTAGTAACACTCACTCCACAGACTAAGTATTGTTTGAAACGACAGATAGTATTGCAATTTACAACAAAAAACAAAATAAGAGAATAATTATTTATTCATATTCCTGAGATTTCTATGAAAATTTCGTATGTGCCACCTGTCCACGCTTCCTCAGCAGGCTGTGCGCACGGGCGAGTTATCCTCGAAAAGCGGGACTGAGCCTGTCCCTGCTAGACATTTAATTTTGATTCCAAAATTTGGATGTCCTGCCAAAATCGGGATGTCTGGCAACGCTGTCTCACTGGAACATGCTATTGCTACAAAAATTAAATATAAATATTATAAATAAATAAATAAATACGGACAAATCACACAGATTGAGCTAGCCTCAAAGTAAGATTGAGACTTATGTTATGGGATACTAATTCAACGATACTATATTTATAATAGATACCTACATATATAGATAAACATCCAAGACCCAGGCCAATCAGGAAAAGATCGTTTTCCATCATGATCTGGCCAGGGATCAAACCCGAGGCACGTCGCAGGCAGGCGTGTTGACCGCTGTGCCACGGAGGACGACAATTATCCTGTAAGTAAGTATCCTGAGTCCGTCCCAGGATGCCATCATTTTATTTTTTCCTCGAGAAGAGCGCCTTCATTCTCTCTTCTATAACAAAAATTAAACAAAATTCTTTGCTGTGCCCGACAGGGTCCATAATTGATTCTATACTTTAATATACTAACTATTATGGTATGCAATACAGTAATGAGTATCAAAATTCGTTCAGTGGTTTAAACTTGATATGGTAACATAAGGGTCATTTTCAAAATAATATTATTTATGCATTTAACAAACATTCGAAAAAAAATATGTATTTTACTTTTTTTTTAATAATTATATACTAGTACTTGACCGCAATCCCGCCTGATGGTAAGCAGAGATGCAATCGTTGATGGTAAAGCGCGCTAGTTTATTAAGCCTGACTCAAAAAAACGTGTGCGTTGTTGAATTTAAAGATTTTAAATATGCAGATATTTAGTGTGTGACGTCGTGTAATTGTGTATGGTAAAAAAAAATTTGTGCATGCAGCCATTGTGGAGAAATTCACCAAAAACTGATTCCGCTGGGCGAACGTTGTCCTGGCGGAACTTTTTTAAATCTGTAGCGATGGTCGCAGTCGCTACAATACAACAATAACACAAAGGATTGCCCAACTATTGACGTCCCAACGATTGACGACCTTCCGCGAAAGGGTGCATATAAATCATACCAGAACAAGGATCTTGGAAAACAAAGCGCGTATGTAAGACAAAGAGCGTGGGTCCTGACCGCCTCAGCGAGGGTGTCGCACATTGTCGGACATCTGTTGGTTAACCCATTGTTCGTTGGAGAAAGTTCCGCGGACGACGCGATTCTGTCAACCTATTGTGCACCGCCGGAGAAAGCGCGCTGACCGAAGGCGCGGCCCCGGTCCACCGGCCAATCAGACGGCACGTTCTTCCACGATCAACAAATCAGCATCAAGAACGCCCGATCAGTCAGCCCCACTCCGGTTTAGAGATAGCTATATTATTGTCTAGTATTTAAGCTTGTGCATAGCTCGTAAGACATCCCTTTCTCACATTATCACATATATCATAAGATCACGCATTACTGTCAGACATTTTACATAGTCGCGTCTCTCCTCTTGTAATTAGGTAGTTCATAGCATACATTGTACTCTAGACTTACGTGCAATATACAACGTTCTATCTATTCGCGTTTTAATTACACAACACGCCCTACTCGCGCTAAAGTGGTGACCCCGACGATTAAAACCCGACGATTAAAACCGATTAAAACCGACGTGAGACTAACCGGCGCGAGTCTAACCGTCGTAATACAAGACCGACGTGACTTCAAGACTGACGTGACGATACTCGTGATCAGCACATTCTAGTGGCTTCCCACAAGCGGGTTTCCCCACTAGGATTTCAAGAGGCTATATTCGCGGTATTGTAGCGTTACAACAGCAGCGTTTCTTCAGGATGGCGACCAGTAGCACACCACAGGTAGAAGGGCGAGTCGACACGCTCACACTACAAGCACGGCTGTCGGACTTTTGGCCAGCGTATCCCAGGCTATGGTTCACGCACTTCGAAGCAGTAATGGCGCCACAGAAGTCAGGTGATGACGCGCGCTATCAAGCAGCTATCGCACGACTAGGCCTGGACGCACTTCAACAAGTAAGTGATATTATCGCTAAACCGCCCACTGAAAACAAGTATGAAACCCTGAAGGCCAGACTCATCAGCGTCTACGAGGAGTCCGAGAGCCGGAAGCTGCAAAAGCTGATGGATGAGATGGAACTCGGAGATCAGAAACCCTCACAGCTGTTACGGAAAATGCGGGAACTAGCCGGACAGAAGATACCCGACAGCACACTGCGCATCATGTGGACCAAGTTACTTCCACCTTCAGTACGCGCTGTTCTCACCGTGAGCGACATAACTGACCTACAAAAGTTGTCGCAAATGGCAGACACTGTCATGGACACTATCGCGCTACCTAACCAGGTCGCGCAGATTACACACACGAGCGGTATGACTGCCCTACACGAACAAATAAGGCAGTTATCTCTGGAGCTAGCTGAACTCAAGAACAGGCAGGAACACAGACCAAGACCACACAGACCATACGACAGACGGCGTTCAAGATCGCGCTCAGCGAGCCGGGATAATAGCAATCGCAAGTATTCAGAACAATCACTTAATTGTTATTATCATCGCAAGTTCGGTAAAGAAGCGCGAAAGTGTACGCGTCCGTGCAATTTCGATGGCAACAGCGCCCAGTCGGAAAACTAACGCCTGCGTCGGTTGAGGCGGCAACTGACGCGAACAACACTTCTCACCGCCTATTCATAACTGATAAGAATTCGCGTCTGTCATTTCTTATTGATACCGGCGCAAACGTTTCCGTGATACCGAAAACCAAAGGCGGGAAAGCAAAACAAACCGATTTCTGTTTGTACGCGGCAAACAACACGATTATCCCAACGTACGGAGAGGAAACCTTACAACTGGATCTCAACCTACGACGGCCGTACACCTGGAAATTCATCGTCGCTGCAGTCAGCAAACCAATCATCGGTGCAGACTTCCTGAAACGTCATCAACTTCTTGTCGACATAGCCGGCCGACGTCTCGTCGACAAAGTTACCAATATGACCGTCAGAGCATCTGTCATTCAGTCCGCCGAACCCACAGTTCGAAGTATCGACATGGAACAGCCGTATCACCAGCTCCTCAGTAAGTTTCCTGACATCCTGCGACCGTCATGCACGAAGGATACTCCCAAACACAGGGTAGAACATCACATCGAAACTACTGGTCCACCAGTGTACAGCAAGTGCAGACCGCTTCCTCCACATCGCTACCTGCCCGTGAAGAAAGAATTCGAGCTCATGATGCAGCAAGGAATTTGCCGACCGAGCAAAAGCCCTTGGGCCAGTCCACTACATGTCGTACCTAAGAAAAACGGCGACTTACGAATCTGCGGAGACTACAGGAGACTCAATGACGTCACTAAACCCGATCGCTACCCAGTCCCACGCCTCAAGGATTTTACATACCTGCTTCACGGCAAGAAAATCTTCTCCACTCTGGATTTAAACCGAGCCTATTCACAATTGCCGATCTTCGAACCTGATATCGAGAAGACAGCGATCACAACACCATTCGGTTTATTCGAATTTCCACGAATGTGCCCAGGTCTCAAGAATGCTGGACAGACATTCCAACGATTCATACACGAAGTACTGAACGGGATAGACTACGCTTTCCCATTCATCGACGATGTCATCGTTGCATCTGAAAGCGAAGAAAGCCATATCGCGGATCTGCAGGAAGTTTTACGCCGATTAGACACGTATGGTGTCACTATCAACCCATCTAAGTGTGTCTTCGGCGGCGAAACAGTCAAGTTCCTAGGTTACGAAGTATCGAGCGCGGGAATTAAGCCACTTCCAGATAAAGTCAATGCAATAACAGAATACCCCAAACCGAAAACCATTCAAGACTTACGAAGATTTATGGGGATGATAAATTTCTATAGAGACAGTGTTAGAAATGCAGCCGAGATACAAGCACCGTTAAACGCCTTTCTTCATAACTCAAAAAAACGAGACAAAACGGAAGTGACGTGGGATGATCAGTCAACAAAAGCCTTCGAGTTGTGCAAACAGAGCATAATAGATGCTGCGTTATTGTCGTACCCGCGATGGTCGCAGTCGCTACAATACAACAATAACACAAAGGATTGCCCAACTATTGACGTCCCAACGATTGACGACCTTCCGCGAAAGGGTGCATATAAATCATACCAGAACAAGGATCTTGGAAAACAAAGCGCGTATGTAAGACAAAGAGCGTGGGTCCTGACCGCCTCAGCGAGGGTGTCGCACATTGTCGGCCATCTGTTGGTTAACCCATTGTTCGTTGGAGAAAGTTCCGCGGACGACGCGATTCTGTCAACCTATTGTGCACCGCCGGAGAAAGCGCGCTGACCGAAGGCGCGGCCCCGGTCCACCGGCCAATCAGACGGCACGTTCTTCCACGATCAACAAATCAGCATCAAGAACGCCCGATCAGTCAGCCCCACTCCGGTTTAGAGATAGCTATATTATTGTCTAGTATTTAAGCTTGTGCATAGCTCGTAAGACATCCCTTTCTCACATTATCACATATATCATAAGATCACGCATTACTGTCAGACATTTTACATAGTCGCGTCTCTCCTCTTGTAATTAGGTAGTTCATAGCATACATTGTACTCTAGACTTACGTGCAATATACAACGTTCTATCTATTCGCGTTTTAATTACACAACACGCCCTACTCGCGCTAAAAATCCATTGACTTTAGAAAAAAGAGATGTGTCCAAAAATTAGTGTGTATTTGTGTGTAATTGTGTATGTATGAATAAAATTTGTGCATGCATATACTTCGGAGAAATTCAAGTTTCCGCTGCGCGAACGTTTGGCCATTAGCTAGTTTTCATATAAAGCGCTTACATAGAGAGCTGTAGATTTTTACATACGTTGTTTTGAATTTGTGCATATTTGTGTACAAAACAGATTTAATCGTAGGGCTAGAAAGATAAAAATATAAACGTAAAACACGCTTTTTAGGTCATAGTTCTTAAAGTATGCACTTTGGGGTCTAGATTTTCACGTTTATACAAACCTTGTAAGTGTCTGCAACATATTTCCAAATATCAATGATGTTCCTTTAGTAATTAAAGAGATATAGGACAATTTACCATGACATAATCACTGTTTACAAAGCAGTCAAATACACACATCAAAAGTGTCTAGGGATCAACATATATTTTTGCAATAACTTTTCTCCTGATTGATATTAATTAAAATTTTCTTTAAGGATTCATCAAATAAAGTGTTTTCGTTTGTCACAGTAACGATAAACCAAGTCACCCTTGCATTAATAAAGAAATTTGCCATTTTCCTAATAAAGGGATATTTGACATTTGAACCACTAACACAAAAGTTCGAAAAAAAGACTGAAATAACAGTTTTCTCTAAAATTTTATTGGGTAACTTAAATAATTAATAATCCGTGTTTCTACCGCGAACACTAACAACACAAGAACATCGGTTTGGCATACTCAAAATGAGTTCATCCAAATCACGCTGTGGAATGGCCGCCCATGTTCGTTGCAACAACAAAAAAAGGTCTTCTTGCGACTGGATACCCTCCATATTCGGCAGAGCTCTTCTCTGTAGCATATCCTATGCATGCTCAATCGGGTTCAAGTCTGGCGACTGAGCAGGCCAGGGCAGGACATTGATGTTAGCTGCGGCGAGAGTCTGTCTTACAACTCTTGCGGTGTGCGGTCGTGCATTATCATGCATTAACTGAAATAAGGGACCGATTTGCACTTGAAGAGGAACGATGACGTCTGATACAATCGTCTCAGCATAAATTTGAGCGTTGAGGTTGCCTCTGATCCAAATCAACTCAGTTCTTCCGCCGATCCAAATACCCGCCCATACCATGATGGTTCCACCACTATAAGGATGGACTTCCTGGCAGGATTTTAATCGCTGTTGGCGTCCAGGGGTCCTCCAGTGTCGTATACGTCTTGTATCCGGTCTCATACCAAAACGAGACTCATCAGAAAAGCACACGAAACGCCATTGTTCTTCTGCCCAATTTCTGTGTTCAAGAGCCCATTGATATCGAATCCTACGATTGTGCATTGCTATAGGTGGTACCTGTAGCGGTCTTCGGGAATGAAGGTTCACTTCATGCAAGCGGTTTCTGACTGTTTGGTCGCTAATTAAGTTCCCTGAAGAGTGATGAAGCCTCACGGCTAACATCATGGCGGTTATTGTTGGAGCTCTTCGAGTTAAGATTTGAATGTATCGGTCTGGTCTCCGTGTGGTGCAGCGATACCGTCCTCCATGGCGCTCAGCCACGGTACCAGTGCTTCGGTAACGTGTCCAAAGTCGACTGATAACACTCTGACTTGTATTCAGAGCTAAAGCCACAGTACGTTGCCGGGAACCAGCTTCTATCATTCCCACGGCTCTGAGCATTTCTTCCCTGCTTAAATGACGTCGCTGCTCCATAATAACGTTGGTTTTAATCAGTAGTAGGGAAACAGTAGCACTAATAATGTCTTCAATGCGTTGTATGTTTTTATAGGGAAAATATTGACAGCTGATTTTCATCTTTTACTCGAATTTGATTCACAGTTCCTGATTCAAATAATGAAATGCACCAAAAAGGATCCATATAAATTTATAAAATCATAAATTTATTACAAAGCCACATCTCAATCTCAAGAAATCCGCATAAAAATGCTTGATCCCTAGACACTTTTGATGTGTGTATCACGACATTCTAAAGGAATTGCATGGTAAAATGTATGCCAATAACTAGTGGCCGCTTTTTTATAGCTATCCGAACTTGGTCGGGTTATGTAGGTTTTCGATGCTTCGTCAGTATTTTAATTGTTTTTCTTTAATTACTAATTTTAATGACATGAAATTTTGCATGTGAATAGTTGAATGAATAGGGTCATTGTGCCAACAGTGAGTCACACTTTTTTTTAAATCATATAGCTCTTTAACTATATGAGTTACAGTCGTTATATTCTAATGAATTATAGATAGGCATCTTGGTTATGTTTTAATTTAAAAAAAAATGAAATACATTTAATGGTTTTTGAATAATAATATATTTTTTTAAAAATGATTTTTGACCCACTGTGTCCATAGGCGAGTACACATTGGGTCAACCTTGAGGGCACAGTGAATCAGGATGATATTGGAACATAAAAACATAGGTAATTACTGGTATTTATATATTTATTTATCAAATCCGTTTCTTAGGTTGCACCTAATAGACTAGACTTAAATTTAATAACAAAAAACAAATGATTTTCAAACATTTTAGCTTGCCTAGCTTTAAATATAAAAAAAAAATGTGGTTTAATCATACACAACTCTTAAAAAAGAACACTCTTTGCTTTTAAACTTAAACTATTTAACCCTTTATGTCTTAAATCACTAAATCACATATTGAGATCTTTGTATTCTTTCTTGATTTTTGGAATTTAATTATCTAGCATTATTTTTCATAAAACATAAAAAATCATCTCTTTTAAAGGTTCGACATAACCAACTAGCGGATGTCGATTTGGGAAAAATCAACATTAAAATAGTAATAAGACTGTTGCCGTAAAGTGCTTCCTCCTAGACAAGGGTTAGGCAATATAAATTTTAAATCGCACTCCTTAACATATGATATATCAGGATTGCTAGGCATGTTAAACTGATATTTGCGATTTGTACGAAGGAAGCTTACATAATATTCTAATTTATCATTACGCTCATGCAAAACTTTTCCTACAAAATAAACACTTTTCCTTTTAGTTGAAAAACGAACAAGAACGTAATCTCCTTCCTTTGGAAGACGAGGCAAGACATTGCGCAGTAACTTGTCATCAGTTAGTATTTCGATTCTATTTCCAACTTTGTCCTCCTCGCACCAATCATTGTTTTCATCCTCCTCACACCAATCGGAATCTTCGTCATGAATAGAAATATTTTCAGTTTCATCTTCTGAATCACTCTGCAAGACTTTTCTAACAGCTCTTTTCTTTGGTTCATTTATTTTGTTCTTCTTTGGCAATTTCTTTTTCTTGACTTCCGATCTTTGCATCCTAATATTTTCTTTTTCGGGTGTATCCGTCGCGATTAAGCTGCGGCCAGGTTTCCTTTTTCTTTTATTTGCTCTTTGCAGTGCCTTAAGAGGCTGTCTAAATTGACTAGGGCTAACAAAAGCACCAGATGATCCTGGTGCATCTTTCGACGTTGAGCACTGGGGCTGTGGCTTCAAAATTTCATGTTGAGAATCACACTCAGGTCCTAAATAGGCTTGCCTAGTCTCGAGTGAAAGCTCTTGCCGAAAAGTTGGGGATACCATTAATGGCCGAGGGCATGTTTTAGTTTCCAATATTGAACTGTTTTGTTCGTTTTCTCTGGTTTCTTGCAAAGACACATCTAGTGGATTTTGGATGATATTAGGATCGGGTCGATCAGTAACAGTGCTAGGTAAAAAGTCTTCTTCGGTAAAAATATCTCTGTCAAAGGGATAGATTCCGGTCTTCTTAAAAGAATTAATAATATTTGTTGGAGTCATGGCCTTGGTGAATGCGATTCCTATCAGCTCGGCTAAATCATAGATCGTCACAGGTTTCCCAGGATTTTTAACAGCCATGATTCCATCGCGGCGTTGTAATAACTTTTAAATGGAGAATAAATACCCACATCCAAGGGCTGCAGTTTTGCTGACGTGTGAGGATGTAGTGTCAATATTGTAACACCGTTTTCTTTTGCTAAATCTAGAGCTTCTATTGATAAATGCGACTCATGATTGTCCATAATCAATAGAGAAGGATTTTCTTTAGAGCTCGAGGTATGTTTAATGAAATGTTTCATTGTAGTAACAAATAGCTCACTGTTCATCCAACCAGATGATGTAGCTGACCCTAATGATCCTGGGGGAGCACCTTTAAGCATGTGGTCCTTATAGTTTTTTCTGGGAAAAATCAGTACCGGGGGCAAAGCTTGGCCACTTGCACTAATAAAGCAGCAAGTTGTTACTAAGGTGCCTTTTTCACCGCTTGTCACTTTTCCGATATTTTTACCTTTAGGACCAATTACTTTTTGCGGTTTCTGCACCGTGGTTGTTGCCGTCTCATCTAGATTGTAGACCCTAGTACCATCAGAAAATGAAGATTGTCTTTGGTAAACTTCTTGTAGATTGTTGAAGAAGGCGTTAACAGTATCCTTGTTAAACGCAGTTGCTCTAGCAAGACTACAAGATTCTGGTTTGCGTAAAGAGAGGTCCTTATGACGCTTGCGAAAAGATTTTAACCCATCTATACCTGCCATCTGGTTTAAAATCCATGAAGGTGGCATTTTAAGTTTATTTATAACAGCCATTTCATATGCAACTTTACGACAATCTTTTGTTGTTAAGCCGTAAAACATAAGAGCACAATTGTTGAAGTATTCAGTAAGTGCTTGTTCTTGCTCATCTGTAAAAACTTTATTAATGTCATAATGCGGCACAAGTTGCAAACTTTCGATACATGTGGATGCTTTTGCTTTAGCTGCATAACGCTGTAATGTTGAAAATGGGATATTCTTTTCCTTTGCTACAACACGTATCTTTTTTCCCGATGCTATTTCTAGAAGAGCTTCTTTCATATTTTCTTTGGTGTGGTTACCTATTTTCCGACAGAACGGGCGTTTCTTTGGCATTCTGTAAAAAAGAACATAAATAAAGTTAACCATTCGTCAGTGTGGGCACAGTGAGTCGACCCACTGTACCCACTTTAGAAATGACCCACAGTATACCACTACCGCCATTTTAAATTTATGACGTAATTACAGAATTTTTACTGTGATGACAATCCTTAATGCATTGTCAAATGAGACCTTAATAACTACTCATTGCATTAAAATTATAACTTAGGGACAAAGATTGATAGATACGGATAAAGAAAAGAACAAAACTTACTTTTTTACTTTTTCACTTTAAAATCGCAAATACTTCGCAGTCACGTACACTATACTCCAGAGCGACGCACTCACTGGCGTGGTAGGGCCTCTAGCCGAGGTGGAATCTAATGTGAAAGAGACGGAACTATCACCGTACTCCTTCTGTCTAATACCGCATTGACTCAGTGTGCCCTTTTGACTCACTGTTGACACAATGACCCTACACTAATTATTGGCATACATTTTACCATGCAATTCCTTTAGAATGTCGTGATATTTCACTGCTTTGTAAAGAGTGATTTTGTCATGGTAAATTGTGCTATATCTCTTTAATTACTAAAGGAACATCATTGATATTTGGAAATATGTTGCAGACACTTACAAGGTTTGTATAAACGTGAAAATCTAGACCCCAAAGTGCATACTTTAAGAACTATGACCTAAAAAGCGTGTTTTACGTTTATATTTTTATTTTTTTAGCCCTACGATTTTTTCTAAATCTGTTTTGTACACAAATATGCACAAATTCAAAACAACGTATGTAAAAATCTACAGCTCTCTATGTAAGCGCTTTATATGAAAACTAGCTAATGGCCAAACGATCGCGCAGCGGAAACTTGAATTTCTCCGAAGTCTATGCATGCACCAATTTTATTCATACATACACAATTACACACAAATACACACTAATTTTTGGACACATCTCTTTTTTCTAAAGTCAATGGATTAAAAAAAGTTCCGCCAGGACAACGTTCGCCCAGCGGAATCAGTTTTTGCTAAATTTCTCCACAATGGCTGCATGCACAATTTTTTTTTTACCATACACAATTACACGACGTCATACACTAAATATCTGCATATTTAAAATCTTTAAATTCAACAACATTCCGCTGCGCGAACGCACACCAAAAAAACAGAGTGAATAGGAAGAAAAATGGCAGTTGAGCAAAGATGCAATGTTAAACCCAACAACACGACCATTAATAGATATTTCTTTTAAAATGTGTAATAGAGCCAAAACCATCGTCAAATCAAACGACACTTGGCATCCGAATTCTGAACCGTAAATGCTTAGTGTTGCCAACTTTGTGTCAGATAAAAAGGGCATTCTATTTCCTGCCCAAAACTGTTTCGCGGTGGAATAGAGATATAAAAAGTAGGATTGTAGATACGTAAGATTGTGGAGGTAGGTACGGGTCATGTTAAATGCAAAGCTCGAGACAAAGGCCAAGGAGGCGAAATAAAAAGAAACGGCCCCGTTTATAGGCAGTCTCATTATTAAACGTTTTCTTCCCTCGGCTCGCGAAAAACCGACAACGTGCCGCATTATTCGCTTATTTGTTTACTTATCTCGTGTATTTTGTTATTAGATCTCATCACGGGCTCGTTTGTAAGCAACGTTGGTTGAGCTGACTTTGTTGTACATAAGTACCTGTAGCCTAAGGTGTTGGGTACCTATTAGTGTAATTGGAATGATTTCTTCGTTCTCATTCATATTTGTTTCAAGAGGCTCGTGGAGAAATGAAAATAGGCGCACGGGTTTTTTTTTATAAATTATAAACTAGCGCTTGACCGAAATCCCGCCTGATGGTAAGCAGTGATGCGATCGTTGATGGTAAAGCGCGCTAGTTTATTAAGAGCCTATTCACTCTAGCCTTGAAGACACTCAAATTGTAGTGTGACGGAAACACCGCCGCGGGCAAATTGGTCCAGTCCCTCGATGTACGCGGTATAAAAGAAGCGAAACGCTTTATCCGGATCGTAGTGGTGTTAACAACGTAAGCGTGGAAAGTCGCCGTACGACGGGTCGTCCGATGGTGGAACGGAGATGGGGGAATTAAATTATGCAATTTCCATGCACACTCACCAGAATGCATCCTATAGATATGGAAGACCGAAAGGCTTGCTATTCTACGCCTGTGCTCCAGGCTTTGGAGACCGTTTTGAGTTAAATCTGGGTCGCCAATCAGCCTTTCCACAATCGAAAGTAGCCAGGTGACGTCGGTTCGTGGGTGGGTGATCATCCATTAAATATCGAGACCCTCTCGTGCTTCAGAGTAAATAAATGTTAAGCAGCTAGTCCCGGATGACATTCGTTACGGGGAATCTGAAAGTCTGAAATTTCAGAATTGTTTGGAAGAGGGACACTGGCTTATGGCCTGCAGTGGAATAGTACAGGCTTGTAAGATTATCCTTTAAATCATATACATAGATCAGAGCAAAGCAAATTTTATTCTAGAAATAATATTGATTTCTTCTTCGATCTTTTGTTTGGAAATGGTGTGATAAAAAGTGCTCGCAATTTATTGAAACAGTTTCACGCACTAGTTTTGATGTTGCATTTTTTTTTAACAATTTCGTTAAATATCTAACTATCCACTTCGCTACATTAGTTTAAAGAGATTAGGATCCATTACGCCAATAATTATTGTAAGTGCACTATCGCACATAACGTCTGATATAGTGTGTACCTGCTCGTAAAATTATATTAGTGTACCCGCATCATTACATTTATGATCTTTTTCACTTAGGAAATAATTTTTAAAATGGTTATTACCTTAGTAGGTGAGTTTAGTTGTCGTTAGGTACGTAATGAACGCTGAGCGACAGTGGAGGTGATGATGTGTCTGCCAGTATAATAGGTCAGGAAGTTGTACTTACAGATGCTAGCACATCCAGCTCCTACAATCTGTCAAATTAATTCAATAGAAACAGTATAGCTAGAGCAATAAGGTTGAACATCGATTGGGAAAATTTTACAATGGCCCGTTTCCTTTGTTTATAAACTAAGCTACATTTAAGTGCATCATTTTCTTTTTTTTATTTCATTAAGAAGAGGACAAAAGATGAAATATTAGATACATAGTTTAATTCGCTACGCGCATAATCATCATCTCAGCGTTAATCCCAGTCGCATCCGTAGCTTTCAGCTTTGGAGTCTGGGGTCCGCTTTACCAGTCTAACTGCTGATTTTGGCTAAGCTTCGATATTTTCCGTGAAGCGACTGCCGTCTGACCTCCAGAACCCAAAGGCGATATCTAAGCATTGCAGTTAAACCAATTGTTAGAGTTTTGAGGGCTCCAACAGCCCGTAACGACTGCCACTAGATGTTCGTATGGCAACCGGGACCGTGCTTTCCGAGGCACGACCAGATCAGTGCAAATATTCATATTTATGCATACAAACACCACATTCTTTGTCAGAATATATTTTCATTAGCACAGCGCGAAAAGGGATAGGTACACCTACTCGTATGTTATCAACTTTTAAAGCGCTTGGTTGCGTCGGCGGATCGTTACGAGCTCGTCAACAAACTTGTTGCAAATATTTTGGGGTTGTGTCCCGGCTTGCGGCTGCAGAAAATGAGTGCTTCGTTCGAATGAGGCACAGACAATGAACGCCGTCCGGCCTTTGTGGTCACACCTGTTATTAAAACTCCCGTGAAGCGCACTGTGCCCGCTGTGTGAAATATCTTCTTGTTTACATATGTTTTACATTAGTTATCTCGTGATTTATCACCACTGCTTCTTACTTTAATATTGGCGGCAAAGGGGAATTTATATCTCGAGCCTTGGTCGTTACTCGCCTCAAATTTTAATGTAAAAATCAATGTCACTTTCTTTGTAATTGTATAACTCAAGAACGGACTCATCTATCCAAACCAAATTTTTAGGCTCTAATGTGACTAATTGGTAGATGGTTTAAATCGGTTGAGCGGTTCTTCATTTATCACGTTTTCACAAATGAATTCAATGAACGATGGGTCATCATCTCACCTTCTATATACTTATATAAAATTCAATGCCGCTTTCTTTGTAATTTTTTAATCCACCAAAACTGTGTAATGGCACCACATTGGCAGTGAAAAACTTATTGTGAAATTTAATTGAATCTACGATTACTGGTATATCAAAAGGAGAAGTTTGTTTGTTACGGTGTATCCCTATGATCCCAATTGATATACCATTAGAGTTCAAACGATTACAATATCCTATGCGTTTATCATTTGCTATGTCCATCAACAAAGCCCAAATTTATGTTGCCTGTTCAAGAGTCGGTACCCCCACTAGTTTATGCATATACATATAATAATACAGTATGTTAAATAACAGAGGGCGTTCCCTTAAACTCGTTAATATATATTATTAATAGATTAAAATAAAAATATCACCATAGAAAAATAAGCATAAATTAATCCGAATAAAAAGAAATTATAATTGAAAATAAATTTGAAACCTCCTGTTTTAAATCAAAATAGTAGCGCGGAATAGTATCTACCTAACGTTGCATTGCCCAACACACATCAATCAATTAGATCTTAGATCGCCGCCGCATACGCGGCTCGTCATTCATAAATAAATTGCGACGTTGCCGTCTTTCATGTTCGCGTGAACAGTGTGTTTCTTTTACATGTCAATTTAAAATTTTTATTGAATATTTTCAGATTGAAAAAATTTTAAAACATTTTGTTTTCGAATGGAAATATTTTTTTTAGCATGTATGTATGCTATACTATTTCGGGTTGACGGGAACGCCCTCTGTTAGTTAACATACTGTATACATGCTAGAAATGAAAAAAAAAAACAAAGAATATTGTTTATCTAAATGTTTTGGAATAAGTTTTAAAATTGCTAGCATTTAGAAAAAAAATATTTTATGCTTGAATAAATAATTTTGAAGATTTGATTTTATTTTTCGCTTTATACGTAGCGAAGCACGTATCGGGCCACTAGTTATTTATACGAGTCCAAGGAGTCCAAGGAGTCTGGGGAGTCCAAGGAGTCCAAGGAGTCCACTGTTTCCGGACCCAGGACCCTTCACGCCCCCCAGGATGCCCGCCTCCAGTTCATCCACACTGGAGGTGTGGACTGATGGGCCTCCCGTACCCGACGGTGAGTTAGACTCCGTCAGGGAGAGGCTCTGGACTCCTTGGGCTTCTCAAACTCCTTCGACTTCCCGGACTCTTTGGACTCCCTGGACCCCTTGGACTCCCCGAACTCCCTGGACCCCTTGGACTCCTTTGACTCCTTGGACTCCTTGGATTCCTTGGACTCCTTGGTCTCCTTGGTCTCCTTGGTCTACTTGGACTGCTTGGACTACTTGACCTCCTTGGACTCCTTTGACTCTTTGGACTCCTTGGACACCTTGGACTCGTTGGACTTCCTGGATTTCTGGACCCATTGGACTCCTTGGACTTTTAGGACTCTCTGGACTCTGGTCTCCCTGGACTCCTTGGATTCCTTGAACTCCTTGGACTCCTCAAACTTCTGGGACTCCCCAGATTCCCCGGACTCTCTGGACTCTTTGGACTCCTTGGACACCTTGGGCCACTGGGACTCCTTGGACTCCTTGGACTCCTCGGACTCCCCGGACTCCCTGGACCCCTTGGACTCCTTGGACACCTTAGACTCCTTGGGCTCCTCAAACTTCTTGGACTCCCCGGACACCATGGATTCCTTGGACTGTTTGGACTCCTTGATCCCCTTGCTCTACTTGGACTCCTTGGACTACTTGGTCTCCTTGGACTTCTTGCACTATTTGGACTCCTTAGACTCCTTGGGCTCCTCAAACTTCTTGGACTCCCCGGACACCATGGACTCCTTGAACTGTTTGAACTCCTTGGTCCCCTTGCTCTACTTGGACTCCTTGGACTACTTGGTCTCCTTGGACTTCTCGGACTCCTTGGACTCCTTGGACACCTTGGACACCTTGGACTCCTTGGACTCCTTGGACTCCCCGGACTCCTTGGATTCCTTGGACTCCCTGGACTCCTTGGACTCCTTGGACTCCTTGGACACCTTGGATCACTGGGTCTCCTTGGACTCCTTGGACTCCTTGGACTCCTTGGACTCCTTTTGGACTCCTTGGTCTTCTTGGTCTACTTAGACTACTTGGACTCCTTGGACTCCTTGGACTCCCCGGACTTCAAGGACTCCCTGGACTCCTTGGACTCCGTGGACTCCGTGGACCCCCTGGACTCATTGGACTCCCTGGACTCCTTGGTCTTCTTGGTCTACTTAGACTACTTGGACCTCTTGGAGTCCTTGGACTCCCTGGACCCCTTGGATTCCTTGAACTCCCTGGACTCCTTGGACTCCTTGGACACCTTGGACCACTGGGTCTCCTTGGTCTCCTTGGACTCTTTGGACTCCTTGGACTCTCTGGACTCCTTGGACTCCTTGGAGTCTTTGGACTCCTTGGACTCCTTGGACTCCCCGGACTCCAAAGACTCCCTGGACTCCCTGGACTCCTTGCACTCCTTGGTCTTCTTGGTCTACTTGGACTACTTGGACCTCTTGGATTCCGTGGACTCCTTGGACCCCCTGGACTCAGTGGACTCCCTGGACTCCTTGGACTCCTTGGACACCCTGGACTCCTTGGACTCCTTGGACTTCTTGGACCACTGGGACTCCTTGGACTCCTTAGACTCCTTGGGCTCCTCAAACTTCTTGGACTCCCCGGACACCATGGATTCCATGCACTGCTTGGACTCCTTGGTCCCCTTGCTCTACTTGGACTCCTTGGACTCGACACCTTGGACTACTTTGACTCCTTGGACTTTTGCGTCATGTTTACTGCAAATAAACGTTTTTTCTTTCTTCTTTCTTTCTTTCTTTCTCCTTTTACTCCTTGGAGTCCTTGGACTCCTTGGACACCTTTGACCACTGGGTCTCCTTGGTCTCCTTGGACTCTCTGGACTCCTTGGACTGCTTGGACTCGACACCTTGGACTACTTTGACTCCTTGGACTCCTTTTACTCCTTGGAGTCCTTGGACTACTTGGACTCCTTGGACCACTGGCACTCCTTGGACACCATAGACTCCTTGGACTCCACGGACTCCTTGGAGTCCTTGGACTCCCTGGACCCCTTGGATTCCTTGAACTCCCTGGACTCCCTGGACTCCTTAGACTCCTTGGACACCTTGGACCACTGGGTCTCCTTGGTCTCTTTGGACTCTCTGGACTCCTTGGACTCCTTGGACTCCTTGGACTCCTTAGACTCCTTGGGCTCCTCAAACTTCTTGGACTCCCCGGACACCATGGACTCCATGCACTGCTTGATAGATAGATAGATAGATAGATAGATAACACATTTATTTGATGCAACAACAAAAGACACAATACAGGTAATACAGGAAAAAAAATACATCAAGAAGGGTGATAAACAAATAGTACAAAAAAAAATTAAAGAAAAAATAAAAACAAATTCACCCATTATAGACAACACAGACATTTGAAATAGTTTCGCACACAAAACGTTGCGGCGTATGTCTCATGGTTGCACCAAATAGGAGTCCAGCTCAGCATGTGCCAGGTAGGATACCTGACGCTGGTATTCTGCTGAATCCCGTTAGTGACGCACGGATGCCAAGAAACGGTAAAAGATGTAAACCAATGAACTTGAACTGTGTGGTACGTATTATAAATGTGCAAGTACCCACCCACATCAAAACTGCCATCATAAAACGTTTAACATAATAAATAAAATAAAAATAAAAACTCTCGATTTAGTAAATTAGCATAGTGCCTTCCACATCACTTGAATAACACAATATACCTTTTAAGTAATCATAATAGGAGTCGTGCGTGTACGTAATGTAATGTGTAATTGTTAATTATACTGTACAGTAAGTAATATTAAATACTCATGCTTGGACTCCTTGGTCCCCTTGCTCTACTTGGACTCCTTGGACTCGACACCTTGGACTACTTTGACTCCTTGGACTCCTTTTACTCCTTGGAGTCCTTGGACTATTTGGACTCCTTGGACCACTGGCACTCCTTGGACACCATAGACTCCTTGGCCTCCACGGACTCCTTGGACTTCTTGGACTCCTTGGACTCCTTGGACTTCTTGGAGTCCTTGGAGTCCCTGGATCTTCTTGGTCTACTTGGACCTCTTGGATTCCGTGGAATCCTTGGACCCCCTGGACTCATTGGACTCCCTGGACTCCTTGGACTCCTTGGACTTCTTAGAGTCCTTGGACTCCCTGGACCCCTGGGATTCCTTGAACTCCCTGGACTCCTTGGACTCCTTGGACACCTTGGACCACTGGGTCTCCTTGGTCTCCTTGGACTCTTAGGACTCTTTGGACTCCTTGGACTCTCTGGACTCCTTGGACTCCTTGGACTCCTTGGACTCCAAAGACTCCCTGGACTCCTTGGACTCCGTGGACTCCTTGGACCCCCTGGACTGCTTGGACTACTTGGTCTCCATGGACTTCTTGCACTCCTTGGACTTCTCGGACTCCTCGGACTCCTTGGACTCCTTGGATTCCTTAGACTCCCCGGAATTGGACTCCTTGGATTCCTTGGACTCCCTGGACTCCCTGGACTCCTTGGACTCTTTTGGACTCCCTGGACTCCTTGGACTCCTTTGACTCCTTGGACACTTTGGACCACTGGGTCTCCTTGGTCTCCTTGGACACCTTGGGTTCCTTGAACTCCCTGGACTCCTTGGACTCCCCGGCCTCCCTAGACTCCTTAGACTTCCTGGACTCCTTGGACTCCTTGGAGTCCTTGGACTCGGTGGACTACTTGGACCCCTGGACTCCTTGGACTTCTTGGACTCCTTTGACTCCTTGGACTCCCTGGACTCCTTGGACTCCCCGGACTCCCTGGACTCCCTGGACCCCTTGTCCTCCTTCGACTCCTTAGACTCCTTGGGCTCCTCAAACTTCTTGGACTCCCCGGACACCATGGACTCCATGGACTGCTTGGACTCCTTGGTCCCCTTGTTCTACTTGGGCTACTTGGTCTACTTGGACCTCTTGGATTCCGTGCAATCCTTGGACCCCCTGGACTCATTGGACTCCCTGGACTCCTTGGACTCCTTGGACTTCTTGGAGTCCTTGGACTCCCAGGACCCCTTGGATTTCTTGAACTCCCTGGACTCCTTGGACTCCTTGGACACCTTGGACCACTGGGTCTCCTTGGTCTCCTTGGACTCTTTGGACTCTTTGGACTCCTAGGACTCTCTGGACTCCTTGGACTCCTTGCACTCCTTGGACTCCAAAGACTCCCTGGACTTCTTGGACTCCGTGGACTCCTTGGACCCCCTGGACTGTTTGGACTACTTGATCTCCTTGGACTTCTTGCACTCCTTGCACTTCTCGGACTCCTCGGACTCCTTGGACTCCTTGGACTCCTTGGATTCCTTGGACTCCCTGGACTCCATGGACTCCCCGGACTTGGACTTCTTGGATTCCTTGGATTCCTTGGACTCCCTGGACTCCTTAGACTCCTTGGACACTTTGGACCACTAGGTCTCACTTAGTGCTCCTTGGACTCTTTGGACTCGCTTGGACTCTCACACAGACTCCTTGGACTCCTTGGAGTCTTTGGACTCACCAGACTCCTTGGACTCCCCGGACTCCAAAGACTCCCTGGACTCCCTGGACTCCTTGCACTCCTTGGTCTTCTTGGTCTACTTGGACTACTTGGACCTCTTGGATTCCGTGGACTCCTTGGACCCCCTGGACTCAGTGGACTCCCTGGACTCCTTGGACTCCTTGGACACCCTGGACTCCTTGGACTCCTTGGACTTCTTGGACCACTGGGACTCCTTGGACTCCTTAGACTCCTTGGGCTCCTCAAACTTCTTGGACTCCCCGGACACCATGGATTCCATGCACTGCTTGGACTCCTTGGTCCCCTTGCTCTACTTGGACTCCTTGGACTCGACACCTTGGACTACTTTGACTCCTTGGACTCCTTTTACTCCTTGGAGTCCTTGGACTATTTGGACTCCTTGGACCACTGGCACTCCTTGGACACCATAGACTCCTTGGCCTCCACGGACTCCTTGGACTTCTTGGACTTCTTGGACTCCTTGGACTCCTTGGACTTCTTGGAGTCCTTGGAGTCCCTGGATCCCTTGGATTCCTTGAACTCCCTGGACTCCTTGGACTCATTGGACTCCTTGGACTCCTTGAACTCCTTGGTCTTCTTGGTCTTCTTGGTCTACTTGGACCTCTTGGATTCCGTGGAATCCTTGGACCCCCTGGACTCATTGGACTCCCTGGACTCCTTGGACTCCTTGGACTTCTTAGAGTCCTTGGACTCCCTGGACCCCTTGGATTCCTTGAACTCCCTGGACTCCTTGGACTCCTTGGACACCTTGGACCACTGGGTCTCCTTGGTCTCCTTGGACTCTTAGGACTCTTTGGACTCCTTGGACTCTCTGGACTCCTTGGACTCCTTGGACTCCTTGGACTCCTTGGACTCCTTGGACTCCTTGGACCCCCTGGACTGCTTGGACTACTTGGTCTCCATGGACTTCTTGCACTCCTTGGACTTCTCGGACTCTCGGACTCCTTGGACTCCTTGGACTCCTTGGATTCCTTAGACTCCCCGGAATTGGACTCCTTGGATTCCTTGGACTCCCTGGACTCCCTGGACTCCTTGGACTCTTTTGGACTCCCTGGACTCCTTGGACTCCTTTGACTCCTTGGACACTTTGGACCACTGGGTCTCCTTGGTCTCCTTGGACACCTTGGGTTCCTTGAACTCCCTGGACTCCTTGGACTCCCCGGCCTCCCTAGACTCCTTAGACTTCCTGGACTCCTTGGACTCCTTGGAGTCCTTGGACTCGGTGGACTACTTGGACCCCTGGACTCCTTGGACTTCTTGGACTCCTTTGACTCCTTGGACTCCCTGGACTCCTTGGACTCCCCGGACTCCCTGGACTCCCTGGACCCCTTGTCCTCCTTCGACTCCTTAGACTCCTTGGGCTCCTCAAACTTCTTGGACTCCCCGGACACCATGGACTCCATGGACTGCTTGGACTCCTTGGTCCCCTTGTTCTACTTGGGCTACTTGGTCTACTTGGACCTCTTGGATTCCGTGCAATCCTTGGACCCCCTGGACTCATTGGACTCCCTGGACTCCTTGGACTCCTTGGACTTCTTGGAGTCCTTGGACTCCCAGGACCCCTTGGATTCCTTGAACTCCCTGGACTCCTTGGACTCCTTGGACACCTTGGACCACTGGGTCTCCTTGGTCTCCTTGGACTCTTTGGACTCTTTGGACTCCTAGGACTCTCTGGACTCCTTGGACTCCTTGGACTCCTTGGACTCCTTGGACTCCAAAGACTCCCTGGACTCCTTGGACTCCGTGGACTCCTTGGACCCCCTGGACTGTTTGGACTACTTGGTCTCCTTGGACTTCTTGCACTCCTTGGACCCCCTGGACTGTTTAGACTACTTGGTCTCCTTGGACTTCTTGCACTCCTTGCACTTTTCGGACTCCATGGACTCCCCGGACTTGGACTTCTTGGATTCCTTGGATTCCTTGGACTCCCTGGACTCCTTAGACTCCTTGGACACTTTGGACCACTGGGTCTCCTTGGTCTCCTTGGACTCTTTGGACTCCTTGGACTCTCTGGACTCCTTGGACTCCTTGGAGTCTTTGGACTCCTTGGACTCCTTGGACTCCCCGGACTCCAAAGACTCCCTGGACTCCCTGGACTCCTTGCACTCCTTGGTCTTCTTGGTCTACTTGGACTACTTGGACCTCTTGGATTCCGTGGATTCCTTGGACCCCCTGGACTCAGTGGACTCCCTGGACTCCTTGGACTCCTTGGACACCCTGGACTCCTTGGACTCCTTGGACTTCTTGGACCACTGGGACTCCTTGGACTCCTTAGACTCCTTGGGCTCCTCAAACTTCTTGGACTCCCCGGACACCATGGATTCCATGCACTGCTTGGACTCCTTGGTCCCCTTGCTCTACTTGGACTCCTTGGACTCGACACCTTGGACTACTTTGACTCCTTGGACTTTTGCGTCATGTTTACTGCAAATAAACGTTTTTTCTTTCTTTCTTTCTTTCTCCTTTTACTCCTTGGAGTCCTTGGACTCCTTGGACACCTTTGACCACTGGGTCTCCTTGGTCTCCTTGGACTCTCTGGACTCCTTGGACTGCTTGGACTCGACACCTTGGACTACTTTGACTTCTTGGACTCCACGGACTCCTTGGAGTCCTTGGACTCCCTGGACCCCTTGGATTCCTTGAACTCCCTGGACTCCCTGGACTCCTTAGACTCCTTGGACACCTTGGGTCTCCTTGGTCTCTTTGGACTCTCTGGACTCCTTGGACTCCTTGGACTCCTTGGACTCCCTGGACTCCTTGGACTCCTTGGACTCCTTGGACTTCTTGGACCACTGGGACTCCTTGGACTCCTTAGACTCCTTGGGCTCCTCAAACTTCTTGGACTCCCCGGACACCATAGACTCCTTGGACTCCTCAAACTTCTTGGACTCCCCGGACACCATAGACTCCATGCACTACTTGGACTCCTTGGACTCCTTGACTCCTTGGACTCCCTGGACTCCTTGGACTCCTTGGACTCCTTGGACTTCTTGGACCACTGGGACTCCTTGGACTCCTTAGACTCCTTGGGCTCCTCAAACTTCTTGGACTCCCCGGACACCATAGACTCCATGCACTACTTGGACTCCTTGGTCCCCTTGCTCTACTTGGACTCCTTGGACTCGACACCTTGGACTACTTTGACTCCTTGGACTCCTTTTACTCCTTGGAGTCCTTGGACTATTTGGACTCCTTGGACCACTGGCACTCCTTGGACACCATAGACTCCTTGGCCTCCACGGACTCCTTGGACTTCTTGGACTCCTTGGACTCCTTGGACTTCTTGGAGTCCTTGGAGTCCCTGGATCCCTTGGATTCCTTGAACTCCCTGGACTACCTGGACTCCTTGGACTCATTGGACTCCTTGGACTCCTTGAACTCCTTGGTCTTCTTGGTCTTCTTGGTCTACTTGGACCTCTTGGATTCCGTGGAATCCTTGGACCCCCTGGACTCATTGGACTCCCTGGACTCCTTGGACTCCTTGGACTTCTTAGAGTCCTTGGACTCCCTGGACCCCTTGGATTCCTTGAACTCCCTGGACTCCTTGGACTCCTTGGACACCTTGGACCACTGGGTCTCCTTGGTCTCCTTGGACTCTTTGGACTCTTTGGACTCCTTGGACTCTCTGGACTCCTTGGACTCCTTGGACTCCTTGGACTCCTTGGACTCCTTGGACTCCTTGGACCCCCTGGACTGCTTGGACTACTTGGTCTCCATGGACTTCTTGCACTCCTTGGACTTCTCGGACTCCTCGGACTCCTTGGACTCCTTGGACTCCTTGGATTCCTTAGACTCCCCGGAATTGGACTCCTTGGATTCCTTGGACTCCCTGGACTCCCTGGACTCCTTGGACTCTTTTGGACTCCCTGGACTCCTTGGACTCCTTAGACTCCTTGGACACTTTGGACCACTGGGTCTCCTTGGTCTCCTTGGACACCTTGGGTTCCTTGAACTCCCTGGACTCCTTGGACTCCCCGGACTCCCTAGACTCCTTAGACTTCCTGGACTCCTTGGACTCCTTGGAGTCCTTGGACTCGGTGGACTACTTGGACCCCTGGACTCCTTGGACTTCTTGGACCCCCTGGACTCATTGGACTCCCTGGACTCCTTGGACTCCTTGGACTCCTTGGACTCCTTGGTCTTCTTGATCTACTTGGACTCCTTGGACTCGACACCTTGGACTACTTTGACTCCTTGGACTCCTTTTACTCCTTGGAGTCCTTGGACTATTTGGACTCCATGGACCACTGGCACTCCTTGGACACCATAGACTCCTTGGCCTCCACGGACTCCTTGGACTTCTTGGACTCCTTGGACTCCTTGGACTTCTTGGAGTCCTTGGAGTCCCTGGATCCCTTGGATTCCTTGAACTCCCTGGACTACCTGGACTCCTTGGACTCATTGGACTCCTTGGACTCCTTGAACTCCTTGGTCTTCTTGGTCTTCTTGGTCTACTTGGACCCCTGGACTCCTTGGACTTCTTGGACCCCCTGGACTCCTTGAACCACTGGCACTCCTTGAACTCCTTGGACTTCTTGGACTCCTTGGACCACTGGGACTCCTTGAACACCATAGACTCCTTGGACTCCACGATCTGCTAGGACTCCTTGGTCTCCTTGGACTTCTTGGAGTCCTTGGACTCCCCGGACTCCCTGGACTCCTTGGACTCCCTTGGACACCTTGGACACCTTGGACTCCTTGGACTCCCCGGACTTGGACTCCTTGGACTCCTTGGACACCTTGGACCACTGGGTCTCCTTGGTCTCCTTGGACTCTTTGGACTCCTTGGACTCTCTGGACTCCTTGGACTCCTTGGAGTCTTTGGACTCCTTGAACTCCTTGGCCTCCCCGGACTCCAAAGACTCCCTGGACTCCTTGGACTCCTTGGACTCCTTGGTCTTCTTGGTCTACTTGGACTACTTGGAACTCTTGGATTCCGTGGACTCCTTGGACCCCCTGGACTCATTGGACTCCCTGGACTCCTTGGACTCCTTCGTCTTCGTGGTCTACTTGGTCTACTTGGACTCCTTGGATCACTGGGACTCCTTGGACTCCATGGAGTCTTTGGAGTCCTTGGACTCCCTGGACCCCTTGGACTCGACACCTTGGACTACTTTGACTCCTTGGAGTCCTTGGACCCCTTGGACACCTTTGACCACTGGGTCTCCTTGGTCTCCTTGGACTCGACACCTTGGTCTACTTTGACTCCTTGGACTCCTTTTACTCCTTGGAGTCCTTGGACTACTTGGACTCCTTGGCCCACTGGCACTCCTTGGACACCATAGACTCCTTGGACTCCTTGGACTTCTTGGAGTCCTTGGACTCCCTGGACTCCTTGGATTCCTTGGACTCCCCGGACTTGGACTCCTTGGATTCCTTGGACTCCCTGGACTCCTTGGACTCCTTAGACTCCTTGGACACTTTGGACCACTGGGTCTCCTTGGTCTCCTTGGACACCTTGGGTTCCATGGACTGCTGGGACTCCTTGGACTCCTTGGACTCCTTGGTCTTCTTGATCTACTTGGTCTAATTGGACTCCTTGAACCACTGGCACTCCTTTTAGTCCTTGGACTCCTTGGAGTCCTTGGACTCCGTGGACTCCTTGGACCCCCTGGAATCCTCGGACTACTTGGACACCTTGGACTACTTGGACTCCTTGGTCTCCGTGGTCTACTTGGACTCCTTGGACTACTTGGACTCCTTGGACCACTGGCACTCTTTGGACACCATAGACTCCTTGAACTCCACGGACTCCCAGGACTCCTTGGACTCCTTGGACTTCTTGGACTCCTGGGACTCCTTGGACACCTTGGACCACTGGGTCTCCTTGGTCTCCTTGGAGTCTTTGGACTCCTTGGACTCTCTGGACTCCTTGGTCTCCTTGGATTCCTTGGAGTCTTTGGACTCCTTGGACTCTCTGGACTCCTTGGTCTCCTTGGATTCCTTGGACTCCTTGGACTCCTTGGATTCCTTGGACTCCCCGGACTTGGACTCCTTGGATTCCTTGGACTCCCTGGACTCCTTGGACTCCTTAGACTCCTTGGACACTTTGGACCACTGGGTCTCCTTGGTCTCCTTGGACACCTTGAGTTCCTTGAACTCGCTGGACTCCTTGGACTCCCCGGAGTCCCTGGACTCCCTGGACCCCTTGTACTCCTTCGACTGCTTAGACTCCTTGGGCTCCTCAAACTTCTTGGACTCCCCGGACACCATGGGTTCAATGGACTGCTTGGACTCCTTCGTCCACTTGCTCTACTTGGACTCCTTGGAGCACTGGGTCTCATTGGTCTTCTTGGACTCCTTGGACACCTTGGACTCCTTGGACTCCTTGGACTCCCCGGACTCCCTGGACTCCTTGGACTCCCTTGGACACCTTGGACACCTTGGACTCCTTGTACTCCCCGGACTTGGACTCCTTAGACTCCTTGGACACTTTGGACCACTGGGTCTCCTTGGTCTTCTTGGACTCCTTGGACTCTCTGGACTCCTTTTAGTCCTTGGACTCCTTGGAGTCCTTGGACTCCGTGGACTCCTTGGACCCCCTGGAATCCTTGGACTACTTGCATACCTTAGACTACTTGGACTCCTTGGTCTCCGTGGTCTACTTGGAATCCTTGGACTCCTTGGACCACTGGCACTCTTTGGACACCATAGACTTCTTGGACTCCACGGACTCCCAGGATTCCTTGGACTCCTTGGACTTCCTGGAGTCCTTGAACTCCCTGGACCCCTTGGATTCCTTGAACTCCCTGGACTCCTTGGACTTCTTGGACACCTTGGACCACTGGGTCTCCATGGTCTCCTTGGACTCTCTGGACTCCTTGGACTCCTTGGACACCTTGGACCACTGGGTCTCCTTGGTCTCCTTGGACTCTTTGGACTCCTTGGACTCTCTGGACTCCTTGGACTCCTTGGAGTCTTTGGACTCCTTGAACTCCTTGGACTCCCCGGACTCCAAAGACTCCCTGGACTCCTTGGACTCCTTGTTCTTCTTGGTCTACTTGGACTACTTGGAACTCTTGGATTCCGTGGACTCCTTGGACCCCCTGGACTCATTGGACTCCCTGGACTCCTTGGACTCCTTCGTCTTCGTGGTCTACTTGGTCTACTTGGACTCCTTGGATCACTGGGACTCCTTGGACTCCATGGAGTCTTTGGAGTCCTTGGACTCCCTGGACCCCTTGGACTCGACACCTTGGACTACTTTGACTCCTTGGAGTCCTTGGACCCCTTGGACACCTTTGACCACTGGGTCTCCTTGGTCTCCTTGGACTCGACACCTTGGACTACTTTGACTCCTTGGACTCTTTTTAGTCCTTGGAGTCCTTGGACTACTTGGACTCCTTGGCCCACTGGCACTCCTTGGACACCATAGACTCCTTGGACTCCACGGACTCCTTGGACTCCTTGGACTTCTTGGAGTCCTTGGACTCCCTGGACTCCTTGGATTCCTTGGACTCCCCGGACTTGGACTCCTTGGATTCCTTGGACTCCCTGGACTCCTTGGACTCCTTAGACTTCTTGGACACTTTGGACCACTGGGTCTCCTTGGTCTCCTTGGACACCTTGGGTTCCATGGACTGCTGGGACTCCTTGGTCCACTTGCTCTACTTGGATTCCTTGGACCCCTGGGCTTCTTGGACTTCTTGGACTCCTTGGACTCTCTGGACTCCTTTTAGTCCTTGGACTCCTTGGAGTCCTTGGACTCCGTGGACTCCTTGGACCCCCTGGAATCCTCGGACTACTTGGACACCTTGGACTACTTGGACTCCTTGGTCTCCGTGGTCTACTTGGACTCCTTGGACTACTTGGACTCCTTGGACCACTGGCACTCTTTGGACACCATAGACTCCTTGGACTCCACGGACTCCCAGGACTCCTTGGACTCCTTGGACTTCTTGGACTCCTGGGACTCCTTGGACACCTTGGACCACTGGGTCTCCTTGGTCTCCTTGGAGTCTTTGGACTCCTTGGACTCTCTGGACTCCTTGGTCTCCTTGGATTCCTTGGAGTCTTTGGACTCCTTGGACTCTCTGGACTCCTTGGTCTCCTTGGATTCCTTGGACTCCTTGGACTCCTTGGACTTCTTGGACTCCTTGGACTCCTTGGACTCCTTGGATTCCTTGGACTCCCCGGACTTGGACTCCTTGGATTCCTTGGACTCCCTGGACTCCTTGGACTCCTTAGACTCCTTGGACACTTTGGATCACTGGGTCTCCTTGGTCTCTGTAATGTTTTGTACGTAGGTTGTATTACGAGAAAAATAAAGCTGTCATGTTGTGTCACTCATGCTTTCCACATATTTTTCATTGGCGACGAGGATTTTTATTATTTTAAAGAGATACACGCGTGAAAATGTCTATTGGAAAGGTCTCGGAGTTCAAAGTGAGTGATGGTAACTGGGCCACGTACATAGAAAGGCTGGAAAGTTATTTTGTGGTAAATAATGTGTCGGTAGAAATGAGACTGCCGACATTGATAGCGGCTATGGGAGACGAGGCTTATGAGTTACTGAGCAACTTGACCAGCCCGGTGAAGCCTAATCGGAAAACATACGCGGAAGTGGTACAAATCTTAAGAGATCACTTGCAACCAGAACCGTCTGAAGTTGCGGAACGGTACAGGTTCCGTCAACGTAGACAGTGTGGCGGTGAAGCCATTCATAATTATGTTTCGGAGCTTAAAAAGTTGACGAAAAATTGCGGTTTTGGCATTTCGTTAGATGAAAATTTACGCGATCAGTTTGTTTGCGGTCTGCGGTCGGAGATAATAAGGCAGCGGCTTTTCGCTGAAGAAAATTTGACTTTTGCGAGGGCAGTTAAGATAGCACACATGATGGAAGCTGCGGAACGGGATGCGGCGGTCGTAGAACATCCAGGGCCCGGAGAGTATGATAAAGGCGGAAGTACGAGCGCATCTACGCCAGTACACGCGGTCAACTCGGGGCGGGGTCGAAGCAACCGCGGCGGGGGCGGACTGCCCTTCGGAACACGCCCGCAGCGGAACTATACCTTGCAGTGTGAAGCATGTGGTGGTGATCACATCAAGGATGATTGTCGCTACAAGAAATTTATTTGCGGTCGCTGTAGACGACGTGGTCACCTGCGCCGTGTTTGTCCTCAACGAGCTGGGAGTTACAAGTCCGGCAATAATACGGTTGCTCACGTCCAGATGGAGGGCCGTGGGTCGAACATGCCGGAAAACAGCGCTGTATCTGAGCTTTTAGGGGAGGACGAACCTCCGTCTTCGGACGAGGACACTTGGACAGCGGAGGAACCGGTACACCAACTGTCGTTAAATGGGTATAAACCGGTGAGTTTACACGTTTTGGTCGATGGAAAGGATTTGTCGATGGAAATCGATACTGGATCGTTAGTTTCATGTATTAGTAAACAAACGTATCAAAGGTTATTTTCGCATCTTCCGATTGAAAAGTCATCAATGATTTTTAAATTCTATGATGGTTCACAAGTACTACCTTTAGGAACAATAAAACCTTTAGTGGGGTATAAGAATATAGAAAAGAATTTAGATTTATTTATTGTGACAGGCGGAACCACCTCGTTATTAGGCCGACAATGGTTATCTGAACTAAAAATTAAAATTCCAGTGTTTAATAATTTTGTTTCTCCCAATAGAGTTCACGGTCAAGATAAATTAAATGAATTATTTGACAGATATAAAGAATTGTTTACGGAGGGACTGGGTCGATTCAAAGGAGGCAAGGCACGGCTGCGTGTGCGGGAGGGAGCGACACCTGTGTTCTGGCGCGCTCGTCCTTTGCCGTACGCGCTGCGGGACCGCGTCGAAGCTGAGCTGGACGGAATGTTGCGTGACGGCGTCATCGAGCCCATCGACAGTGCGGACTGGGCTACTCCGCTCGTACCGGTACGTAAGGCTGATGGTGGACTCCGTATTTGCGCAGACTATAAAGTTACTTTGAACCCAGTTCTGATTGTAGATAGGTATCCGTTACCACGTATCGAAGACTTATTAGTCAAGTTAAACGGTGCGTCCATTTTCTCAAAAATCGATTTATCACAAGCTTATAACCAAATAGAGTTAGATGATCCCGATAATCTGACAGTAATTAACACTCACAAGGGGTTATTTAAATATAAAAGGTTAGTTTTTGGTCTAGCTTCGAGCCCTGGAATTTTGCAAAGAATCATGTCGAATCTTTTAAGTGATATCCCTAATGTGGAAGTTTTCCTTGACGATGTCCATTATAGGAACGAAAGGAGGTAATATTACTGAACATCTTAATATTTTAGAACGGGTTTTTCATCGTTTGCATTCTAATGGAATGAAACTCAAACCAAATAAATGTCTTTTTTTAACTAACGAAGTAAAGTATTTGGGTTATATTATATCTGCCGACGGAATTAAGGTCGATCCAGAAAAAGTGGAGGGCATAGTTAAAATACCACAGCCCACCAATATTTCAGAGTTGAGGGCTTTCTTAGGAACGATTAATTTCTATGCGAAATTTGTTAACCGTTTAAGCACTATTCTCGCGCCTTTATACCGATTACTTAAGAAAGGAGTCGTTTGGGAATGGGATACCAACTGTAAAGTAGCTTTTAAAAAAGTTAAATCATTACTCGTTAGTGCTGAAGTGCTCGCTCATTATGATCCAGATAAGACCTTAATTTTAACATGTGATGCAAGTTCTAAGGGTATAGGTGGAGTTCTTAGTCAGCTGGAACCAGTGGCGGCATCGCCCGGTTGCGTACTCGAGCGCCCCGTTGTTTATATCTCGAGAGCGCTTTCGAGCGCCGAACAGCATTATTCGCAGATCGAACGGGAAGCACTAGCTATTGTTTTTAGCTTAGAAAAATTACACCAGTATGTATACGGTAGGCGTTTTCTTCTACGTACAGATCATAAATCTCTGGTTACGATTTTTGGACCGAAACAAGGTATACCTTCTATGGTAGCGAGCCGTCTCCAAAGATGGGCCATTAAGTTATCCGCTTATACTTATGATATTCAGTTCGTTAGGTCAGAGGCGAATGGAGCAGATGGGTTATCACGATTACCAGCACAGACAGCACTAGTCTCTCCTACTAATAATTGTTGTAAAATACCGGATCAAACATTTTTACATTTCGCACAAAATGCATTATTGTTAGATTACAATGAATTAAAAAAGCAAACTCAGCGAGACCCATTGTTAGGTAGAATTTTGAGTTATTTGCGTAACGAGTGGCCGGTGACGTCAGAGATCCCTGCACTTCAACCGTATCATAACCGAAAACGCGAATTGTATGAAGAGCTTGGTTGTGTTCTATGGGGTTATAGGTTAGTGATACCGGATGCGTGTAGGTCAAAGGTACTATCGGAATTACACGAAGCGCACATGGGAATCGTTAAAACGAAGTCGTTTGCTCGTAGTTATGTTTGGTGGCCAGGTATTGATGAAGCGATCGAATCGATGTGCAGGGCATGTACTGTTTGCGCGGCTGAAAGCGATGACCCACCACGGCATATACCGTGCCCTTGGCCTTGGCCTGAAAAACCGTGGGCTCGAGTACATGTTGATTTTTTGGGTCCGATAGCCGGTAAAATATATCTTGTAGTAGTGGATGCTAGGACTAAGTGGATAGAGGTTAGTCAGGTACCCAGCACAGCTGCTAGCTACACAATTATCAGACTAAGTGATATTTTCGCTCGTTTCGGATTACCGAAACAGTTAGTATCAGATAATGGACCACCTTTTACCAGTGTCGAATTTTCAAAGTTCATGGAAAGTAATGGCATTAGCCACTTGTTCTCCCCTTCTTACCACCCCGCCTCCAATGGCGCTGCAGAAAATGCAGTTCGTTTAGTTAAGCGAACAATTAAGAAGGCAATTAGAGGCAACTTAGACATTTTATTGTTTTTAAATAATTTTCTTCTACACTACAGAAACACAGAGCATTGCACAACAGGGGAAACGCCTGCTTCGCTTATGTTTGGCCGTAAACTTCGTACGAAACTTGATTGTTTGAGACCAAATAGAGAAACAAAGGTTAAAAACGCTCAAACACGACAGCAGGAATCGAGGGGTAGCGTTACTCGGAGCTTAGGTGAGGGGGAAGAAGTCTGGGTTCGTCAATATAGAGGTAGCAATAAGTGGGAGCCGGGCAGGATTGTTGAGAGAATGGGTGTTACAGATTACAGAGTTCTCGATGCGTCAGGTAGGGAAATACATAAACATGTGGATCAGCTTAAGCGCAGACGGAGTTCATTGATCTGTCCTTCCACTAGTGCGAATCTCGCAGAGGAATCAGAAGGAGTTTCAACTGATGGTTCACGGAAGCATTCCGAGCCGTCCGCCACTCCTCAGCCCGCCACGCCTGAGCCCCGTAAGACCGAGTGGGGTTCCAACCGACGATCAGTTCCAGGATTGCCTTGAATCTCCTCTTGCTTTGCCCACCGAATCGTCTCAGTCTCAGTCTCGTCCAGTGCGTAGTTGTCGCCTTAATAATCCTGCTAATTATAGAATATGACCTCTTATATTGTAAACCTACCTATCTTATCCGAACGTCTCTGGTTTGTTAATAAGTAATAATGACTAAATTATCTGTTGTTGAGGTTAAATACATGTGTAATGATTAAGGGTGGAGGTGTTGTAATGTTTTGTACGTAGGTTGTATTACGAGAAAAATAAAGCTGTCATGTTGTGTCACTCATGCTTTCCACATATTTTTCAGTCTCCTTGGACACCTTGAGTTCCTTGAACTCGCTGGACTCCTTGGACTCCCCGGACTCCCTGGACTCCCTGGACCCCTTGTACTCCTTCGACTGCTTAGACTCCTTGGGCTCCTCCAACTTCTTGGACTCCCCGGACACCATGGGTTCCATGGACTGCTTGGACTCCTTCGTCCACTTGCTCTACTTGGACTCCTTGGAGCACTGGGTCTCATTGGTCTTCTTGGACTCCTTGGACACCTTGGACTCCTTGGACTCCTTGGACTCCCTGGACTTGAACTCCTTGGATTCCTTGGACTCCCCGGACTTGGACTCCTTGGATTCCTTGGACTCCCTGGACTCCTTGGACTCCTTAGACTCCTTGGACACTTTGGACCACTGGGTCTCCTTGGTCTCCTTGGACACCTTGAGTTCCTTGAACTCGCTGGACTCCTTGGACTCCCCGGACTCCCTGGACTCCCTGGACCCCTTGTACTCCTTCGACTGCTTAGACTCCTTGGGCTGCTCAAACTTCTTGGACTTCCCGGACACCATGGGTTCCATGGACTGCTTGGACTCCTTCGTCCACTTGCTCTACTTGGACTCCTTGGAGCACTGGGTCTCATTGGTCTTCTTGGACTCCTTGGACACCTTGGACTCCTTGGACTCCTTGGACTCCCTGGACTTGAACTCCTTGGATTCCTTGGACCCCTGGGCTTCTTGGACTTCTTGGACTCCTTGGACTCTCTGGATTCCTTTTAGTCCTTGGACTCCATGGATTCCTTGGACTCCGTGGACTCCTTGGACCCCCTGGAATCCTCGGACTACTTGGACACCTTGGACTACTTGGACTCCTTGGTCTCCGTGGTCTACTTGGACTCCTTGGACTACTTGGACTCCTTGGACCACTGGCACTCTTTGGACACCATAGACTCCTTGGACTCCACGGACTCCCAGGACTCCTTGGATTCCTTGGACTCCTTGGACTCCTTGGTCTTCTTGGTCTACTTTGACTACTTGGACCTCTTGGATTCCGTGGACTCCTTGGACCCCCTGGACTCATTGGACTCCCTGGATTCCTTTGACTCCTTGGACTCCTTGGTCTTCTTGGTCTACTTGGACTCCTTGGACCATTGGGACTCCTTGAACTCTTTGGACTTCTTGGACTCCTTGGACCACTGGGACTCCTTGAACACCATAAACTCCTTGGACTCCACGAACTCCTAGGACTCCTTGGTCTCCTTGGACTTCTTGGAGTCCTTGGACTCCCCGGACTCCCTGGACTCCTTGGACTCCCTGGACACCTTGGACTCCCTGGACTCCTTGGACTTCTTGGACTCCGTGGACTCCTTTGACCCCCTGGACTCCTTAGACTCCTTGGACACTTTGGACCACTGGGTCTCCTTGGTCTCCTCGGACACCTTAGGTTCCTTGAACTCGCTGGACTCCTTGGACTTCCCGGACTCCCTGGACTCCCTGGACCCCTTGTACTCCTTCGACTCCTTAGACTCCTTGGGCTTCTCAAACTTCTTGGACTCCCCGGACACCATGGGTTCCATGGACTGCTTGGACTCCTTCGTCCACTTGCTCTACTTGGACTCCTTGGAGCACTGGGTCTCATTGGTCTTCTTGGACTCCTTGGACACCTTGGACTCCTTGGACTCCTTGGACTCCCTGGACTTGAACTCCTTGGATTCCTTGGACCCCTGGGCTTCTTGGACTTCTTGGACTCCTTGGACTCTCTGGACTCCTTTTAGTCCTTGGACTCCATGGATTCCTTGGACTCCGTGGACTCCTTGGACCCCCTGGAATCCTCGGACTACTTGGACACCTTGGACTACTTGGACTCCTTGGTCTCCGTGGTCTACTTGGACTCCTTGGACTATTTGGACTCCTTGGACCACTGGCACTCTTTGGACACCATAGACTCCTTGGACTCCACGGACTCCCAGGACTCCTTGGATTCCTTGGACTCCTTGGTCTTCTTGGTCTACTTTGACTACTTGGACCTCTTGGATTCCGTGGACTCCTTGGACCCCCTGGACTCATTGGACTCCCTGGATTCCTTTGACTCCTTGGACTCCTTGGTCTTCTTGGTCTACTTGGTCTACTTGGACTCCTTGGACCACTGGGACTCCTTGAACTCTTTGGACTTCTTGGACTCCTTGGACCACTGGGACTCCTTGAACACCATAGACTCCTTGGACTCCACGAACTCCTAGGACTCCTTGGTCTCCTTGGACTTCTTGGAGTCCTTGGACTCCCCGGACTCCCTGGACTCCTTGGACTCCCTGGACACCTTGGACTCCCTGGACTCCTTGGACTTCTTGGACTCCGTGGACTCTTTGACCCCCTGGACTCCTTAGACTCCTTGGACACTTTGGACCACTGGGTCTCCTTGGTCTCCTGGGACACCTTAGGTTCCTTGAACTCGCTGGACTCCTTGGACTTCCCGGACTCCCTAGACTCCCTGGACCCCTTGTACTCCTTCGACTCCTTAGACTCCTTGGGCTTCTCAAACTTCTTGGACTCCCCGGACACCATGGGTTCCATGGACTGCTTGGACTCCTTGGTCCACTTGCTCTACTTGGACTCCTTGGACTCCTTTGACCCCCTGGACTCCTTAGACTCCTTGGACACTTTGGACCACTGGGTCTCCTTGGTCTCCTGGGACACCTTAGGTTCCTTGAACTCGCTGGACTCCTTGGACTTCCCGGACTCCCTAGACTCCCTGGACCCCTTGTACTCCTTCGACTCCTTAGACTCCTTGGGCTTCTCAAACTTCTTGGACTCCCCGGACACCATGGGTTCCATGGACTGCTTGGACTCCTTGGTCCACTTGCTCTACTTGGACTCCTTGGACCACTGGGTCTCCTTGGTCTTCTTGGACTCCTTGGAGACTTTGGACTCCTTGGACTCCTTGGACTCCCCGGACTTGGACTCCTTGGATTCCTTGGACCCCTGGGCTTCTTGGACTTCTTGGACTCCTTGGACTCTCTGGACTCCTTTTAGTCCTTGGACTCCTTGGAGTCCTTGTACTCCGTGGACTCCTTGGACCCCCTGGAATCCTCGGACTACTTGGACACCTTGGACTACTTGGACTCCTTGGTCTCCGTGGTCTACTTGGACTTCTTGGACTACTTGGGCTCCTTGGACCACTGGCACTCTTTGGACACCATAGACTCCTTGGACTCCACGGACTCCCAGGACTCCTTGGACTCCTTGGACTCCTTGGACTCCTTGGACTCCTTGGACTCCTTGGACACCTTGGACCACTGGGTCTCCTTGGTCTCCTTAGACTCTTTAGACTCCTTGGACTCTCTGGACTCCTTGGACTCCTTGGAGTCCTTGGACTCCTTGGACTCCTTGGACTCCTTGGTCTTCTTGGTCTACTTGGACTACTTGGACCTCTTGGATTCCGTTGACTCCTTGGACCCCCTGGACTCATTGGACTCCCTGGACTCCTTGGACTCTTTGGTCTTCTTGGTCTACTTGGTCTACTTGGACTCCTTGGACCGCTGGGACTCCTTGAACACCATAGACTCCTTGGACTCCACGAACTCCTAGGACTCCTTGGTCTCCTTGGACTTCTTGGAGTCCTTGGACTCCCCGGACTTCCTGGACTCCTTGGATTCCCTGGACGCCTTGGACTCTTGGACTTCTTGTACTCCGTGGACTCCTTTGACCCCCTGGACTCCTTGGACTTCTTGGACTCCTTGGACTTCATGGACTCTTTGGACCACTGGGACTTCTTGGACACCATAGACTCCTTGGACTCCACGGACTCCCAGGACTCCGTGGACTCCTTGGACTTCTTGGAGTCCTTGGACTCCCTGGTCACCTTGGATTCCTTGAACTCCCTGGACTCCTTGGTCTCCTTGGTCTAGTTGGACTGCTTGGACTACTTGGACTCCTTGGGCTCCTTTGACTCCTTGGACTCCTTGGACTCCTTTGACTCCTTGGACTCCTTGGACACCTTGGACTCGTTGGACATCCTAGATTTCTGGACCCATTGGACTCCTTGGACTTTTAGGACTCTCTGGGCTCTGGTCTCCCTGGACTCCTTGGATTCCTTGAACCCCTTGGACTCCTCAAACTTCTGGGACTCCCCAGATTCCCCGGACTCCCTGGACTCCTTGGACTCCTTGGACTCTCTGGACTCCTTGGACTCCTTGGACTCCTTGGACTTCTTGGACTCCTTGGACCACTGGGACTCCTTGGACACCATAGACTCCTTGGACTTCCTGGTCTCCTTGGACTCCTTGGACTTCTTGGACCACTGGGACTCCTTGGACACCATGGACTCTTTGGACTCCACGGACTCCCAGGACTCCTTGGTCTCCTTGGACTTCTTGGACTCCTTGGACCACTGTGATGATGCAATGATGTTTTGATAAACATGTACAAAATAAATAACTCCGAATCTGAACAGTCCGCACGAAGAGACTTTTGACACATTTTGATTTTTTTTAAATGAAGAAATATCATTTCATAGCTGGAAATATTATGAGTAAACAGAAAAGTAACAATGATTTAAAGAAAAAATAAATGTTTTCAGTTACTGTTGTAAATGTTTAAGTTATTTTATCCAAACGCCCATATGTGTATGACCCACCATTTAGGTATGTCATTTTGTCCATAAAACGTTATAAAAAATCAATATTCAACAATAAATACAAAATAAACATTATTTGCGTACTATTTGAATGCAACAATAATTACTTAAGGGATGTAATAAATGTAAACACAAGATAATATTATGAAAAACATAACATTATTATACAAAAATCCCTTCAATAAATAAAAACTCGTCATTTACCAATGTTTATCGTCCGCGATGACACCCAAACGAAAGACTAGCGCGAGTTCACGTTTTGACAGGTTCGTATTTCCGGCTAGAGTCACGTGATGTAGTTATCTATAGTGGACTAGAAACTGCAGAATTTTAAATATGTTGTCTCTGTCATTTTGTCCATATATTTCATTTTGTACGTACCTCCCCTATTATATAGAACAATTACCGACCTCTAAGCGAGCGAAGTCGTAAGATAAAAGCTACATAATTTACAGGTGGGCAACACAACATATCCTTATTAAATACCTACTCCCTTATTTTGTTTAAGGCACTCATGGGAATTGATGGGCCCGCATTGTTCTTTTCCTGATACAAACATACATAATTACATAGACTACGAGGCCACCAAATACCTAGAGGAATAAAAAAAAAAATACGCCACTCAACTCCGAAACGATTCCAATAGTAGATACCATTTACATTTCAATATTGGAGATACCTACTACATACACATGTTAAATATGTTGGCGTATTCCAAATGTGGAAATATCATTCGAACAACATTCGCATAAAAAATTGCGAAAGTTAATTCTTTTTGAAGTTCACAGTAACAGGTGTATCTGAATATTTCTATGATAAAAATCGCATCCCAGCAGTGAAAACGTTGCATAAAATGAGACGGTGCAGCGTATTGAAAGCAAAATTGTGAAGTGGAACCTGTGAATATTCTGGGGCATTGAATAGCACAAATAACGGAGTGGGCACCAGCTGTCGGTGAGACATGGCGGAAAACAGCTAACTATACGAATATAGTACCTACACGATGATTGCACGCATATAACACGGTTTGAAAATCGAATCGACTCGTACCTATTGTGCTTACACATTGATTGTCGAATCATCTAAAACATTAGGTAGTGTAACTCTGCGAATGTCTAAGTGTCGCGACACATCTACGGAACGTTCGGCGCCGAAAGTTCGGCTAAATACGCTCGCAATGTATTTCAAGTACTCTATGACACAGCCGAAATTACGCCGCGTTCGGCTTAGGGCCTAACCTACCTTTGGGCAATTTTCTCAGCTCAAACGCATTTAATGTATTTTGCATAGCAAGTGACATATCACGTGATGCGTTGGGCGACCGAAAGTTCGGCGGGCGTAGCTGAACGTTCGGCGTGTGTTGTGCACCGCGCGCGTGGCGTTAGCGAAGAGCGGCAACGTCTTCTAAGCCCTCTATAATAGCTAATATTCTAATTAAATCCATTTTTCTGGGCAATTCAGGTAAGTCACAATAACCGCACACCATATAAAGTGTCGACACAGACAGACTGACGATGACGCCACGTAACTTTCCGTGGCGTAGCGCGCTGATCAACTGAATATTGCGACTGACACTTCAGCCGCTGAGCTTTCGGTGCCGTACGTTCCGCAGATGTGTCCCCACCCTAAACTATGGGGTCGATGTCCTTGTTCGAACACTAAAGCAAATTTATCTTGAATGCATCTTTTTCTACTTCTATCTATAAATATTCGTTCATTCATTCGTTCGTTTTTAGCTTGTTCCTTTCATTAAATAGAAAGAAACTTATGCATTAAGTTTAGTTTAACTAAACTCACAAACTTGTTCACAAACTTGTGAACAAGGGTTTTTGGCGTCGGGTGTCGAGGTATCGCTGCTGCGAGTCAAAGCTAATTTAGAAATTGTCAGCGACCACACTTTAATATTTTTTTCACACACACGCACACACACACATACACAGATCCTTAGACACACATACATAGATCCTTAAGTAACGCAAGTAGAAGCTGGAGAGCGTTGTTTAACGCATCTCCCGAGCTCATCCCATGAATGCTCTATGGAATTTAAGTCCTGGCTACGAGCTGGCCATTCCATGCGGGGATAACGACGCCTTGAACATACGCGTTGACCAAATGTGCATATGTGGTAGCGCATTATCGCGCATAAAACATGGAATTTGCGCCAATATTCACCAGGAAAGGATGACCATGCTCATTTAAAATCTCCTCTACGTATCTGGAAGCCGTCAAAGGACCGTCCTCTATAATTACTCAACTACGTACAACCCTCTGAACATATTCCAGCCCATACTCCACCGAATAGCACCTTTTCTTCAAAACACGCTTGACGATAACGTCCACCTGGTCGCCTAGATTCTCTTCGTCTCTCATGGTGTGTAAATAAACAAAATCTAGACTCATCGGAAAACATAACCCTCGACCAATCTTCATCTGTCCATCGGATGTGTTCCTAAGTAAATCACAATCAGGCAACTCGATGTTCTCTGAGCAGTTTAGGGCCATTTGCTGGCCTCATCATCATCATCATTTCAGCCAAAAGACGTCCACTGCTGGACATAGGCCTCCCCCAAGGTTCTCCACGACGACCGGTCCTGCGCCTCCCGCATCCAGCGGATTCCCGCGACCTTCACAAGGTCGTTGGTCCACCTTGTCAGGGGCCTACCCATGCTACGTCTTCCGGTGCGTGGTCGCCACTCGAGAACCCGTCGGCCCCATCGGGCAACGGTCCTACGGGCAATGTGTCCAGCCCACTGCCACTTTAGTTGCAATTCTTCGGGCTATGTCGGTTACTCTCGTTCTTCTGCGGATCTCCTCATTCCCGATTCGATCGCGCAGTGAAACCCCAAGCATAGCCCTCTCCATTGCCCTTTGTGTGACTTTGAGCATTATTATAAGGCCCATTGTTAGCGACCAAGTCTCAATTTCATAAGTCATCACTGGCAACATACTGGTCGAAGACTTTGCTGGCCTATAAGGCTTTATATCAGCTTCACGAAGTTTAGTGTAGTGAAGACATTGGTGTGGTGAACTTCTTGAAGGTTATTTCGAATCTGAACAGCCGTGAGATGTCGATTTCTTAACATAGTACTCACGATGAATTGATCTTCTCGTACAGTTGTGCACCTTGGCTTGCCATTCCCTGGTCTCCTGATGTCCATGCCGGTCTCTTGAAATCGTTGGAGTATTCTTTGGACCGTGGATAACGATAGACCTACTGTTCTAGCAGTACTCCGCTGACTTCTTCCTTCTTGTACCATGGTGTTAATTCCTGTACATTGTTCAGGAGATAATGACATGTTGATGCACAAGAAGAAGAGAAGACTAGACCAAAAAGCTGTTTATAATGACAGGTCGGTTTGAAACAAAACATTTATAAGAAAACCCAAATTTTATATTTTTCAAAACTTCTTTTTTTAAGCAATTGAAACCTTTTTACATGCTTTTTATTAACTTCACTTGTATGTTTGCTTGCTTGCTTGTTTGATTGCTTGTTTGTTTGTTTGTCCGTCTCTAACTCTTTGGACTACGAGTGAGCGGCTCATTACTGTAAAATGTCCCACCGTTTACAATATGTTCGTTCGTTCGTTTTTTTTTTATAAAGAATAACGAACTAAAAAGTGGAAAATAAATATAATTTAAAAAACTAAGACACATGCTTTTAAAAAATATCACGCTTTTTTAAAAATTATTTTTAACTTTTTAGTTTGATATTTTTTAAAAGCATGTTTTTTTAGTTTTTTAAACCATATTTATTTGAAATGAGCGCCACTTATCTGCCCATAATATATTATTGATACATGGATCTATGTACATTTTCTTTTCATTGGGATGGGAAATCATCAAATGACTTCTCGCGCTCTGGGCGGAGCGGGAGGGCGTGTCAGACTTACTGACTAAAACCCACCCGTGTTTCTTCACTTGCCTGTGCGACGGCCAGAGCCACGGTTTGTTGTTAAACCAACGCGCAACCCTGACCCAGGAGGCATCGGTCGTCATGGACCCCGTCACGATGTGCTGACATCTCTTAGAGGCGCGCGTGAAAGACGACGTGCTGTCGACTCGGGCCTGATCCTTACCGGGCGGCGGCGTACTCACTGCCTGCAGGCCCGTGCCTACGGTGGTTGGAAGTTCGGTGTCGTCTCCCGACCAGGGCGTCTCCTGCGGCGACTGGTGGCGTGAGGGCGTCTGGATTCCCGCTGCATCACGCGCTCCGCCTCTTCTTTTGATAACATCACTGCTTCGCAGATGGAGGTGACGGTCTGCCATGCACTCTCGCTCCTGACCATGGCCCGGATCATCGCCGCTACGAGGACACGGCGGTGCTCTACCCAAGCCGAGCAGACCTCCACCGCATGCTTCACCGTGTCCTTAAGATCTATGTACATAACTTAGAAAGATATAATCGCGGTTTTTCTAAGTGACCCCGTTATTTTTGCGGCCCAGTGTATATACCGAAAAAATAGTTGTTAAAGAGTAAAAACGACCTTAAAAAATAAACATGGAATACAGGAAAATCATCAATTTTTTAGACAATATACTAATACATTTTTGAACTTGTCAAACAAAAAATACCTATAGGAAAAAACTCTTACACTTTCGTACGTACACAGCAAAACCTTAGTCAGTTCTTGAATAAGCCAAAAGGCAGCAATCGATTCAAGGTGCTAATTCGGTGCTGTAAATTGAAAGTCGCCAGACGAGGCGGTATCTTTGCAGGAATAATTCATGTATTCGAGTGTGGTGGGCGCTTTAGGAAGACTATATATATAGCCCTAGAACGTCGGTCTACAGATGAAAACTTTTGTGACCCAAATTTCATCTCCGAATATAAAGTCCAACTTCTTATCCGCACCAACTTCTATATTTCTTGGGTCTTATCACAATTCGCAACACAAATGCCTTTACACGAAACTCACGCTTTCATCCGAAAAATATTACGCTTCAAAAAATGTAATCGAACTAGTAGGTTGTAAGTCCCTTAGTATATTAGGGTCGGCTCCCAGTCTAACCGTTTGCATCTCAATATTTTACCTGGAATGAGTTCCCATCTGACTTTTACAACCCAGTTACTGAGTATTATAATACCCTATGGCAGAGATGGTGAAGCTCTATGCAACTATGTGTCATGTTCTGCCCACACCCGCCGCCGCCCGATGACGATGCCAATGCCCGCGCGCCTGCGATACCGCCGCGTGTCTCCAACCAATTGTGGATATGCCATGCATAGACATATTTATTTACGATTTATGATTTATCACACAAACACAATAATTAAATAATTATACACTCATAACAAGGTTCAGTTGAAAACCAGCGTCAGGCAACTGCTACGTAGTTCTCTGACATTTATGCTGAACTGGACCTATCTGGCGTAACCGTTGGACTAACATTTGTTGATTGTCTTTTTATCTGTTTCTCTTTTTTTGTTCTGTTTTCTTTGTTTAAAACTAATATTAGTCTACCACTACTGTCACTACACTGTGCGGGTTCGATCCCCGCACAGTGCAAGTATTTGTATGCATGAATATGAATATTTGTACTGGTCTGGTCGTGCCTCGGAAAGCACGTTAAGCCGTTGGTCCCGGTTGCCCTACGAACATCTAGTGGCAGTCGTTACGGGTTGTTGAAGCCCTCAAAAGTCCTACAATTTGTCTAACTGCAATGCTTCGATGTCGCCTTCGGGTTGTGGAGGTCAGACGGCAGTCGCTTCATAGAAAATGTCGAAGTTTAGCCATATCAGCAGTTGGACTGGTAAGACGAACCCCAGACTCTAAAGCTGAAAAGGCTTCGGATGCGACTGGGATTAACGCTGGGATGATGATGACTACTGTCACTACATAAACTGTATGTATTTGGTGTGCGCCAAATAAACGGTTTCTTTTCATTTTTTTTCTTTTCTATGTTTCCCAACTAAAAATTTCACGTGGCCAAAAAACAAATCTTGGCTTAGTGATTACTGGAAAAAAAATGTATTACTTATTGTGTGTGAGCAGTGGTGGTCTAGTGGTATCGGCCGCAGCTTACATACAAGTTGTAGGTCGCAGGTTCGAACCCCGTCAGGTGCTTTATTTTGTGTTAATATTTTCATCACCACTGCTCTCAAAAAGGTGAAGTAAAGCATCGTGGGGAAACCAGTATATCCTAGAGGCAAAACTTCGAAAGCACGTGGCTTCTACCAACCCGCATTGGGCCCACGTGACAGATTACGGCCTACTCCCTCTCACCGAGAGGAGGCCTGTGTCACTGGCCAATATACTGTAACATTAAAGGCTTTTTTTTTTATTAGTTATAAACTAGTGCTTGACTGCAATCGCGCCTGATGGTAAGCAGTGATGCAATCGTTGATGGTAAAACGCACTAGCTTATTAAGCCTATTCACTCAAAAAAAACTGAGTGAATAGGAAGACAGACGGCAGTTGAGCGCGGTGATGCAATGTTTAACCCAACAACACGACCAACGATGCTGCGCCAGAGGATGATCTGGAGACCCTCCACGACCAAACTCCCGACACAACAACATTAGGCACATCATACCCGGTACACATCGCAACACAACTGCTCAGATCTGTCCTCCGTACGGCTTCACCAGACATCATGCCGGAACACGACGAATCGCTTGGCGGCAAGACTTTGTCTGGTGGGTGGTAACTTATGCCGGCGGCTGATGTTGTTGCCTACCACTGAGGTAAAACACTGATAAAAGGCTGATTATTTTATGTTATTTTAAATCTCTCTTGCCATTTCTGGGTACAGGGACCCTGCAATCCTGGCCTTTGGAAGGCGTTTGTAAGGGCCGAAACCAACTTAGAGAGGGCCATTGATAGTTTTAAATGAAATTTATGCATGCGTGGAGAAGTCATTTTGTTACGTGCCACTAAAGGCACACGTGGCATTGGTTGGCCATCCCTACCCTATGGTAAGGCTGGTTATTAGACTACCGGGCTTCTAGCTTTTGACAGTCGTAAGGGGTAAAAGAATCACCACTGACAGCCGACTCAACGTGCTTTCCGAGGCAATACAAAGATCCATTCACAGACCAATCGTGACAAACACAGCTTAGCGTTAGTAGAAGTTAAATGGAAACGTAAAACCGTGTTTTCTTCACAATTCTGTTCCGAAACGATTGCTAAAGTTTTCCGTCACATGGTGACTAGGCAAATGTGCATACAATCACAGACGCTTGCTGCAAGTCGTACGTCCAACATGTCGTTAACTCGCAAGTTTTTCCAACTGAATACTTGATGCGATAGATATGAAAGTACCAGAGTATTACAAACTACTTGGACGACAAGCCTGCCTGATTTTTAACCCACTTTTGAAGCTATTGAAGTTTTGATGTCGGAGTCGAATTTAAAAGAGATATTGTGGTTTGTTTGTGATTTAAAGTGCAGAGCTGTTTGGTTTGCGAAACTACTAAATGCGTGTGAACTAAAACATGTATTATCTGACTTAGTTGCTTGTACTTTTGGTCTTTACTTTGTAGAATGGTGTGTAGTTTGTCTCCAAGTAGACAATGTTTAAGTCAAGGTTGTGAAGGCTGTATTTTATCTTTAGAATTAAGGCTTCATTAACTAAGGGTCTTATAGCCCGTACTAGACTTTTTGCAAGCAGATAACAAAGATCTTTATTTGTACAATGTACTAAGTTAAAGTTGTCTGGCATGTTATACAGAGTGGTGCTGACAATACGATAATAAATGAAAACACGAATAATGCTGGTTTCCTAGGAATAATTCTAGACCATAGAAAAAAACCTAGCATCAAAAATAAAAATAATTTAATTTCAAACTAACTAAATCGCATAAAATTGCAAACGGTATAGAATCCTTTAAAAATATTGGTTCACTGACCTCCGATCGGCGACAGCGCGATCCTGTATCGACTTGCTTTTTTCGCGCCATTATTATTCAAGTCCAAACTTGAATAATAATGTAAAATGTAATGTAATGTAATGTGTAATGTGTAATGGATGCGGCGGTCGTTAGCTTGTAAGCTCTTCTTTATCAACATGTACATCATGTAGAAAATGTGAAAAATAATTTCTTGTGACTAAACTAACGGACATATTTATATGATTTTTTATGGGTAGACTGAGAATGTGTTGAGGTACACGATGTTTAATTTATTGTTGTATTGTCAGCACCACTCTGTATGTAGTATCTACTTCCCATATAGCGATGCGAACACACGATTTTTTATTTTTGGTAACTTTTTCTGTTATATTCAACACGGCTCAATCAGGGCTGTTGATTGATATTGCCTCGTTACGGTTTAATTGGACGTCCTGTTACGGCAAATTAATTGCGATGGGCAATTAGGTTTTCGAATAAATTAATTAAGGGCAACACTCAATTATAACGGATGGTAAATTAAGACTGGTAAGTAAGCTACTTTGAATGGATTTGAAATTATCGCATTTTTATGTAACTTACCTTAAAGTAATAAAGTTATAACCTACTGAATGGCTTTTTATAAGTCCAAACGAGCGTGATGAGGGTTTCTACAGTACTTTTATTCGTGTATTTCCCCGTTTTACTTATGAATGAGTAGATTAATTATGAAAGAATAATTCATTTCATGATATTTTATGTGTTTTCCTCAAGAAGAAAGGGCGATAATGCGGACGTGTTTGTGGGTAGTGGTATTGTGGTGGTATCTATTAAATATTACAAAATTAATCAAAAAAGAAAAATAAAATACATAAAAAAAAAACTCCAATAAAGTGTCTCTGTCAGTGTCTCGTGTCCGTCCAACACTTTTAATTTTTTTAACTTTATTCTCCTAGGACTACTTTTTTTTTACAGCGACTGTAGTCAACACTCGATAAATACAAGTATTAAATACAATTATAAAAACAACTTTTACAATATATATGTACGTACATAACATGTACAGAACTCCATAACACTTCTAAGTAATGTCCCGGAACTGAATGGAACTGTATTTGTTAGGGTTGTAAGGAGTCTATAATGGAGCTTCGTTTACAAAACCCTGCCTACTCCACCCTAAGACGGGGTTGTTATGGTTCAAGAGAAAATCGCTAAAAACCCTGTCATGTACATACATGTATTAGTGGATGTTTGCTTTTTCCAGTTGTGTTCATACTTATGAACCCATGAGAACTTAAGTATGTGAAGTGATCTGTTATTCCAACTAGTGCTAAGTATTGACACTATTGACAGCTCACTCTAAGCTTTAAGCTGGGTTTTTGTCGGGAAAGCTAAGATGAGTGTCAAACGCATTTTTCATTGGACTTTTAAAATTATTTATAGTGTCGTTTACAAAATAAAAGCGCGTGATTTATGTAGTAAAAAGTGCATTCACTAAATAATTCATAAAGAATATTAAAAAATGAAATATCGCAGCATGGTGGCCACATCATGACTTTGCCTCAAACCTCCCTCGTAGACAGTTCACGCGGCCGTCTTTTTCAACTGTCATTGGCGATATCCGCCATTACTGTGAAATAAAATTTTCAAAGAATTTCTATAATTTGTTACACGAGTTATTGGCAAAATTGTGGTATCTATTCCCCAGAGGCCATTGATCAAGAGTTGAGGTTGAATCTCCCTTGAAAAAAGAATGAGAAGCTCTAAGCTAACAGCCTCCGTGGCGTAACCGTAGCGACCGCGGCCGCTGCGCAAGGAGGCGCAGTTTCGATACTCACGCAGTGCAAATATTTGTATGCATGAATATGAATATTTGCACTGGTCTGTTCATGCCTCGGAAAGCACGTTAAGCCGTTGGTCCCGATTACCATATGAACATCTAGTAGACTGCTACTAGACTGGTAAAGCGATGGAATTAACGCTGAAATAATGATGATGACTCCAAGCTCACTTCACTGAAGTTTTCACGACGACATTTTTATGTAATCGTTCGGCTATTATTAAGAATTTTTGACGTAGTTATTACGTTTATTTTCATTGGTAATATATTTACGTCTGTGTAGGGATGTTTCCTGGGTAAACATAAAATTGATTCTATTCAGTCCGTCATTCAGATTATAGAAAAATATTGGATACGTATATTTTGTTTTATCAAATCAATAAAAATTTACAAGTATAAAAGGCATCAAAGATCAGGAATGGTGGCTGGTGACGTCACTGCACGCTACACTTTTTAGCGAGCAGAGTCACACGAGTTTTAAACGCGCTGTGTCGTCTTAATTTTTTGTTTATATGAAAAAAGAAAAAATACATGTCTAGTATTTTTTGGAAATCTGACTGACGGACTAATTAGTTTTTTTAGTCAAATACCCTATTATAATCAACAAAAGTTACCTCAGCTGTGAAAGATTCTGAGAGGCAAGTCTCCTAATTTTAAGAACATTTACAGCCTGATCACCGTCTCAATCTGTCAAAACTACCTCTAAAATCCCTACTTTTTGACATGTCGCAGACATATGGTTGTGACTAGATTTTGAACGTTTTTAATTACGGTAATTGGCCTCCAGGCTTTTCGGTAAGAGTCCTTATCTGTGTGGGTTGGTAGATATTACATATCTTCAAACTTGGTACCTGGAACAACCGGTTTTCCTAAAATCACCATTAATTATCATTTGAAGTAAAATTACTAGTGCTTTACTAAAAATCAACATCTTCGCGATTTCATTTCGAGTTAAAATCACAATTCGAAGCTGTAAAAATACATCGAAAACAGCCGCATTATGCAAAGTGCGCGGTAATAAACAGGCGTTCATCACGAGCCACTGATTAGTGGTTACCCGCGCATAACCTAGCTTCACAACACGGCAAAAATATTCAATATTCGCAGCCAATACAGTGAGAGACTGGGGGAGGGGTTGGGAGCCCCCAGCCAGTCCATTACCCCCCTCCCCCCGACGCGTTTATTCGCCGGAATAGTGTGCAATAAAACGGTACCGCCGGCCACCGGCCACAGCAAAAAATACACTCCCTAAAAATTATTCTTCTGAAAACCATGCTACGGGTAATACTACACCGTGGCATGTACCATACACGGCATTTTCAAAACCTGATAGGAACTCTCGTCGAAAAGTTGGGTTTCCATTGCATTTTTGAATTTAGCGTGTTTTCATGACTCTCAATAGCCGTACCTTTTGATGGCTACCACTCGAAATTACGTTCGAAATACTTCGCGTTCGTTTGCGGAATAAAAACGCGGAAACTCCGGCCAAGCCTAATTTAATATTTCATGAAAAGAAAAACACGGCCAGTACATACCTACTTGTAATCTATGTGGAATTTTTAATTATGAAGTAGAAGAAGATCCTTTAGGTCAGAAAAAACCTAATAACAACAACGAATTAACTAAATTGTTACCAGGGAACATAAAGTTCGTTCTGTTTTATTTGGTTGTAAAAAGTTGCGTCAGTTTGTTTCGGGGCTTTTTGTGAAAAAAGTGTTCGTTGGAGCGCGCCGGCGCGGCTTGTCACACACATACTCTAAATGGGGCCGTCATACAAACTAAATATAGGAAGATACATACAAATTGCAATATGAGGATTTATGTCTTTTATGAAAAAAAAAAATCTTACAGTACTTCAAACGTTTCATCGTGGATTTATAACTCTTTTTTCCTAATCGTATATATTTTCTGATATATGTAAAAACTGGGATGTGAGCTATCCCAAAATTTAGCTCATATTTTCAACTATGCAAGGTTTATGAAGAATTTACACGTAGCCGAGTCGTTTACAATTTGCGATGGCGTAGCCATGCAATTAGCGTAGCTACGTAGCTGTAGCTACGTCGTAGCAATCTAATAGCAGGACTATGCAGTGTGCAGTGTTCTTACTTATCGTGACTAGTAATTTATTGAAGCATGAAAGCTCAAGCAAAAGTTTGCTGCCTAGCACTTCTTTATATACTTTTATTGTTTTTCAAACGACATCTATATTGCAAGGTTGCCCCAAAAATGTTTAAAAAAGAGAAGAAATTAATAAAAAAGAGAAAGAAGTTTTTAGAAGCGGATGAATTGAATGTGCTCACAAAAGCAACGTTTAAGCAGAGTTTAACATACAAGTGGATTTACAATGTATCGTCCTATGATCGGATGACCCGTCGCACAGCGAGTTAACCCTTACGTTGTTAACACCGCTACGATCCGGACTAAGCGTTTCGCCTCGTCTTTTATACAGTGTACGCCGAAGGACTGGATAAATTTGCCTGCAGCAGTTTTCCTTTCAGATTAAAATTTAAATGTTTTTGAGGTTGAAGTGAATTGTAATATATGTGCGCGATGTCATAACTATTCCCTATCTTCCTCTATGGTGTGGAAACATGGACGATCTTAGCTCGAGAACGCCAGAGAATCCATGCATTCGAGATGTGGTGCTGGAGGCGATTACTCCAAATACCTTGGATTGCAAAACGCACCAATGTGTCGATTCTGAACCAGCTTAAAATAAAAACCCGTTTGTCGACCATATGCCAGCATCGTATTTTGTGCTTTTTCGGTCACACAATGCGCCGAGACGATGAAAGTCTAGAAAAATTGATTGTCGTTGGGAACACCGAAGGCAAACAAGCGCGCGGTTGTTCACCAATCAGATGGACCGATCAAGTCAAAGACTCATCGTCTTTTAAATTCTACGCGGTGGTGAGAGACGCGATGGATCGAAACCGATGGAGGCAGATCATCCATTCGAAATACTGCACCAATGCTGACCACGATCCTCAGATATGAGGGACCGCCTGCAGAGAGAGAGTCATAACTATTTACCATACATCAGGATCGCGGTCAAGCACTACTTTATAGCATTAAAAACATATTCAATTTACTGTAATCCAGGTATAAACCACAAAACACTTTTGAAATAATTTGCGAGTCATTAATTCATCTTTTTACTCATTTTGCGAGATTTCAACGCGCGGTAGTAATTTAACCGCGTTACCAAGTCAAATTAAAACAGTGAGGATTTAATTAAATGTGGTAATGGGTCCTCTTGTAAAAATTGCGCCGGCCAGCAGAAGAGCTCACTGCATCTGACTTAATCCCTTATAGACAGAATTAATGTTCGGAACATATAGATGTAAATTGCCTTAGAGAATTGTAAATGCGAACTCTTATTTAAGTTTCGTCTTTGTTTTGGAATGAACAAAGAATGCACCGGAGCCGTGAATGGTTCAGTGGTTTCAGGTTTTTGCAATACGAGAAATTCCAGCCTGTGATGTTCGTGTTTTTTCTTTTTAGCAGAACTTACAGCTGTATTGATTCATTGATTGCGACGTCAGGGCACGTATTTCCGCAGCTTGGGCGAAATAGCGTGAGGTGACAGGTGTCATTTGTGACCCCAAAATGCCGGTTAAGCTTAAGGGGCAGGTCTATAAAACCATCATTAGACCTGTTCTCCTGTATGGCAGTGAGGCGTGGCCTGTGCTGGAGCGACACAAGCAGGAGCTGCGTGTCAAAGAGATGAATATGCTGCGGTGGATGTGTGGAGTTACGCGGAAAGATCGCATCAGGAACTCCCGCATCCGGGGCAGCCTTCGTGTCCGTGACATTGCAGACAAACTGCAGGAGGGTCGCTTACGCTGGCACGGCCACGTCTTACGCAAACCGGTATGTTACGTGGGTAACAAATGTCTTGCCATGGCGTCTCCGCCGGGCCGGAACAAGCGGGGTAGACCAAAGAAGTGCTGGCTTGACGTTGTAATAGAAGACATGCGTGCCAACAAGCTCTTACCACAGGATCCTAAAGATCGTGCGAAACGGAGGAGAATGTGCAGGAAAGCGGACCCCGGGCACCAACGCGAAAGCCGCGGATGCAACCGGGATAAACGCTGAGATGATGATGATGATGAGAACTTACAGCTGTAAATATCGTGTTGAGTTTAATTGTTAACTAGTAGTTGCCAGCAATTTCCTCTTCATGTACTTTGTTTTTTATACAATAAAGGTAACAGGAAACGCAGCTTTCCTTAGCCGATAACGCTAGAGAAAGCGGGTATCGGAAATACGGCTGAGAGAGAATAATTCTCGTTAACGAATGTTGTAACGCCTTTCTTCGTTCACTACTTCGTCCTGCGTTGCTACCCACGCAAAATACCAACGGACAAACTCTCTCTTTTTTCAGATCTCTTCTTTATAAGTTTTATAAAGTTACAAAATTTTTGTAGGTGAGAATGTAAACTATAAAAGTTTTCGTTTTCGTTGATAGCTACTAAAAACATAATGTCAAATATCATGTGTAATGTCGGCAAACATCTCCGCGCGTGGCGCCCGCCGGCATGTCGGCGGCTTGCCGGCGGCTAGCGTTCTGCGTTGCTAGCGCAAGCGCTCAGTTGCCCGGCTACATTGCAGCTGTAGTGACGTGCTAGTATTTTAAATGCCAAATAAGTTTCTGCTGTCGAGCCGCCGATATGCCGCCGACAAAGTTTTACGACTTGCAATGACTGAAGCCGCCAACCCAGCCCGCCAGCAAAATGTTGCCGACATATGCTTTGGTGTGTAGAGCACCATACTGCCAAATTACCATTACCTATCGAAAACTTACAAAATTAACGAATAGTTTAATTCGATTGGACTCATACTGCCATTTTTAGTTAGTATTAGTTTCCGTTACAGGGTCTCGTGTGAAATGTATAGAAACAAAACGAGATGATCACAGTATTTGAAAACTATCAAAACTCATACTAAGCCCACAGATCCGCTCGTGTGTGGAGTACTGCAGCTACATTTGGGCTGGTGCTGCGAAATGTCACCTGGCTACTTTGGTTTCAGTGGAGAGGCGTGCCGAGAGGCTAATTGGTGACCCTGATTTAATCCGAGATGGTCTCCAAAGCCGTACAGGCGTAGAGTAGCCAGCCTTTCGGTGTTCTATAGGATGCATTTTGGGGAGTCTGCGAGGGAATTGCATGATTTAATTCCTCCTCCTCCTTTATAGCGCGTACATCAAGGGACTGGAACAACTTGCCGGCGGCGGTGTTTCCGTCGGACTACAATTTGAGTGTCTTCAAGGCTAGAGTGAATAGGCTCTTAATAAACTAGCGCGCTTTACCATCAACGATCGTATCGCTCAAGGCTCGCTCGGCAGGATTGCGGTCAAGAGTGTACACTATGCAGTAAGTTTTTGTAAGGCTACTTAAGGCACTGATTTTCGATCTTAAACAGATCTTTGTTTTATTGCTGTTAGTGGCATAACTTATGTGCCATGCGCTCTCAGAAATCAATGTAATCTCTAGTTGTAATGTAAAGATATTCCATTGTAATGAATGCCAAATTGGTTATTGCCAAGTTAAAATTGTGGGCTTGCCACAATATGTGCAAGATATGCAGTACATACAATATATGGTTGTAAAAAGTCTTGCTTGACCCAGACATCGAGTATCTAATGCAGTAATCATATTAGGCTTTAATATGGCAAACAATGTTTTTACTTTACGTTTCTTCTTTATTGAGGTGTACGAAGAATATTACATAGAAAGTATATCACTTTAAGTCTGAAATCGCCAACCCATTGAGCAAGCGTGGTGATTACGCTCAATCCTTCTCTGTATGAGAGGAGGCCTGTGCCCAGCAGTGGTACGATAAAAAAAAGGTTGATGATGATGATGATGATATCACTTTGTGTAAATTATTTCCATCACCACTACTTTCAAAATGGTGAAGGAAAACTTCGTGGGGAAACCGGTAGGTATGTCTAACAACTAAAACTTCAAAGCCATGTGACATCCACCAACCAGCACTGTGCCCACGTGGTGTATTTCGGCTCACTTTTCTCATAGAGAGGTCTGTGCCTCAGCAGGGGGAATATTTTAGGCTGATGCTTTTTTTTTTAAATTATAAACTAGCGCTTGACCGCAATCCCGCCTGATGGAAAGCAGTAACGCAATCTGTTGGCGCCATCTATTGGCATTTATAAATGGAACTATTGCGCATAATCTCTTAGCTAATTTCCTTTTACCCCGTAACCTACATCACGTCATGCACCCGCTGCCCGTGAGATGGCGCTGTTCGCTATTGATCGTGGACGCGTCGAATCGTGCATGAAAGAACACAGATTAGTATCCAGTTGGTGCTCAATCGCTAAACCCGCGTTCGCATCGCTCTGCGATGTGACCCTATTCGCTTCCGCTCCCGCATTTCGCATTGCTTTGCGATGTGATCCTATCCGCTATCCGCTGTCGCCGCAGGAGTAGTACCGCTCCCGCTGTCACCGTAATAGTATCGCTTCCGCTCCCGCGAGTCGCATGGCTTTTGCTGTGTGAATCCTTTTCGCTAACGATATAATCAAGCGATTATAAGTTATATCCAACCGCTCAATTGGAGACGTGTCTTTGTGGCTTCAAGAAAAGAAACCAAAGCTGTTAGCGGAGAACTTGATAACCACGTGTGTTTTGTTGAGCTTGTGCCGAACTGCGAGGGTGAAGAACCGTCGAAGACAAAGTGGACTGATCGAACTCCTACGAGACGATGGAACAGCCCGTGAAGAGAGGTAAGGTGCATGATACTCCATAACCCATTCCTAGGTTAAGAGTTTACAGCGCGACAGTGACGCCATTTTTCTTTTCAACTATTTTACAAATTACAGTCCAGATCGAAGGAAGGTATATTAAATCTCGCGAAGCCACTTGGCCCCTCCACAATCGTTGTTGGAAAAGTGAACTAGTTTATTAAGAGCCTATTCACTCTAGCTTTGAAGACACTCAAATTGTAGTCCGACGGAAACACCGCCGCTGGCAAATTGTTCCAGTCCGCGTGTACGCGGTATATAGGAGGAGGCAAAACGCTTCGCTGCTATGCTTTAAAGTATTGGAAGACGAAGGGTGGACTGTCTGAACGATGATATGGCTTGAAAGGGGTTGATTACTGTGATGATTCCTTATAGAGAAATATTATGTGCCGACTCCTTCATTTGGGTAAGGGCAGAAGATTAGAATTATGGGGAAGACGAGGCAAAACAGTCCTGAGTGGAAGAGGAAAGGCAATGGAGTCTTTTAGTTATTTAAGGTGAAGAGTGGCCAGCCTGTCGGTGTTTTAAGAATAAATAAGATGCATTTTGGAGAGTGTGTGAGGGAATTGCACGACAACGACCCACCATCATTGGACGACTCGTCGTACGGCTAGTATCCACCCATGCGTTGTTGAAACCACTACGATCCGGACGAAGCGTTTCGCCTCGACTTTTATACCGCGTACATCGAGGGACTGGAACAATTTGCGAGCGACGGTGTTTCCGTCTGACTACAATTTAAGTGTATTCAAGGCTAGAGTGAAAAGGCTCTTAAAAAACTAGCGCGCTTTACCATCAATGATTGCGTCACTGCTTACCATCAGGCGGGATTGCGGTCAAGCACTTGTTTATAAATATAAAAAAAATTAGGGCAGCTAGAATCAATTCTTATTTTTGAAATGTTTGATGCTTATCAGTGTCTAATTATATGTGTCCATTTGTATCTAATAAATGATTTGACTGTGAATTGAGAAATAGAATAGAATAGAGAACTCTTTATTATGTGGACCATATAATTACAGAAGATAAATATGATGATTTTACAAAGGGTGGCATTGTGTCACCCTTTGTGAAATCCGCGGTCTTATAGTTAAGAGCGATCTTTGATCATTTTTCTTTTGTTTTGACGTTGAAATTTCTAAAAAAATACGTGAATGATGAAATTAAAGTCTTCAAATGAATTTTGGTAGAAATCGTATACTTTCGCCGTATCTTGTATCTAAGGATTCTTACTTTTTGAATAGGTAAGCGACGGAAAACCCTTGAAACATTTCTTTAACAAGATTTTTAAGCTTCTCAACGGGGACTTTTATCATCCTAGATAATACAGAGGTCCCTTTTATACTTTAGTTTGTCAAAGCGGCTTATCGGAAATGAAACCTTTTCATTTATCCATTATAAGGTAGCCTATATTCAGACGGTCAAAGGGCTGAATGATAAGCATAGCCGTATTAATGTACATAAAGATTAACATTTAGAAGTCATAATGTATAAGTAAGTGTATAAGTGTTGTTGTGATCCGACAGAGGACCAGAGTCACCGACATAGCTGAGAGGATTAGCAAGCTGAAGTGGCAATGGGCTGGTCGTGTTGATTTATTTGATTTATCTATTTACAAAAATCAATCTTTAGTCGATTCTGTAATAATCGATATATTGTGGGTACTTATTTAATAAATAAGTAAACCCTTACTACCTACAACATCAGTCTCTCTCTTGATCGTTGGCGCTTCTGTATAGACGGACGTATAACCTTCCTAGTGATTTTTAAATTGGCTGATAATATACACAGTTATAAAAAGCCTATAATTCGTTTTATTCAAGTGTTAGAACCAAGATATCCTACAGGTTATTGGCCCAGGATACGTTTTTACTGCAATATAAGTGTTCACAAGTAAGTCCGTTACAACATTTTAAAAATGGAAAATTTAAAAACTAAACGTAATATCAAGCCTTTCGATGGGGAAAAATACACTGTCTGGAAGTTTAGAATACGGGCATTGTTAAGTGAAATGGATGTGTTAAAAGTTATTGACGAAGACCCGATAATTCGATGTAACTTGTGGGAGAAAAATAACCGTATAGCAAAAAGTATTATCGTCGAGTATTTATCGGATTCCTACCTCGGTTTTGCGAAGGAAGACAGTACCACAAAAGAAATTTTGAAAAGTTTAGATGTTTTGTATGAACGGAAAAGTATTGCTACTCAGTTGGCTTTACGAAAAAAAGCTGTTGACTTTAAAACTGCAAGGCGATGTAATACTTATAAAACATTTTAGAATTTTTGATGATTTGATCACTGAATTGTTAGCCGCCGGAGCGAAGTTGGAAGAAACCGATAAGGTAGCTCATTTGTTGCTCACCCTACCCGCAACTTATGGCGGCGTGATAACTGCGATCGAAACTTTATCGGAAGATAATTTAACGTTAGCATTCGTTAAAACAAGGCTTTTAGATCATGTAGTTAAGTTGATGAGTGAGTCCAGGGACACCAGCGTGAAAGGAACGCAAGTTGAACGGAGCAATGGACACGAATTTCGAAAAAGAAAATTTGATAATTCACATTATAATAAAGCAAATAATAGCTACAACCAGAAGGATAATAAGCAGAAGAAAAAGTTTTTAAAGTGTTATCATTGTGGCCGCAAGGGTCATGTGAAAACTGATTGTTTTTACTTCAAAAAAGCTCAACAGCAGCAGCAGAAAAACACGGAGAGAACAAGGACAGTCCATGCGGTTGAGACCAGTGAGCCGTCCACGTCGAACAATTTTTCTAGATTTGCTTTTATGGTGGGAGACTATCAAGCGGATGATGATGCAAGCAAAGTTACTTTCCTGTTGGATTCTGGAGCATCGGACCATATTATAAACAGGGTAGATCTTTTCAGTAGCCACACCATCTTGCAACCGCCAATAAAAATTTCTATTGCTAAAAATCATGCATTTATTTCAGCTACCAAAAAAGGAACGATGTATGTGACCAGCGACACAGGCGTTCAAGGAATTTTGGAGGATGTACTCTTCTGTGCTGAGGTACCATACAACTTGCTGTCTGTATCCAAAATGCAACGTGCTGGTTTGACAGTCATTTTCGACCAGCATGGAGCCCAAATACGTAAGGATAATAAAACCATTATGCAAGGTATGTTGAAAAACAATTTAATTGCTGTAGACTTAATGGCATCTGTAAATAAGTGTCAATCTATTTCTCAAATATGCAGTAATAAAAATATGTACAAATTATGGCATCAACGCTTTGGTCATATTAGTAAAAATAAATTCATTCAAATTAAAAATAATAAAATGGTTGATGACACCAGCCAAATCGAAACTGTTATACCAGATGATGAGTTGTGTGAGGCCTGTATAAATGGAAAACAAAGTCGAATTCCATTCAATAAAGTCAAAGATAAAAGTCATGTTAACCGCCCATTATTTATTGTGCACTCAGATGTTTGTGGACCTATTACTCCCCCAACGAATGACAACAAAAACTACTTTGTACTTTTTGTTGATGAGTATACGCATTATTGTGTTACGTACCTATTAACATATAAATCTGATGTATGCGCTGCTTTTAAAGATTTCGTGGCTAAAAGCGAAGCTAATTTTAATTTAAAATTAGTGAACTTATACTGTGATAATGGTGGCAAATATCTATCGACTGAGATGAAAAGTTATTGTGTAGAAAGAGGGATATCGTATCATTTAACAGTTCCGAGAACACCACAGCTGAATGGCGTTTCTGAACGTATGGTCAGAACCATTACTGAAAAAGCTCGTTCCATGATAAGCGGTGCTCAGTTAGACAAAGTGTTTTGGGGCGATGCAGTACTGACTGCTGTTTATTTAATTAATTTGACCCCAACTAAAGCTTTGAAACTTTCAAAAACACTATTCGAAATGTGGCATAGTAAGAAACCTCAAATTAAATATTTGAGGGTATTTGGTTCAACTGTTTACGTGCATAATAAAATCAGTAAAACCAAGTTTGATGAAAAATCATGGAAAGGGATACTAGTGGGTTATGAACCAAACGGATATAAAGTTTGTGGAACCCAGAATGCGAAAAATACGTAATAGTCAGAGATGTTGTTGTTGATGAGACTGGTTTTCTTCAATCTAGGCCAGACCTCAAGTCTGAAGGGAATATTAAAAATTCTCACGGCAAAACTGATGATTTAATATCTAAGTCAGTGCCGGTAAAGTCTCACAACTCTGACAAATCAGATACATCCAAATCTGATGGGCAGCAATGTCCTAGTAAAATTCGCAAGTTAAACCATGATAATTTAATCGAATCGGAACAAATAGTTGATACATTTTCTAATAACTCGTCTTCACCAAAAGAAATAACTAACAATAAGCCTGAGGTTCGAAGAAGCAGTAGGCTCAAAAATCGACCATCTGTTTCATATAATGAAGATGATGTTGATGATTACATTTTGTGTGCTCAGTCTATTCTATGTAAGATACCAAATTCATTAGAAGAGATCAAAAATCGAGAGGACAGATCTCAGTGGGAAAGCGCAATTAGAGATGAATTAAATTCTCTAAAGTTAAATAATACTTAGACTTTCGTACCAAGACCTGAAAATAAAAACATTGTCGATTGTAAATGGATATTTACTATAAAATATGATGAATTTGGAAAACCTTTAAGATACAAAGCACGACTAGTTGCAAGGGGTTTCAGTCAAGAATACCTCACGGACTATAATGAAACTTTCGCACCAGTCGCAAGAATAGCTAGTTTCAGATTTATACTTAGTTTTGCCAATCAATATAATTTGCTAGTTCATCATATGGATGTGAAAACCGCCTTCTTAAATGGCAAATTAAAAGAAGATATTTACATGAAAGTCCCTGAGAGTATCTCTTGTCCAAATAACTATGTGTGTAAATTGAACAAAGCACTTTATGGACTGAAACAGGCAGCTAGGTGTTGGTTTGAAGTGTTCGAACGATCTCTTAAAGAAAAAGGTTTCCAAAATTCTTCAGTAGATAGATGTATATATGTGTTAGATAATGGAGATGTACATAAAAATATTTATGTGATTTTATATGTAGATGATTTAGTTATAGCATGCGCTGATATTGATAAAATGAATAATTTTAAAAGGTATTTAATGAGTAAATTTAAAATGACTGATTTAAAAGAGATAAAATTATTTCTTGGTATAAAAATTACAAGGCATGCAAATGAAATTACATTAGATCAAAGTACATACATAAAAACGGTATTAAATAAATTTAATATGTACGATTGTAAACCTGTCAAAACACCCATTGAAAACAAACTTAATTATGAAGCATTAAACTCTGAGGAAAAATATAACGCTCCATGTCGAAACGTTATAGGATGTTTAATGTATGTCATGTTATGCACTCGTCCAGATTTAAGTACAAGTGTTAATATACTGAGTAGGTATACGAACAAAAATAATAAAGAACTCTGGAAATGTCCCAAGAGAGTGCTAAGGTACTTGAAAGGTACTGTTGATTTAAAATTAAGTTATAAAAGATCTGTCTACAATAATATTCTATGTGGCTATGTAGACTCAGATTGGGGTGGCGGTGATTCAAACGACAGGAAAAGTACAACTGGGTATTTATTTAAGCTCTTCGAGCATTGCTCTATAACCTGGAGTACAAAGAAACAAATGTCAGTTGCTGCCTCTTCAACTGAGGCGGAGTATATGGCATTGTATGAAGCTGTTAGGGAGGCATTATGGCTTAAATCACTAGCAGTTAGTATTAAGATAGATATCGATAAACCTATCATAATCTATGAGGATAACAATGGCTGTATAAGCATTGCAAATAATCCAACCAATCACAAGCGTACTAAACATATTGATATAAAATATCATTTTTCTAGAGAACAGATCGAGAAAAATGTAATAAAATTAAATTACATTCCAACAGGTCAGCAGCTGGCAGATGTTCTGACCAAACCATTACCTGCTATCACTTTTCAAGAGATGAGAAGTAAAATGGGCTTAGAATAAGATTCTGTTCGATTTTTTTCGTTATTAGTTTAATGATATGTATTAGAATGATTTAATGTAATGGTCTGATTAAGGTTTTCTGGGTTTCCCTTAATCCTTGCAACAAATGTTGGGCCATGAGATGTATTTCCCAGCAAACATTAGGAAGATAATATGTTCCGATCATTCAGGTATTTATTTACTTTGATTTGTTTTATTTGTACAATTGACAGATTAATTTTTGAGGGGGCGTGTTGATTTATTTGATTTATCTATTTACAAAAATCAATCTTTAGTCGATTCTGTAATAATCGATATATTGTGGGTACTTATTTAATAAATAAGTAAACCCCTACTACCTACAACATCAGTCTCTCTCTTGATCGTTGGCGCTTCTGTATAGACGGACGTATAACCTTCCTAGTGATTTTTAAATTGGCTGATAATATACACAGTTATAAAAAGCCTATAATTCGTTTTATTCAAGTGTTAGAACCAAGATATCCTACAGGTCGCATATGCCGCAGGACCGACAACCGTTGGGGTAAACGAGTCCTCGAGTGGAGACCGCGCCTCAGCAAACGTAGCGTGGGACGCCCTTGGGCGAGATGGAGCGACGACATCAAAAAGGTGGCTGGTAGTGGCTGGCGGAGAACTGCTCAGGATCGAGCTTGTTGGCGTGCCATGAAGGAGGCCTATGTCCAGCAGTGGACGAGTAGAGGGTGATGATGATGATGATGAATGTATTACCTATACTAAATTTAAGTTTCGTGCTGACGGGTGGTAAACCAGTGTTAACGATTCTGACATACGTGTTGCAGGTCGTGGGTTCAAACCCAGGCAGGTGATTTTCTTTTTTTTAGGTTAAAAATTTTATCACCACTGCTTTCAAAACGAAGAAAATCATTGTGTGGCCTAGAACCTAAACATTTCGTGGACTTGTGTGAAGATTTGTGTCCGACTTATGGCAAAAAGATCACTTTAAATGGGACTTAAGAATCTGGTAAAATGGGATGCACTAAGACTTCTGTCTATCCTTCGAGGAATAGAGGTGTGATGTTATGTTTTGTTAAATGTTGCACTTATTATAATAATTCTCGCCACATTGCACAGCAGGCATATATTTTCGACGTGCGGTAGAAAGAGAGGAGAAATTACGCAGCGTCGGTTCTCTTCTCTCCTTCTGTCTTGTGAATATTCGATCAGGGCCACTTCGTCATGACGCGAGGTTAATTTTAACTAGGAATTAATTCGTAGCTACGCAAAAGTCCACAGAGGCGGTTCCGGAATTGGTCTTTTAAGAGGAACCGGGACCACCCCTATGTGCGGATGGTGATCACCGGGATGGTTTTAGTGAAGTAAAAATCCCATACTCCCCGACCTCGGTCCCTAAAGATCGGGTGCCTTTTGAAGGTTTCTCCCCCGACAAAAAGAAAAGGTACGCAAAAGTCAAGGAATGAGCTAGACAGACTGACATTTACAACCTCAAGGGGTCTGGCGACACATTGCAAACTTTGAAGACAGAATTTGAATCTGTATTTAAAACACAACCAAATTCAAGTCCATTTTTTACTATTTTCCGTTTACCAGACTATAAGGTTTTTTTTAATTCGTCATGTCTTCACCGGACAGGTCGAAAGATTACAAGCAGAAATATTAAAGTCGGTGAAGAAGAAGGTGTCGCGTAAACCGTGTCTGCCTCTCAGGGGAAATGAAATTGCAAAATATGTTCCCGGGATGGAGCGAACGTGTCTGCGCCAGACACCCGGCCCGCCAGCCTATATTACTTATGATGACGTAGAATATCTTGTTATTATAATAAAGTATAGAACCATCTTATTTCGTATTGAAATTGAGATTGCTGCTCATTTGTCGAGAAGGCTTCTATTTATTGACAAGGAATATCAGTTGATATTGGCGTCGATTTTCTTGTTCCCAAATTAAACTAAGGACCGAGATTCCGCGCCTTTGGCGCCCCCCTTGGAATTTTTTTTTTCAAATAGATTTTAAGCATAGAAGGCTAGTTGCGATAACGGAAAAAATAGTTTTTTTGAACTCAGCGCATCCAGATCTATATGATTATCTATAGTGGTGAGGGTTTTGAGCAACTTCGGGCACATACATACAGACAGACATACAAACATACGCACTTTATAGGGATGGATTTTAAGTTTGGTGTAGGAGTTTTGGCGGGAAAGTCAAGCTGAGTGTCACGTTCATTTTTCATTGAAGTTTTAAAATTATTTAAAGTGTTGTTTATTAAATAAAAGTGCGTGATTTATGTAGTAAAAAGTGCATTAAGTGAATCATTTATAAAGAACAGTGAAATATCGCAGCACAGTGGCCACATCATGACTTTACCTCAAACCTCCCTCGTAAGACGGTTCACGCGGCCGTCTTTTTCGACATGAATAATTCATTACGTGACATTGGCTAAATGACCAATGATGATTGCGTGGTGATTACACTCAATCCTTCTCTGTATGAGAGGAGACCTGAGCCCAGCAGTGGGACGATAAAAAGGTTGATGATGATGATGATGATTGGCTAAATGCACAAATCGTGCGAAGCCAAAAAAAAAAAGAAAGAAGAACTTTTAAAGATTTTTATTTTACTTACTTGAAATTCGCACAAAGTCATAACTAGTGCCACACTACAAAAATAAAAAAAAAGTTCAGTGTATCTTTTTCTTTCTATTTCATTAAGAAAAGGATAAAAGATAACATTTTTTTTTAAATTCTGTCAAATTAAGACACTCCATAGACAATTTAGACGCGATTATAAACATGGCGACAAAAAATATGCCAATTTACGTCAGAAGCGGACTGATTTGGCAGGTCTAAATTAACATGTTATCTTCTGTCTTTTTCTTAATGAAAAAGATGCATTGAACTTAAATTTGATTTAGTTTGCGAACAAGGGATTTAGGGTCATCCAACCAATGTATAGAGGTATTATTATTATTATTTATAAACCAGCGCTTGACCGCAATCCCGCCTGATGGTAAGCAGCGATGCGATCGTTGATGGTAAAGCGTGCTAGTTTATTAAGAGCCTATTTACTCTAGCCTTGGAGACACTCAAATTGTAGTCCGACGGAAACACCGCCGCCGGTAAGTTGTTCCAGTCCCTTGATGTACGCAGTATAAAGGAGGAAGCGAAACGCTTCGTCCGGATCGTATTTTTTTTTCACTGGTCATAATACTGCTTTGAGAGTAGGTTATTTTGTTATCAAAATCAAATTATTTTATTTTTACATAAGTATCTATACAATATTATTTTTTGTTTATGCGAGACCCCAAACACGTGTCCAGTATTTTTAAGTAAAGAATCTATATACAAAATTTCAAAAAGATGTCATGAAAAACCATAAAGTTATGAGCTTTTTGTCCCCCCTGGCTGTCCCAACAAAAATATGGTCCACGCTCCGTTCAGACGGGAGAGCGGTGCATTGACCTCTGGCGGCAGCTGTTGCGCGGGCGACGATGATCTACCGAAAGCAGCGTACCGCGCTCGATAACTACACTGCAACTACTTATTTCTCAATGTACCTTATTGGGAAAAAATATAACATGGTGTAAAAATGATTGGAATCGATTCAGTTGCTTATTCTGGACAAACCATATTCAGGTTTTGCACAAACTAAAATTAATAACGTTGTATAATTATAATTAGTCAAGAAAATCCCACAAATTGTGGAACCACCTACCTCCAAGTACCTGGAGTGAGAGAGTAGGTAACAGTGTATATTTTTTCACGTGACGGCAGAGGTGATCCGTCGCGTCGGCTCACGTACAGAATTTATTGGCCTCTCTAATAAAACAGAACACATTTTCTGCATTCTGGCGTAACGTGCTCCACCCGAGGCGTCCGGGGAGTACGGGTACCCCGGCGTCCGAGGCGTACAGATTCGCCTCCGTGATCACGGACGGCTTAAGGTGTTTACTTTGAGACGCAATCATGACTCATCCAGTTATTGGAAATTAAGTACCGTATTGTCGTTATTCAGTTTAATTAAACTTTTTTCTTCAGACTATATTCATATTTATGTCTAGTAATACATACTAATATTATAAATACGAAAGTATCGCTGACTGTCTGTCTGTCCGGCTTTCACGCCAAAACTACTGAACCGATTGTAATGTTTGGTACACAGATAGTCTAGAGCCTGAGAAAGGATATAGGCTATTATTATATATTGATATTACATCCCACTATGAGCAATAGGAGCAGAGTAGTAATAAAAAATGTTGCGAAAACAGGGGCAAATGCGGACGTACATATTGCTCCCATTATTTTTATAGGCGCTTATTTTTGACGATCTCCGTGGCGCAGCGGTCAACACGCCTGCCTGCGACGTGGAGGCCCCGGGTTCGATCCCCGGCCGGGTCATGATGGAAAACGGTCTTTTTCTAATTGGCCTGGGTCTTGGATGTTTATCTATATATTTATCTATTATGAATATAGTATCGTTGAGTTAGTATCCCATAACACAAGTCTCGAACTTACTTTGGGGCTAGCTCAATCTGTGTGATTTGTCCGTATATATTTATTTTATATCAACTGAGCTTTTTTTAATATTTTCGGTATGAACATTCCCACGGAAACGGGAACCACCGCACGCTGTAAACTGAAGCCCACGCGGACGTAGTCGCGGGCAACAGCTAGTACTTATACAATATGTAAAGAAAACCTTGTCCGATCCGTGAAGGTATTGTTAGGTATCGATAACTGATTCTACTAATGCCCACAAAGCCGGGCTAAAAATGAAAATGATGGTGATTGTATATGGTGTACATAGAAAGTATTATTCTATCTATTTACTTATATTTTCTTTGTGACTTTGTTTAACTGGAACTAATACTAAATTTATAAAGCCGTGTAGGGGAAAGGTGTAAACGATGGCTTAACAAAAAAATAAATAAACACTTAGTAAGACGCCAGTTTAATGAGTTTGGCTGTAATTAATTAAGCCGCTCTCTAGTTGAAATTGCAATAGAAATAATAACACGCGATAGATGTCCACTGTTGGACATAGGCCTTCCCAGGCAGCAATATGAATTGGTTCTGGTGTTATAAAAAAATATTTATAGCTTGAATTTTTTCAATAACCTCGACTTATAATGTATTTTTGTTCGATTTTATTTCCAAATTCGAAGCAATAACTTCAAATGACCTACAAAATGACCATAATGTGTTGCTCTATATTGGCAATTTATTTGATTTGTAACCTTTGAAATCACATTTGAAATACACTCGTTAAATACATAAAATAAAAGTTTGAACGTTCTGCATATTCGTAGATAGGTACTCGAAGAATCTAAGAATTCTGCGGGTATTGGTAGAAATTCGATTTGGAGTGTTCGGTAAACGATTTATCTCAATAAGTCATTTCACTTACCGTCACGAGCCACGGGATACGCTGTGGGTTATTTTCTCTGGGGTTCTTTCTTCTGGTGAAGTCGACAATTTTCTTTTCTGAATTTTCCGATTCATTGTTTTATTCGTACAAATTTTGGAAACGGCTGTAAAAATATATATTGATACAGACGCTAGCACATCGTACTACAAATTGTATTTTTTTAAAAATAGATTTTCTACTTTACCAATAAAGCATTAAGGTTCAGAGTTGATTTAAAAAAGTTTCGTGTAGCAACCTGCTGGGGTCTGTGCAACGCTGCGTTTTTAGGTTTGTGCACCCACAGCATTCTATGCCTCCGCTGTATGTCCGTTTGTTTCTTTTATTAAAGACACGCTAGGAAATTACACCTGTATCGTCCGATTCCTTGCGGGAATCGAATTCGCTACACGCAAGGCAGCAGTCGTACACACAGTCACTTTTTTTTTTTATACGAGTGAAAATGCGTTACGCACCGTACCCGCCGCTAGCTAGGCGACAGGCGTATGTGGGACTCGCCCGGCCGGAGCCGGCCGGGGGTGTTTTTAGTGGGAATACCCACTAAAAACACTCGGTTCCCTCGAGCCCTGCGTTGAGAGTGACCCGGGCTCGGCCCGAAGATCTGACTCCGGGCCACTCTCAGGGCTTACCGACCTAATGTAGGCCGGTTTCCGCGCCTAGGGAGGATTACCCGGGAATGGATAATCCCCAGACGTGGTGACCAGTGCAATGCGCGTGCGGGAGCTACCCACACACGCTGGTCACTCTCGGGGGCTAAAGGAGACGGGGGTTCGTCCCCCGCCTTCTTCGCCCCGCCCGTCTACGCCGGATGGGAGCGGCAAGAGCATTCTCTTCCCGCTCCCTCTCCGCTGCCTCCTTCTGGAAGAGGACGGTCTCGCAGAAGGAGGCGGCAGCCTCCCATGCACTCTCTCTTTCAACCATGGCTCGCACCATGGTTGCCAGGGAGAGGCTTCCGCCTCCGAGCGCCGCGATCTCGTTGCGTTTCGCCAGGCCGGGCACTCCACCAAAGTGTGCTCGGCCGTGTCGTCGAGAGAGTCACAGTGGTGACACCGCGGCGACTCCTCCCGACGGGCGACACGGTGCAGGTAGTGACCGAAGCACCCATGTCCGGTCAGTACCTGCACCAAGCGGTAGGTGAGGCTGCCATGCCGGCGCCCAACCCATCCCTCCAACACCGGACGAATCGCCCCAATCGTCCGGTGGCCGGCAGCTGGTGTGCGGAGTGCCTCCCTCCACCGACTCAGGGCCTCCCCCTGAGCCGCTATTCGGACCCGCCTTACCTCCTCGAAGGCGGGTCGTTCCCCCCGTTCCCGGGCCCCGACACGGTGTCGATGCACCTGGGACAGAACCAGGGCATCGACCTCCCACGGCGGCGTGCCCGCGAGCACGCAGGCAGCCCCATGGCTGACCGTGCGGTACGCCCGCACGGTCCGTGTCGCGATGACCCTCTGCGGCTTCCGCAGCAGGGCTACTGTGCGCCGGGAAAGGCACTCCGCCCACACCGGGGCTCCGTAGAGTGCCATCGACCGCACCACACCATGGTACAGCCGACGGCACGCCGAATTCGGCCCACCCAAATTGGGGAGGAGCCGTCCGAGGGCGGCTGCGACAGAACACAGCCGCGGGGCGAGGAGCCTAAAGTGCTCCTCGAAATCCCAACGGGGATCCAGGATCAGGCCGAGGTACTTGATGTGCACCTCGACAGGAACCTGGACCCCCTCCACCCGGATACGGAGCCCCGGTGGGGTTCTGCGTCGCGGGGCGTGGAATGCCATGGCCCTCGTTTTCTCGAGGGCCACTTCCAGCCCCAGGAGGCGGATGCGTCGGACGACCAGAGAGGTGCCGACCGACGCGAGGTGGACCGCCTCCTCCCACTCGCGCGCCCTCACCGCGACCATGGTGTCGTCCGCGAAACAGACCACATCCATTCGCGGTAAGAGCGCGCCACGCATAACCCAGTTGTACCCCAGGTTCCAGAGCAGGGGACCAAGCACTGATCCCTGGGGTACTCCTACCTTCATGGTCCACGACTGGACGCGACCCTCTGCGTCCTCGCATAGGACCTTCCTCTCGCAGAGGTAGTCCGACACGAGGGCGCAGAGGTAGAGGGGCACTTCGTGAAATTTTAGTGCCGCCTCTATGCATTCGTGAGGGAGGATGTTGAACGCGTTCGCGATGTCTAACGACACCGCGACGACACCCTCACCCCTTGCTGTGGCCACCTCAGTCCACCTCTTGAGGCGAGCCACCGCGTCCATCGTGGACCGGCCGGTCCGAAAGCCGTACTGGCAGTCCGCCAGCTGCGGTCCCCTGCTTTCCAGGTGCTCCTGGATGCGAGCGGCGAGAATCCTCTCGAAGCATTTGCCGCTCTCATCCAGGAGCACGACCGGCCTATAGCCCGACGGTGAGTCGGGGGGACGTCTGTCCTTGCGAAGGAGGCACAGCCTGCCCACCCTCCATCTCCTGGGAAAGCGGCCCGTCGCGATGCATGTATTCATGACCGCTCGGAGCCGATCCCCCAGGTGCTCCATGGCTAGTGCCAACACCTACGCAGGGACGCCGTCCGGGCCCGGAGCCTTGTTCTTGGCTCTGAGCCTCTCCCTGACGGACACACGGTCACTGTTCCAACCGTGTCGAAACTTAGGCCCCTCGCCCACGGCGACTTTTTGTTGCGATGCAGTCGCGCGTTTGGGAAACGCGCGACAGCATCTCTTCTAACGCGTGTTATTCTTCCAGCGCTACTGCGTCATTGTATGACGGACAGCTGCCCATGGACTGATATTAGAACGATAATTTAAACGGTTAGCACAATATTCTATACATAACAGACCGCTAATCTTGCCTCAACGAAGTCCATCTTTGTACTAATCCAAGGTATTTTTGTGTCACAACTACATCGCGACCGAATCGCATTTGCATCGCGACTGAATCTGGTCACGTGGGCGAGGGCACACAGCTAGCGACAGCTTCGCGTCTCTATGGATCATAGAGGGATGGATGCCACGCGCGACAGCATCGCTCTAAAAATCGCCGTGGGCGAGGGGCCTTACTGTCTGTTTCTCAGCAGGTTGTATCTCACTAAACGACCCTACGAGACATTTTAAATTGAAAGAGAGTTTAACCCGTTTATTATAATTCAAATTGTGTATATTACTAGTTAGTTTACTTAGTATTTTTTACAAATTTAACTTGTTATTTGTGAATAAATGAATAATGATTTTAAAACGCTTCTAATGATCTTACTTATCTATGACACGCCGGGAATCGCTTCGTGCTACGCGCGCTCCGCCGGCCAGTGTTGCCACTTAATGCCGCGGGGTTCTCATTCGTGGAGTCGCGGGAATTATTAACTGTACCATGAGTCTGTAGGTATTTTTGTTATTATAATTAAAATAAAGCTAATAATTGCCATCTCCATACAAGAAAAGTTTTTTAGCTTTTTTGCCATTATAATAGTTAAAATATAATAACAACATAATGGCCCCGATTCTCAAATTCAACTAAACAAATTTTAAGTAGTTAGCCCGCGCTCAATGTAAATCGACGTATTTTTGGCCGCCATGTTTATAATCGCGTCTAAACTATTCTTCATCATCTCAGAGTTAACCCAGTTTCATCCGAAACTTTTTCAGCTTTGGAGTCTGGGGTCCGCTTTAACAGCCTAACCTCCACAACCCGAAGGCGACATCGAAGCATTGCAGTTAGATCAATTGTTGGACTTTTTGAGGGCTCCAACAACCCGTAACGACTGCCATAACTGACTGACTGACGGCACGACCAGACCAGTGCAAATATTCATATTCACGCACATAAATATTTGCACTGCGCGGGGATCGAACCCGCGCCTCCTTGCGCGGCGGCCGCGTTCGCTACTAGTACGCCACAGAGGCTGTCGCGATAATCGTGTCTAAACTGTCTATGGAATATCTTAATTTGACAGGTTTAAACTAACATTTTATTTTTTAATGAAATAGAAAGAAAAACATGCCTTGAACTTAAATTTAGTTTACTTTGTGAACAAGGGAATAACCAATATCCGAATCCATAAAATAGCCAATATCCGAATCCATATAATAACCAATATCCGAATCCATATAATAGCCAATATCCGAATCCATATAATAACCAATATCCGAATCCATATAATAGCCAATATCCGAATCCATATAATAACCAATATCCGAATCCATATAATAGCCAATATCCGAATCCATATAATAACCAACATCCGAATCCATATAATAGCCAATATCCGAATCCATATAATAACCAATATCCGAATCCATATAATAGCCAATATCCGAATCCATATAATAACCAATATCCGAATCCATATAATAGCCAATATCCGAATCCATATAATAACCAACATCCGAATCCATATAATAGCCAATATCCGAATCCATATAATAACCAATATCCGAATCCATATAATAGCCAATATCCGAATCCATATAATAACCAATATCCGAATCCATATAATAGCCAATATCCGAATCCATATAATAACCAATATCCGAATCCATATAATAGCCAATATCCGAATCCATATAATAACCAATAACCGAATCCATATAATAACCAATATCCGAATCCATATAATAGCCAATATCCGAATCCATAATTATATGGATTCGGAATAGCCAATATCCGAAGAAAGAAAAGTTTTAAATTAAAGAGAAAATGATACTTTGTTGCAATCAGTGTAATGGAGGTTTTCTTCCTAACCCTTTCACTGACGCCGAGAATGTTGAATTATTCAGAGAAAGGTTCACGAGAGATGTAGGCAATAGAAATATTACGGAGTTTGCCCAAAAAATGTTATATTGTAATTCCAGATTTTGTTTGTCATGTCAGTATTAAAATATTTGTGATATACGCTCTGCGGTGGATGTGCGGCGTGGCCAACAGATAGAGCCACTTGGCACTATCCCAAACGGTATGGCATAAATAAAAAAAAAGTGACAGCAAATTTTCGACATTCGCTTTATTTTTGGCCATTACGGCGTAATTATTCCCTTGAATGAGAATTAAATGCAAGTAAAATGATAGCGGTTTATCATTCGTTTAACTGTAACAATAAAGCAATCATACTGGTTGGAAGTAATTGTTTGTTTGGATCCAATTGCTCGTTACCGATTTTCGGAGAATTTATGTATCTGTAGACTTATACGTACTTCACTTTAAATGTAGACCCTGCCGATAATATATTGTGAATCATTTTGCTTTGCACTACGCTTTTGTAGCGGTCAAATTACAAAGCTACATGTGTATGGTTTAGACCCAGATTCGGTACATTCGTTTGGGAATTCTTGCGAAAACTAAACATACGCCAGAAGGTACGAGTGCTGCACTACAGGCAGTCTCTGAATGGGGAAAAGCCAATCTTGTAGCATTCAATGCCGCCAAAACACAGGCGTGTCTTTTCACCGCCAAAAAGCGAGGGAATTGCATGATTTAATTCCCTCATCTCCGTTCCACCATCGGACGACCCGTCGTACGGAGAGTTTCCAACCTTACGTTGTTACCACTAGTACGATCCGGACGAAGCGTTTCGCCTTCTCCTTTATACCGCGTACATCAAGGGACTGGAACAACTTGCCGGCGGCGGTGTTTCCGTCAGACTACAATTTGAGTGTCTTCAAGGCTAGAGTCTAGGCTCTAATGGGAGAATAGGCTCTTAATAAACTAGCGCGCTTTACCATCAACGATCGCATCACTGCTTACCATCAGGCGGGATTGCAGTCAAGCACTGGTTTATAATATATATATAAAAAAAAGTAATTCCCAACTAAGAAATCCTTAGTTGCAGCCATAGTTACGGGAGATCCCAGCTTCGTATCATGAATGGGTGTCAGTCTGGGGCCCGACCTAAAAATGAAAGACTATGCAGTTGTCCCTTCTTTCGATGTGTTTTTACCCGTGCGAAAAAGTTAATTAATCGGGTGTAGAGTTCTCTCCAAAGTTTCCAAATACTTTGGAAACTACGGTAAGGCTTGTATTTTCGTTGAAGAACTTCGAGAGAACGCCCTCAGCTAATAATTAGCCTATAATGTTCCCACTTCTCGGCAATGGCCTCTCTCACTGCGAGAGGGAGTGGGCCGTAATCGCGGGCCCATTGCGGGTTGGTAAATGTTAGAATTTTTGGTTCAAGGATAGTAATTTCATATTCCACAGGAGAAGCGCTGCCCACTTCCCTGGTGAGAGTTCCCTTAGTCGCCTCTTACGACACCAACGGGAGGATATGTATTGGTACTATTGTAAGTACCACACGGGATGGATATGATGACACTAGTGACAGCTTATTCTAAGATCACTTCACCTAACCTTTCACGGTTATAGACACGATTAAGAAGAACGGGGAAAGTAAGAGAGGATAGTTTTAGTGCATTTACACAATATTATTTAAGGAACGGAATCACATTACATTCCCATTCCGGTATTGCTTTATGTAGATAAGTTCAACAAAGAAGGCGGTGAAATACGAATAAATTTATTCAGCGTCGCAAAATTGAAATCTCAGGTGGTCGTCTGCTCGCCTAGTGTGCGGCCAGCCTTACTAGGCCCCCCTCGGCCCCGCATTGTAATGTTATTGGGATTGAACGACGGTATTTGCAAAAAAGTACGAGGGGTCTTCGTGCACTGGTCAGGTATCGCCTTGGATTTGTATTCTGCAGACAAGCCTCCAAGCCAACCTGCGATCCAGTGTGATTTCGTAAAATCCACGCTCTGTATCATGGATTTTAGTGTTCTTCGAAATGGTACAATTTTAAATTCTTTGTTATCAGCCTGTAAACCGGACTGGGAGTGTAAATAGGAGCTTTTGCTAGATTTCGTAAATCCTCGTGAAGTCATCTCTATGCAATAATAAAAGTTTTGAATTGTTCATTTACTGACAGACTAAAGCATAATCAGATTGCATTGCATAGAGATGACTTCACGAGGATTTACTCTCTGTAAGAGGTAGCGGGCCATACTTCATTACGTAGTCTCAGTGCAGGTTAACACATGGACTACACAAGCATGTCAATTCACCGCCAAAAGCAGCCCGTTCACCTTAGCTCTTACTTTTCGGAATGTATCCTTGGATTGCACCAACCGTCTTCAACTTTTGGGAATTGAGATTTCCTCGAACCTTAACTTTGGGCGGTTTATTGGGTCCAAGGCCAAGGTTGGCTGCCAAGAAACTTGGCGTTATTGCAAAGGTCCGGTGGTAGTTCACATCAGGACAGCTTCTAATGGTACACAAAGCACAGGTCCGTTCGTGTGTGGAGACACCGACGGACTGGCCATGCTTTGCCTATGCTCCAGTCAGGCAAAGCGTGGCCAGCTTGTCGGTGTTCCATAGAATGCATTTTGGAGAGTGTGGGAGGGAATCGCATGATTTAATTCCCTCATCTCCATTCCATCATCGAACGACCCGTCGCACTATGGGAAAGCCCCATACAAGGCCGTCTCATAACCGTTTCACGTGAAAGTCATTGTTATGGAGTAAAGCTGATTAATTAATTTAGTCTTATAAATAAGCTGTCTTTTCTGTATTTTTTTAATTATTTTTTGCTAACCATAGTGTATATAAAAAGGCATCAAAGCTAAATCATGTTCAAAGATGTGATTTTGGCACAATACATTACTACAATTCAACGCCTCATTACTTGAAAGTTTTTGATATAAATGTATAAGTACTATACATTTTTGAAATGATTATAATCTCCTCATAACGTTTCTTAAATAATATTATGTAAAATAAATAAATTAATTAAAATTAACCAATATAGCTTAAGACAGTATAATTTTCGGATTACTTTAAAAAAAAAAAAAAAAACTTAACCCGTTTGCCGCTGTCGAGATATTTGTTGTATTACCATCTTTTCAAAAAAAGTTGCGCATACATACCACACAACCCAGACACCTGTCTGGGTCCGAATTTTTGTTTTTGTTTTTGGGGGAACCTTCAAAAGCCAATCGACGTCTGGGGAGTGAGGTCAGGGTGTGTAAGATTATTACCTCTAAAACGACCCTGGTGATTACTATCCGTACATAGGAGTAGTCTCCCACGACTAACAAGTTGTAATTTGCTGCCATTACTTATCAGTCAGTCATCATTTAATAATAAATAATAATAAACATATATTATTTATTATTAAATGATGGCTGAAAGGCTTCGGATGCGACTGGGATTAACGCTGGGATGATGAATAATAAACATTTTTTATGCAGCCTACTTATGTACATGCGATCCATTGTGTTAGTAACAATCTTATATAACCCATTTTACTAATAACTTGAACAGATTTTATCCGGCCCGCTAATGCTAATGTTATACAAAGCACAGGTCCGTTCGTGTGTGGAGTACTGCAGCCACATTTGGGCTGGTGCTGCTAAGTGTCACCTGGCCACTTTGAATTCGATGGAGAGGCGTGCGAAGAGGCTGATTGGTGACCCTGATCTAACTCGAGATGGTCTCCAAAGCCTAGAGCACAGGCGTAGAGTAGCCAGCCTTTCGGTGTTCTATAAGATGCTTTTTGGGGAGTGTGCGAGGGAATTGCAAGATTTAATTCCCCCATCTCCGTTCCACCATCGGACGACCCGTCGTACGGCTGGTTTCCACCCTTACGTTGTCAACACCACTACGATCCGGACGAAGCGTTTCGCCTCCTCCTTTATACCGCGTACATCGAGGGACTGGAACAATTTGCCAGCGGCGGTGTTTCCGTCGGACTACAATTTGAGTGTCTTCAAGGCTAGAGTGAATAGGCTCTTAATAAACTAGTGCGCTTTACCATCAACGATTGCGTCACTGCTTACCATCAGGCAGGATTGCGGTCAAGCGCTAGTTTATAATATACAAAAAAAAAAAATGCACACGTGGACTGAACATCTGATCATTGGTCTATTGCTACAGCCAACACACAGCTTAAACCGCTGGGTCCAGAACCATACAATTTTTCCCAAGAGTTCTTTACACAGGGAGACTTTTCATATGACATATTCTTGAAAAAATTAAGTACAGCCTAAAGCCTAAAGCCTAGTGGTAGGAAAGTCCTGACGATTTTTGAGCAAGTTTAAGCTGAACATAAGTTTATAGGCAAAGTTCAAATTGAAACTTAGAACAGAGTAGAAACATTTAAAATTGTGTGACAGTCGAATAAATTAACTGCTTTATTCCCTTTACTTCCTATACCTACAGCTATCATTAGGACTTATGGGCATAGTCATGCTCACCAAGTCTGGCGAAGTATTTTTGAGCAGTTGTTATTAGCTCAATACCTACACCGCCAATTCGTAATCACAAGTTTTTTTATAGGTAACTAGCTTTCCGCCCGCGGCTCCGCCCGCGGTTATATCGCGCTTTTTAGATTTCCCTCGGGAATATCAAATTTTTCGGGATAAAAAGTAGCCTGTATCCTTTCTCAGAGTCTAAAGATAGTCTGTGCCAAATTTCACCAAAATTGATTGAGAGGTTTAAGCGGGAAAGCGTAACAGACAGACAGAGTTACTTTCGCATTTATAAATTTGAATTATATACTAGTGCTTAACCGCAATCATGCCCCATGGTAATTAGTGATACAATCAATGATGCATAAACGCGCTAGTTTATTAAGAGCCTATCCACCCTAGCCTTGAAGACGCTTAACTTGTAGTCAGATGGAAACACCGCCGCTGGCAAATTGTTCCAGTCTCTCGATGATCCATTACAGTTGTTCTAGTCATATCAATCGCAAGTTTTTCACAATTATACGTGCTAGGCTTTATTATCAAAAAGGAATTGAGCTCACAATTTTTCTTTGGATACCATATTTAGCACTTATTATAATAACACCTCAGGGCACTTTATAACAAGAGCTTTCCGTGGCATAAACGAAATAAAGCTTCTAAATAAACGTGCTTCATTCTAAATAAACGTGCTCATCCAAGGGAAACGTTTTTCATTTGATCAACGTAACCGATCTCTCTTGTAACTAGAGGCGATATATTTTGTACAGGTTTAATTTAACCTGAAAAATTATTAGATCGAGATTCTCGACTATTTATCCAGACAAATACAGTGTTGCCTATACCCGTCGGTTGCAGATAGGAAAGCAATAAAAGTAGCTATGGTGACACGAGACGAATTTATTTCGAAACGAGCACAAATAAGATTTGTAAGCGCGGGTAAGTGCGGAGGTAGCTCAGATTTTCTTACGTATGTTGCGTCGCCAAGATTTACGAAATGAAGGATTTTGATACGATGCGAAGAGGGTCTAACTCGATTTCTCGTCTGGTACCTGTGCAGAATTCTGAGGGGATACACGCTTTTACATTTTACTTGAACTGATTAGATTTTAGTACTTATAGCTCTTTACGATAACAAGGAGACTGACATGTTTGCTTTTAGCTGTAGAAAGTAACTAGAAAATTTATCATTCTGGTGCAATATCTTTATATATATAATTCTGCTGTACGTGTGTATGTCATTGAACTCCTCCTAAACGGCTTGACCGATTTTAATGAATTTTTCTGTATGCGTTTGAGTGGCGACCTGGATGGTTTAGATTCACAAATCAGCCCGGCAAATGGCGCTGATCGCTTGAAGAAGCATGTGATCTCGGAAACGGCCCTAACGATTTCGCTGAAATTTAATATGTGGGAGTTTTCGGGGACGAGAAATTGATCTAGCTCAGTTTTATGTCTGGGGAAGCGCATATTTTCGAGTTTTCTCTTTCGCAATATTTCACGCATAATATGGGCGCTAATTTCGCGCGGCTTGACATAGCGGCTGTGGCGTAGGCGATAGCGGTATGGTCTACTCGCGATGACTGGTGTTCCTCGGTTCAAACCCGGCCAATCGCGAGTTTTTTTTTGTTTTAGACAAGTTTATAGTTTTTTTTTTTTTAATTTTTGTAGTTACTTAAAAAGAAAATTGTACATAAGAACTGACAGGGGAAAAAATAAACAAATATTTTAATTTTTTTTATTTAACTAAAATTGTACTTATGAACTAAAAGAGGACCCGATGGCGATCCCTGGGGGGGTTCGGGCGTCCCCGCAGTCTCCGGATCAACCTCCCTTTGGCGCGGCATCGTTGGTAGTGTTGTTGGGTTTAACATTGCTTCACCTCGCTCAACTGCCGTCTTCCTTCCTATTCACTCAATTTAAAACCAATGATGAAAAGTACAAATAAGAAAAGTAGGTGTGCACAGCGGGCGCACGTCCTCTCGTTTAAAGTGCACCTCTCAAACATTCGAGGTCTGCACTCCAATATCGATGCAGTCCACCACCACCTTGAGACTGAAAAGCCTCACCTACTTTTCTTGACGGAGACCCAGATCAGATGTCCGTCTGATGCGGCATACCTCAACTACCCGGGATACTCTTTGGAGCATCATTTCCTGCAGCGTGCTGGGGTCTGTGTGTATGTCCGCAATGACATCTGTTGCCGGCGTCTCCGTCACCTCGAAGACCCTCATCTATCGACCTTATGGCTGTTGGTTGACACTGGTGTAGACAAAATTGTCTACACCTGTGTCTACCGATCGCACAGCGGTGATCAGGAGGCAACTCGGTTATTCGGCCACCTCAGTGAGGCTGCTGACAATGCGCTGCATCGGCACCCTGACGCTCAGTTCGTCGCTCTGGGGGACTTCAACGCCTGCCACCAGGACTGGCTCTTCCCATACCAGAGGACCGACCACGCTGGGAGAGAAGCGCGAAACTTCGCGCTTTCTATGGGCCTTTCCCAGCTGGTAGAGCAAGCGACTAGGGTGCCTGATGTAGTTGGCCAGACAGCCAACTGTTTGGACCTTCTGCTGACCACTGATCCGGACAGATGTGTTGTAACAGTTTCCTCACCGTTGGGAACTTCAGACCACTGTCTGGTGAAGTCTGTGTCATCCTTCTCCCCTCCAGATCACGACTCTCGTGGTGAACGGAGATTGTGGCGTTACAAGTCAGCAGATTGGGATGAGATGCGCCACTTCTTTGCGTCTTATCCTTGGCAGCAGGTCTGCTTCTCTTCTGGCAATCCGTCGAGCTGTGCGGACGCTATAACCGATGTGGTGCGTCAAGCTATGGAGTATTTTATCCCCTTCAGCGACGTGCCCGTCGGTGGCTCAGCTCGCCCATGGTTCAATGCCGATTGTGTCCAAGCTGAACAGCATAAGCACGCGGCATTTCTCACCTGGGTTGACGCTCGTGACCGCAGAGCTCCGGATCTAAGCTCAAAGAAGAGAGCCTTTAACCGTGCTGCCAAGTCCTACAAAAAGGCGCTTAAGAGGGCTCGCTTCGACCGTATTACCCATATTGGCAACAAGCTATCTGCGCAGCCATCCGGTAGCAGATCTTTTTGGTCCCTTGCCAAATCGGTCGAGGCGAACTTCTGTCGACCCACACTGCCTCCGCTGGTGAGGCCTGATGGAACACTGGCCCATACGGCGAGAGAGAAAGCAGGTCTCTTTGCATCTCTCTTTGCCCATAGTTCGCGTCTTGATACTGGCAGTGCTACTCCACCTAATTTACCTCATTGCGGAGCTTCAATGCCGGAGGTTCGCATTAGGAACAAGGAGGTCCTGAGAGCACTGTGTCGTCTGGACGTGAATAAGGCTAGTGGTCCAGATGGTATACCAGCGATTGTTCTTAAGGCATGTGCGCCCGAGTTGTCTCCTGTATTGACGCGCCTGTATCGCCTCTCATTTGGGACTGGTATAGTGCCCAAGTCCTGGAAGCTTGCCAACGTGCAGCCCGTGCCCAAAAAGGGTAGTCGTGCCGATCCTACCAACTATCGGCCGATTTCGGTAACCTCCATACTCTGCAAGATTATGGAGCGTGTATTGAATTCGCGCCTCTTGGCTTACCTGGAAGGTAACGATCTCCTCAGTGACCGACAGTACGGTTTTCGGCGCAATCGGTCAACTGGGGACCTACTAGTGTATGCCACTCACTTGTGGGGCGAGGCCCTCGAGAGAAATGGGGAAGCGATTGCCGTCTCCCTTGATGTCTCGAAGGCCTTCGACCGGGTATGGCACGCTGGCCTTTTGAGTAAGCTTCCAGCGTACGGCGTTTCCGCTGGCCTGACTGGCTGGGTTAAAGACTTCCTGACTGAACGGTCCCTCCGAGTTGTTGTCGACGGATGCTCATCGGAGCCCATGTCGACCAATGCCGGTGTTCCTCAGGGGTCTGTTCTCTCTGCAACTCTGTTCCTGCTGCATATTAATGATCTGCTGATGCCCGGTATCTATGGGTATGCAGATGACAGCACAGTTGTGGAGAGATATCTGCCGGAAGCTCGGGCTAGTAAGGAGGCAATCTGGTCCGAAAGAGAGGCTATGGTCGAGCGTACGAGTGCTGCACTACAGGCAGTCTCCGAATGGGGCAAAGCCAATCTTGTAGCATTCAATGCCGCCAAAACACAGGCGTGTCTTTTCACCGCCAAAAGGAGCCCGTTCACCTTGGCTCCTACTTTTCAGAATGTATCCTTGGAGTGCACCAACCGCCTTCAGCTTTTGGGAGTAGAGATTTCCTCGAACCTTAACTTTGGGCGGTTCATTGAGTCCAAGGCCAGGGTGGCTGCTAGAAAACTTGGCGTTATCGCAAAGGTCCGGCGGTACTTCACACCGGGGCAGCTTCTAATGTTGTACAAAGCACAGGTCCGCTCGTGTGTGGAGTACTGCAGCCACATTTGGGCTGGTGCTGCGAAATGTCACCTGGATACTTTGGATTCAGTGGAGAGGCGTGCGAAGAGGCTGATTGGCGACCCAGACTTAACTCGAAACGGTCTCCAAAGCCTGGAGCACAGGCGTAGAGTAGCCAGCCTTTCGGTCTTCTATAGGTTGCATTCTGGTGAGTGTGCAAGGGAATTGCATGATTTAATTCCCCCATCACCGTTCCACCATCGGACGACCCGTCGTACGGCGAGTTTCCACCCTTACGTTGTTGATACCACTGCGACCCGGACGAAGCGTTTCGCTTCCTCTTTTATACCGCGTACATCGAGGGACTGGAACAATTTGCCAGCGACGGTGTTTCCGTCACATTACAATTTGAGTGTCTTCAAGGCTAGAGTGAATAGGTTCTTAATAAACTAGCGCGCTTTACCATCAATGATCGCATCACTGCTTACCATCAGGCGGGATTGCGGTCAAGCGCTTGTTTATAACTTATAAAAAAAAGAGAAAAAAATAAATAGAAATAAATAACTATTTAAGATTTTTTATTTAACTTTAAGTTGACTGAAACAAGAGCTCTAGGGGTAGAGAGAGGTATGATATCTTTGTTACAAATGTAGATGACAATGCTTTCCATGGGTATATTCCTAAATCTGCTGTTCCTGTGTACGTCACTGAATTCCTCCTAAAGGGCTGGTCCGATTTAAATGAAGTCTATGTATATAAATGAAAGTCGTGTTAGTCACTCTATTTATAACTCAAGAACCGCTTAACCAGTATGGCTCAAAATTGGTAGGGAGGTAGATAAGAACTGGGAGAAGGACATATCACATAGGATACTTTTTATCCCGTTCCCGTTGTTCCCGTCGTTCCCGTGTGACGTGACATGGAATAACAAAACAACTCAGTCAAAATATAAGTTAGCGGTTCATTTGCTAAAAATGGTACAAACACTGCTGCACTACTCAGCATATTAAAAAAAATCTTACCGATTGAATGTTGATGCATTCATTTAAAGCAAGGAATATAAATACTCTCTGCCGGTTTAATTTTTTTTAATAAAAGCCCCAAAGCAAACTTTAACTTTAAAATTTCTAATATTGTATTGCTGTGCCATTTACCACTTCACTAAATACTATAAAACAAAATTACTTTCCCTTTCCCTATGTTCCTTTGTATGATTAAATCTATAAAGCTACGAAACAGATTTTGATAAGGTTTCTTTTAATAGATAGAGTAATTAAAAAGAAACGTTTATTTGTATAATAACATCCATTAAATTGTGTCCATATCCAATCCATAAAATCGCAGTACAGCGGACAGAGCTCCGGCGGGATATCATGGCGACATGGAAAGTGTGATTGTCGCAATCCAGCACAGAGCACGCCACAATAGCGCCGGTAAGTCCTCTCTTTGAGAAGTAGCTAGAGAGGCGCCACGGCGTCCTCACCTTCCGACTGACGTAGGTCCTCACCGGACACGGCTGTTTCGGGAGGTTCCTGTTCCGTATAAGGCGGGAGGAAACGCCAGGGTGGCCACTGTGTGCATCGCCCTGAGGACACGGTGGAGCATATGGTGGAGGTCTGCCCGGCTTGGGTAGATAGAGCACAGCTGTGTCCTCGTGGCGGCGATCGGCGGCGATCTCTCGCCTCCGACCCTGGTCCGTGCCATAGAATAGAATAGAATAGAATACTCTTTATTATGTACACCATATAGATTACAGAACATAAATAAAAACATTTTACAAAGGGTGACACAATGGGCGGTCTTATCGCTAAGAGCGATCTTTTACAGACAACCTTTCGTGCCATAGTCCGGAGCAAGAGTGCATGATGGCAAGCTTTCACCTCCTTCTGTGAAGCAGTGATGCTGGCCATGGAGGAGGCGTAGTGAGGGAGCGGAAATCCCACTACTCTCACGTCTCAAACCGCCGCAGGAAGCGCCCTGATCGGGTGGCAACATCGGACTCCCGACCACCGTAGGCGCGGGCAAAAAAAAGAACTGAAGAAGAGCAAGAAATTCCACTTGAAGAGCGCAGCCTTAGTATGGCTCGACTTCGTGCTTCTCACTCACCAGAGCAAAGGGAGGCAGCCCATGAAACGGCTCAGTTGGCAATGCGAAATCGTCGAGCAAACCGACGGCAACCGACAGAGATCAAGTGCTAGATAATAATTTACGAAGCACAAGAAGAAATTCATCAAATACTGATTTGAATCGGGCAGCGTTTCTATACGCATATAATATAGCGCAGTGACGTTCGCATGAGGCCAATGGATGTTGTTTCCGAGTATTGTAGCACATTAAAGATTTCCGGAGAACCGCCAGGATTGTGCTCCCAAATAAAGAATCATTTAATAATAATATTTCTTTAAGGCGGAACGAAGTTCGCCGGGTCAGCTAGTATATATATATATATATATATATATACATATACACATATACATATATATAAATATCTTTAGACCCTGAGAAAGGACATAGGCTACCTTTTATCCCGGAAAAATTTGATGTTCCCGAGGGAAATCTAAAAAGCGCGATATAACCGAACTCCACGCGGGCGAAGCCACGGGCGGAAAGCTAGTATATATAATATATATATATATTGCACCAGAATGATAAATTTTCTAGTTACTTTCTACAGCTAAAAGCAAACATGTCAGTCTCCTTGTTATCGTAAAGAGCTATAAGTACTAAAATCTAATCAGTTCAGTTATATATATATATACTACCTGACCCGGCGAACTTCGTTCCGCCTTAAGTGAGAAGCACGAAGTCGAGCCATACTAAGGCTGCGCTCTTCAAGTGGAATTTCTTGCTCTTCTTCAGTTCTTTTTTTTTGCCCGCGCCTACGGTGGTCGGGAGTCCGATGTTGCCACCCGATCAGGGCGCTTCCTGCGGCGGTTTGAGACGTGAGAGTAGTGGGATTTCCGCTCCCTCACGCACTACGCCTCCTCCATTGCCAGCATCACTGCTTCACAGAAGGAGGTGAAAGCTTGCCATCATGCAGTCTTGCTCCGGACTATGGCACGAAAGGTTGTCTGTAAAAGATCGCTCTTAGCGATAAGACCGCCCATTGTGTCACCCTTTGTAAAATGTTTTTATTTATGTTCTGTAATCTATATGGTGTACATAATAAAGAGTATTCTATTCTATTCTATTCTATGGCACGGACCAGGGTCGGACGCGAGAGATCGCCGCCGATCGCCGCCACGAGGACAAAGCTGTGCTCTATCTACCCAAGCCGGGCAGACCTCCACCATATGCTCCACCGTGTCCTCAGGGCGATGCACACAGTGGTCACCCTGGCGTTTCCTCCCGCCTTATACGGAACAGGAACCTCCCGAAACAGCCGTGTCCGGTGAGGACCTACGTCAGTCGGAAGGTGAGGACGCCGTGGCGCCTCTCTAGCTACTTCTCAAAGAGAGGACTTACCGGCGCTATTGTGGCGTGCTCTGTGCTGGATTGCGACAATCACACTTTCCATGTCGCCATAATATCCCGCCGGAGCTCTGTCCGCTGTACTGCGATTTTATGGATTGGATATGGACACAATTTAATGGATGTTATTATACAAATAAACGTTTCTTTTTAATTACTCTATCTATTAAAAGAAACCTTATCAAAATCTGTTTCGTAGCTTTAAAGATTTAATCATACAAAGGAACATAGGGAAAGGGAAAGTAATTTTGTTTTATAGTATGTAGTGAAGTGGTAAATGGCACAGCAATACAATATTAGAAATTTTAAAGTTAAAGTTTGCTTTGGGGCTTTTATTAAAAAAAAATTAAACCGGCAGAGAGTATTTATATTCCTTGCTTTAAATGAATGCATCAACATTCAATCGGTAAGATTTTTTTTTAATATGCTGAGTAGTGCAGCAGTGTTTGTACCATTTTTAGCAAATGAACCGCTAACTTATATTTTGACTGAGTTGTTTTGTTATTCCATGTCACGTCACACGGGAACGACGGGAACAACGGGAACGGGATAAAAAGTATCCTATGTGATATGTCCTTCTCCCAGTTCTTATCTACCTTCCTAACAATTTTGAGCCATACTGGTTAAGCGGTTCTTGAGTTATAAATAGAGTAACTAACACGACTTTCATTTATATACATAGACTTCATTTAAATCGGACCAGCCCTTTAGGAGGAATTCAGTGACGTACACACGTATAGCAGATTTAGGAACATACCCATGGAAAGCATTGTCATCTGCATTTATAACAAAGATATCATACCTCTCTCTACCTCTAGAGCTCTTGTTTCAGTCTCTTTATGTTAAATAAAAAATCTTAAATATTTATTTATTTCTATTTATTTTTTTCTCTTTTAGTTCATAAGTACAATTTTAGTTAAATAAAAAAAATGAAAATATTTTTTTATTTTTTCCCCTTTTAGTTCTTATGTACAATTTTCTTTTTAAGTAACTACAAAAATTTAAAAAAAAACTATAAACTTGTCTAAAACAAAAAACAAAAAAAAACTTGTGATTGCCCGGGTTTGAACCGAGGAACACCAGCCATCGCGAGTAGACCATACTACTATCGCCTACGCCACAGCCGCTATGTTAAGCCGCGCGAAATTAGCGCCCATATTATGCGTGAAATATTGCGAAAGAGAAAACTTGAAAATATGCGCTTCCCCAGACATAAAACTGAGCTAGATCAATTTCTCGTCCCCGAAAACTCCCACATATTAAATTTCAGCGAAATCGTTAGGGCCGTTTCCGAGATCACATGCTTCTTCAAGCGATCAGCGCCATCTGCCGGGCTGATTTGTGAATCTAAACCATCCAGGTCGCCACTCAAACGCATACAGAAAAATTCATTAAAATTGGTCAAGCCGTTTAGGAGGAGTTCAATGACATACACACGTACAGCAGAATTATATATATAAAGATATATATATATATATATATATATATATATATATATGTATTTTATCAATAATTAAATTACTATATATGGTATAATATACGGTCAGAGGCACATTCAATCTAAGTGGTGTAGTGCTCGAAAGATCTCGCCTGATGAAGTCTACGCTTCGGCCAGCACCCATGCAGATCCATAACTCCGAAGGTTTCCAGCTCGAACTCCAAAATCGCTTCGAATGCCTAAGTGGCGACGTTGACGAGTACAATGATGGGTCTGTAGAAGCTGTCCGTACGGTCGGGACCAAGTATTTTAGGACGTACAAATTAGACTAAAAAGCTCTAGGACTATACTCCCGAGCGCATGGAGGACAGACGTGAGATGGTTTTGCGTTCGTCAAGTGATGCTTGCAGCTTGCTGGCAGCTCAATAAGCGGTTATCAAAGTCGGTTAACGGTCGTATAACGGAGGCTATAGAGCGAAACAGAGGCTCTAAAGTTTTCGCAAAAGATCTGACTATGGGGTATAGCCGGCTAAGCAAGCTGAAGACTGACGACGGCAAGATCATAACGTCCAGACCCGAGTTTTTGAAGGAAGTCGAGAATTTCTATGGATAGCTGAGACAAAACTCGTATTAAATCTTGCTGAAGACCCCAGAGCAAGATTAACCCGACATTACACTGAAGATTTTGCGGACGTCAGCCTGCAGGAGATTCGATTGGCTCTCAAACAGCTTAAAAACAACAAGGCACCGAGCGATGATGGAATAACGGCTGAGCTACTGAAGGCGGGTGGTGAACCGATGCTTAGGGCCCTTCAGAAGTTATTTAATTCCGTCAACGGAAAAACGCCACAGGCATGGCACAGAAGTGTGGTGGTATTCTTTTTCAAAAGGGTGACTTTTGAAAAACTACAGACTCATCTCACTTCTGAGTCATGTCTATAAGTTGTTTTCCAGAGTCCACACGAATCGTCTCGCCTGCGGGTTTGACGACTTCCAGCCTCCCGAACAAGCCGATTTCCGAAGGGGCTTCAGCACTGTAGACCACATACATATGCTGCGGGCTGCGGCAGGTTATACAGAACACCGAGGAGTATAACCTACCCCTTTGCTTGGCGTTTGTGGACTACGAAAAAACCTTTGATTCGATCGAGACCTGGTCTGGACTGCGTCTCTCCAGCGGTGCCAAGTAGACAATCGGTATATTAAAGCGCTGAAGGGTTTGTACAGAAACGCCATCATGTCAGCCAGAATACAGGACCAGCCCTCGAAACCAATAGCTCTGCAGCGTGGTGTCAGACAGGGAGATGTTATCTCCCCGAAACTGTTCACCGCTGCATTGGAGGAATGTCTTCAAGGTTCTGGACTGGAAAGGACTGGGCATCAACATCAATGGCGAGCATATTACAAACCTTCGGTTTGCTGATGATATCGTAGTCATGGCTGAGACCGCGGAGGACCTGAGTACAATGTTCGAAGACCTCAGTAGAGCCACTGAGCGAGTCGGTCTTAAAATGAACATGGACAAGACGAAAGTCATGTCTAATAGAATACTCTTTATTATGTACACCATATAGATTACAGAACATAAATTAAAATATTTTACAAAGGGTGACACAGTTAGGAAGGTCTAACTTTGAGAAAGAGTTCAATCGTTGAATCTAACTAGGCCGGGCTGCTTTCGGGAAGCTACGTAGATTCTTCTCGTCTGAAATGCTGCAGTGTCTCAAGACAAAAATCTTCCACCAGTGTGTGTTGCCAGTGATGACTTATGAAATTGAGGCGTGGTCGCTAACCATTGGCCTTATAAGAAGGCTCAAGGTCACTCAAAGGGCAATGGAGTGGGCTATGCTTGGGGTTTCACTGCTCGATCGAATATGCTTCTCTTTAATTTAATGTTCTGTGTCTCGTAAGATGAACTATCTACTTTGCATATATATTTATTATGTTTACTGCAATATTTAAATTACTAAATGACGCTGGTTGTCACTCCATGTTTCACCCCTTCCCACTGCTCGTGGTAGGACTTAAATAGACATAACATTTTTGAATCTTTAACTCTTTCTTTAGTTATCCCCTTCATTCGTAGGCCCGTTTTTAGGATTTCGTACTTATATAGTATGTTAACCCAATGTAGCAAATAAACCAGTTCTTAATTCTTACGTAACTCTTAAGTGGGAACACTTAAATTGTAACAGACGAGAAAAAACGTAACCCTATTAATACTGACCTTGGCTCAACACGGACTTGTCCAGTTTTTTTTTTAATTGAAGAGAGTGGGTAATTTATTGCGCCATATCTTCATCTAGCGAAAGCACTAGAAAGTGGTGAAAGGCGGTCATTTTGTGGGAGTTTTTCAGATACCAAAAATCGTATTTATACATATATTCCGGACCTTCATACCCCTGAAGGTCGGGTATATACGTATATAGTATACGTACGTAACCTCAAAATAAAAATATAAAAAAAAATATAAAAATATAAAAAAAAATATAACAATATAAAATAATAAAATATAATATATATATATATAATATATAATAAAAATATTTTTACAACTTTACAAATAAACCGATGTTTCTTGGCTCTCGGTGTCTGGCAGTATATTTTATGGCTGCAGCATGTATCCGTGATGTGATATACACAGCGCCGCGTCTCGCCGGATATTGGGATATTGGGTATAACTTGTGGATTTGACGCCGCGCCCGCACCCCAACTCCGGTACCTACCTTCTTTACAACCTGCTTACACGGACAGCTTTTACGGAAGGGTTTGCGGCACGTCTTTACTTATGAGCTTTGGCCGAAATGGATATTGGGAAATTTGTATCACGGTTATTGTTATTACCTGTAAGCCTATTTTGAAAATTCTTTCGCGGTATGTTTATTGTATTCATAGTATGCGTGATAGGCGTATATAGTAAGATAGGGGGATTTTTTAAGCGTATATTTGTGCTCGTGATTCTGTTCGTCATTTCGTTTTTGCACCTGTTCTTGTGGTCTTTAAGTTTCTGAGGCTCTAAGTTGAAATTTAATCTGGACCGCTGAAATAAAAAATTGCTCTGACGTTTTGAAATCGTATTTTAGTTTTCTATGAAATATCTGAATACTTTTTTGATTACCGACGAAAACATTTTACGCTAGGAGTCAAAATCATAGTATGCTGTATGCAGTTGGTGCACTGGTTAAAAAAGTCCTGTATAATTGTCTCAATCAAGTATGTATATATGTAGGTAATGTAGGAATTGGAATAGGAATGTGTCGGAACCATTACTTACATTGTTTTGTTTTCATATTCATTTTTTGCGAAATATTTATAGAAAATAAACGTAATTTCTTTTTTAACTGAATTCAAAAAAAGAAGCAGGCATATTCGTCACAATATTTTTTTTTGTGTATGTTCACCGATTACTCTAACACGCCTGGACTGATTAGCAAAATTATTAATAGGGTATATTTCCTAGGTGGTTCCATAGTCATCAGGTCAGGATCTGATGATGGAAGACCAGAGAAATCAAGTGGACTTTAAATAATCGTAGGGGGGACTAAAGCATTTCTAAGTTTTATAATTATGTGTTTTAAAGCACTACAATTTAATAAAGATCTGGAGTAGATCTGATGATGAAGCTGGGAGACAGTTGAGGGAACTCCTCAACGATTTACAGAAGCTATCATGTATTTCTGCTTGATTAATTTGTATTGACAAGAACTTTACGCCTAGATGAGTTGTGAGTTGTGACTGTCATTAGGACTCTGATGATGAAGACAAAGACCAGTTCAGGGAATGCCTCAACGGTTTACAGTAGTTATAAATAAATAAATTGTTTATTTCTCAGCTTTGTACATAATTTTTATAATAATTTTCTTAATTCTAAATAACACTGATGTATAATTTTCTTGAACTAGGTAGAACCTGTGCTTCAGGCGCAAAAGTGCTTCTTATAAATTTTTATTTTGCAATAAATTAACAATAAAAGTAGTACGTAAAAATATAGGACACAACGGTAGTATACAGTATTATTATTAGTATCCTGTTGCTTACGTAGTATTATTAGTTAATGTAATGATTATTTCTAAATTTATTTACATACTGTAAGTAGGTCTTCAGTCTGATCATATGACAAACCTTGTAGATAATTAGAAACAACATTCTTACAGTTAAAATAATTCAAATTATAAATATTTAATACTCTATTTAATCTATTGTATAAAAAGGGCCCTAAAACGTATAGAATTTGCGTGTGAATGCATATTTAGAGGTAGCGGTTGTTTTGCACACTATATCATTCCGCCTTTTGGTAATTATATTAGCATTGTAAGTAAGCGTAGCATGCTATTTAGTGTTATGTGCAGTATATAAATTTGCCGAACTGAGAAAACTTTGCAGGATATAAATAACTGGAAGTTAGGAAAAAGGAAAGACATAGAATTTTCTACTTTTAGAACAGCTCTTTGTGCACATTCCAGGGAGAAAAGGATAGATTTGGATGTTCCACCCCATGAAGTTATGCAACACTGAAGTATAGATTGACATCGAGCAAAATAAACTTGTTGGTGTCTGCAATGGAGCGCAGTTTTTTTAATACAAACATCACTTTAAGTACTCTTGTAACCAAACTTTTAATATGTTGTCTATAGGGTAGTATGTTAAGTTAACAAAGACTCCAAGATCTTTTAGGCACTTTGTTTCAAGGATCCTAGGACAGGTACAAGAAGTGATAGACGGTTTGTTACAGTGGTGAGCGTATAAATGGGAAACAATTGTTTTGTTGTCAACATTGCGCCTAGTGAAATGAATATATTTTCTCAGCATTCAGTGTTAATAGATCACAACGAAGCCAGTTAAGAGCTGATTTTAACCTGCCTGTGCTATGCTATACAACTCGGAAATCGTTTTGGCGGTGAAAATAATCGCTGTGTCATCGGCGTACGATATTATTTTGCCATTTACTACATTTAAGTTAAACAAATCATTGTAGCAGTACCTACAAACGAACAACGCGTCATACTGACGTCACACGAAGTCTGCATCTCACAATCAGAGTTTACCGTGCAATTAGCATACATACAACTTGCCAATTTCAGACGGCAGTCGCTTCACGGAAAATGTCGAAGTTTAGCCATATCAGCAGTTGGACTGGTAAAGCGGACCCCAGACTCCAAAGCTGAAAAGGCTTCGGATGCGACTAGGATTAACGCTGCGATGATGATGATGACAACTTGCCAATTTCAACTATTGGGCAAGTGGCTCACCAGACATGACATAACGCCCGTTTGGTCGCAGGATCCTCCCTTTTCTACGGAGGATGAGTGAACTTTACTCCCTGTTCCTCATGCCTCCACATTGGTGACCCCGAACATGAACGTGCCTTCGTGCTCTCGCAAGCTTCATCGGCGCCTACGGCTTCAAGGGGTATACTGACCACGAGTATGCAACGACTACGCATACCGGGTCATCACCCTCAGCCTCATCAGTATCCTCTGCACAGGCACAGGCACAGGCTCAGACATAGGCACAGGCTCAGGCACAGGCACAGGCTTAGGCTCAGGCTCAGGCGCAGGCACATGCGCAGCGCAGGCACATGCGCAGCACAGGCACAGGCACAGGCACAGGCTCAGGCACAGGCTCAGGCTCAGGCACAGGCTCAGGCACAAGTCACAGGCGCAGCACAGGCATAGGCTCAGGCACAGGCACAGGCGCAGCACCACCACAAGCATCGCAAGATACCAGACTCAGAACACTATCAACCTCCAATCTTCGGAGGGGAGTGATGTAGCAGTACCTACAAACGCCACAAATGAACAACGCGTCATTCTGACATCACACGAATTCTACATCTCACAATCAGAGTTTACCGTGCAATTAGCATACATACAACTTGCCAATTTCAATCATTGGGCAAGTGGCACACCAGACATGACACCCGTCTTGTCGGAGGATCCTCCCTTTTCTACGGAGGATGAGTGAACCTTACTCCCTGTTCCTCATGCCTCCACATGATTAATGTATGTAAGGAACAACGATGGACCAAGGATGCTGCCTTGTGGAACTCCAAAACCTAGAGTTTTTTCTTCGTCGCTAGTCATATACTCGATTCGAACACATTGCGATCTATCGCTTAAATAATCTTTGAAGAGTTTCAGCTGTGTTCTTCTTATTCCTAAGGCCTCCAGTTTATTCAAAAACAAAGGAACAGATACGGAGTCAAAAGCTTTTGTTAGGTCTAGGAAGATAGTTAAGACCTGGTTTCCATCACCGGGTTCTTACGCAACGTGGTCTGTCAGCTTTTGTACGGCATTCGCTGTAGACAATTTGCTTCTAAACCCGAATTGTGAAGGAGGCAATAAGTTGTTCGTTTCCAAGTAACTGACTAGTCTTTTGTTTATATTTGCAATATTTTGGACATTACAGGCAGTATAGATATTGGTCTATAATTATTCACTACATCTCTACAACCACTTTTATAAATAAGGATGTCCGTCGCTTTTTTCAGACGCTCTTTTTTGGCGTCTCTTTTTTCTCTTCAGAGACGTGAGTCTATCTAAATGTTACGCCATATTTGTCTCTTTAACATTTGTGGAATGTTGAGATATCACTCTTTCGTGCATTCGTCTACGTACTGACTCCGTACTTGCACCATTTATAGCAATATAGAATAGAATAGAATACTCTTTATTATGTACACCATATAGGTTACAAAAACATAAATATAAAGATTTTACAAAGGGTGACACAATGGGCGGTCTTATCGCTAAGAGCGATCTTAATATAGTCCTTAATAGCAATATAGTCCTTAGCATGGCACTGGAGTTTTGAGGGTTACTGCATACGTTAACTCAAATAATAAAAATTAAAAACTGCTTTCAGGTTATTTAACTTTTGCTGATAGAATATTTCAGAATACTTATCGTTCAAATTAATGGGAAAATCACTTTTATTTCAACTACATAGGTAGGAACGAATCAGGTTCCGTAAATCAATCGTATCGTGCAATTTATCACTTGAAGAGTCAATGGGAAAGGCTGGCGATAAAAGAGACTTTATTGCTGTAGGTACCTAAAATATCAAAAGGAGAGTAACCATTTGTTGGTTTCCGGTGATACATAGGTAGCTTGAATACCTTTCAGCGTTATGTGCCTAAGTGATCATTTTTTTAGTCTCACTGAATGCAGTTGAATGTCAATATTCTATACAGAGCGACTGTATAGCTGATCTCCATAATACACTTACTGGGTAATAGTGATACTCCTTTGTAAGAGTGGTTGTCAGATTTTCTGGCTGCAGACGATCTGCGACGACTGTCAAAGATTCAAAAAGTGGGCTAAAAGTGCTTTCCGAGAATTGGACGGGTCTTGGTATGTGAAAATGGTCACCCGCGATTCAACTGCGGCAAACGTAGCTTAACCTGATCGATCGAGCCGTGTGGAATAGCGGCGGTAAGATCCCTCTTTTAGGAGTAGTTAGAGAGGCACCACGGAGCCTTCACCTTCCGCCTGACGCAGGTCCTCACCGGACACGGCTGTTTCGGGAGGTTCTTTTTCCGTATAAAGCGGGAGGAAACGGCAGGGTGTCACCACTGTGTGGATCACCCTGAAGACACGGTGGAGCGGACGGTGGAGGTCTGCGCAGCTTGGTCCTCGTGGCGGCGATCAGCGGTGATCTCCCGCGTCCGACCCTGGTCCAGACCTTGGTCCGGAGCGAGAGTGCATGGCAAGCTGTCTCCTCCTGCAAAGCAGTGATGCTAGCAAAGAAGCGTGGCGGAGCACGTTAGGGAGCGGGAATCCCAGCGCCCTCATGTCTGGAGACGCCCTGGTCGGGAGAAAACATCGACCTCATGGCCACCGTAGGCGAGGGCTTGCGGGCGGCGAGCAGTGAGCAGCTCGCCGCCCGAAATGGACCAGGTTCTAAGTGACGGCGCGTTATGTTTCAAAGAGATGTCAGCATATCGTGACGAGGTCTACGAAGGCCGATGTCTCCTGGATCAGGGTTGCGGGTTGGTTAAAAAAGAAATCGCGGCCCTGGCCTACAGGCAAGTGAATGAACACGAATGGGTTTTAGTCAGTAAAAGTCTAACATTCCGCTCCGCTCAAAGCGGGAGAGGTCATTAGATGATTACCCACCCCAAACAAAAAAAAGGATCTTGGTCACTGGATCCTTTTAAATACCTCTCCACCTCACTCCAGTTCAAGGTTACCATCATCCTCATTTGTTAGTCTCCAGGGTAGCAGGCTGCTATCTCCCTTTCGATTTTTTGCCCTCCCTTTCGTCTCCTTTTCGAATCTCCCTTAAGAAATTTTGAGGCCCTCATCAAAATGAACCGATGACTTGGTGAAGGTCACAAGAAGCCGATGGATGCGGGGAGCATAAGACCGGTCATTGTGGAAAGCCTTGGTCCCAGGCCATTGTCCAGCAGTGGACGTCTATAAGCAGAAGAAGAAGAAGAAAAAGGCGCAGTAGCCAAACTTTAGACAAACTAAATTACAGAAAAAAAAAATATATTTAAGAAGACTAAATATTTATCATTACATAATGCACCATCCTCGAAGGATTTAAGTAAACAAGAAAGTCAGATTTAGCTGAAGTTTATTAAAGAAACTATCACAACTGCTCTCAAAACGTTGAAGGAAACATCGTGAGGAAACCTAGAACAAAAAACTTCGAAGCTATGTAAGAAAGAAAAGAAAGAAAAATTCTTTATTCCGCACAAACAAACCACACACCTACCAGCCTACACTGGGCCCGCGTGGCCAACTACGGCCCACTCCCTCTTACCGAGAGGAGGCCTGTGTTCCAGGAATTACAACATTATAGGCTGATTAATTATGTATGTATGTAAAGAAACTATTGGTGTTTCAAAATCAAATTTGAATTGGTAAATGTTCTGTTTGTTTTTTATTATTTTTTTTTAGTAATTTTATACGTAAACATAACTGTATTCGATAACCTTATTCTCCTTTGTTCACCGTACCTACTTATACTGAAAAGTACAACTGGCCGTCAGTAAGATGAACCGAACATTCTGTAACTATCAAGGTGTGAATGTACAACTTCTATTTTGGAAGCAGGTCGCTTCGATATTGTTGACACAAGTTTACGTCGAAACACCGATGTTCAGTTTCCTTCAGAACTAGTTTCTATAAATGAAAACTTCATAAACAGCTGATCTATTGTGTAAAAATCTCACTGTGAGAAGTAGGTAAGAGATCTTAGAGTGAGTTAGTGACAGTGTCAATCTCTTTAGTTAAGAGTGACAGCTTACTCCATTCCTAAGTTTTCACTGTGATATGATTACAAGCTCAGCTTATATAACTCTTTTTTTCCTGGATGGGAAATGATCAAATGGCCTCTCCCGCTCTGGGCGGAGAGGAAGGGCGAGTCAGATTATTACTGACTAAAACTCACCCGTATTTCTTCACTTGCCTGTGTGCCATGAGGGCCACGGTTTCTTTTTTAAACAACCCGCAACCCTGGCTCAGTAGGCATGTGTCTTCGTGGACTCCATCACAGCCTATAATATAATCCTTAAAAAAAAAGAATTCATAAACGTCAAATAGAAATTAAAATTTAAAAATAATTTATGGGTATAAATGTTGGCGATTCTGAAATATGCTTGCATAAAGGAAGATAAACCGCAAATAACGAGCGAAGTAAATTGCATTTCAATGTTCACGATAATAACGAAAAAGTACAAAGATCGCGTTGATTTAAGTCCTTATTAAGGATTATGAATAACGTAGTAACAGTTTAATATCTTCCATAATAGTTATTGCTTACCCACAGCAGTTTTTTTATGTATACAACTATAGGGTACTTACCTAGTCAGGACATAAATTCTGTCACCTGTTTCATCATCATCATCAGCAACTTTTTTATCGTCCCACTGCTGGGCACAGGTCTCCTCTCAAACAGAGAAGGACGTTGTGTATGTGATGGTGTTGTGCATCACATGTTTACTATGAAATAATTGAAACAAGTTTATTCATAATGTAACCTTTTATATAAGTACTAAAATGAATTTAACAGAAGATAGATTCTTATGATAATATAGTTTATTTAAAATGACATCTGCGATTTTGAATCCTTCAATCTGCGCGTCCAGCCGCCTATTGCAGCACGACCGAGGTCTATGTCAATATCGGCGGCTGCCTTAACCAAGGATGCCTTGAGTGACTCCAAATCGGGTTGAGGCTTTGGGCAGGTGGGAACGCCACAATAGCGGCGGTAAGTACTCTCTTTGAGGAGTGGCTAGAGAGACGCCACGGCACTCTCACCTTCCGCCTTCCGCAGCTCCTCACCGAACATGGTTGTTTCGGGAGGCTCCTGTTCCGTAGAAGACGGTAGGAAACGCCAGGGTGACATCACTGTTTGGATCCCCCTGAAGACCCGGTGGAGCATACGGTAGAGGTCTGCCCGGCTTGGGTAGAGCACCGCCGTGTCCTCGTGGCGGTGATCGCCGGCGATCTCTTGCGTCCGACCCTGGTCCAGGCCATAGTCCGGAGTGAGAGTACATGGCAGGTCATCACCTCCTTCTGCAAAACAGCGATGCTGGCAAAGGAGGAGGCAGAGCGCGTGAGGGAGTGGGAATCTTAGCGCCCTGGCGCACAGACAAGTGAAGAAACACGGGTGGGTTTTAGTTAGTCAAAGTCTGACACGCCCTTCCGCTCCGTCGAGAGCGGGAGATGTCACTTGATGATTTCCCATCCAAAAAGATAGGCTTTGAGCAGGCGTTTTCCTCAATGTCAGTGTCATATCTTGTAATATAACGTGCTCAATCTGGACTGGAGGGCCAGTCTTCGAGCCGGATGAATTCGATTTCATGCGCCGCCAGGCAGTCTTGTATGCTCTTTGCTCTATGAGCTGGCACCGAATCTTGCTGGAATACCCAACTGGATACACAACTGCATTCGTTTCTAACCTTTTTCATAAAAATGTACCTTTTTTTTTTAATTATTATAAATTAGTGCTTGACTGCAATCCCGCCTGATGGTAAGCAGTGATGCAATCGTTGATGGTAAAGCGCACTAGTTTATTAAGCCTATTCACTTAAAAACTTAGGAATAGGAAGGAAGACGGCAGTTGAGCGAGGTGATGCAATGTTAAACTTAAGACCAACACGACCAAATGATGCTGCGCTAGAGGGAGATTGATCTGGAGACTCTCCGCGACCAAACTCCCGACACAACAACATTTGGCGCATCGTACCCGCCACACGTCGCACCACAACTGCTCAGACCCGTCCTCCGTACGGCTTCACCAGACATCATGCCGAAACACGACGAATCGCTTGACGGCAAGACTTTGTCTGGTGGGTGGTAACTTCGCCGGCAGCCGATGTTATGGCCTACCACCCAGAAAACCTACCTCAGTTAAGTCCCAATAAGAAAGTTGCAAGCATACCATGAGCGAAGATGGAAAATTAGCTCGTTGGACACGCGGAACCGTTGCTGGCTTCTTCACTATTGTGTACGCGTACGGTATAAATTACATCATCCATAAAAAGAATGTTCCGACAACAGAAAACACTTTTTGCGTACCGTTACAACAAAACGCGGTATTTCTTTAGTCTCAGGTCCATTAAACTAGCGTTTCAACGATGTCCTGTTTTTCTTCGATATCCCAGAGAGCCTTTCGGTCTTCTATAGGATACATTCTGGCGAGTGTGCAAGGGAATTGCATGATTTAATTCCCCCATCTCCGTTCCACCATCGGACGACCCGTCGTACGGCGACTTTTCACCTTCACGTTGTTGACACCACTACGATCCGGACGAAGCGTTTCGCTTCTTCTTTTATACCTCGTACATCGAGGGACTGGAACATTTTGCCGGCGGCGGTGTTTCCGTCACACTACACTCACACAACAATTTGAGTGTCTTCAAGGCTAGAGTGAATAGGTTCTTAATAAACTAGCGTGCTTTACCATCAACGATCGCATCACTGCTTACCATCAGGCGGGATTGCGGTCAAGCGCTAGTTAATAATTTACAGAAAAAAAAAATGTCCGAAGCCCTAGGTCTTCATTTAACACCCTTGTCATCGTGCCAGAACCATGGTGAAAAGGGTCTTAACCCCATCTGAAGGCAACAGTTTCTGCTTACGTTTGGGATTTCTTTGAATTCGCGCCTTCACAGTTTTTAACATTGATATAATCCTAATAGAGCAAGGGCGACCACTTTTTGACCTGTCATCTCAAAGTTTTCATTTTATCGTTTTATCTATACTAATATATAAAGCGGTAGAGTTTGTTTGTTTGAACGCGCTAATCTCAGGAACTACTGGTTCGATTTGAAAAAATCTTTTTGCGTTGGATAGCCCATTAATCCAGGAAGGCTTTAGGCTATATAACATCACGCTGCGTTCAATAGGAGCGGTGAATATAAAAAACATATCAAAACGTACGCGCGTTAAACCGCGACGCGCTTCTAGTGGTACTATAAACCAATCTTTTGCTCATATTAAAATTTTTCAGCATAGCAAAAATATGAATAGGCGCGTAACCGCAACGATGCATCGCAATAGCTGCAACACAGTCTTCTTTATGCGTCCACTCCATATTTAAAAATGAGTAAAATTCTAAAAGGTGCACATATTACGTAAACAAAAGAAATATAAAAAAGTTTATACTGTATGACAATAATTATGACCTGACTAAATATAAAGCTGTGAGTTTAGTTTGAACGCGGTAACTATAGAACACTCAGAACGATTTCAAAAACTGTTTTGGATTTTTGTAGTCCGATTCTAGAGGAATGTTAGAAGCTATTTAAAATTACGCTATGACATGTAGGGGCCGAGCGTAAAGGGAGAACCCTATGTGAAAATGGACCCTATGTAATAGCGTGGACGGGTGATGCGATGCGACGGGCAGAATCGCGAGAAAAAGAAAGTTCACACAGATGCAGTCCCAGGCAGCAGCTAATTATTAAAAAAAGTAATAACTAGTATGTACTAACATACTAGTTATTACTTTTTTAAATAATTCATTACCTTTTTTCTATACTGTGAAAATTTGTACATTATATACAATATACATGTTTGAAATTATTTCATTATTATTATTTTTGGATTATACCTACTTAATATTAAAAGTTTTTGACTTCATATTTATGTACATGTAAATTTCTGTTTTACTTCTCCTTTCGCAGGTTTGCTGGAAGAAATTTCTTCATAAATAAGCAGCACCTTTCTACTTAGATCTTAATTTTGACATATCCCTATGTACCTATTTCATTGTGTGTACCTACATATAAAAAAGAAAAAGTTGTATAACACTTAGGTCTCTAATGGCCGCTCACATTGCAAAAGCGATCACCATTATTTCAAATGGCGCGAACTAAATTTTCTGTTGAACATACAGAGATAATTCATTTTCAACAATTGGATCCCGCCGCAGTATGAGCCCGCCCGCAATGAGATAAAATTAACCGTTTACCGACACACCAACCAACTATGCCATATATAACTGCGGTTAGCTGCAATTTAACTAGGGGATGACTGACTAGCGGGTAAATCATAACATCTGTACAGGTCGATCCATCTGTAGGGTAATTTTGCGTAACACACTCTCAGTAGCAATGGGTTTCAACTTGACAGTACAACCACATTCATTGTGTTATTTACGTTTTTGAGCAGACTCATTTTTAGAACATACGAAGCAAAGGATCAGTGGTATGCTTTAAAATGTTGACAGTCTTCGTGGCGTAGCGCTAGCGTACGTGGCCGCTGCGCAAGGAGGCGCGGGCTCGATCCCCGCATAGTGCAAATATTTGTGTGCATGAATATGAATATTTGCACTGGTCTGGTCGTGCCTCGAAAAACACGTTAAGCCGTTGGTCCCGGTTGCCATACGAACATCTAGTGGCAGTCGTTACGGGTTGTTGGAGCCCTGAAAAGTCCAACAATTGATCTAACTGCAATGCTTCGATATCGCTTTCGGGTTGTGGAGGTCAGACGGCAGTCGCTTCACGGAAAATAATTTAGCCTAGCCTCATCATCATCATCATCAACAACCTTTTAACGTCCCACTGCTGGGCACAGGTCTCCTCTCATACAGAGAAGGATAGAGCGTAATCACCACGCTTGCTCAATGCGGGTTGGCGATTTCAAACTTAAAGTCCAGGTTTCCTCAAGATGTTTTCCTTCACCTTCAGTCATTGGTGTCCAAGATATACTTAGAAAGTACATATAACTTTAGAAAAGTTACATTGGTACTTGCCTGACCTGGATTCGAACCCGCGCACTCATACTTGAGAGGCTGGCGTTTTAACCACTAGGCCACCACGACATCCAAGCCTAGCTGCCTAGCCTAGCCTAGTTTAGCCAAATCAGCAGTTGGACTGGTAAAGCGGACCCCAGACTCCAAAGCTGAAAAAGCTTCGGATGCGACTGGGATTAACGCTGAGATGACAACGAGTGTGTTACGCAGTCCATAGGTGACACGGTTGGTGCAGTGTTTGAGTGATCAAATACTGCACTGCGTGTCGCGGGTTTGATCCCCGCACGGAATAAATATTTGCATGGCCTCTTGGTAGCTGTTTCGGGTCTGGCTGTTTCTGTATGTGATTTTATATGTTTGTGAATGCGCCCACGATACAGGAGTAATTCCTAGTGTGTTACTAACCTAACGTTGTCAACGTTAAAAAAAAATTAATAGTAGGTATGTAAAGTCACCTCGGAAACCACGCCAAACCGTTGGTCTAGACAGAATCATAATGAATCCATTTTATTAGAACACGTATCAGCCCAATTGCGGAATACACTATTACTACCTATTAATTAAAATCATTTTGAAGAATATTGTTAATCCATATGTCCGAAAAATGTGTATTTTACAACGTAAATAAGGCAATGAATATTGTTGAACTGTCATTTTTTTTATGTTCGTAAAGGTTAACTAATGATTTCCGTGCAAGGCGGAAGGAAACGTTAGGGTGTCACCATCATGTGGATCAGCCTGTGGACATGGTGAGGATACAGTGGAGGTCTGCCCGGCTTGGGTAGAGCACCGCCGTGTCCTCGTAGCGGCAATCGGCGGCGATCTCTCGCGTCCGACCCTGGTCCAGGTCATGGTCCGGAGCGAGTCGCGAGCCGTCACCTCCTTCTGTGAAGCAGTGATGCTGGCAATGCCAGCGCCCTCACGCCATTAGCCGCCGCAGGGTCCCCCTGGCCGGGGGACGACATGGAACTCCCAGCCACCGCAGGCGCGCGCCTGCGGGTGGTGAGCAGTGGGCAGCTCGCCGCCCGGTAATGACCAGGCCCGAGTCGCGACGGCGCGTTGTGTCTCACGCGCGCCTCAGAGAGATGTCAGCACATCGTGACGGGGTCCACGAAGACCGATGCCTCCTGGGTCAGGGTTGCGGGTTGGTTAAAAAAGGAACCGTGGTCCTGGCCGTCGCACAGGCGATCGTTAATATGCTGCTACATAATAACGATCGCCTGTGCGACGGCCAGAGTTGCAGAGAGAACAGAGCAGGCAAGTGAAGAAACATGGGTGGGTTTTAGTCAGTAAAAGTCTGACACGCCCTTCCGCTCCGCCCAGAGCGGGAGAAGTCATTGATCCCAAAAAAAAAGGTTAACTAGTGATTAGCGACTATTTAGCCATACATTTTTGACTTTAACTTTAATCATCGCTTATGAATAAACCTCAAAGTTATAATAAAGGAATTTTTCGCTTACTCACAGGGCAGTGAAAGATTTATTTACGCTTAGAAACTCATTTGCCGCGCGCCCGAAATAAAAAGCAACTCAACAGCTTGAAAAATATTATTACGGTAAACGTGGGAGTGGGGGGAGGATCGCGTAATGTCCCCCTAATGTGCGCGCATAAAAAATCCCGCGCCGGCCGCGAATTCTTTGAATGGACTGAATTTTATGCAAATTTTCTTTATGGTCTTTTGGCGTTTGACGGGGATTAACACGACGGGGATATTCGACAGTTTTATCTTTTTGACGAGCGCCGGCGTAAAAGGGTTCAGTTTTTATGCCTCTCAGTAAAGATAATATTTGGAATGACGCGCCTTCATATACGCGGCCTTTTACAAATTATCAAATTAGGCTAATTAGATTGTTGCATGAGATTTACTTTGAAGCGTGTCATTTAATTTTCAGTGCTGTCGATAAGAAAATATTCATTAATACAATGAAAAGTATTGTAGTCAGTATAGTCATATAGTAGTCAGAGACTTTATTTCACTTTTTTCTTTTCTATCTTTCTTTTTTGCTCTTCTTTCTTATGTATATTGTATTACAGTTAGTCTTACTTTCTATTACATTACAGCTCTTAAATATACAATTTATTATATTATTCTATTCATCATCATATCAGCGTTAATCCCAGTCGCAACCGAAGCTTTTCAGCTTTGGAGTCTGGCTAAACTTCGATATTTTCCGTCAAGCGACTGCCGTCTGATCTCCACTACCCGAAGGCGATATCGAAGCATTGCAGTTAGACCAATTGTTGGACTTTTTATTACTCTATTATAGGTCTAGATCTTTTACATTATTCATCCCTTACTGCTACTTATACTCTTTTGTTATTTGCTAATATACCCGGCACACGTTGCAACACAACTGCTCAGACTCGTCTTCCGTACGATTACGTACAAGTCTATTAGATGATGTATGTATGAAGAAGTTTTTAAGGAGTCAGCGAAGACATGGGCTCTTTCGAAAGTACAGTAGAATCCCGACTACCAGGATCAAATAAATCAGTGGTATTTCGGCTAATTGAAAATTCAGGTAATCGATTTCAAATCTAATTAACCAATAATTTTGTAGAGTATTTTTTGTTATGTAATAAGTTTTATATGCGTTGTTTAAACAAAAGATTATATTAAAAGCAAATTATAACGATAATGAATTATGTAATTTGTTACTGCATTCATTATCTACTAGGCGGGAATAAACTTATCTAAAAATGTCACGTTGCACCGTCAAAACAGTTTTAAATTGGCAAATAGAGTTGAAACGAATGATAGCCTCCGTGGCGTAGCGGTAGCGAATGCGGTCGCCGCGCAAGGAGGCGCGGGTTCGATCCCCGCGCAATGCAAATATTTGTATGCATGAATATGAATATTTGCACTGGTCTGGTCGTGCCTCGGAAAGCACGTTAAGCCGTTGGTCCCGGTTGCCATACGAACATCTAATGGCAGTCGTTACGGGTTGTTGGAGCCCTCAAAGGTCCCACAATTGGTCTAACTGCAGTACTTCGACATCGCCTTCGGGTTGTGGAGGGCAGACGGCAGTCGCTTCACGGAAAATATCGAAGTTTAGCCAAAATCAGCAGTTAGACTAGTAAAGCGGACCCCAGACTCCATAGCTGAAAAAGGCTTCGGATGCGACTGGGATTAACGCTGAGATGATGATGTTGATGAGTTGAAACGAATGAGTTCGGATAATCGGGGTTATACTGTTTTTGGATCACTTAAACAAGGGACTATTTTTTTCCGAACGGGCAAATCATCATCATCATCATCAGCCTCTACTCGTCCACTGCTGGACATAGGACTCTTCCATGGCACGCCAACAAGCTCGATCCTGAGCAGTTCTCCGCCAGCCACTACCAGCCACCTTTTTGATGTCGTCGCTCCATCTCGCCCAAGGGCGTCCTACGCTACGTTTGCCGAGACGCGGTCTCCACTCGAGGACTCGTTTACACCAACGGTTGTCGGCCCTGCGGCATATGTGACCAGCCCTTTGCCACTTCAGCTTGCTAATCCTTTCAGCTGTGTCGGTGATTTTGGTGTTCTGTCGGATCACCTCATTTCTGATGCGATCCTTCAGAGGGACGCCTAACATAGCCCGCTCCATAGCTCGCTGAGCGGCTTGGAACGGGCAAATCACACTTCGGGATTAGGGAAAACTTTTGTTTTTGTTTATTCTTCAGTCGGGCTCCAAACTTATCTCATGTCTGTTAGTGATCGAGGGATTAGAAAACACCCATAACTTCGGGCAAACCTACTGAATTCGTGTTGAGGGATCAGACTCCCTGGATGTCTAAAAACCTGTATGTAATAGACAAGTACTCTTCCTTCAAAAATCTCTCTCATATCACATTTTCTTTCATATTCCGTTAAAGAAACCACAACACTCTCAATCACCGTCACACAGTACATATCTGGTTACTATATCATAATTTTATTAACACCGAGTGCTAACAAAAACTCTCACCGTCGCATACGCGGAGGGAATCCATTTAAAAACCTATTTCTCAGAGTCACGTAAGTAACGTTATAACCTGTCGATCCTGCAACGTCGCACTAACTCCTGCAGTGTGATTCTGTAACTCGCAGGGTAAATGCGAAACACACTATCAGTAGCAATGGGTTTCGTTTTGACAGTTCAACAAAATTCTTTAGCAGACGCTTTTTCCGAACATATGGAGTAATGGATTAGCAAATTGCTTCAAAATTATTCCAATTGATAATAATAGTGAGTTACGCAATTAGGCTGCCGTTCGGTTACACCGTGAAAATTTGTGTGATTTGATAGTGGAATGATCTGTCAGTTCCTATTTGGGAATGACAGCTTAATCAACTTTTTTTTTACACTGACAGCTGCTTCTAAGCTCACTTCTCTTAACTTTTCTTGGTGAGTTTTTACAGAATCGATCGGCTGGACTAAAGGAACAGTTTCCTCTTCCGTTGCAAAACACAAAAACCATTAAGTGGTTCGCTCTCGACTGCATCAGACAAGTGCGCAACAAACGCGGCAAGTAACATAGTAGGCTGACCGCGGCGGTGTACCTACCGAATTCCTGGAAGATCGGCGAAATCACACAAAAATAGGAAGAAAGAAAGGAAAGAAAATTTTTATGTTCCGCACAAACAGAACGCACATTACAATAATAATACACTAAAATCAGTTTTGCTTGTCATACAACGCACACGTTGTTGAGGTTGAATTCCATTATTGTCTCTGTCAGCTAACATCTATGAAGAAATTAAATATATTTAAGTTTGGAAGACAGATTCGGGAGACAAGTGAAAAAATATGTTGTTGTTTCAGTAGTAGTAAAAATGTTGTGATAAAAGAATGGTTCGTCTAAAAAAAGGAAATTATAAGATATGTTTTTTATAACTGTTTATTTATAGAGTCTTGTTTTAAAATTGAAAAAATATAATGTGTGAATGAATTATATGTGATTTAATTTCGAAGCTTTTACAAAAGGATCCCAAGAGGTACTGCATCCCATTTATTTTATAACTACAACACACGTAATTGTGTAAATACTGCGGCTTTTGCTACGGTGGTTTAATAGAGGAGATGTGATACCCGCCTTAGTTTGTAATCTCGTATTGTGTTTAACAATGAAAACAAGAAAAATGCAGGAATGCGGCATGTTAGTTTTTTTTTTATTAGAGATACGGAGGATGAGTCTGAGCACTTGTGTTGCGATGTGTGCCGGGTACAATGCGCCAAGTGTTGTTGTGTCGGGAGTTTGGTCGTGGAGGGTCTCCAGATCAATCTTACTCTGGCACAGCATCATTGGTCGTGTTGTTGGGTTTAACATTGCATCAACTCACCCAACTGCCGTTTTTGAGTGAATCCATCAACGATTGCATCACTGCTTACCATCGGTCAAACACTAGTTTATAATTATAAAAGAAAATATCTTTTTGTTATTCTTATTTTCATTTATTTTTGTTCGGTTTTAAATCCATTAAATCTTTCCATTTGTTATGCTTTGATGTTAAAAACGTATCATGTATCTAGGTGTCTAAACACGAATTTAAGAGCTCTACAGGTTAGCAGGGACATTGAAACCGACACGAGTAGTAACCCTACGGCGTTGAAATTTGTGGGTCATAAAAAATGCTCTTCATGTGTCAAATATTTTTACACCTTTTATTACCTTTGAAATATATACACCCTATATCGTTTTTAGAATCATGTGCTGAATTCATGGTCACGCGAGTATCCCTATATCCCTGCCATCATGTTAGCATTGAATTGCTGGTATCACCATTTATTGAGATACAGCCTCACCTGACCATTGGTTACGACCAATAAAGTCACTAACAAACCTATTTGTGTGAAAACAGTAGTCACACACTAATCTCAAAACCTGCGCTGTGCATTTTGATTACCTTTATTACCACAGTCGTAGTTTTTGTGCACTATTTCTGTTGTAACGAAGCCGGTGGCCGACCGCTATTTTATTTACAGAATAAATACAGTTGGAAGCCACACAAAGTCTATGTAAAACATTGCATGTGCATAAATATCCAGCATTCCACAGTTGACGTATGTGTGTAAATATTTCATGATATTCTTACAGTTTTATAAATTCTGCTGGTGGAGAGCCACATAAAATGTGCAAGTTGGTTGTTTGCGGGGAAAAACAGGGATCGTAAATCGGCGTCAAGCTATGAGTAAGTATATTAGTGGAGTGCTAACGATAATACAGATCCTCTCTTCATCCTCTTGATCCTCGCTTGACAGCCTCCGTGGCGTAGCGGTAGCGAACGCGACCGCTGTGCAAGGAGGCGCGGGTTCAATCTCCGCGCAGTGCAAATATTTGTATGCATGAATATGAATATTTGCACTGGTCTGGCCGTGCCTCGGAAAACACGTTAAGCCGTTGGCTCCGGTAGCCATACGTACATCTAATGGCAGTAGTTACGGGTTGTTGGAGCCCTCAAAAGACCAACAATTGGTCTAACTATAATGCTTCGATATCTCCTTCGGGTTGTGGAGATCAGACGGCAGTCGCTTCACGGAAAATATTGAAGTTTAGCAAAAATGAGCATTTAGACTGGTAAAGCGGACTACAGACTCCAAAGCTGAAAAGCTTCGGATGCCACTGGGATTAACGCTGAGATGATGATGAGGTAGATTGCTTACTGAGATTACTTATTGCCTGAGGTAGCTGCCACGCTGAAGCGTCCGTTATAGAAAACACACAAAAATCAATTCAGAAATTAAAATACGCCATGGCAGCTAAGGGATGACCAGTCCCCACTGACGGCGTCCGTTCACGAACATGACGTATGGATCAGCATCATTCAGCTCAACCATATTGAAGGGAACCCAATAACCCAACACACACGCCACCATCAGCGAGACATTTGAGTGAGCATGATATACTCTCAACAGCTAGAGTACAATCAAGTTAATAAAAAAGACTAACCCAACATTAAAATGCCTTACAGCACATTCGTACATTGTGCTCACACGTTTGCCATGCAATTATACAATACTAAGAAATTGAATCTACACAATGCTAAGATAGTTTTATCCAAGGTTCAGCAGCTCCAACAGTATCAAAATCAAAATCAAAGCATTTATTTCAAATAAACCAGTTACAGGCACTTTTGAATTGTCAGAAGGTCGGTCAGTCAATAAGATGAAGCTAGTCGCCCATTCCAAAGAGTAGGTACCTATGGAGAAGAACGGGCAAGAAACTCCATGGACACTCTTTTAAATTTTCAAGCTATTGTTACAAATATTTGATTACATCATTCATGTTGAAATCAACCGTGTGAGAACGATGCAGAAATAAATTGTACGCCGAGAGCGTCCATTATGAAAACACACAAAAATCAATTCAGAAATTAAAATACGCCGTGGCAGCTAAGAGATGACCAGTCCCCTCCGACGGCGTCCGTTCACGAACATGACGAATGGATCAGCATCATTCAGCTCAACCATATTCAAGGGAACCTAATGACCCAACACACACGCCACCATCAGCGAGACATTTGAGTGAGCATGACATACTCTCAACAGCCAGAGCACTATCAAGTCAATAAAAAAGACTAACCCAACAAAAAAATGCCTTACAGCACATTCGTACATTGTGCTCACACGTTTGCCATGCAATTATATAATACTAAGAAATTGAATCTACACAATGCTAAGAAAGTTTTGTCCAAGGTTCAGCAGCTCCAACAGTGTTCCCGAATACTAAGTTTAGCTCCTGTGTAGCTGTACAAGTGCCGAACACCTCTGTCAGCGATATAATTCCATAACGTACAGTATGCTTGGCTACATAGTGTGTAATAGAGGCTTTGAATTAATAACATAAACATTTACATATTAAAACTACAAGAGGAAAAATCAGAGAACAATCAGTGTATAGAAATCGGTCGCAGCTCAAGCCCAAGCCTTTTTGTCCTCAATAAAATGCTTTCTGACACAACTTACGTTTAATGAAGGATTTGAATTTATTCAGGCTCAGATCTTGAACCACCTCTGGAAGTCCATTGTAAAAATGTATACATTGGCATCTGAAAGAGCCACCTATCTTCTTGAGCCTTGTTACAACAAGGCTCAAGAAGATAGGTGACAAATTTATTGTACCTACAGGTACAATAAATTTGTGCCTGTTCTTAGTATTTATATTATGGACATCATTGTATTTTTTAAACAATTTTATATTTTTATGAGCATACAAAAGATTTTCATAAATATATTGAGACGGCACGGTCAGTACATTAATCTCTTTAATTTTTTCTCTGAGAGAGTGTCTCGGACTTAATTTATAAATTGCACGAACAGCTCGTTTCTGCAAAACAAATATTGTTTGAATATCGGCGGCATTTCCCCACAACAGAATGCCGTACGACATTACGCTATGGAAATAGCCAAAGTACACTAAACGGGCCGTCTCAACATCAGTCAAATTACGAATTGTTCTAACTGCGTATGTAGCAGAAATTAGTTTTTTTGTCAATTTTTCTATATGTGGACCCCATTGAAGCTTAGCACTCAAGAATAGTGTGCTGTCTTCAGATTTCAATTCTTCGCCCTTCATCAACACTTTAGTTTCCACCTGCCTAACGTGAGGTAGAGTAAACTTAATGCATTTGGTTTTTTTCTCGTTTAAGAGTAAATTATTAACATTAAACCAATGGACTAATGGACCGCAGCAGTTGCGTCGAGCTCGAGCGACGAGTACTTCTCTCCTCCGACGACGCCACCACCTGCTCGCCGACGGGGAGGACGCCGGCCGCCGGACCGCTTAGGACCTCGAGGCCCATCGGCTTCTGACAGGGTCCCAGCTCCCGGTGGAAGTGTGCAGCGCATGAGATGGACACAATCCATCAACGAAAACGTCATGCGCTCATACTATGGGGCTACAGAGGGAGGGAACAACCTGACCGCGTACCGTGTTCGAATGCTCTCTCTGTTTCAGGTGCTTGAGACAGCTGTCAACGTGTCAGCGCAACGACTTTCGGATCAGGTGCGGGTCATCCAGCGTAACCATATGCTGGATGATGTGGTACTTAATCGCCTACGTCTCGAGTCACGGAATAGTCATGTCACGTCTGCTTCGTCATTGGTCGCGGTACAACTTAACAGTGTTTCACCGCGACCCAACCACGTTGATGAAGAGGATGATGATAGGGCTATATCCGTGAGTCCCCAGTGCATTGGAAAATTGAGGAGATCTCAAAAGGGAGATCACGCTATTTACATCGTCAGTAACCTGCTGCTGACGTTTAAATAAAAGTGAAGTGTCATGATACCTCAGGTAGTCTCAGTTAAGCATTTGGCCTATAGCTTTGAGCTGCTTTGAAACTGAAGAATGTTTTCCGAAATCGAGACTTCCTACTATCATCTCAACTCGACGGTGGCGTAATGAATTGCTTCGTAAAGTGTGATCTCCCGGTGAACGTAACTGTCCTTTTGAAAGGGACTCCGGGATAATATTATAATAATAAATTGTCACTATACCTGTATTACTTGTGTCGCTAAGTAGGGTTACTGAGTTGTAGCTGGAAGAGTGCGGTAAAATAATTGACAGACAATTAAAACATGTCAATCAAAACTTCTACATTCGGTAAAGCATAGCCTCCATCATTGTCTGGTTGTAAAATTATATTTTGTAGCTAGCTGCGCCCTGCGGCTTCACCCGCGTAACTTTCGATCCCGTAAGATTCGCACAAAAGAAGAAAAGCACATAACAAAGTTCTTTATTCCATCACATTACATCAGGCATCTGTCAATATAAGTCCCGTCAAAATCAGTCCAGCCATATCAGAGATTTGTCGGAACAAACAGACAGATAAAAATGGTAAAAAAAGTTATTTTGGTGTATGTGCGGTATATATGTATGTACATAAATATATTCATATGGCTGTAGTAAAAATTATTATTTCAATATTATAAACAGACATTCCAATTTTATTTATGTGCGAGAAATGCTAGAATCCGTCTTTTCAGTGCCAATATGGTTGGTTTGTTTTCAGTATTCTTATCACTCCATTCGCTTATACCTCCGTGATGTAGAAATGGAAGAGAGCAGCTTACCTACTTTGTTCTGGAAGTACACGAAGTTAGTACCTATTTCACGTATTACAAACTTAAACTTGGCCGCCTTAGCACCTCGACGAATTATGTATTTAGTTGGCGTTCTGTTTCAAATAAACGAAATTTATTTCTGTTAATTTTTGTTTGTTGATTGAAAACAGCAAAGTAAATGTATCGCTGTGTATAAAACTATATTTGCTTTACAATATAATGTTGCACCTATTTTTTGTTAATTTATACTTGTTTTATATCTCGTGGAAACAGCTATGCTCGGAGTTTCTCTGCGTGATCGAATCAGAAATGAGGAGATCCGTAGAAGATCAAAGTCACCGACATAGCTCTTCGACTCGCTAAACTTAAGTGGCAGTGGGCAGGGCACATTTCTCGTAGAACCGATGGTCGATGGGGCAGTAAGGTTCTGGAGTGGCGGCCACGTACTGGAAGACGCAGCGTAGGGAGGCCCCCAACAAGGTGGACCGATGACCTGGTGAAGGTTACGGGAAGCCGAAGGTTGCGGGCAGCACAAGACCGGTCATCGTGGAAAGCCTTGTCCACCAGTGAGCATCTATAAACTGAAGAAGAAGATATCTCGTGGATAAGGATATCATGTTAATAAAAGTTGCTAATTTGATTTATGTAGTAGTAGGGCAAACGCTGTGACGTTATTTTGTAATGTCGGCACGTGGCCAGTGTCGTTTTGGAAAGTGGGGATTGTCTAACGGTCACTTCGCTCGGAGGCGCGGACCAGGGCAATTCTCCGAGGCGAAACTGTCTGTGTTATTGTCAAGATAGGAGGGTATATTTACACTTCTTGCTTTAATTCAAAACGTCACCTACGAAATGGAGCTCTTACCACCACACCAAGATGGTGACGACCCTTTCGCTCCGCCGTCGCTGACTTTGTCATATAGATTTATTTTATAGTGCAGTGTTGAGGAATGAAACTCAACTCGTATTTTTATTGGTGTATCTAAGTATGCAAAGTATTAGAGCAAGATCCCAGGGCCCCCAGACCCTTACTTATTTTCTCACAAAAAATATAAATGGTATAAAGTAGGGTTATTACGTACTTTGAGTGTGTGCATACCTGCTAGCTTGGATCGACGGCCAATTCATAGGCACCAGGTGCTAAAGGTATATAAATACAGTACTGATTTTTCTTAAAGTTTCAGTGCTGATTTTTTACATATGTTTTAGAGAATTTTGTTAAAAATTAATAATCATTATTGCCAGACACTTTCTATCGGCGCTTACCCTTACCAAAAACTTTAAAGCTTCAAAAAGAATAACATACTTACGCCCGTCAAATCCTTTCCATTTTTAAATATCTATCTATCCAGCGTAACACACTGTTAATCGACATTTGTATCATTTTGAAGAAAAATGTGTCTGCTCGACACGTAAATAACGCACTAAAGGTTATTGAATTGTCAGACTGAAACCGATTCCGATTCATAATGTGATACGTAATTGCCTGGCTGTTCCGAATAGTTTTGTGCTCATGATAAGCAGACTTATTGGGATTAGGGTTACAAACAAGAATTCTCTTTAACTGAATAATATTATTTATTCAGTAAATCACACATACAGTAAGTAAGCCGATCGCTGTGACAGAAGTAGTCATAGAAAAAACAGTGTCGCCACCTAACGTTACAACACATAATTAGACAGGCAAACACTCACTGAATATACAGCCAAGTATCAATATAAAATTTAATCCAACAAGACTAATTCTGAAGACAGATGACGGATTAGGACATAAGACATAACAAGAAAAAAAATATTTTTGCTCAAATTTAGTCAGTTACGTAATACGACCCGTATTCAAACCGACTGAACCCTGGACCGCTTGAACCCTGGAATTATTGTTCATCAGTAGGAATTGGGACCAGTAGAAGATTGAGGCGATTCCAGTAGGAGTTTTCAATTACTATTCAGCTAAAGTCTGATAGAGTAATAACAGTACCGACGTAGTACGTAGGAAACTATTAGCAATTGGTTCTTTGCAGCCGATGAACGTTATCAGTGCGAAATGAAGCGAGTCTTGATGGCGGCTGTGCAATTTCCGCTAGGTGGCGCGAGTTCCGAGGACGGAGGAACTACTAGCAATTGGGGAGGAGTATCGCTTGTTATTATCGTTTAACTTGGAGATTTTTGGACTAACTGACGCCGTAGAGATCGATATCCTATTAAATTTATTTACTTAGAACGTGATAATAATCTTCACATGACATTTATAAAGTTATTATGCACGCAATACGGCTTGATGTAAAGTAAGGCGACTTCACTCATTACGGTCTTTGCATATCACACGAGCAGTAAAAATGCAATTTTCTATTGACAGTTCAACAACATTCATTACGTTATTTTATATAAATGAAGTAATGTATTGTTTACCTCCAAAATGACTTAGATTGTGATGGAAAGTGACAAATCAAATCAAAGCATTTATTTCAAATAAACCAACTGGTTAATAAACCAATTCAAAAGTGTCTGTAACTACAGACACTTTTGAATTGTCAGGAGGTCGGTCAGTCAGTAAGGTGAAGCTAGTCGCCCATTCCAAAGAACATTCCAAGAACGGACAAGAAACTCCATGGACACTCTTTTAAATTGTCAAGCTATTGATACAAATATTTGATTACATCATTCGTTTTGAAATCAACCGTGTGAGAACGATGCAGAAATATATTTTACGCTAAGAGAGTCCATTATGGAAAACACACAAAAAAAAGACTAACCCAACAAATAGATGCTTTACAGCAAGTACATTGTGGTCACACGTGTGCCATGCAATTATACAATACTAAGAAATTGAATCTACACAATGCAAAGATAGTTTTGTCCAAAGTTCAGCAGCTCCAAGAGTGTTCCCGAATACTAAGTTTAGCTCCTGTGTAGCTGCACCAGTGCCGAAAACCCCTGTCAGCGATGAAATTCCGTAACGTACAATATGCTTGGCTACATAGTGTGTACTGGCTTTGAGTAAAAAAAAAAAAACAAACAATTACAAATTAAAATTACTAGAGGAAAAATCAAAGAACAATCAGTGTAAGTATAGAAATCGGACGCAGCTCAAGCCCAAGCCTTTTTGTCTTCAATATAATCCTTAACGCTATAAAATGCTTTCTGACACAACTTACGTTTAATGAAGGATTTGAATATATTCAGGCTCAGATCTTGAACCACCTCTGGAAGTCTATTGTAAAAATGTATACATTGGCATTTAAAAGAGCCACCTATTTTCTTAAGCCTTGTTGTAGGTACAATAAATTTGTGCCTGTTCCTAGCATTTATATTACGGACCTCACTGTATTTTTTAAACAATTTTATATTTTTATGATAGATCCTCCTTGTAAAAAATGACACTGTAATATTGATGGTGCACATGTAAAGATTCTATATTTTTTCTTTACGCAATTGGGATGTTTCCTGGGTAAAAAAAAATATTCATATCCATTCAGATAATAGAAAAATATTGGATACGTATATTTTGTTTTATCAAATCAATAACAATTACAATATAAAAAAATGGTGACGTCACTGCTCACTAAAAAGTGTAGCGTGCAGTGACGTCACACGAAACAAAAAATTAAGACGACAAAGTGCGTTGAAACGCACTTTGTCGTCTTAATTTTTTGTTTATATGAAAAAAAAATACGTGTCTGGTAATTTTTGGATATCTTACTGACGGACTAATTAGTTTTTATTAGTCAACTACCCTATTGGGATTCTAATTGCTAGAATGAACGCAAATTTGACTAGCCATTGGCGCCAATTTTCTTGTTCACAAACTAAATTTATGTTCAGTTTATCTACAAACTTTTGAAGGAGTTATTGCCTACCACACATTTTTGAAGGAGTCCATTGGCGCTCATTAAAATAAACGTTCATGTAAGTTGACTGCAGAAATAAAAATTATTTTTCAAGAGTCTGGATTTGTTAGTCCTGTCAAATGGTCAGGACTAAACTAACCGGTCCTAAATTGATATATTTTAGTAGCCATGTTTTTAATTACGATTAATTTAAAAACGTGGTTACCATGAAAGATTTTAAACAAGATTTTTTTTTATTTTTTTTTATATCATAAATTATAAACCAGCGCTTGACCGCAATCCCGCCTGATGGTAAGCAGTGATGCGATCGTTGATGGTAAAGCGCGCTAGTTTATTAAGAGCCTATTCACTCTAGCCTTGAAGACACTCAAATTGTAATGTGACGGAAACACCGCCGCCGGCAAATCGTTCCAGTGCCTCGACGTACGCGGTATAAAAGAGGAAGCGAAACGCTTCGTTCGGATCGTAGTGGTGTCAACCACGTGAGGGTGAAAACTCGCCGTACGACGGGTCGTCCGATGGTGGAACGGAGATGGGGGAATTAAATCATGCAATTCCCTTGCACACTCGCCAGAATGCATCCTATAGAGTATAGAAGACCGAAAGACTGGCTACTCTACGCCTGTGCTCTAGGCTTTGGAGACCGTTTCGAGTTAAATCTGGGTCGCCAATTAGCCTCTTCGCACGCCTCTCCACTGAATCCAAAGTAGCCAGGTGACATTTCGCAGCACCAGCCAAAATGTGAGTGCAGTACTCCACACACGAGCGGACCTGTGCTTTGTAAAACGTTAGAAACTGCCCCGGTGTGAAGTACCGCCGGACCTTTGCGATGACGCCAAGTTTTCTCGCAGTCACCTTGGCCTTGGACTCAATGAACCGTCCAAAAGCTGAAGGCGGTCGGTGCAATCCAAGGATACATTCTGCTAAGTAGGAGCCAAGGTGAACGGGCTCCTTTTGGCGGTGAAAAGACACGCCTGTGTTTTGGTGGCATTGAATGCTACAAGATTTTCTTTGTCCCATTCCAAGACTGCCTGTAGTGCAGCACTCGTACGCTCTGCCATAGCCCCTCTTTCGGACCGGATTGATTCCTTACTAGCCCGAGCTTCCGGCAGGTATCTCTCCACAACAGAGTTGCAGAGAGAACAGACCCCTGAGGAACACCGGCATTGGTCGACATGGGCTCCGATGAGCATCCGTCGACAACAAAACTCGGAGGGACCGTTCAGTCAGGAAGATTCAAGTCGACTGTATTTAGGTTAGCAATATATTAGGACCTATAAAAAATATGCAATAGAATGACGCCTTCGGAGTATATCTCTCTGATTAAGGTGTTAAAGCGGCAGACCACTTTCCTCCAACCTTCAGATGTGGAGTTCGTAGACCACTTCAACATCAGACTCCCTAACTTTATTAATTTTGATTTTGAGGCCTAAATTCCTCCTGGAGGTTACTTTAAATACTTAAATTTTGTGACCGTTAAAAGAACGTGGCCATGACTCGCCAGCTTGCCAGTTCGACAGGGAGTGCGTTCGTCACGCCGTGCGGCGGTCAGCGGAAGCACGTACACTCTATGGTCGCGTTCCGTTTACATGTTTTCGGCTGCGTTCACCGCCGCTAAACGTAAAAACAAGTATCTTAATTTTGCAGGACTAAATTAATATTTTGTAATATAATGCTAGGTACTCACACTTATTTGTATACATTTCCCTTTTTTTTAAAAAAAAAGTACAAGAAAGATTTACTGAACTTAAATTAAGTTTCGTTTGTGAACAAAGGATTTGGCACCATTATGTCTATTGTGTAATAACTATTCAAAAGCATAAAATGATATTTAAACGACATGACGTGCTCTTGTGTCATAATGGCTCTACTTTTGTGAAATAAATCCGAATTATCAACACAGTTTATAGTGCAACCCAGCTTGCAGGTACTGCAAGCACAAACCATGATTATGTGCCGTTGAGCTGGGATTATCGACCTGTCTGTAAGTGGAACTCACGGAGCTTCCAAAGCGTATACTAGCACGGAAATCAACGGCTGTAATGCATTTAACAAAACCTTTATGCCGTGGATATAAAGTCTATATTCGTAGTAATTTCGCATCAAAGTAAGCCTGTTTGTATTTAATCAACCGTCCTTTGGCCGATACAAAACAACGCAAAAGTTGTGTATTGATGTAAAATTTGATGCCGCCTGAGTGCTGTCAAAGTTCACTGACACTGGATATTGGGACCTTTATTTTGCTCCCTTTATGATTCCTTTATTAGAAGTCCGATGGCATAAAATAATCCACTGGGATGAGCAGTCAAAGGCAACACTGTACGTAATAACTTCGGATGGATTAGTAAGGTTATCACGGGTCACTTATTATCTGATCTAAAGGACTTGGAGTTGGAAATACCTAAGTCTTTGGGTGTATGCATTTCTGGTGTTCAGTAGCCGGAATGTTTGATAGCCAGTCTTAACAAAGGGCACCCAGTAACTGGGATTTTGCAGATCAGACAAGCAGTCGGTTCATCTAAATTATTGGTATTCAGACTGGAAATTGAGCCCAATATAGTGGTGAAAAGACTCGGCGGATTATGATGGTTGGGAGGCATTTTGAGGATGTTTTATTAAGCTTGATCTATGGCGTTCACCTAGTTGAAATTGTTCCAATAATCCCTTTATAGACACCCTCTATCTCTCTCTTTCTTTGTCGATTTCCATAATGCGTTACGGTGACAAAATACTACAGAAAAATAAAACAAGTGAAACAGGGCATAGAAAAATATCCCCATTTTTCTATGAACAATGAATAAGAAGTACAGTGAAACCTGGTTAAGTGAGACATCAAGGGGCCTGCAATGTCGTTTCACTTATAGAGGTATTCCACTTACCCAGTGTCTCAGATATACAGGTTTAAATAAATATATGTCTCATTTACAGAGGTTTATGCATATACTTAAAGGTAATCATACAAATGAATAAGTAAATAAACAATGTTATCTCAGTTACAGAGGTTTATGCATATAAAATTTACTCGCTGTCTCAGTTATAGAGGTAACTATGATGATAAATCGAAAGAACAAATCCCAGATATAAAGGCTTACCCCGTCCCACTAACAGAGGTAATTCAGTGCCAAAGTGTTGGGACCTCAGCATGAGTTCCAGTTATGGAGGTTTCTCACTTATCCAGGTCCCACTTAACCAAGTTTCACTGTATAAGAATTGTGCAAAGATTTCAGACGAAATCATTCCGATTTTCGCAACAGAGAGTTTTAGTAACCTCATTATGTCAGTACCACACAACCCGTTGGCTTTAAATTGTCTGGCTAGATTCAAATGAAATTAAATGGTTATTTCTGTAAGAAAATCTTCTTAAAAGATACTTTTCAAAGTCAACATTTTAAAACTAGATGACTCTGTCATTTTCTAGCTATCTGAAAAGACAAATATAATTAACTGCTTAAATTATACAAAAGCAACGATTTCACACATGAACCATTCCAATTTTCGCAGCAGAAGGTTTCAGAAACCTAATTAAGTTTGTACCACACAGTCCGGGTGTATTCACAGTGCCTGACAGCCTATTGAGCGCGTTGTGTTAATCTGGGCCCGTGTGCATTCGTACAATTGTCTTGCAGTCATCCAGTGTGGGATAGCATTGCATTCATCGCGGTGATTGTAATCCTCAATGCGAAAATGTGCCGGTTGCGTCGCAATACGGAAATGAAAGAGCGTTTGTGTGTTTTGATGACGACTTTTTTGATGGATACTTGTTGATATTTTTGTGGTTCGTTTTATGATTCATATACCTCGTAAGCTATCACGACGGATAATTTAGTAATCTTACATTGGTTACGATTTTAATTTTTTAGGTGCTCCAACACAGCACGCAGCCTACCAACACTAATTGTCTCACCTTCCCCTTGGTATTCCATTCAGAGGTGGTCAGTAAAAGATTGCTCTTAGCGTAAAGACCGCCAATTATCACCCTTTATAAAATCTTGGGGAGTAGGGGGAGAACAGTTTCTAAGATCTTACACTGGCCCAAATGTCAACCTCACCTGCCCGTGCCGGTGGTTCGTAATGAATAGCCGGCGGCGGCGCTTTCTAGCGTCGCGGTGCTCCCTGCTAGATAACAGACGAGGCAATGATGAACGAGTCCTCGAGTGGAGACAGCGCCTCGGCAAACATAGCGTGGGACGCCCTTGGGCGAGATGGAGCGACGACATCAAAAAGGTGGCTGGTAGTGGCTGGCGGAGAACTGCTCAGGATAGAGCTTGTTGGCGTGCTATGAAGGAGGCCTATGGACGAGTAGGGACTGATGATGATGATGAATGACGACCGAGCAATGGCGGTATAACCACACACCCGACTACGGTTGGAAGAGGCTGTAGCAGCCTTGGGGTCTAAATAACTCCAAAAAGGACTACGACGGAACGGGAAACCACTGCTACTATTTTTCCCAAGAAAGTCAGCATGGAATATGGAGGCCTACAGAAATGTTGATTTGTCTGGTGATCCGGCTGACGCCCGGCGTCACTTTTCCGGGACGAGTGGTGTGAAATGTGCTACCGGCCATGCGCTCGTGGTTCTTCAGGCGCCGCATGAAAATTCCGCTACTGTTGAACCAAAGAACAATAAATCGATCCGCTACCCCCACCGCTTTGGAACATAGAATGTGCGGGGCCTCAACCAACCTGGCAAACTTCAAATTGCTAAATTCTACGCGGTGGTGAGAGACGCGCTGGATCGAAACCGATGGAGGCAGATCAACCGTTCGAAATGCTGCCCCAATGCTGACCACGATCCTCAGACATGAGGGACCGACTGCAGAGAGAGTAAAATCTTAATATTAATCATCATCATCATCTCAGCGATAATCCCAGTCGCATCCGAAGCTTTTCAGCTTTGGAGTCTGGGGTCCGCTTTTACCAGTCTAACTGCTGATATGGCTAAACTTCGACATTTTCCGTGAAGCGACTGCCGTCTGACCTCCACAACCCGAAGGCGACATCGAAGCATTGCAGTTAGACCAATTGTTGGACTTTTGAGGGCTCCAACAACCCGTAACGACTGCCACTAGATATTCGTATGGCAACCGGGACCAACGCCTTAACGTGCTTTCCGAGGCACGACCAGACCAGTGCAAATATTCATATTCATGCATACAAATATTTGCACTGTGCAGGGATCGAACCCGCGCCTCCTTGCGCAGCGGCCGCGTCCGCTACCGCTACACCACGGAGGCTGTCAAAAATCTTAATATTAATGTTTTGTAATGTACAACGTCCTGTCCCACTGTGCGCACGCGCCTGTTGGCACTATGATCTGTCGTGAACTCTGTTGTGCGCTTAGTAACCACACTGCAAATCCAAAGGTATTTGGGAAAAAATATAATTTAATATAAAAAGTATTATATTATATTCTTTTCAATTATATAACTTTATAAACTATTGTATAGCATGATAACATTTTATATAGCAGTGTGTAAAATGTTGCTACTACATGTTAAGAATGGTATATATTATAAACGTTCCCACACTAGTTTAACTCATCACTCATCGTCACATCATATTACAAAACTTAACTCACCTTAACTACAAAACAATGCAAAATTAAAGTATGGCAATACTTACGAATTTAAGCTACGAGGAGACAACAACTAATATGCTTACATCTTTAAGAAAACTTTATATTTTAAATGAAATTGTGGCCACATGTTATGTAATACTATATACGTACTAAGTTTTTTGGAAATAAATTATTATTATTATATTATAACATTCTAAACAGCCTCCGTGGCGTAGCGGTAGCGGACGCGGCCGCTGCGCAAGGTGGCGCGGGTTCGATCCCCGCACAGTGCAAGTATTTGTATGCATGAATATAAATATTTGCACTGGTCTGGTCGTGCCTCGGAAAGCACGTTAAGCCGTTGGTCCCGGTTGCCATACGAACATCTAGTGGCAGTCGTTACGGGTTGTTGGAGCCCTCAAAAAAAAAAAAAGTCCAACAATTGGTCTAACTGCAATGCTTCGATGTCGCCTTCTGGTTGTGGAGGTCAGACGGTAGTCGCTTCCCGGAAAATGTCGAAGTTTAGCCATTTCAGCAGTTGGACTGGTAAAGCGGACCCCAGACTCCAAAGCTGAAAAGGCTTCCGATGCGACTGGGAGTAACGCTGGGATGATGATGATTATATTATAATATTCTGTAACTATTAATGTACCTTTTAGTTCCGCTGAAGCTTGGATAATATTATAAAACTAAAGTATAATTGTTTATATCATGTTACAACTACTTGTAAAACATTTTGTAACATAAAGTTGTATAACATCAACAACAAATTATAACTCTTTTTACAATTTTATTTTAAAGTTAGGCATAGATGTTGTTCAATATTCTCTCACGTTGCTGATCATCATCATCATCATCATTTCAGCCGAAAGACGTCCACTGCTGGACATAGGCCTCCCCCAAGGTTCTCCACGACGACCGGTCCGACGCCTCCCGCATCCAGCGGTTTCCCGCGACCTTCACCAGGTCGTCGGTCCACCTTGTCGGGAGCCTACCCACGATACGTCTTCCGGTGCGTGGTCACCATTCGAGAACCCGTCGGCCCCATCGGGCATCGGTCCTACGGGCAATGTGTCCAGCCCACTGCCACTTTAGTGTTGCAATTCTTCGGGCTATGTCGGTTACTCTCGTTCTTCTGCGGATCTCTCATTCCTGATTCGATCGCACAGTGAAACCCCAAGCATAGCCCTCTCCATTGCCCTTTGAGTGACTTTGAGCCTTCTTATAAGGCCCATTGTTAGCGACCACGTCTCAATTCCATAAGTCATCACTGGCAAAAAACACTGGTCGAAGACTTTTGTCTTGAGACACTGCGGTATTTCGGACGAGAAAATTTTACGTAGCTTCCCGAAAGCAGCCCAGCCGAGTTGGATTCGACGATTGACCTCTTTCTCGAAGTTGGACTTTCCTAACTGGATAGTTTGTCTCAGGTACACGACGTAACTGTCAACGACTTCGAGAACAGAGTCTCCAATCGTTATAGGAGTCGGTACAACATGGGCATTAGACATGACTTTCGTCTTGTCCATGTTCATTTTAAGACCGACTCGCTCGGAGGCTCTATTGAGGTCTTCGAGCATTGTACTCAAGTCCTCCGCGGTCTCAGCCATGACTACGATATCATCAGCAAACCCAAGGTGTGTCATGTACTCGCCATTGATGTTGATGCCCAGTCCTTTCCAGTCCAGAACTTTGAAGATATCCTCCAATGCAGCGGTGAACAGTTTCGGGGGGATAACATCTCCCTGTCTGACATCACGCTGCAGAGGTATTGGTTTCGAGGTCTGGTCCTGTATTCGGACTGACATGGTGGCGTTTTCATACAAACCCTTCAGCGCTTCAATATACCGATAGTCTACTTGGCACCGCTGGAGAGACTGCAGTACTGCCCAGGTCTCGATCGAATCAAAGGCTTTTTCGTAGTCCACAAACGTCAAGCAAAGGGGTAAGTTATACACCTCGGTCTTCTGTATAACCTGCCGCAGCGTATGTATGTGGTCTACTGTGCTGAAGCCTTTTCGGAAACCGGCTTGTTCGGGAGGCTGGAAGTCGTCAAACCTGCAGGCGAGATGATTCGTGAGGACTCTCGAAAACAACTTATAGACATGACTCAGAAGTGAGGTGGGTCTGTAGGTGTTGTCACCCTTTTTGAAAAAGAGTACCACCACACTTCTGTTCCATGCCTGTGGCGTTTTTCCCTTGACTATGACGGAATTAAATAACTTCTGAAGGGCCCTAAGGATCGGTTCACCACCCGCCTTCAGTAGCTCAGCCGTTATTCCGTCATCGCCCGGCGCCTTGTTGTTCTTAAGCTGTTTAAGAGCCAATCGAATCAAAACCATCTCACGTCTATCCTCCATGAGCTCGAGAGTGTAGTCCGAGAGCTTTTTAGTTCTATTTGTACGGCGGGTCTTAAAATACTTAGTCCCGACCGTACGGACCGCTTCTACAAACCCGTCATTGTATTCGTCACGTCATTGTATACGTAGCTGATATGGCGGTATAATTGGGGGCGAGCCTATTCATGTATTAACTTGTAAACTAGGCTATGTTCATAGATTACTGTTGATCGAATCTGTGGGAAAACTCACCGTAAAATGTTAGATGAAGTGACTTCAAGGTGAGTTGTAAATACTCAATACTCCAATAATTTGTTGCATTCCATAATGTTACATAATAGTTCGTATATTAAAATATAGAATTAATTATGAAATAACTGAATAAACAATAATTATATTATTATATCAAGCCTTTTGTTTTATTTTTGTTATCGGAGAGAGGATGAAAGCCCTCTTGTTGAGGAAAAAAAAATAAGTAATAATTAAAATGGTATCATTAAAGCACAGTATTTTATACTTTTATGGTAATTATATTTTATAGAAGTATTAATATAGTGGTTTTGATTTTATTGTGTAGGTATTGTGGAATGTTATTAACATAAATTGTGCACATTCAATTTTAAATTAACAGTATTTTGGTGTTCAGTATTTTGGGTTTCATACGCTTTTTATTGTTGTGGTTTAAAATAAATTTATTTTCTAGGTGTGCAAAATGAATGGAATGTAACAAAAAAGGTTTTTATTCTTGTTAATTTATCATTAAAATATTCGCCAATAGAGAATCTCTAGTATTAGTTGGAATGATATCATACTCTACGATCACTTCTCTTAAGTTTATCTTAGACTAGCTGCACCGCGCGGTTTCACCCACGTAGATTTCAATAGGTTTTTTTTTATATGCTCCGCTCCTATTGGTCGCAGCATGATGTTATATAGCCTAAAGCCTTCATGGATTAATGGGCTATCCAACGCAAAAAGATTTTTTCAAATCGGACCAGTAGTTCCCGAGATTAGCGCGTTCAAACAAACTCCTCGGCTTTATATATTCGTATAGATTATAAGGATTACAGAATCACACTTTCGTACCTATACCTATTTAAAAATGCATAGTTGGCTGTTGTTTGTTTGGTTTGGCACCGCTAGCCGCTAGCACGACACGACATGAGTACCGACATGGTTGTTCGTACGAGAGCCAATCTCCATATAAAATAGATGAAGGATTTTTACACGTGCTCGTGTAGTCACGGCTTTATACTAATCAAATGTTTTTTTTTTGTACTGTATATATACATTATGATAATAACTATGCTTTTTTTTTTTACGGGATATAGAAGTACTAGTAAATAATGTTTATTATTTACTAGTACTTTTATATCCCGTAGTTTCACTCGCGTAAGCAGTAGTAGTACCTATAATAAATATATAAAACTTAATTTAATGCCTAACGAATGTATAAAGGAAATTTCTTTAAAATCGGTTCAGCCGTTTTGGAGAAGTCCGAGGACAAAGACTGTGATAGGACAATTTTATATAATACTAGCGGTCCCCAGCGAGTTCGTTCGCGTGGAGTTAGTTATGCTCCGCTCCTATTGGTCGCAGCGTGATGCTATATAGGCTAAAGCCTTTCTGGATTAATGGGCTATCCAAAGCAAAAAGAATTTTTCAAATCGGACCAGTAGTTCCTGAGATTAGCGCGTTCAAACAAACAAAGAAACTCTTCAGCTTTATATATTAGTATATAGAAAAGTATAGATATAGTCAATTAGTGTGGTATATTAGTCCCTTTAGAATTGTAAGCAGGGTTTCATGTATGCGATAAGTTGGGAGTTATTTCAAGCTGTATTTATTTAATCCATTTCGAAAATTGGGTTCGAGTATAGAATTTTCTTTAGTAATAAATAATATTTTCATTCGTTCATAGTAATTATCTTCATGTATGTACTCAGTATAATAATAACTTACAATTTTTTTATTATTATTATTGATCTTTAACCAATAATTATATTGTACTTTTGGAACCGCTGTATGCTTTATTACTTGATTCAATAGAGTAATGCTACCATAGAATGAAGTGTTAGTATTGTTCGGATCTTCATTATAAAAAAAACTTCAACAACAAAATCTTGGAGCTCTGGTTTTGGTAAATTGTTCTAATCCATACTAATATTAAATGGGACAGTGAGTTTATTTGTTTGTTCCCCTTTCACGCTGTAACTACTGAACCGATTGCTTTGAAATTTTGCAGACGTAATGTTAGAAGTCCGTATTAAATAATAGGGTACTTTTTATCCCGAAAAAATTGATATTCCCGAGGGAAATATAAAAAGCGCGATATAACCGAACTCCACTCGGGCGAAGCAGCGGGCGGAAAGCTAGTATTACATATGCGAAATTTTGTGAGTAAGACATGAATGGTTGGAATATGGATGTTTGTAACTCTTTCACACAATAACTACTGAATGGATTTAGATGAAATTTGGCACACAGATAGTTTATAACCAGGAATTATACATAGGATGTTTCATCCTGATATTCCTGCGGGATGGAAACTTTCGCGAGTGAAACCGCAGGGAGTACCTAGTGTATTATGTTTTGTAAATAATCACAGGATAAAAGCTGTTTTTTTAAGGTTCCGTACCTAAAAGGTAAAACGGAACCCTATTCATGAGACTTCGCTGTTCGTCTGTCCGTCCGTCTGTCACCAGTCTGTATCTCACGAACCGTAATAGCTAAACAGTTGAAATTTTTATTTTTTTATTTTTATTGCTGCTATAACAAAAAGTACTAAAAATAAAAAAATAAGATGTTTAAGGAGGGCTCCTATAAACTTGACTTTTTTGCCGTTTTTTGCTCCATATTAATAACGGAAATAGACAGACGCTTGAAATGTTCACAGTATATTCGGTTATATATTAAAATTTAAAAAAATATATTGAATTAAATAAAATAAATATTGTAGGGCAAACGTATTATTTTGCCATTTTTAAAGATAATATTGTACAGAACCTTTCGTGCGCCAGTCTGACTCGCACTTGACCGGTTTTATGTAAGTATTACAGTCCTACAAGGTTATTAGCTTTTTACCAATAATACTGTCAAAATTAGAGCAGATTTAAAATGTGCCTTAGTAAAACTTCCCAACAAACTACAATTTTGATTACCTCATTCGGTCCCCGCAGACCAAATAACATAAAAGTACGATTCACCATCTATTGAAATTCAAACCTTATATCCATACCATAAGGTTTATAGTAGGTTACGTCGTATAAGGTTACTAAAGCTAATAATTTTCAATTTTATGGGAACCTAACTGTTTATGTGTGGTTCTATCGCTGTTTATATATTTTTTCGATTAGGGACTTCGAAAAATTGCTATCTAAAAGGTTCCATAAAGTTGGAGCGCAGTTCAAGGCAGTTTGGATTTATAGTAGAGCTCAATTTTTTTTAATTAAATTATAAACTAGCGCTTGACCGCAATCCCGCCTGATGGTAAGCAGTGACGCAATCGTTGATGGTAAAGCGCACTAGTTTATTAAAAGCTTATTCACTCTAGCCTTTAAGACACTCAAATTGTATTCCGACGGAAACACCGCCGCCGGCAAGTTGTTCCAGTCCCTTGATGTACCCGGTATAAAGGAGGAGGCGAAACGCTTCGTCCGGATCGTAGTAGTGTTAACAACGTCAGGGTGGAAACTCGCCGTACGACGGGTCGTCCGATGGTGGAACGGAGATGGGGGAATTAAATCATGCAATTCTCTCGCACACTCCCCAAAATGCATCCTGTAGAACACCGAAAGGCTGGCCACTCTACGCCTTTGCTCAAAAAACGAAAAAATCAATATACGAAAAATATCACAGTACATGTAAAACCAGCTCCGACACGACACGATGACGACACGGTTGGTACAGTGGTTGAGTGATTGATCAATTCCCCCATGGAACAAATATTTCTATGGCCTACAGGTTGTTATTTCGGGTCTGGCTGTTTGTGTATGAGTTTAAATGTTTGTAAACGCACTCAGGAGTGATTTCGAGTGTGGCGTAAAGTTAAAAAAAAAAAAAAAAAAACATATCAAGTCATTTATTTATTGCCGATACCCCCAGGTTACACAAGTCAAAAGTAACAAAGAAACAGAGAAAAGTAAATAAAAACACAAACTGAAATGAAATTCAGCTCACAATTTAAAAGCCAAATAGGTAAAACAAAATTCAAAAATAAAAACCAGAAATTTAAATAAAATAGAAATTCAAAAACCAAACTACATGAAATACTTATCACAGCACAGCTGCAGCCACCTTCGCAATAAAATCGTGTCCCATTGCCCGGCTACTAAGGACTCACGAAGCGGTTTTCACCCGCGCCCGCCGCGGTGGCGGTATTTAGTTTTATTTTCAAAACTCACGAGATTGGAGGTTTATGCGGTTACGCAGCCGTCGCGGTAGCGATTATCACCCGCAAAACTTGGCAGTTGATTATCGCAAGACGGGCGGTTGCAAGATGGGCGGTTGTAGAACGCGCGGGAGCAAACCGCCGCGCCGCGGCTGCGGGACCTACTACTAATGCCCACAAAGACAGGCTAAACTTTAAAAAAAAAATTCGCCTAAAAAATTAAATATTATTTCGCAAAAAGAGGTAACTTAATACATGTGCGGTGAGCAACCCCTTCCGCGGGCGGCGGGGGGCAGTGCACGCGGCACCTGTGACGTGGTCGCGTCGCTATTCGCTTATATTAATAACGGTGTTGTCACTTTTTTAAAAATTACCAAATTTCTGGGAAATTGGAATTAATTCCCGGGAAAAAAGGATTATTTCAAAATTCATTAGTATTTTACTATGATAATTATGTAAAATTTTATATTATATTTGGTCAAGTGTTTACCTAACCTTTATTATCCTTATGGGTCGGACAGGGTTTTCTTTACATATTGTATACCTGCATTCTACAGAAACTGCGGGCCTGCAACCGCGGCGGATGCGGGTGAAAACCGCTCCGTGAGTTTGGAACCGCCACGAGTACGGCGTAGAAGCGACGTACTCTTTTTTCTAATGACGTCATGGAAATCATATCAGTTCTAGCCTCGGCAAACATCGCTGACACGCTACAAAACTATGACAATAGAATAAACCTAAACGTGTCGTTATATTGGACACGTAATATTATAGGTGTACGAATAAGTTTCCGCCGTTTAACAAAAGATGTCCTTACTAAGAGATTTCGTTGCAATTGTCAGATGTAAAATGTGATATCGTTAGTTCGGACATCTGGTAATAACATACACTTAGAGTAATAGTGACTCTGTATCAGTATCACATATTATTTTTGTGCAAAAATGACGAGTTTTATGCTGAATAAGCGTCATTTGCGGGAACTTATGTTACTTCTTTAATTTGAAGAAATCGCGGCTGAAGCCCATCGATTGCTTGTAGAAGCTTACGGTAAAGCTACTTTAAGAGGGAGAAGTTGTCGTGAGTGGATTCAACAGTTTAGAAACTGTGAAGCCAAAGAACGTAGTGGAAGACCGAAATCGTAGGAAAACACGGAATTGGAAGTATTATTGGAGGAAGATAGAAGGAAGAAGAAACACGCGCCCATTACTACTCCAGATATGACAAAATTATTCTCCTACGTGATAATGCTCGTCCGCATGTTCAAAAAACGGCGGAAACTTTTTGTACACCTATTAAAGAAATAAATTATTTAGCAAATTGAGAAAATGTCGCTCATTCTTGTTAATTTAGGACTGTTAACAGTCTGATGGGAAATCTGTCAAAAAAATCTATGATTTTCCTAAATATTTGTCAAGCTAAGGTAATTACGTAACACTCTATCAGTAGCAATGGGTTTTATTTTGACAGTACAACAACACTCATTGCGTTATTTACGTTTTCAAGCACATACATTTATCGAATATATCAAGCATTGGATTGGCAATATGCTTCAAAATGATTTCAATTCAAAATTCAAGGTCATTAGATGTACTTTGACACTTGTGTGAAAGGGCAAATTGACGTAGGTACAATTAGTGTGTGTGTGATGAGCGGAGCAGAGACGTGGTCGCTCACAATGGGCCTCATACGAAGGCTCAGAGTCACACAAAGGGCAATGGAAAGAGCTATGCTCGGAGTTTCTCTGCGTGATCGAATCAGAAATGAGGAGATCCGCAGAAGAACCAAAATCATCGACATAGCTCTTTGGCCGCTGCCTCGAATCTTGCGGGCAGCGGGCGGCGGCGGCGGCGGCGAGTGAGCGGTAGGATCTTATGCGTAAAATCAAACGGATCGGTTCTCGAAAACAGCGGCGCGGCAGCGTGGCGGTGGTGGGCAGCGAGCGGTGTATTTCTCGCGTTCGAATCTTGCGGGCAGCGGGCGGCCAGCGAGCGGTGATCGAGCGTTAGGAATAAATTTGAATCAAAAAGATGTTGCTGCCATTGTTCAGTCATTTCTTTCGCGAATAAAAACAAATATCTCGTAGACACAATCGTGAACACAACACTACGCGGCTATTTTCGAGAACGGGTCTTCGATGCCCGCTCGGCTCCCGCGCCGCCGCCGCCGCCGCCCCGCTGCCCGCAAGATTCGAGCGCCTTTGAGTCGCTAAAATAAAGTGGCAGTAGGCAGGGCACATTGCTCGTAGAACCGATGGCCGATGGGGCAGTAAGGTTCTGGAGTGCTGGAAGACGCCGGTCGCGGGAAGCCGATGGATGCGGGCAGCCACCACTCTACTGATAACTGATAACTGATGGCAGTGGACCTCTATAGGCTGAAGAAGTGTCGCTAACTAAATTTGTGAACTTCTTCTTCAGCCTCTAGAGGGCTACTGCTGGACAAAGACTCCCCAAAGCTTGCCACAATGACCGGTCTTGTGCTGCCTGCATCCATCGGCTTCCCGAATATGAACAACCAAGCAAAAATAAATCGCCTTAGATTTTTACAACTACGGTATAATACAAACAGTATAGCAATTTATAGAAGAAAAATAAAGTAACTACCTACCTATACCACAAGAAAGACAGTTCCGGTATCATTTTCCCCTATTGCCGTACACATGATTGTAATGGTGTATGACGCATTTCCCTGAAGCTAATGGACGTTTCCCATTACCGACATAAGATAATCCCGGCTTTCTGCATTATGCGTCACTTTGTTGTATCTATTTTGCTAACCATCTATACATCTGATTACTCTGTGTGTGTGCGTGAGTGTATTTTTGATTAATAATCCTCTGGACAGAATTTTGGGCATAGCGGTATTGTATAAGTCCCAAGACCGATATCGGTCACGGCAGTCAATCTTAGCGGAGATAAGTTATCGATCCAGATATATTTTAGTGTAGTGCAAAAGTGTGTACGTCGACTGTTCCTGAGAAATTCCTAATAGAGAATATTATTACTTCTGTGAATCCAACCTAGGACTGCATGCTCAGTAGTTACGATTAAGACCACGAGAACAACTGGGTAGTTATATAGTGGATAGAATATCTTTTCGAATACAAATTACATATAAAATATGTAAAGAAAACCCTGTCCGATCCGTGAAGGTATTGTTAGGTGTCGTTAACTGATTCTAATAACGCCTACAATGCCGGGCTAAACTTAAAAAAATCCCGCTAAAAAATAAATATTATTTCGAAAAAGCGAGGTAACTTAATGCATGTGCGGTAGGCAACACAGGCATACATGCACGGGTGAAGGGGGGCAGTGCACGCGGCACGTGGTCGCATCGCTATTCGCTCCGTCACAAATGGTGTTGTAATTTTTTTTTAAAAGCACCAAATAATTAATTCGCAGAAAGAAAAGATTATTTCAAAATTCATTTGGTCATGTGAATACCTAACATTTATTATCCTTTTGGGTCGGACAGGGTTTTCTTTACATATTGTATGAAGTAATAATAGTAAGGCGAGAAAGACCAAAGATGAAATATTGGAGAAGATGGATAATTTGTATTGCTTTAAAAATGATATGAGGCGAAGAGATAAAAGAAAGAGATGGAGTTATACATAAATTAGCTCCATCTCTAGTTTTTCACAAGGTGATAGAGCAATACTGACTTGACAACACGTCACTATACGACTCTAGTATACTTAGGAAGGCTTTGCAAATGCAAAAGACTAGATTTTATCAGAATGTATTTTTAGGGCATAAATTATAACACGCGGTTTTAACAGTTGTGTAGAATGGCTCACACACAGCTAACTTAGGCAGTGTGACAATACTAATACAACATTTATTTTTTTTAATTGGCCCGTAATGGGAACCTATAGGTATATCAGTACTTGGAAACTTTCGATAGCGGTTTTTGCCTGAAATAACGAAAACGAAAATTATAAATACTCATAGTCAAATGACTATTCATTAACAACATTTATTTTATCTGAAATCACATAGTAATAAAATAAAAATTAATATATTAAATTACGTTACAAACACAACACATTAAATGAAATTAAGTTATAAAATTACATTAAAAACACAACACAATCACGTTAAATATTACAAAATTGCATACGAGACATTGCAAAACCCACTGGCCACTACTCTACCGAAACCAAAAATAGCATTTTTGTAATTTCATTACAATATAGAAGAGTTCATATAGAAGAGTTCGTAGATAGAGACCTTCTGAATAAAGTCATGACTGCTAAAGCATACTTATGCCAATGAATTTATACATAAATATATTATTATAGATACATTAGCCTTATAAAACATAATACCTCCGCTTTCACTATCCGTCTGAGCTCTTAAGAGGAGACTCTAGTGCTGAGGAATTTTGAAAATAGGTATTTGAAGAAACTATTGCCGTCGCGCTGCTTCTAACCTCTCCCGGTAAGACTAAGCAGCTCAGACTAATTTTACCTACATAACCGTTGACCAAAAGACTTCGTATTCCGCTGTTCTTTTACAAAACACGACAGATCTCAATTATTTTTATATCAAAATTTAGAAAAAAAGTGTACCTATGCTTCGATTATTTTCTTTTATGTGAAAAAATTATCCCGTTTGTATATTAGTCATCTGAACATCACGGTAAAAACAGGCCATTTTTCGCGATTTTTAACCGTCGTATTTCTTTTATTATTTAAGTATCGGAAAAAATCAAATGCTAGGCACACTTATAATCACGGTGTAAATTTGTAGAAAAAAAATTGCTCCAAAAGCATTATTCGCGAAGAAAACAGCGGAATACGTTTGTATAGAGAAAGCACCACTAGAATTCCCTCTTAATTTTTAGATCCTAATTACGTGGTTCCCTGAAATTCAGAGTGAACTTTATGTATGGCCGAGCTAAAGAAATAAATTACAATCGGCGCGTAGAACGAATGCGACTTAAAGAAACATATACAGATCTAAGACAAAATAATCGCAAGAGTAATGTGTAGTGTGCGCGCGATAAATAAAATGTACCTAGATAAGTTTTGTTCTCAAAATATTGATTTTTAAGAAGGCTTAGATAAATTAACCGCTTTACTTTCTTAAAAATACTATAACAAACATACGAGGCAATGTATAAGTAATAAATATCCTTCAAAATTATTCAGGTTTTGATTAATAGTTTATCAAGCGTTTAGGGTGGTGAAGCGTCGCGACTGCAAGCAAAAGAAGCTCGTATGCGCAGCCCAGGGCCACCACTTAAAGAAATATCCGGCTTCCCCATTCCTTTTACCGCCTGCGTATTTTATAATACTGCACTTCTCCGGTTTTAATTAAACTTCAGCTAGTTCAAGTATATTTTTACTGAATCAAGGTTCTGCAATAACATTTTTAAACACTGGGCTTTGCAAAAAGGTTTTTCATTATTTCAATGGAATATTTTGTATGGTGAATTTACATACTTAAACTAACTACCTACTAAATCTAGTCTACATTAAAGTCTGAATAATTATTTTAATAGACCATAAGAGGGCTGACAGCTTGTAAGAAAACTTATAAAAAAGCAAATGAGGTTTGTTTTGTGTTTTGTTGTGCCTTCCCCTTCACCTTCTACTCCTTTCTCCTTCTCTTTCTCTTCGTTTTCAATTCCGTGTCGTTTTGTGTTTCACGTGCTACTTCATGGCCAAAGAATCAGCATCGTCATACAACGTGGCAATGCTGAAAGCCTTTTGGGCACAATTCCTGTTGATAGCGATGAATTTTTTGATGATCGAGGGTGATGCTTTCGGTTTGCGGTCAACAGTGTAGGTACGGATCCTTCTATCTAGGGCATCAAGTTTAGTCTGAGTCCATTTAGGTAAGTATGCTGAAAGAGTACATCAAAACCGGCATGACCCACCCGTTGAAGGCGCGCTCCTTATTTCTGCCCGAAAGAAGATTATTACTAATACCTTCTTCAGGCGACCAAAGAAGCACTCCTTCAACGATTGCTTCACGTCAGCACCATTGATACCTAGCGCTTCCGAAATACCCAAATATATTTATAGCTTTTGAATGAGGAAAGGGATCAAAGGTATGTGTATGTAATCCGAGAGTGTGATTCCCTAGGATTCTATAATCTCTCCTTGCTTTACATGCATGACTGCACATTTGTCCACACCAATTCCATCTTGATGGCACTACTAAAAGTTTCAGTTAAAAATCAAAATCAAAGCATTTATTTCAAATAAACCAGTACAGGCACTTTTGAATTGTCAGAAGGTCGGTCAGTCAGTAAGATGAAGCTAGTCGCCCATTCCAAAGAGTAGGTAGGTAGGTACCTATAGAGAAGAACGGGCAAGAAACTCCATGGACACTCTTTTAAATTATCAAGCTATTGAGACAAATATTTGATTACATCATTCATGTTGAAATCAACCGTGTGAGAACGATGCAGAAATATATTGTACGCTGAGGGCGTCCATTACGGAAAACACAAAAAAAGAAACAATAATTCAGAAATTAAAATAACCCAACAAATAGATGCTTTACAGCAAGTACATTGTGCTCACACATGTGCCATGCAATTATACAGTATGTTAACTAACAGAGGGCGTTCCCGTTAACCCGAAATAGTATAGCATACATACATGCTAAAAAAAATATTTCCATTCGAAAACAAAATGTTTTAAAATTTTTTCCAATAAGAAAATATTCAATAAAAATTTGAAATTGACATGTAAAAGAAACACACTGTACACGCAAACATGAAAGACGGCAACGTCGCAATTTATTTATACATGACAACTACTATTTTGATTTAAAACAGGAGGTTTCAAATTTATTTCCAATTAAAATTTTTTTTTATTCGGATTTTTTTATGCTTATTTTTCTATGCTGATATTTTTATTTTAATCTATTAATGATATATATTAACGAGTTTAAGGGAACGCCCTCTGTTATTTAACATACTGTATAATACTAAGAGATATGACCTGATCACCTCTTCTTAATCGATAACACAGACCTGAATCCTGCAGCGGTGTGCTTAGAGGATTCAAAGCAAAGTAGAAGCAAAGTATACTCAGACTATCACCCTAGAATATTTCGCGATTAATCCGGTTCAGTATTTAAACCAAAATTACGGGTAAAAATTCAAGTAAACAAAATTGCGTCGTTTGCTTGCTAGCCTATTCCCAAATATGCTGGAGTCAGCGTCCAGTCTGACCTGATGCAGCTGAACAGTACTTTACACATCAAAAAAGTGTAAAATAGAAACTATTCTACGAAAATAAAAATAACCGACTTCCAAAAAAAAAATACCTACTACAAAGTGAAAGATAGTTAATTTCGGAAGTCGGTAACAAAAATGAATATACAAAAACCAAAGACACCATGACCATCACATATATTTTCGACTGCCGAAATTAGTTATTTTTCACTTTTGTAGTATTCTGTTTTGGAAGTCGGTTGTTTTTGTTTTTGTTTTTTTTTTTTTGTAAAATGTGTTTGTATATTACCTCAGCCAAACTAAGGTATACGAACATATTAGATATAATTCATTATGAAGCATCATAATTTGCTACTTCTCTTTACATTTTTATAACGAAACAACCAGACAATATACACTGAATATGCAGTGTATATTGGCTGGTTCTTTCTTCCATCAACGGCAATAAAAAAGCAACTTCACAATCTTTTAAAGCTCTGTATGAACCAGTCAACTATTTCCGTGAGCTACTATGTTTTAACAAAAGCATTGTTCAAGAACAAAAACTGTATTTAATGCCTGAAACAAAAGGTTGTTTGCCGCCATTGATGTTGCCATCGTCGCATGAAATTATGGTACAAATGGCCCACGGTACTCCACTCTCTGCCGTTCACACCCCCATAATGGGAACAAGGAAAAATGGGACTCCCGCTTGATTTATTTTCCGGATAAATCTATTGCGGTTGAGGTCATTTTATCGGTTGGAGGAAAGCAGTATATATTAAAATATTTATACATATACCTATGTACAATATACAATACTACTACACATGTACATATGATGACCTTATTGGTGATGCCATGGTCATGCCCTTCAAAAAGATTAGGTGCGTAGTACATGCCACAGGCGTGCGTGTACGATCTGATGTATGAAGGTAAATGAGGCAAAAGGAGCATATCTTATCTAAGGATCGTAGCAAGTGACGCTCTGTTTTTCCACCTGCCTCCATAAGAAAATGGCATGCGCTTATGAATGTGTGTATGTATGACACAACCAGGGTACTATTCGCACTACCTACTAAATGACATTACTAAGCCAGCGCTCTGTATAGAATTTAGGTTTTAGGTAAATATTCTTAGTGAAAAGACTCTGTTTTACTAATTAGTGTATGTCGCAATAGGCGCGGTGATCATCACATAATAGTACCAAGAAACCTACGAATATGTTTATTCAAAACCACAACCTTTGATACGCTGACAATCCACTGAGCTTACCTTTAGACTTTACTTCATTGTTTCTTTTTGAAGCAAAGACGCTATTGTTGCTGTAAGAAGATTCGTTGGAATTTTCTCGCATCGTAAACATACGATTAAAAACGAAAACCTTATTTATTTTTTTGTATTGTGGCACTAATTATGACTTTGTGCCAATTCAAGTAAAATAAAAATCGTCAAACGTTTTTCTTTCTTTCTTTTTTGGTTTCGCACGATTTGTGCATTTGGCCAATCTCACATAATGAATTATTCATGTCGAAAAAGACGGCCGCGTGAACCGTCTTACGACGGAGGTTTGAGGCAAAGTCATGATGTGGCCACTATGCTACGATATTTCACTGTTCTATACGAGTAATTTACTGAATGCACTTTTTCCTACATAAATCACGCACTTTTATTTAGTAAATAACACTATAAATAATTTTAAAAGTCCAATGAAAAATGAGCGTGACACTCAGCTTGATTTTCCCCAACGAACACCTTTCTGTTTCATTCAAAATGGTCATCGTATGTTAGCATGCATACACACACGACACGTGTCAACGGTATAGGAAACCGCAGACGTTGACAGCGTGCAGCTCGTGCATTAAATTCAAGAATTAATTTGTTTTTCTATAATTATTTGTACTAACTTTGTTGCCCAGCATGTGAATAAATATTAATTTATCGAAAAGTCATTACCATACATCAAAGTTCAGTTTAGGCTGTAATTTCCAAATTTTTTATATTTTTTTAATACTAACTTAATAATTTATTGTGAAATCGACTTAATTATCCCCGAAAATAAAGCTGATATTTATTTAATTGGGAATAATATAATTTGGCAACAGGTATCTTCCGATTAAGTAACCAATGTGTAATGCGGATTCAAATTATACAATATTATCGATTAATAAACATAAAAAAGAAAAGAAAAATGTCAACTATTTAGAAGTCGTACAAAAAACATGAATGTAAAGAAGTCGGTCATGAAGGTTGCAATTGTACATTTGAACTTTTCCGCCGTCACTTTTCTGTAATGGTCTTCTTCTACTTTTTTTTTGTCGATGGTACCCGTCCTTGTTGTTTTTTTATGTAGTTCAGCAGGCGGCCACATTGATTGTGGCATCTGTGGTCAACAGACACTTTGTACACTCCAGCGAGAGAAACGTGGTCTGATCAGAAACTCCGCAGTCGCACTGTTTGTTAAAGACTGTTTTAGGTGAAACTCCCAGCCGTCCAGGCCTTCCAGCAGGGCCTCCCCTTGACTGAAACTGAACATTTTTTATCGCGTATTTCTTAAGACCCGGACCTAGCACGTCGCACGGAGTACGTGTGTTAAGATTCGCTTTGTAAGAAAGTGTATGTTTCACTGTGACTTAACGTGGAATTTACCTTAGTTCTACGACATCTCGGTAAGAGTGAGGGTGACCTATTCTACCGGGATCGAGTCATCATCAACCTTTTTATCGTCCCACTGTTGGGCACAAGTCTCTTCTCATACAGAGACGAATTGAGCGTAATCAGTACGCTTGCTCAAATGCGGGTTGGCGATTTCAGACCTAAAGTCCAGGTTTCCTCAAGACTTTTTCCTTCACCTTATAATTAGTCATATGTGTCCAAGATATACTTAGAAAGTACATATAACTTAGAAAAGTTACATTGGTACTTACCTGACCTGGAATCGAACCCGCACACTCATACTTGAGAGGCTGGTATTTTAACCAGAAGGTCACCACGACTTGCCGGGTACCACACGGCTAATTACTAGCAGTGTTAGCCAAATGATTGTGCCATGGAATAATTTTTGACAGTTCTACCGTACAAATTAAATTATTTATCGAAAAATCAACCCTAGGTTAAATTATTAAGAAATTATAGACTGTAACTTAACGTTGATTTTATTAATGAAACTGATGAAAATTGTATAAATTCTATCAGACGACAATTTTGATTGGCAATTGAAAAATTGGCCTTTAATTAAAACAAATGAAAAACATCGCGTAAACTTTCGATTTATACGAAAACATTCACAAACAGCTCAGCCAAGATTCCTTACATTCCCTGCCTCGTTTACACGGAGTGGTAGTTATGCAGTAGGCAGTTACGTTAATGACTACGCCTGCTTTCCAAGCTATGTTTAGAAAATTCTAGACTGGCTTAAATTGCGCTGCATTTTCAGTAACAGCGTTTTCAATTACATGTGGGTTATGGATCACTGGTTGTTAGGAGCTCTGGTCGGAATGAGCGTGAGTTCAATTCACGCCTTTAGTGAATTCATATGGGATCTGTATAGGAATGGTGTAGCTGAGTGTATGTGCCCGCTAGTAGAGGTTGTATAAAATAATGATATAGTGCTTTTTGAGAGTTGATTTTTATGGATAAATGCATAAATGTTATGGAATACTTTTATCAATTACATACTTAATTATGTCCAATGCCTATTATATAGCAGATGAGTGAGCGTTTTGAGTAAAATTAATGCTTGTTTTCATTAACATAAGGCAATGTAATGTGTGATTGACCTCTGCGCTGAACCAAACCTTGAAAATCTAAAGCTACATTAAGTATCGCTAAGTTCACTGGTCATTCTCCTTCCCTTTTTGGCTTCCAAGAGTCAAAGCCGCGCGTGTCCTCCCGGCAGTCGACATAGTGGTGACACCGGGCGTCCGGCTCCCTATTTATGCGACACAGGTACTTTCCGACCAAATTTTAGTCCGACGGAAACACCGCCGCTGGCAAAGTGTTCCAGTCCCTCGATGTACGCGGTATAAAGGAGGAGGCGAAACGCTTCATCCGGATCGTTGTGGTGTTAACAACGTAAGGGTGGAAACCAGCCGTACGACGGGTCATCCGATGGTGGAACGGAGATGGGGGAATTAAATCATGCAATTACCTCGCACACTCTCCAAAATGTATCCTATAGAACACCGAAAGGCTGGCTACTCTACGCCTGTGCTCTAGGCTTTGGAGACCGTTTCGAGTTAAATCTGGGTCGCCAATCAGCCTCTTCACACGCTTCTCCACTGAATCCAATGTAGCCAGGTGAGATTTCGCAGTACCAGCCCAACTGGCTGCAGTACACGAACGGACCTGTGCTTTGTATAACATTAGAAGCTGCCCAGGTGTGAAGTACTGCCGGACCTTTGCGATAACGCCAAGTTTCCTGGCAGCCACCTTGGCCTTGGACTCAATGAACCGCCCAAAGTTAAGGTTCGAGGAAATCTAAACTCCAAATAAATATTTAAAAAAATATGTAGATGGTTCAAAAAAAGAATCTAGACAAAAAACTTACTAATACAGGCTCTCACAATATTGATTCCCATAAAGAAACGTAGAGCACTGTTGAATAATATTGGGTCAGTCTTGGGATTTACGTTGTTTTTCAAAGCTTAGGTTGTTTATTTACTCAGTCCAGTCTATTCAAGCTGCTTAGTATTCTACCCCCGGAGTTCGGGTTTAGCGAATATCAACGTAAAATGTGTTAATGCCATGTAGGTATTTATAAAGATAATATACTGTTTGGTCGTGAGTTAGAACGGCGGGTAGCGTCTCTTTCTGATGTGATTTCTACTTATCTAGGATTTTTGTGACGTGTTTGCAGGTCATTGTTGTGTATTTTATTGACGACCTCCGTGGCGCAGCGGTCAACACGCCTGCCTGCGATGTGGAGGCCCTGGGTTCGATCTCCAGTCAGGTCATGATGGAAAACGATCTTTTTTTGATTAGCCTGGGTCTTGAATGTTTATCTATATATGTATTTATTATAAATATAGTATCGTTGAGTTAGTATCTCATATCACAAGTCTCGAACTTACTTTGGGGCTAGCTCAATCTGCGTGATTTGTCCGTATTGTATAAATATACAATATGTAAAGAAAACCCTGTCCGATCCGTGAAGGTATTGTTAGGTATCGATAACTGATTCTACTAATGCCCACAAAGACAGGCTAAACTTAAAAAAAAATCCCCCTAAAAAAATAAATATTATTTCGCAAAAAGAGGTAACTTAATACATGTGCGTAAGCAACCCTTCCGCGGGCGGCGGGGGGCAGGGCACGCGGCACCTGTGACGTGGTCGCGTCGCTATTCGCTTATAATAATACCGGTGTTGTCACTTTTTTAAAAATTACCAAATTTCGGGGAAATTGGAATTAATTCCCGGGAAAAAAGGATTATTTCAAAATTCATTAGTATTGTTACTATGATGATTATGTAAAATTTTATATTATATTTGGTCAAGTGTTTACCTAACCTTTATTATCCTTATGGGTCGGACAGGGTTTTCTTTACATATTGTATATTAAATTGAGAAGTTTTGAATGAAAAAACAATGGACTTTTTCTGCATGAAAAGTACCTTACGTTTATCGTAAGGTACTTTTCGTTACTGCGTACTATTAGTTACTAGTACAGACGATAGCACACTGCTAAGCTACTACAATCTGTCAGATTTCTTTATTAGATTTTCAACTTTACCTCTAAAGCATCAAAGCTCAAGGTTGATTGGGAATATTTGAAAGTTTCCGGTATCTTAAGCTGCTGTCGTTCGTACATATTTATTACTATTTTTTACCTTGCTTAAGCAAAAAACTATTTTCAACTAATCGATACTCTAAAAACTTACATTGACATCATATTTTCTTCTTATCATCGTTTCTTTTATTAATTTTATATTTTTTCATTATTAAATTTGGTAATTTTTTAAAAAGAGACAATACCATTTTTGACGGTATTATTATGAGCGAATGTTGATGTGACCGTGTGCCACGTACCCTGCCCCCCTTTGCCCGCGCATGCATTGCCTACCGCACATGTATTAAGTTACCTCTTTTTGCGAAATAATATTTATTTGTTTAGGGGTTTTTTTAAAGTTTAGCCCGGCTTTGTAGGCATTAGTAAAATCAGTTATAACCTAACCTAACAATACCTTCACGGATCTAACAGGGTTTTCTTTACATATTGTATATTTCCATATTAGTCACTCCTTTTCTTGGTCTTAAAACTACAAAGTCACATTAGTATTGAACTTAAACTTCAGAATATAATTTAGTCCTATATGTATGTAACAATATGGCCATTCTAACGTACAGCAGCACCACAGTACCTCCCCGTACTTCCAAGTTTTATCGCCAGCTCATAAGAAACTGGGCAAGGTTTTTATTGCCCCTGTTTCTTGCCCGCACTTGGCAACTTATCACCTTCAGTTAATTTGTCTAGCTCTTACTGCTAATGCGCGTTCGTTTGCGAACAGGTCGCTTTTGAGAGGGTATCCATGTTGAGAGTCGGGTTCATAAGTTATTTGGTTCGTTTTTGTTAGCAACTTCGTTATTTCAAGATCTTTTAGGGTTTAATAATTGAAAGTTTTGTTGTAATTATAACTTTGCTTGGCCAATGTATGTTGAACTGAGATTTTTAATTGATAAATTATGTTTTTTTTTCAGTCGTAATTTAAGATTTTTTTCAAAGACAAGACGATGGGCGAAAGCAATACAGCAAACACTATAAAAGAGCGCCTTACTTTTTTTTGTAAAATACACCTTAGTTTATTTTAAAACGTGTAAAAGTGTGAAAGTGTACCTAAGACAACACATAAGAGATCGCTGGTGCAAGGCAAAGAAAATAGAGCTACACTAGATTAGTGCGGTCACATTGAAAAATTTAGTCCCAGCTGAGCGTCTCGTACCGCAGGAAATTGCGAAAAATGTGCTCAACTCGCGACTAATGGACATGTTTGTGCTCCTCTGCGAGCACGTACTTTCACCACACTACCTCTGAAATATTTATGGAACTAAGTACTAAGAAATTCCAGCCATATAATCACAAAGAACCCAATACCCACGTTTCATTTCCAACTTTTTGCCAATTCTGGAACAAAAATCGAGGAGGTGAACTATAAAATACAAAGCATTGTCTTGAGGAGCTCTGTATACGTTGGCAACATTAAACAAGCGAAGGCTTCAGTTGTTCTAGTTGGTAAATTGTATGTCTTGAGTTTTGCTCGAAGTTACCTTCTGTTCGATTTTCATTCAGTTCAGAATGTTTAGTCAAATATCGAGTCATTCTGAATATTGCAATGTGTATAGGTTTGTGAGACGATTTGCTGTGTGTAGTGCTCACATCTTTTGTACAGTAGTTTATATATTAGTATGTATTTTCGTATTCGTCGTTCATTGAATATAACATGTGGATATCGTCTCTTGGTGCCATCTCATTGCGTTCCAAGTCATCATCATAATCTCCGCGTTTTGTCCCGGTTGCATCCGCGGCTTTCGCGTTGGAGCCCGGGGTCCGCTTTCCTGCTCATTCTCCTCCATTTCGCGCGATCATTGGCATCCTGTGGTGTGAGATTGTTGGCACGCATGCCATTTCTTACAACGTCAAGCCAGCACTTCTTTGGTCTACCCCGCTTGTTTCGGCCCGACGGAGGCGCAATGGCAAGACATTTGTTACGCACGTAACATTAACGTTTTCGTAAGACGTTACCAGCATAGGCGACCCTCCTGCAGTTTGTCCGCTATGTCACAGACATGAAGACTGCCACGAATGCGGGAGTTCCTGATGCGGTCTTTCCGCGGGACTCCACACATACACCGCAGCATATTCATCTCAATGCCTTCCAAGTAATAGTAATAATAAGCAAGTGCCCCCTTTGGGCTCTTTTCCTGTGGTCGACGGTACGAATGAATTCTTTAATACTACAAAGTCCATTACCACTTTTGAACTTTATTCCAATAACAATAAATAATAATATTTACAGTAAGGGTCAAAAGTACCACTTTGACCCTTACTGTAAATATTATTATTTTAAGACCGTTAGCTTGTAAATTATGTAAGCATTATAAGATAAAAATTAATATATTGCGGATTAATAGATTGCGGAAAGCAATCGGTTTAATAGTTACGGCGTGAAAGTGTAACAAACAAACAAACAAACTCACTTTCCCATTTATAATATTAGTAAGGATTAACTTTTCAAAGGCAAGCTCTTGACCATTTCCCTAATTGTTTCCCATTAGGAAATATTACCTACCAAAATATCTCAAATTCTAGATTTTAAAACTTACAGTTCTGCCTACTCCACAACTGAACCAACCATTGTTCCCAACTTTCTCTCGGAAATCGAAATGCAAAGATTAATTACGGACGATCATCGAATCGTTTCCATTCCAGCATTTTTGTTAGAAATGAAATTTCGTATAATTTTCCGCGCCGCTTCGTTTGGATTATTCACTTCATTACTGTTTAATCCTGACCCTTTAAAAGGTCGGACGTAGGAATATATATGTGTCTACGTATGTAGGTACTGGGACAGTCACTTTATTTTTAATTACGTGTGTATGGGTACCATTGTGTTGTTTGATTGACGAACTGGTCGATAGCAGGATGGCTTAATCAAGAGTCTCGCTACTTGATGTTTTCAGTTGGGTTGGGCACAAAGGTTTCATTACAATAGTTTTTACAAATAGTGATATTTATTATGTACATACATTGGCGCACTCTCGGTAGTATTTTTACCCTGTGCTGCTTTGCTTCTTTACAAAGATGCTATATACAACGTTATTTTTTGTTTATTCGAAACCTGAATATAGTTTGCTCAGAGTAAGCTAATATTTTATGTTATATAATAAATAACCATGTTATATTTTTTTTACGTTTAGAAACTGTTGCAACATGGTTACCGAGCGCGGTACGCAGCTTAGGTCGATCATCGTCCGCGCAACAGCTGACGCTAGAGGTCAATGCCCCGCTCGCCCGCCTTTTTTTTTTCGGTGTGGAAATCCTCATAGGATGTCCGCCGCCCTAGGGTGGACGACGGGGTCTGTCAGACTTTTACTGACTAAAACCACCCCGGTGTCTCTTCTATCACGAGGGCGCGGGGGGCCGCGGGAGTCTAAATTCTTCCGCAGCCCCACACTCTCGTGCTGGCCCGGTCTGTCCGGGCCTCGTCTCCAGCACGGGGTAGTAGGGTGTTAAGCTACCCCGTGCATCGCCACAGAAGCGCGCGCTGACACTCGCGCGCGCCTCCGCCTCGGGGTCCATCGAATAGGGGGCGGGGACTTCCCCATGTCCCTCGCCCCTGGACCCATTCATGGAGGGGCGGAAGAGGGCGTTTTCCGCCCTTCTTCGGCGCCCGGTGCGTCTTCTGCTGCCCGGGAAGGGAGTTGAGATCTCCCTCTCCCGTTCCGCAGCTTCCTTCTGCGACATCACGTCCTCGCAGAAGGATACCACAGCGTCCCACGACTCTGCGCTGCCGGCCATCCTCCGCACTACTGCCGGCAGCGTCAGGTCGCCTCCTACTTCATTTGTGAGGACACGGCGCTGCTCCTCCCAAGCTACACACTCGGAGAGCGTGTGCTGCGCCGTGTCCTCCCCCCGCTCGCCCGCCTGCGCGGAGCGTGGACCATCTTTTTGTTAGGACAGCCAAGTAGGATAACAAGCGCATAACTTTGTGGTTTTTCATGATATCTTTTTGAAATTTTGTACATAGATTCTTTACTTCAAAATACTGGACACGTGTTTCGGGCTTCGCATAAACAAAAAAATTATGTTGTGTACATATATCTAAAAATAATTCATAATAATAATACGATCCGGACGAAGCATTTCGCCTCGTCTTTAATACCGCGTACATCGAGAGACTGGAACAGTTTGCCAGTGGCGGTGTTTCCGTTTGACTACAATTTAAGTGTCTTCAAGGCAAGAGTGAATAGGCTCTTAATAAACTAGCGCGCTTTGTCATCAACGATTGCATAACTGCTTACCATCAGGCGGGATTGCGGTCAAGCACTGTTTTAGAAATATAAATAATAATAATAATACTTGCAAACGACGTGTCGGTGGTTTAGACTTATTTAAGTACAAGTTCAGGTTTTCTCACGATATTTTATTATATGGGGTACTTAGTACGTATATAATAACAAAAATAGTTTTACCAAAATATTTTTAATTTATTTTTAACGTTTTCTCGAAATGTTTCGTTTGACCTGTCTAGTAAAAAATTTGACCAGTCTCGAGATTTTTTTTATGTCATTTAATTCTGAATGGCCTTACAAAGGGACAGTAGGTCTACACCAAGGACCCGTTTAAATATTAATTTTTATGTCAACTAGAAACAAATCGGAGATTGCCTGGGGCTCCATTGAAGTAGGTACGACGAGCAAAGCCCCATGAAGAGCCGTCATTACAGGCAGTAGAAAATTCAAGAATTTATTTACCTTTAGCTTAATGACGGTGCCATTTCTAAAGCGGCCATTTTTTTCTTCGGTGTCTTTCGTCCTGTGGGCCTAGCAGAGACGAGCGGGATAAATGTAAATCCAATCATAATGAACATTTCATGCACTGTTTGGTTTAAAGACGGCTCTATTTATTCTGCCTATCTATTTAAACCAAAATTCTATATAATTCTGGTGTACAACATGATTGTAGTAGAGGCCAGTAATCATTTCAATAATAAAAAAAAAATATTACTGTAATACAATAGTTCGTAATTTGAAAACTACCATCAGTTCCATCGCTGACTTAGGGCTGCCTTTCTTTCCTTCAGTTCGTCCACTCTTTGAACGTTATTGTTAATTTTAATTAAAAAAAAAGTCTTTTACTACAAGTTTTTGGGTTGCTTCAAGATATAACATCAGGGGAAAATTTAAATATATTAGTAACTAGCTTTCCACCCGCGGCTTCGCCCGCGTGGAATTCGGTTATATCGCGCTTTTAGAATTCCCTCGGGAATATCAAAATAAAAGGTAGCTTATGTCCTTTCTCAGGGTCTAAAGATTGTCTGTGCCAAATTTCCTCAAAATCGGTTAAGAGGTTTAGGCGGGAAAGCGTAACAGACAGAAAAACCTTAATTGAAATTACAATGCGCTCGTACAACGAAAACGCGGTACTGTATACATACTTCTATGTTAAATTAATGTTGCTATTAAAGCGGCACACTGTATTTGATTAAAAAATCGTTCAAATGTATATTAGTTACGTTTAGGTTGCACGTTTGTGCTGGGCCTCTATGACAGGATGGCTCCGTGGGTACTCCAGCGTGCGACAGATACCACCGGCCCTCCTCAATTTCAATTTAGCTTTGTTTTAACGGTTCGCACAAAGCTGAAAATAAAGTTAAAGACGTAGTCTCTTATATTCGTTATATTTCATTTTGTTTCTTCCGTTTATTGTGTACTAGCTTTCCGCCCGCGGCTTCGCCCGCGTGGAGTTCGGTTATATCGCGCTTTTTAGATTTCCCTCGGGAACATCAAATTTATCCGGGATAAAAGGTAGCCTATGTTCTTTTTCAGGGTCTAAAGATTGTCCGTGCCAAATTTCATCAAAATCGGTTGGGAGGTTTAAGCGGGAAAGCGTAACAGACAGACAGACATACAGACAGAGTTACTTTCGCATTTATAATATTAGTATGGATAGTACACACACCAGCGTGTGTGTGAGATTTCGATACTAACTAGCTACTAGCTGTTAACTCCCTACGTATTAATATTATAAATACATATTTGTGAGTGGGTATCTAGATGGTAATGTTCTGAACCGTGTTCTTAGTCGTGGTGGCCTAGTGGTAAAAACACCATTCTCTAAAGTATGAGTGTGCGGGTTCGGTTCCAGGTCAGTCGTGTACCAATGTAACTTTTTTTAAAGTTATATGTACTTTCTGAGTATATCTTGAACACCGATGACTGAAGGTGAAGGAAAACATCTTGAGGAAACCTGGACTTTAAGTCTGAAATCGCCAACCCGCATTGAGCAAGCGTGGTGATTACGCTCCATCCTTATCTGTATGAGATGAGACCTGTACCCAGCAGTGGGACAATAAAAAGGTTGATGATAAATGTTCTGAATTAATGATCCGGCTCCGAATTATCTTTTACTGGTGGGAAGCTGCGGCATTGTCAAGTGTCATCCATACTAATATTATAAATGCGAAACTAACTCTGTCTGTCTGTCTGTTACGCTTTCCCGCTTAAACCTCTCAACCGATTTTGATAAAATTTGGCACAGACAATCTTTAGACCTTGAGAAAGGGCATAGGCTACATTTTATCCCGGAAAAATTTGATGTTCCTGAGGGAAATCTAAAAAGCGCGATATAACCGAACTCCACACGGGCGAAGCCGCGGGCGGAATGTTAGTATAATATAATCAGGCTATAATGTTCTCACTGCTGGGATGCAGGCCTCCTCTCAGTGACAGAAAGTGGGCCGTAATCTACCACGCAGACCAGTGCTGGTTGGTAGATATCACATATCTTCTGAAGTTTTGCTTCTAGAATATGTCTGTTTCCTCATGATATTTTCTTTCACAATTTTGAGAGCATGTGGTGTTGAAAACAATTTACACAAAACAATGCGCCTGAAGGGGTTCGAATATGCGACCTACAACCTGTAAGTCGCGCCCGATACCACTAGGCCATCGCTGCTAAAATGCCCAAACTAGCGCTTGACCGCAATTCCGCCTGATGGTAAGCAGTGACGCAATCGTTGACGGTAAAGCGCGCTAGTTTATTAAGAGCCTATTCACTCTAGCCTTGAAGACACTCAAATTGTAGTCCGACGGAAATACCGCCGCTGGCAAATTGTTCCAGTCCTTCGATGTACGCGGTATAAAGGAGGAGGCGAAAGGCTTCGTCCGGATCGTACTGGTGTTAACAACGTAAGGGTGGAAACTTGCGTCTGATGGTGGAACGGTGATGGGGGAATTAAATCATGCAATTCCCTTACACATTAAATCAAATCAAATTGCTTCAAATCAATTAAAATTACGGGCACATAGTCATGGGTAGAGATTAGTTTAAGAGTAAGTTGTTGTAATTGTTATGCAAACCATTTCAACATAGCGCAAAAGGGATGAGATTTTTATCTATTCAGCAACAGGTAAGATAAAGGCAGCTAATGTCAGAATGAATATGAATAAAAATTTAACAATTAACTATTAATTGAAAATGTACTTTTACTGCCTTATACACTCATATATAAAGCTGAAAAGTTTGTTTGAACGCGCTAATTTCAGGAACTACTGGTCCGATTTGCAAAATTTTTTTTAGCGTTGGATAGCCCATTAATCCAGGAAGGCTTTAGGTTATAGAACATAACGCTGCGACTAATATATAAAAAAACATCGAATCCTACGCGGATGACACTGCAGGGCGCAGCTAGTTTAACATATTTGGGCTAAATGCCCAAACATGTTATATTACTAACAACAAAAGTAGTAAAGGAAATAATACCGCTCATCATCTCAGCGTTAATCCCAATCGCATCCGAAGCTATTTTAGCTTTGCGAGTCTGGGGTCCGCTTTACCAGTCTAACTGCTGAGTTTGTCTAAACTTCGATATTTTCTTCGTTAAGAAAACAATATCTATATTTTTCGAATAAGCTAAACGTACATTCAATATTACTAACGCAACAGAAAATCACGTTGCAACATCAAAGCCATTTCCATTGACGGAAATACCCGGTGTATCCGTTCTTTGTGATATACAAAGCAAAAGAATAATATAGTTTGTACAGCTGTTCATTCTTCCATAAGTTGTAGGAATCAATTGAAAGGAAGTAAGTTGTCTGGTGCACCGTGAGCGATGAGCTAGCGCAGTCACTTCGCTGTACTCACTACTTGCACCCACGGCGGCCATCTTTCAATTTAATGTTTTTAATCTATGGTGGGCACTGCTGTCAGTAGTAAGGGAATGGTCCAGCACGTTTTTTATTGATTTGATTATGTGTTTATGTATATAATTAAAAAAAAAAGATTTAGTTTACTGTTTCCGTCTTAGTAGATAATTGTTAAGTTTGTGTAATTATCTTTCAGTGCGAGCCTCATTAATAATTTTTATTGTTTAAAATCGTGTAGAGTATACAATATGTAAAGAAAACCCCGTCCGACCCATAAGGATAATAAAGGCTAGATAAACACATGACCAAATAAAATTGACATAATCATCACAGTAACAATACTAATGAATTTTGAAATAATCTTTTTTTATCGCGAATTAATTCCAACTTCCCCAAAATTTGGTAATTTTAAAAAAAGTGACAACACCGATTGATTTTTTATATGAGCGATGCGACCACGTGCCGTGTGCCCTGCCCCCCTTTGCCCGCGCATGTGTTGTCTACCGCACATGTATTAAATTACCTCGTTTTGCGAAATAATATTTATTTTTTCATTGAGATTTTTTTAAGTTTAGCCCAGCTTTGTAGGCTTTAGTAGAATCAGTTATCGATACCTAACAATACCTTCACGGATCGGACAGGGTTTTCTTTACATATTGTATAAGACTATCGTGCATGTAGCAATTTATGCAAGTAGTTATAATGTGTGATGTATATAAGATTTCATTACTCAGTTATAGAGAATCCAGGAGTTGACGTAGATTACAATAAAAGCGATAATTATCATTATTACCGCTCCGATAAAGACCCGGTAGAGTACCGTAAATAGAGGAATTCAGATCAAACACGGTCTTTTAGGCATTATGTATCTAATGTATGTCTATTAAACAGACACCCGCTGGTTAATGAGAACATTTCAAATTCATAGTTCCGTTATGTTGTCTGCATAAGGACGAGTTTCTTTGATCAAGTGTTACTACTGACGTGGGAATTACCTATTTTTTACCCTAACTAAGAAAAACCTTTTCATTAATAAATTAAAACGTAATTTTCTTCCTAACCTTAGTTATTGCCGCAAACCCTCGCGATACAAAATTCTCAGGTCCAAGAGTAAAAGGCGGTCACTCCAGAGGCTATAAACCCAGGTTACTTACCTGTTTTTACAACAGTGATAAAGTTTACTCCTTTAGTCTTGTTCGCCCCACTAATAAATATCTCCCGCTCTGCTGGGACGGGCGTAAATCTTATTTTATTTCTAACCTAACCAACATATGGAAATTTGAGATAAGCTACTTTACGTAATGAAGGTTCTGAGGTTCTTTATAGGTAATTATTTAGAACGTACTAATGTTTATTTGGTATCCTTTAAAGGTTGTGTTTGTAGATTCGAAACTATCGTGTTAAAATGTAGATTGCTTGCTTCGCAGGATACCCAGTGGCTGCTGGATGTGTGTTCCCGAAAATTTTGTTAAACGGCGTGAAAAAGAAGAGGCTTCCATGTCCAGCAATGAACAGCTGTAGCTTGATCAAAATGATGTATTCAGATACATATGGCAGGTTTAAATAAAGTCGAAAAATCAACAGGATTAAATACAGAGGTAATTAGTTGACTCTATTATGTTTACTGATACAATTCTTCCCTCCACAGTCCGAAAATGGTGGCATCAAGTGGTCCACTACAGTTCATTTACCAGGCTTCTCAACTCTGGGGACAGCCGCTGTAATTTTGAAACAAAGAAAAGAACCACTGTCCTTATCTAGGTAAATATACTGCACATTTATTCTTATTTTTGTACTACCTTGAACGGATAATTTTTCTCCCACTGTCGAAACTATAGTATTTTTTAATATACAGGGTGGCCAAAAAGTCAAACGAAACAGGGAGACAAAGGAGGTAATTTCCAACAAAAATCTTTCTCCAGCATCGCCATAACTTCATTGCACGAAAAGTTATGAAATATTATGTTTTTTGAATAAAACTATCGAGTTATTTTACAATTTAATAAGTAAATTGATTAAAAACAAATAAAAAGAAAGATGTTGTATTATGATTCGATAATGCATCATTACTACAAAAACTGTATTGCAGCTCTTGGTACCAAATTTAATGAGCAAATCATTATTTTCGGTAAATTTTGGAGTGTTACAAAAAATTACTTCTCGCTTTAAGGGCACAGTTTGAAAAATAAAATGTATTACGGAAAATGCCCCTGCATAAAAATTCTTGCTGATTTAATACTGATTCAAATGAGGCACAACACTTTACTCTTTGACCTTTAGTTTTGGTTTTATGCCCCCACCACATGTACGTTCAAAAATGAAGTCTCTTAAATTGTAATACTATTTGTAATTGGTAATACTATAGCTACCCGCAAGTGACAGGCTTTTCAGTATCGGAGCAGTAGTTCCAAAGATGCTGCATCACTTAAATTAAAACTTTTTTGTTATATAGACTTTTTTTACTAGCCTACGCCAACCAGCTCTTGGGCTAAGGCTTCTCTCCCAGTTCGTTAACAGCTGTTTATATAGGTCACGGATCTAGATCCACAATGGATTTTTAATTGTCTGAATGTCGTATAAAATTGTCTGTAATTACGGCATTAAACGGGTTAAGGTACAACAATTATCCTGTACTCTGTGTTCCAAAACATGCAGGCAAAGTGAGATGCCGTGGAAGTGTCACAGCTTTAACCGAAAAAGATATAACAATCGGCCGTGCCAGCGACAAGAAGAAGAAGTATAATAGATTTGGACTTCCGTAGTCGGTAATTACGGGTTTACCAGAACCAACAGTAATAAGTAGCATTTTCTTCCTTACTTACACTACTCACTTCATACTACATGTTAGTTTTCGTGCTACGTACTTTGGTACTTGATTTGTTTTTTTTTTTTTATTTTTTTTTTATTAAATTATGAACTAGTGCTTGACTGCAATCCCGCCTGATGGTAAGCAGTGACACAATCGTTGATGGTAAAGCGCACTAGTTTATTAAAAGCCTATTCACTCTAGCCTTGAAGACACTCAAATTGTATTCCGACGGAAACACCGCCGCCGGCAAGTTGTTCCAGTCCCTTGATGTACGCGGTATAAAGGAGGAGGCGATGCGCTTCGTCCAGATCGTAGTAGTGTTAACAACGTAAGGGTGGAAACTCGCCGTACGACGGGTCGTCCGATGGTGGAACGGAGATGGAGGAATTAAATCATGCAATTCAATCGCACACTCCCCAAAATGCATGGAACACCGAAAGGCTGGCTACTCTACGCCTGTGTTCTAGGCTTTGGAGACCGTCTCAAGTTAAATCAGGGACACCAATCAGCCTCCTCGCCCGCCTCTCCACCGAATCCAAAGTGGCCAGGTGACACTTAGCAGCCCCAGCCCAAATGTGGCTGCAGTACTCCACACACGAACGGACCTGTGTTTTGTACATCATTAGAAGCTGCCCTGGTGTGAAGTACCGCCGGACCTTTGCGATAACGCCAAGTTTCCTGGCAGCCACCTTGGCCTTGGCCATGAACCGCCCAAAGTTTAGGTTCGAGGAAATCTCAACTCCTAAAAGCTGAAGGCGGTCGGTACACTCCAAGGATACATTTGTTCCTAAGTTTTATTGTTATGTGACTTCAAAAGCTTCTACAAACACTTCAGGGGGCTCTCGTTGGGCAGCTGGATCAAGGGTTTCATTCAGAAAGCATTACTTCTGGACACGGCTCGCATTCTCAGGTGGTTCCTCTTTCTGGAGCCTTGACCATCGGTAGCGGAACTTGTGGTCTGCTCTTTTTATCATCATCATCAGCCTCTACTCGTCCACTGCTGGACATAGGCCTCCTTCATGGCACGCCAACAAGCTCGATCCTGAGTAGTTCTGCGCCAGCCACTACCAGCCACATTTTTGATGTCGTCGGTCCATCTCGCCCAAGGGCGTCCCACGCTACGTTTGCCGAGACGCGGTCTCTCCGTAGCTCGCTGAGCGGCTTTAAATTTATGGACTAGTCTGACCGTTAGTGTTCACGTCTCGGCTCCGTAAGTCATGATGGGTAGGACGTACTGATTGAAGATTTTTGTCTTCAAACATTGGGGTATGGGTGACGAAAATACCCGACGAAGTTTACCAAATGCTGCCCATCCCAGCTGGATCCTTCTATTTGCCTCCTTCTCGAAGTTGTTTTTCCCTAATTGCAACGTTTGCCCGAGGTATACATTTTCAAAGAGATGTCAGCACATCGTGACGGGGTCCACAAAGACCGATGCCTCCTGGATCAGGGTTGCGGGTTGGTTAAACAAGAAACCGTGGCTCTGGCCGTCCCACAGGTAAGTGAAGAAACACGGGTGGGTTTTAGCCAGTAAAACCGGCTTGTGTGCTTTCTAATGTCTATGGCATGGAGGTAATAAGTACTACGTCGTTTTTTTTTTTAATAATTTTATCTAGTGCTTGACTGCAATCCCGCCTGATGGTAAGCAGTGATGCAATCGTTGATGGTAAAGCGCACTAGTTTATTAAGCCTATTCACTTAAAAAACTTCGGAATAGGAAGGATGATGGCAGTTGAGCGAGGTGATGCAATGTTAAACCCAAGACCAACACGACCAAATGATGCTGCGCTAGAGGGAGATTGATCTGGAGACTCTCCGCGACCAAACTCCCGACACAACAACATTTGGCGCATCGTACCCGCCACACATCGCACCACAACTGCTCAGACCCGTCCTCCGTACGGCTTCACCAGACATCATGCCGGAACACGACGAATCGCTTGGCGGCAAGACTTTGTCTGGTGGGTGGTAACTTCGCCGGCAGCCGATGTTATGCCTACCACCGAGTAGAGAGACTTGTACGTAGTACATTAATACTTCCATGGTCTGTGGTCTGTGGCCCTGGCTTTGACATCAAATCAACTTTGTATATAGTTTGGCAGTTTTGCATGCTTGGAGTAAGAGACTTTTGGTTATATTATTTTATTATTTTTTTTTTTTTTGTATTTTGTTTGTTATTGTAATTTTATTGTATTTAGTTGTAAGGTGCGTTTTGTTTGTGTGGAATAAAGAATTTTTCTTTCTTTCTTTCTTTCTAAAAGTCTGACACGCCCTTCCGCTCCGCCCAGAGCGGGAGAAGTCATTTGATGATTTCCCATCCCAAAAAAAAAGGTATAAATATTCTGAAACAACTTCGAGCGGCATTCCGTTTGCGGCAACCGGTCCCAGAGTGACCCGTTCATTGAACATAATTTTGGTCTTATCTAAGTTCATCCGGAGACCGATGCGTTGGGAGGAGTCAGCTAAGTTGGCCAGCATTTGTTCCAGCTCTTGCTGCGTTTCCGCCAAGATGACGATATCGTCCGCAAATCGCAAGTGTGAGATGACGCCATTGATGTTAATGCCCCGACCCTGCGTCCAATCCAGCGTCTTAAACATATCCTCAAGGGCATTGGAGAACAATTTGGGGGAAATAACGTCCCCTTGTCTCACTCCTCGCTTAAGAGGGATATGTTTAGTCTGCTGGTTCTGGACTTGGACGGACATTGTGGCGGCATCGTAAAGACATCTCATCACTTGGATATATCGCCAATCGACTTGGCATCGCTGCAAAGATTCCAGAACAGACCCGGTCTCGATGGAGCCAAAGGCCTTCTTATAGTCCACAAATGCTAGACACAGGAGCTGATTATACTCTTCGGTCTTCTGTATAATCTGCCTCACTGTGTATATGTGGTCTATGGTACTAAATCCTCCTCGAAACCCGGCCTGCTCTTTTTATATTTATTGATATTCCGACATTTAAAAAAATATTTTATTTATTGTATTTAATGAAATAAAACATAAGACTACACATAAAGGGTACATATAATGTACGGGACATACATATAGACGCAATATTAGTTTCTAATAGCAATTCCAAAACTACTAAAAACACATATAACAAACTTACTTATCTTGCCACTAACAAAAACCCCAGTCTCCATTTATTTAAGTCTAAAAATATCATTACGAAGGACGGCCTCTTTCCGTGGCTGATTTTATTCGGAGAGCACTTTAGGTCAAATTGAAACCATTACAGGAAAACGTGTTAGTTGAGGGACGCTGATCGACTGATGGACTTGGCCTTAAGATATCGACGGTCTTCAGGTTTATATTTTACGAAGGTTTTGTGCCTCGTGACGAAGGAAAAGGGAAAGAAATATTGAAAGAAGTTTAAGATGGATGAAAAATTGTTGGTAGATTTCGTTCTTTTTGAAGAATTTATGGAATTTGACGACCTTGTGAAGGCCCTGATGATACGAGAAGCACAGATCCGGTCAAAGTGGAGCTTGCGGGGGCCATGTTCAGCAGTGGACTTCAAAATTATAAAATAATTTCTGTTTAACTAAATGAAAACACGCACCTATTACTTTGTGCATAGTAAATTTATTTTTTGCTTTTTAGTTTACTGTTTGAAGTCGGATTTTTTTGTTAGAAATTATTTTATTTTACCATTTTAAGTAATGTGTTGACCGAGCAAGAAAGTCAAGATCGTAACCATCGCTTTTCTTTGATTCGTGAACGATTATCAACTGAGAGCCAAGAAGCCCGTGATCACCGGCTCAGATTGATTCGTGAGCGACTATCTAATGAAACCGAAGAACCACCACCTGTGGTTGACTGGTAGAGAATGCCTAAGACATTAAGTCCGCCACTGTACATTTCATGTGTGAAAGATTAAATAAATAAATAAGACCGTGCTCACCGGCTCATTTTGATTCCTGAGCGATTGTCAAATGATAACGAAGACGCCCGTGCTTACCGGCTCAGTTTGATTCGTGAGCGATTGTTAAATGAAAACGAAGAAGTCCGTGCTCACCGGCTTAGTTTGATTCGTGAGCGATTGTCAAATGAAAACGAAGAAGTCCGTGCTCACCGGCTTAGTTTGATTCGTGAGCGATTGTCAAATGAAAACGAAGAAGTCTGTGCTCACCGGCTTAGTTTGATTCGTGAGCGATTGTCAAATGAAAACGGAGAAGTCTGTGCTCACTGGCTTAGTTTGATTCGTGAGCGATTGTCAAATGAAAACGAAGAAGTCTGTGCTCACCGGCTTAGTTTGATTCGTGAGCGATTGTCAAATGAAAACGAAGAAGTCTGTGCTCACTGGCTTAGTTTGATTCGTGAACGATTGTCAAATGAAAACGAAGAAGTCCGTGCTCACCGGCTTAGTTTGATTCGTGAGCGATTGTCAAATGAAACCGAAGAAGTTGGTGCTCACTAGTTCAGTTTGATTAGTGAATGATTGTCAAATGAAACCGAAGACGCCCGTTCTTACCGGCTCAGTTTGATTAGTGAACGATTGTCAAATGAAAACGAAGAAGTCCGTGCTCACCGGCTTAGTTTGATTCGTGAGCGATTGTCAAATGAAAACGAAGAAGTCCGTGCTCACCGGCTTAGTTTGATTCGTGAGCGATTGTCAAATGAAAACGAAGAAGTCTGTGCTCACCGGCTTAGTTTGATTCGTGAGTGATTGTCAAATGAAAACGGAGAAGTCTGTGCTCACTGGCGTAGTTTCATTCGTGAGCGATTGTCAAATGAAAACGAAGAAGTCTGTGCTCACCGGCTTAGTTTGATTCGTGAGCGATTGTCAAATGAAAACGAAGAAGTCTGTGCTCACTGGCTTAGTTTGATTCGTGAACGATGGTCAAATGAAAACGAAGAAGTCCGTGCTCGCCGGCTTAGTTTGATTCGTGAGCGATTGTCAAATGAAATCGAAGAAGTCGGTGCTCACCAGTTCAGTTTGATTAGTGAATGATTGTCAAATGAAACCGAAGAAGCTCGTGCTCACAGGCTCAGTTTGATTAGTGAACGATTGTCAAATGAAACCGAAGAAGCTCGTCCTCACAGGCTCAGTTTGATTAGTGAATGATTGTCAAATGAAACCGAAGAAGCTCGTGCTCACAGGCTCAGTTTGATTAGTGAACGATTGTCAAATGAAACCGAAGAAGCTCGTGCTCAAAGGCTCTGTTTGATTAGTGAACGATTGTCAAATGAAACCGAAGAAGTCCGTGCTTACCGACTCAGTTTGATTCATGATTGGCGATCAAATGATTCTGCTACATAGCAATGTCAACGATTAAGTTACTAACGTAACCGTTCTGCGCAGAGGGTGCTTAATCAAACTCCAGAAGAAAGGGTCAGTCGATTGGCCGTTCTAAGACAAGTGTAAAGTCGCTTAAGAAATACTCGTATATTGGGTGTTGAAGAATTCCGAACAACTATTAATATTTTTGCAAATGTACCATGTGCCGTATGTAATAATTGCTTTATCTACAACAGTATTAATTTACAGACGGCAGCATTCAGCTCTATTTTACCGTAACAATTAATCATAGTTGATAGGATAATAACGAGTTCTTGATAGAACAATATGGTTATTGTTAATGAAACCAAAGAAGCCCGTGCTCACCGGCTCAGTTTGATTCGTGAGCGATTGTTAAATGAAACCGAAGAAGCTTTTGCTCACAGGCTCAGTTTGATTAGTGAACAATTGTCTAATGAAACGAAGAAGTCCGTGCTCACCGGTTTAGTTTGATTGGTGAGCGATTGATAAATGAAATCGAAGAAGCCCGTACTCACCGGCTCAGTTTGATTCATGAGCGACGATCAAATGAATCTGCTAAACAGTAATGTCAACGATTAAGTTACGTACCTAACCGTTCTGCGCAGAGGGTGCTTAATGAAAATCCAGAAGAAAGGATCAGTCGATTGGCCGTTCTAAGACAAGTGTCAAGTCGCTTAAGCAATACTCGTATATTGGGTGTTGAAGAATTTCGAGCAGCGATTAATGTTTTTGCAAATGTACCATGTGCCATGTAATAATTGCTTTATTTACAACAGCGTATTAATTTACAGATGGCAGCATTCAGCTCTATTTTACCGTAACAATTAATCATAATTGATAGGAGAACAACGTGTTCTCGATGTTCTAATACTAAAAAAAAAGAAATATCTCAAACCTATTGGAACAATATTGTTATTGCTAATGTGCCACATGAATTAGCCGAATTAAACGAAACTGAAAAAAGATTTCTTTGCATGGTGGTGCCATTTATAAAAACAATAAAACTACAAAACCGATTAAGCCAAGAAGGTCAGGCTGAACAACTGCCACTTCATCCAAACCAGCCTGGACTAATGCCTATTGTAGAAAGTCTTGAAAACATTCAACGTTCTAAACAATTTGTGGTTGATATTAATAAATTAAAAATTGCATTATTTTGCATTAAAAACTACAAAACCGATTAAGCCAAGAAAGTCAGGCTGAACAACTACCACATTCAACGTTCTAAACAATTTGTGGTTGATATTAATAAATTAAAAATTGCATTAAATTGCATTAAAAACTACAAAACCGATTAAGCCAAGAAAGTCAGACTGAACAACTACCACTTCATCCAAACCAGCCTGGACTAATGCCTATTGTAGAAAGTCTTGAAAACATTCAACGTCCTAAACAATTTGTGGTTGATATTAATAAATTAAAAATTGCATTAAGTTGCATTAAAAACTACAAAACCGATTAAGCCAAGAAGGTCAGGCTGAACAACTACCACATTCAACGTTCTAAACAATTTGTGGTTGATATTAATAAATTAAAAATTGCATTAAAAACTACAAAACGGATTAAGCCAAGAAAGTCAGACTGAACAACTACCACTTCATCCAAACCAGCCTGGACTAATGCCTATTGTAGAAAGTCTTGAAAACATTCAACGTTCTAAACAATTTGTGGTTGATATTAATAAATTAAAAATTGCATTAAGTTGGTTAATGTCCAACAATGTTCTTTATAGGGATGTTGGACCTCATTGTAGCAATGCAATTGATATATCGGAACCAATACAGGTTCTAAGAGAGAGTTCTAAGAAGAACTACATAATTTGGAAGAAGTAACTGAGGCAATAACAATAACAACTAGAAATATTGAACATTTTAAGCACTTAAATAAGGATACAAGTACTTTGTATGGTTCATATCATCAAGGTGATGCATGATTCAGTTCTGAATTTCAAGGCAGGCAATGTACTGCTATTGCAACAGTTTCTTGTGTAGTTTTTTTCTAATTGATCCTAACTCATTGTGCATAAGTGATGTTGAATACATTTTGATTATAGGTGACAAATATTATTGTGATTGCATAGCAGCTCGACCTGTTCCTAATATGAATGATTTAAACTCAGAATATTCAGCAGCTATAAAACTTGTACCGTATATAATATACAATATGTAACAAAAACCCTGTTGTTTGCCTACGTTTTAAGAATCGGTATATGGATGTAATAAAACATATCATTTATAAAAATTTGTTCAGCAAAAATTATAATTAAAATAAATGTTTAATTATTAATATTTGTAATCTTTAACTAATTTCTTACCTTTGCAATTCTGCATGAAGAAGACATAAGTAGAACGTTCGCGGCAATCTCTTTAACTTATAAAATCAGATATTCTAAACATTTTGTCGAATGTGTCGATTTTAATAGTTATTTGATGTCAACCCCTCGACTAGACAATAATTACTTTTTTTAAATTATAATTTCATTAATGATGTGCTTGTAAGTAAATATATACAATTTGTAAAGAAAACCCTGTCCGACCCACAAGGATAATAAAGGTTAGGTAAACACTTGACCAAATATAATATAAAATTTTACATAATCATCATAGTAACAATACTAATGAATTTTGAAATAATCCTTTTTTCCCGGGAATTAATTCCAAATTCCCCGAAATTTGGTAATTTTTAAAAAAGTGATAACACCGGTATTATTATAAGCGAATAGCGACGCGACCACGTCACAGGTGCCGCGTGCCCTGCCCCCCGCCACCCGCGGAAGCGGTTGCGTACCGCACATGTATTAAGTTACCTCTTTTTGCGAAATAATATTTATTTTTTTAGGGGGATTTTTTATAAGTTTAGCCTGTCTTTGTGGGCATTAGTAGAATCAGTTATCGATACCTAACAATACCTTCACGGATCAGACAGGGTTTTCTTTACATATTGTATGTCCCTGAAAGAAACAACAGGGTTTTTGTTACATAGTGTATAATAGACAACAGGTCAACATTACCAGTAATGAGCAACCTATAGTGGCCACATGAAAATTCATTCCCTAATTTAAAGAATGCTCTCGGTAGATGTTTTAATGTACATTCTTATGGTTTGATAACCGCTACACCGCACCTTACAACAGTAGCCGTTCATTGCAGACGTCAATTTGAATCTTTTACGTATTATTTGTTTGATTCTCATTCAAGGGATTTTTAAAGCACCATTGCACGGGACAACTTGTTGTATGAGATTTACAGATATTGATAGTTTTTATTACATTTTGCGTAGGAACTTGATTGTCAAAAATTCTTCGAATCAATACACATTGAATGTTTATTCATTGACGTCACTTATTTTAACATCAGTATCATTTAATGACAATCGACCTGTTACTAATACAGATAATAGCATACCCATATCAAAGTCTACAATTGAGACCGGCTAGTATGTGTTACAACGAGCACAAAATTTCGAAACTACAATGATAATAGAAACAACCAGTATGCTTTGCAGTATTGAGGAAACAGTGCCCGCTTTAGAAAGTGTTATTGATTTCAGTAATGTAGATTCAGTAATCGAGATGAGATTAGTCGATATTAAGAGGAAAATCGCTCCATCGCTGAATTTGGAACGAGAGCGACGACTCAAAGAACTAGCCTGGTATTTCCTTTTCCCAGATGGTAAGAATGGTGATCATGAAGAAAGAAATATACCTATCCCCTCGTTAGATTACTTTCAGACGTTTCCATAGAAACGATTCTTTATTTTATGCTTTGTCAGTTGTTGAGTATAATTGAGCAAAGTCTAGCATTTCTGTGTCATGCAGAACGCGCCAGGCTCAGGGAGAAGAAACTCTACAAGGGCTTGTTGATAATATTCACTTGACAATGAGATATATTAGAGGTTTAGAATCATAATGAAAAAAATGTTGTTCGGAACTTAAAGCGATGGTAAGGACTTTAGGGCTCCTTTGTGGTTTTTAACTTTCTCATGTAATCACTTACATTGGTCCGATATGATTAAAGCGTTACTTATTGCAGATAATTGAGGAACTTGATCAACTTACATTTGAAGTAAAGCTTAATTTATTTCAAAAATATCCAATAGTAGTTGCCAGGTAATTTTCAGTACGCATAAACGCACTGATGAATTACATTAAAGGGAATGATAACTGCTTAGGCGGTAAATGCGTGTCGATATCAAGGTAGCCTACATCTCTACATATTGGTATGGTGTGAGGATCTTCGTGACTTTTTTATATCAGAAGGCACTGCAGTTATTAACAGAGTGATTTTTTGTTCCTTATGTCCTGATAATCTTACATTAAAAGCATTGGTAGAGAAAGAAAATAAACAAATTCCTAAGCACACTAGCACTTGCTATGAAAACCGCACTAACCTGTCCTGTCAATTTGGTTTTCCTAGGGCACCTCGTGATAATACTGTTTGTTTAGGGCTCGATGAAGCTCTAGTTAATAATGGGCGATTTTGTAACCTTAGACGAACATCTGAAGATGATGGTATGGTTAATAATTATAATGCAGATATTTTACAACTATGGGAAGGCAACATTGACGTGCAACCTTGTTGCAATGTTACTGCAAGTTCTTATTACATTGACAAATACGTTAGCAAATGTGAACCACACGATAGTGGCGATGTAATATGCGAAACAATTACCAAGGCTAAGAGGCAAGCGCCCCAGAATATACTTATAGATAATGCCATTTACCTCTTAAGATGAGTTGACGGAAAACTGTGTTTGTCAACAGTTGCAAACCTTATGAAAGATTTCGGCTTTTACGAGTTTAATGCAATGCGTCATCAGTTTATGATAACGTTTTTTACCGCTATGTACAGAGACCCGATGATCTTGAAAACCTGTTTGGTGATATAATGCAACTGCCCCCGGTAAAAAGGAAACTGGTGCTTTTTGCAGCCATCGTGGTTTACAGCCGAAATTAATTTATGGCATCAATTTTCATTTTGCGAATTAACAATAAGCATGCGCCAATAAAATGATAGAGAATTCATCGACTTCCTAAATAACTTGCGGGTAGGTGAATTGACTACGAGTCAACTTGAATTGCTAAGGGAACGATGCAGAATACCTTTGAGGGGCGTTCGCTGACGGAGTTGCTCTGCGAATCTTCCCAACCGTTAAACAAGTGGACGATTATAATGATTTAATGTTCAACAAATATAAAAAAGCATATATACGGTCGAATTGAGTAACCTCCGCCTTTTTGAAGTTGGTTAAAAATTAATAGTTATATTAATAGTTCTGACGACCTTGTGAATGCCCTGTTGGATACGAGTAGCACAGTTCCGGTCAAAGTGGAGTTTAGGGGAGGCCATGTTCGGCTTCAGCTTCAACTAATAAATATAGTTTAAAAAACTAAGAAAAAATGCTTTTAAAAAATATTAAACTAAAAAGTTAAAAATAATTTAAAAAAAAGCTTGAGGCGCTTTGTGCCATAATTTTTGTATATTAAGCGCCTCACGCTTTTTTAAATTTATTTTTAACTTTTTAGTTTGATATTTTTTAAAAGCATATTTTCTTAGTTTTTTAAACTATATTTATTTTCAACTTTTAGTTCGATATTCTTAAAAAAAAAAACCAACGAACGGACGTATTGAAAACGGTGGGACATTTTACAGTAATAAGCCGCTCACTCGTAGTCCAAATAGTTAGAGACGGACAAACAAACAAACAAGCAAAAAAGCAAGCAAACAAGCAAGCATACAAGTGAAGCATTAGCGCGCATTAAAAAGCACGTAAAAATGTTGATAAATATAATAAGCCTATATTTAGTATCCTAAATAACTTGGTTTTAATACAATAACACAATACAAGAGAGCTAGTAGCTACGGTGGAGCATACGGTAGAGGTCTGCCCGGCTTGGGTAGAGCACCGCAGTGTCCTCGTGGCTTCGATCGGTGGCGATCTCTTGCGACCGACCTTGGTCCAGGCCATGGTTCGGAGCGAGAGTGTATGGTAGACCGGCACCTCTTCTGCGAAGAAGTAATGCTAGCAAAGGAGGAGGTGGAGCGCGTGAGGTAACGGCAACTACAGCGTCCTCACGCCTCTAGCCGCCGCAGGAGACATCCTGGTCGGGAGACAACATCGAACTCCCGGCCACCGTAGGCGCGGGCTTGTGGGTGGTGAGCAGTGGGCAGCTCGCCGCCCGGTAAGGACCAGGCCCGAGTCGACGGAGCGTTGTGTTTCACGCATGCCTGAAAGAGATGTTAGCACATCGTGACGGGTCTACGAAGACCGATACCTCCTGGGTCAGGGTTGCGGGTTGGTTAAAAAAGAAACCGTGGCTCTGGCGCACAGGCAAGTGCAGAAACACGGGTGAGTTTTAGTCAGTAAAAATCTGACACGTCAAGCTAGTAGCTATGTAAGTCTCACAAACATTTTATCGCACCTTTTTATAGACTACTATCAAAAGCTTAAGTACGGAAACATTTTCTTGTGTAGCTCTAAAATAAACCTGAGGAAATTCTATCTACTCTAATGGCAGGTAAATAAGAGTGCATTTATGTTCCTCTGTGACTCGGTCAATTTCGTGGTTTTATTTGTAACGGTTGAATAAATTCGAGTATCCCATGGAATATTAAGAAATGGTTTGGACCAGAGGAAACATTGATCATTATTGGAAAAAAGTTTAGAATAGAATAAATGCTAAAAATGCTTTGTTAATTGTTTTTTGAGAACAGAAAATCATTTGATGGAGGTATATAACACATTAAACACAAAATTATAAATAAAGTTAACACAAATAAATTAAACGAAAAAAAAAGTTTATATATAAGTAGGGCATCATCATCATCTTCATCATTTCAGCGGAAAGACGTCCATTGTTGGATATATGTCTCCCCTAAGGATCTCCATGAGCGGTATATAAAAATAATTAACTAAACAATGTTGAGAAAGGACATAGGCTATATAACATCCCGCTATGACCAATTGGAGAAGAGCAGTAACAAAACTTGTTGCAAAACGGGAGCGAACGCGGACGTAAATGTTGCTTCCATTATTTTAAAAGGCGTTTATTTTATATCAACTAAGCTAGACTAAAGTCCACGCCGACGGAGTCGCGGGCAACAGCTAGTACAATATATTTTAGTATATTGAGACGTCGAAACAAGTTATAAACATTCTTATAAAATTTATCTGTAAATAGAAATTTGCAGTTTTGATTCCAGCAACCAATATTTACAGAGAATCAGGACTACACGGAAGTTTGCGACGTAGTTGTCGCTCAGTTCGTTTCTCCATTTCTTTTCCGGGGTCGTCATACGAGTATAAAACATGGCGACTACACTTCGTTTACACGTCATATAATATTTTATATGAGATGTAAAAGTGATAGCGATATGAAATTATATAGGCCTAATAAAAAAAAAAAAAAACAATAATATAATTAGAATGAAATTGTAGGTAAATAATATTAATTATTTATACTATATCTCTTGTGGCTGTTTGTACATCATATACTCACACTCGCACACTTCATAATGTATTCAAACAGTAATCTATATGCATACTCGCCATCATTCACTCCAACACGACACTTCACTTTCATAAGAATCATTAGTTCTGCTTTGTTAATTGTTTTTTTTTCTGTATTAATTGTTTTTTTTCATTTTTTCTGTATTAGGTATGTATCTTTAACTTTTAACTGATTGTCTCTTTGTGATATTCTTGGCACTATCAAAATGTTTACTCAAGATCGTATTTAAACGTTTTACTGTATTGTTTTGCTTCGGGGGTCCTGGTGACCTGTAACACAGGCTTCTTTAAAAACCTACTTCAGGCACCAGTCTCTTCCAATGGTAGAATATAAGTAAAAATTTTGTTAAACCAATGTTTGTGGAGAGAAAAATAAATAAATAAAAAATAAAATAAATACTGTAAATAGGTTTACAAATAAATCATTTTATTTCATTTAACCTGGGAAGCAGCTCCTATTGATGTCGATACCCGCAGCCTTCAGTAGCACATTCTTTATTTAAATAAAAATAATGAATATATGCAATATATTTTACTATCTACAGCAACTATTTATATTAATACGAGGTCAAAAGAATTTTTTGTATCGAGTTTGCTTAAAAAAACATGAAACTGACAAACAGAGAATAAAGTAAACAGAGTTCGAATGCGGGCTTCATTACAGAATTTGCAGTATATTTACCATCGCCCAATGTAAACAGAGTATGAAGAATATTTTATATCTGCCGACTGACGTGTGTAGGTAGCATAGAGAGTTTCGAGTTCACTCAGTCGTAGCATGTTGTAGCTCCGTAGCCATTGTAGCGGCGCTACGTCGTAGCAGCGTAGAGACTGTAGCACGCGCTACGAAATATACAAGAATATAATATTTTAAAAATAGAATTATAATTGCAACTTTAATTTTGTCTTTAGTGAAAAGAAAAAAACGGTTCACGAGAGGAAAAACACTTGTTTGCACGTAATAAAAGTACAAGTTGAGGAAATTTACATAATAAAATTGTGGAAAAATAAGATCTCGTGCAGACTCAAACAAACTTTCACCCAGTGTTTGAACTTAGAGAAAAATAAATCAGGCGAGAGTTGCTGCTTTTATCATATTTTTAACATATTTTAGCTTTTACAAATAACTTGGGGCAAGTTCAGAATTATTATTGTGTTTGTTTGCTTACGTGTTAAGGTCTTTTTTTCGTTTGCTTGAACTTTGACAATTTCAGCTTCCTTATTATCAAATATTATTTATCAGTTCTGAGAAATAGAATCTTCTAAACATACTCTTAGAAACGGACTTTGTTGTTATTTTTCGGTCAACACGCCTGCCTGCGAAGTTAAGGCCCCGGGTTCGATCTCCGGCCCGGGTAATGATGAAAAACGATATTTTCCTGATTGGCCTGGGTCTGGGTGTTTATCTACATATATATGTCATCATCATCATCATCACAGCGTTAATCCCAGTCGCATCCGAAGTCTTTTCAGCTTTGGAGTCTGGGGTCCGCTTTACCAGTCCAACTGCTGAAATGGCTAAACTTCGACATTTTCCATGAAGCGACTGCCGTCTGACCTCCATAACCCGAAGGCGGCATCGAAGCATTGCAGTTAGACCAATTGTTGGACTTTTGAGGGCTCCAACAACCCGTAACGACTGCCACTAGATGTTTGTATGGCAACCGGGACCAACGGCTTAACGTGCTTTCCGAGGCACGACCAGACCAGTGCAAGTATTCATATTCATGCATACAAATACTTGCACTGTGCAGGGATTGAACCCGCGCCACTTTGCGCAGCGGCCGCGCCCGCTACCGCTACGCCACGGATCTATTACAAATTTAATATAGTATCGTTGAGTTAGTATCCCATAACACAAGTCTCGAACTTTGGGGCTTGCTCAATCTGTGTGATTTTTCCGTATATATTTATTTAAACTTTGCTTGTTGGTAAGGCTACCTTTTTATTACCGCAGTTAAGAATTCGTTAAATATACTAATTAATTTAAAAGCTACATAATGGCCAAACTTTGCATAAAGGGGTATTAAAAAATCACAGATTATTTAGAAAACAATAAAGCTTGGTACTGAGCTGCTCGTTCTGCTAAGCATTGTTATTAAGCAATATGCGTAATTATGACATTTTAAACACTTTTTTTTTTAAATCCCGTAAAGTATTGTAAACATTTTTATTTTTAATGTCTGGTCTTGAAAAAAGACGATGATCCCTGAGTTTGTTTCGGCTTTTTCCTCTCAGATGTAGTTAGGAAAAGCCGGCACCATCTAGTTTAAAAAAATATGACGTAAAAGTGGTCAGTGATCCTACTTGCTTAATAAACGATTTCATTTCATACATTAACTAAACTATCCTCTTTATAATACAACTCTATACACATGTAACTATGTGTATTTAAAACACATTAAAACTGACATCACCAAACGACACAACTTGAAAGAATAGAGAGGCTGCCAAGTTAACTATAGAGCTTTATACTATATACAAGAGTATGATTATTGATTGGTTTAACTAGGGACATGTATAATCCTTACTAAATAATAGTTTGTTTGTTCCACTTTCACGCAAAAAATACTAAACGGATTTGAATGAAATTTGACACACATATCTATACTAATATATAAAGCTGAAAAGTTTGTTCGCGCTAATCTCGGGAACTACTGGTCCGATTTGAAAAATTCTTTTTGCGTTGGATAGCCCTTTAATTCTGGAAGGCTTTAAGCTATATAGCATCACGCTGCGACCAATAGGAGCGGAGCATAACTAACTCCACGCGAACGAAGTCGCTGGCGACCGCTAGTAATTCATAACCAGGAATAATACATATGATACTTTTAGTACCAATGTTTTCACATGATCGAAACTTACGCAGGTGAAACCGCGGGGTGTAGTTAGTAAATAATATTTTTTATTGGTCTTCGCTGTTCCCCAGCTGGGTAAAGTCCTTACTTAAATCATTCAGGCATCCTTTTCCAAAGACACCTCTATTCAACCATTGCGGTACGCTTCTACATCTACGTGTTTATGTATAAAATGTGTAACTGAAACGGTATATATGATACCATCCAAAGAAGCCATGCCATGCCAAGGTATGGCTTCTTTGGATGGTATCAAACGATGTTGGAGGAGTTTCAGATCAAAATAAAATTATTCAAGAATTGATACCAAATTTTCGGTTTCATATTACTAAGCTTTTGGAAATAAATTATTATTATTATTATTTCGTTTATTTATTTTACATACATACAATTTACATTTTTAAATATTTATATAAATACACAAAAAATAGTAGCCCACCGGTATCGGGAACAGGGTCCAAGCTACCGGCGGTCAGGGCTCCAGAGATAGGAACTTCCTGACGATGCGAGGCGTGGCCAGCAGAACCGCTTTCTGAATCAAGCCCTTGATCCAGCTGCCTGACGAGAGCCTCCTGAGGTGTTGGTCGAGGCTCCTGGCTACTAAGCCATTGGCTGTCACGACTATCGGTACAATGATTGCTGAATCCACCTCCTACATGTCGACAACCTCGTGAGCCAAGTCAAGATACTTGATTCGTTTATCTTTCTCAGCTTTCACGAGGTTCTCATCATGTGGGATGGTTATGTCAACAATCATTACACGCCGCTCTGATCGATCCACCAGCACTATATCAGGCTTATTGGTAACAATAGTCCTGTCAGTGATGATGGATCGATCCCAGTACAATGTGATATGGCCATTTTCAAGAACTTGGTCGGGCATATAGCTATAGTACGGCACCTCCGATTTCACAAGGTTGTATTTAAGAGCAAGTTACTGGTGAATTATCCTGGCTACAAGGTTGTGTCTATGCAAGTACTCTCCGTTAGCTAGACGAGAACACCCGGAAATGTGTCTAATTGATTCTCCTAGCCGGTGACATGCCTAACAGATGTCAACGTTTCAATGTTTGTTATTATTATTATATGTTTCTTAAATTTAAATCACAACGTACGTGTCCTACCATTACGTAGGTCAATAAATACAAGTTATTTATTAAAGTCAGGTTATTTGCTAATATCACATATCTACGATATTACGTATGTCTTCTATATTTCTGCGTGCTTCGTATCGTAATAGCCTATCGCAGGCGGTATTTTTTCGCATAACTTCTGAACAGATAGGATTATAAAACCTTTTCAATGTCGTTTAATATCCAAAGAAGCCATGAACTTGCTATGTGTATAAACTTTTCGATACACCCTGTATAATAGATTAACATTAAATGCTCATATAATTGAGAACTCTCTCTTTAAATGAAAGGTAATTTAAGTTAACATGTAACGAATAAAAATTTGGAAGTAAAATCCTCATTTAATAGTTATCATAAGATTCTGTGAGGTGGTGCAAGAAGGGCGTCTGCACCCGGCTTCCTTGAATAAATGAGAATGATATTTAATACCCTACCACCATAGACGTACTTCTTTGATTGTGATTTCCCTCGTTTTTGATAGAAATCCGAGAGGCCTCATAAAGGGCACACGTCAAGGCTCGCCGTTATTTTATCGAATTTGACCTTTATTAAAATTACATATTCTCGTCGTCCAAGATACCACAGTGTCTCAAGACTAAAGTCTTTGACCAGTGTGTGTTGCCAGTGATGACTTACTGAACTGAAATGTGGTCGTTCACAATTGGCCTCATAGGAAGGCTAAGAGTCACACAAACGGCAATGGAAAGAGCCATGCTAGGAGTTTCTCTGCGTGATCGAATCAGAAATGAGGAGATCCGCAAAAAAACCAAAGTCACCGACATAGCTCTGCGAGTCGCTAAACTTAAGTGGCAGTGGGCAGGGCACATTGCTCGTAGAACCGATGGCCGATTGGGCAGTAAGACTCTGGAGTGGCGGCCACTTACCGAAAGACGCAGGTGAGCGAAGGAAGGAAGAAGGTGGACCGATGACCTGGTCCAGGTCTCGGGAAGCCGGTCAGCGTGGAAAGCCTTGGGGGAGGTCTTTGTCCAGCAGTGGAAACCTATAGGCTGAAGAAGAAGAAGAAGAAAAAAATTACAATAAGAATATATGGTCAGTTTGGAAGAATACTTTCTTTTGACGACACTGACATTTTTATTGCTTTACAGTTCTAGGTTTGCACATTCTATCTACGAATTAAAATACATCATCATAATTATGTATATACACGTCAGCCATATGTATGATGATCGCTGGGCAAGACTTTCCAGGCTGTCTAATAATGAGGTCCATCGCCGATGCCGGCCCAGAAAGAGATAACGGGATGTCCTGGATGCGTACCGCGAAGGTTGGTTAGAGATGATGAGTGAAAAGAGTTCCTGGAACGCTTTTGGCCCGCAGTGGGACATAATAAGCTAACAATATTTAATTCTATTTTACAATGTGAATCAAATACAATATGCCCCTTGTTTAAAGAGTCGTTCTGTATATGATAAAAGTTCACCGAAACACACACTAGTAAGGTTATGTAATAAATAACAAAGGAACACAAACTTAAGCTGTAAGAGACTGAAATAAGTAGGTTTTCTTGCCTGATTCTAGGGTTGACAGGAGGGTAGCGAAAGTACAAATAAGATATTTGATTTGCGTTGGTGGTGTTGCTGCGAAAATATAATCCTATTAATAATTATATTTTTAAATATAACCTTATTTATCACTAGCTTTCCGCCCGCGGCTTCGCCCGCATGGAATTCGGTTAAATAGCGCTTTTTTATTTCCCTCGGAAATATCAAATTTTTTCGGGATAAAAACCTAGTGGTACCCTATTATTTAATCCGGACTTCTAACTTTACGTCTGCAAAATTTCAAAACAATCGGTTCAGTAGTTACGGCGTGAAAGCGAAAAAACACACAAACCCACTTTCCAATTTATAATATTAGTAAGGATAAAGATTATGTTTTTGGGCCGTTTGGAATTGAAACCATCGGGTCGTGCGGCCCGAGTGCTGATGGCGTTTTTGAGGAAATTTCTTAATGACTGGTTGACAATACTCATGAACCAAGGTCTGGCCTTGACCAGAATATGAGCAACTTGATGATGCTGTCAGCCTCTTGCATACAGAACCAGTCGATCATTTTGACGGTAAATTTTAGTTTTGGTAAAGTTAGGATTAAATATTGTTATTTGGTGTTAGTTTGGTGTTACTAGGTTGACAGCCTCCGTGGCGTAGCGGTAGCGGACGCGGCCGCTGCGCAAGGTGGCGCGGGTTCGATCCCCGCACAGTGCAAGTATTTGTATGCATGAATATGAATATTTGCACTGGTCTGGTCGTGCCTTGGAAAGCACGTTAAGCCGTTGGTCCCGGTTGCCATACAAACAACTAGTGGCAGTCGTCACGGGTTGTTGGAGCCCACAAAAATCCAACAATTGGTCTAACTGCAATGCTTCGATGTCGCCTTCGGGTTGTGGAGGTCAGACGGCAGTCGCTTTACGGAAAATGTCGAAGTTTGGCCATATCAGCAGTTGGACTGGTAAAGCGGACCCCAGATTCCAAAGCTGAAAAGGCTTCGGATGCGACTGGGATTAACGCTGGGATGATGATGGTGATTTGGTGTTAGTTTGTAAATTATAATTGTAGCATCTGAGTGAGTTTAAAAATGATAGATCTTTACCTTGTCAACATGTTAATTGATTCTCTAACAACTCATTGGATTATTAAGTTTTTAGAGAAGCAAATAATATGTTCTAACTAGTGATCGAATTTTTTATCCTCTAACAACTATTCGGTCTTTCAATTATATTTTTTGGTCTTTCAAGGATATTTTTTGGTCTTGACAAAATCCGCCACACTGTTCCCAATCCACTGCAACTCCTGAAAGCCAGAATCAACAGTGGAGACCGCCAGAAAAACGCCGAGCAATGAAGCTCGACGAGTCCCGGAGAAACGATTCAACTGTCTTGGGTCCCGCAACGAAATTAATCAGAAAAGAATAGCGGAGGAGTAAGAAAAAAAAAATTTTTTCCACTTCCCCCCATAACAAGCAGGAGACAGAACAGAACTAGGCCAATCGGCACAAAGGGATATTATTGCAACTGGGAGAAGCCCAGATTGCCAAGCACCACGGAATAAAATTTGATTAAGTTAATGGGTCCTAAGTAGGTATGTGCTGTTACAATTGATTCCAATAATAGGTATGGCAAAAGCGCCTGAACGCAAGGAAATTAGTTCTAGTTTGTACAAGGTCCGTATAATAAACAACTCCGGATGTAACTTGAACACTATCCAACATAATATTGCGTTCATTCTGCCAAAGAATACACTACCACAAGATGTGATGTGCGGACCGTTCAAATTCACAGAACATTGACACAAGGGCGAAGGAACAAGTTTAAAAGAATACAGTTTACTTTTAAAGTTGCCATGACCTGTGAGAAATTGGGCAACGCAGTGGTCAACCTCCAGCCATGTCTTAGCCAGCCGATTGCCAACAGATGGAAAGAACAGATGGAGGTGCCGGCCCTTGATGGAATTATCCCACCTACTTTTGGTCTTGTAACGAAAATCACCTTTTTACTAAATGAATCATTTTTAAGTTTCTGGCTTTTTAAACATGGTGGCATTAGCTAAGTCAGAGCACCCCGTCTTTGGATGAGGTTAGATTGACGCCAAAATATAAAATCAAACATTTATGTCAGATATTGACATCCACGAAATTAAAAAGCAAAATTTTAAATTCGAAATCAACTACTATTGAGATTTATCGGTACTATGTATAGCTGGACGATAATCATTAACTGAAATATGATTTTAGAAGTGGTGTGTTGTCCGGTATTTGGTTTCGTGAATAAAAACCCAATCTATTACCACTGATCCAGTTCCTTATTGCTCTAATTCTGCTTGTTTCTCCTAAATCCTGCTTGTTGCTATTAGACACATGACTCGAATTTCAGTTCTCTTAATATAGCCACTTGAGACTACTCCTAAGTTAAAATGGTACGGTGCCTAAACAAAATGGCAATTGTTTGTCAAAGTTCGTTTCAGATTTCAATTCACTTCTAAACGGGTTTGATATTATATGCTTTTTGATAGCTTACGCTGATTCAATTTGTTACGGATGACATCGCTGTGTACAATAAGGTTCTTTGTAGGTGGATTCAGTGATAAATGAAATATATTAAGGATTTACACAAGTGTGTAGATACAGGTACGTAGACCATGAGTGCTTAATATAGTGATTATTATAAATAGAACTAAGATGTAAAATAGGACATAATGACTTTTAATTCATTGTAGAAAGAGACGAAAGACTGCTATGCGGTACTACCTGCTACGCACCATTAGCGCACATTGTACCAAGATCGGCGGCTTGCCTGCATCGTTCTCACTCGTCAGTTGACCATCAAGCAGCAAGCCGCTTGGGAACAAGTACCTCAAATAAAGCTAGTAAGACACCCCGAAGTTTCATTCAGCAATAAACTTACACTCCGTCTCGACACAGTTCATATTCGATTTCTCCATCATCGCTGATAAGTTTGTCTAGGCAGTTAGATTTATATATATGTTAATTGCATCTCGCAGGTCAAGGAGATAGGAGGTAGTTGTCTGCTTATAAATTAAGTCCTCCAGTCAATACTTCAAAAACGTTTTACGCTGAGGATTGTAGGGATCCTTGTGGGCTACGGACAGAAACTTAAGGCATCGCTGGGGGAGGCCAGCATGAGGCAGGCTGGATCGTAATTTCCCTTAGATCAATGTATTTGAATGAGTTAATGTGTTTATTATTTGTTTGGATTTTACAATAATGCTTAAATCAAATCAAATCAAATCATTTATTTCAAATAAACCAGGCACTTTTGAATTGTCAGAAGGTCGGTCAGTCAATAAGATGAAGCTAGTCGCCCATTCCAAAGAGTAGGTACCTATGGGGAAGAACGGGCAAGAAACTCCATGGACACTCTTTTAAATTTTCAAGCTATTGTTACAAATATTTGATTACATCATTCATGTTGAAATCAACCGTGTGAGAACGATGCAGAAATATATTGTACGCTGAGAGCGTCCATAGAAAACACACAAAAATCAATTCAGAAATTAAAATACGCCATGGCAGCTAAGAGATGACCAGTCCCCACTGACGGCGTCCGTTCACGAACATGACGTATGGATCAGCATCATTCAGCTCAACCATATTGAAGGAAACCCAATAACCCAACACACACGCCACCACCAGCGAGACATTTGAGTGAGCATGACATACTCTCAACAGCCAGAGCACAATCAAGTTAATAAAAATGACTAACCCAACAAATAAATGCCTTACAGCACATTCGTACATTGTGCTCACACGTTTGCCATGCAATTATACAATACTAAGAAATTGAATCTACACAATGCTAAGATAGTAGCCTTAGATTTAAATCTCGATTCAAATATGAAAAACTGATTTCATACTAAGCCTATGAGTCGATACAACCATTTTTTTTTAAAGAAGGTATTTGAATGACAATCATTCTTGAAAACCTAAAATGTAAATAAAATAATATTGTTTACAAATTATTGCTTTAATTATGAATTGAGGCATTCCAATCAGAACATTAATTTCAATGGCAATTCACTGAACAACACCTAAGCTTTCCACTAACAGCACTGAAACAAAACTTAGATAAGTGCGTTTCGATGCAACAGCTCAGGTCCCATTCGGTAAAATGCTATCGAAATCAGTGCCCAAAGATTATAGATTTAAGATAGTTCAAGTGGAATATCTTAAATTATCAATTTTTTTGTTAGTTTTTCTTATGCGAATCAACCCTACGTGCATCTTAGTGAGTGGCAAAGAGAGATGGTTGCCAAAACCGCGACACCACCGCCGTCTCTAGAGATTACACATTTAGGGGTGATAGCTTCTCTATTGTAGAGACTGTCGGTATGTTAGAGGTTATTAACGTTTACAAGAATGGGCGAGTGTTAATGTAAATAGTGTTTATATTTGATTATACAGTAACTTATTTGATAATATTGTTATTTTGTCACTTTAAGTACTTAGTAAAGAATTAGGCAAATTATGCAAGTGCTGTGCACACATTTAAATTGATATGTTCGATCTAGTATGGTATATAATACGATTACACTCTCTGCCATATGTGAAGTGATAAAGTGCCATTATAGGAAAATCAAGTAAAAAGAATCAATTAATCATGTTATTAATTATTACATAATTTATAGATTCTTTTTACATGAATTAAGTATCACCTACTAACTATTCTATTTTCAAAATGGGCTAGCAAAGTGGAGAACGTTTAACACAAACTTTATTACTGTGTGGTTGTAAATAGTTTGAGCCAAGCTTCTAGTAGGTCTACATTAAAGTTATATGGGTAGTTTTTCCGTTAAGAAAACTACACACATAGGTATTGTCTTAAGGTATTTGAAGTCGAGTTTATGGGAATGTCTTGTAGGTTTAGTGTTCATAATAAAGACGGCTTATCCAATACCAAGCAGTCTTGATGTTGAACAGTGTTTTGTATTATTATTATGAACCCAGGACCCAATGATCCTGTGTTCATAATAAAAATACCAGTCTGTATTTGTCACTCTTCAAGCCTTTTTTTATAAATTATAAACTAGTTACGCGCTAGTTTATTAAGAGCGTAATCTCGCCTCTCATTTAGGACTGGTATAGTGCCCAAGTCCTGGAAGCTTGCTAACGTGCAGCCCGTGCCCAAAAAAGGTAGTCGTGTAGATCCTGCCAACTATCGGCCGATTTCGATCACCTCCATACTTTGCAAAATTATGGAGCGTGTATTGAACTCGCGCCTCTTGGCATACCTGGAAGGTAACGATCTCCTCAGTGACCGACAGTACGGGTTTCGCCGCAATCGGTCAACTGGGGACCTACTAGTGTATGCCTTCGACCGGGTATGGCACGCTGGCCTTTTGAGTAAGCTTCCAGCGTACGGCATTTCCCCTAGCCTGACTAGCCAGTCAGGCAGGGAGGGACCGTTCAGTCAGGAAGTCTTTTACCCAGCCGGGTAAAATACTTCCTGACTGAACGGTCCCTCCGAGTTGTTGTCGACGGATGCTCTTCTGAGCCGATGTGTCAACTAATGTGTCGTAATGTCAACTAATCCCGGTGTTCCTCAGGGATCTGTTCTCTCTCCAACTCTGTTCCTGCTGCATATTAACGATCTGCTGATGCCCGGTATCTATGGGTATGCAGATGACAGCACAGTTGTAGAGAGATACCTGCCGGATGCTCGGGCTAGTAGGGAATCAATCCGGTCCGAAAGAGAGACCATGGTTGAGCGAACGAGTGTTGAACTGCAGGCAGTCTCCGAATGGGGCAATGCCAATCTTGTAGCATTCAATGCCGACAAAACACAGGCGTGTCTTTTCACCGCCAAAAGGAGCCCGTTCACTTTGGCTCCTACTTTTCGAAATGTGTTCTTGGAGTGTTCCGACCGTCTTCAGCTTTTGGGAGTTGAGATTTCCTCGAACCTTAACTTTGGGCGGTTCATCGAGTCCAAGGCCAAGGTGGCTGCCAGGAAACTTGGCGTTATCGCAAAGGTCCGGCAGTACTTCACACCTGGGCAGATTCTAATGTTATACAAAGCACAGGTCCGTTCGTGTGTGGAGTACTGCAGCCACATTTGGGCTGGTGCTGCTAAGTGTCACCTGGCCACTTTGGATTCGATGGAGAGGCGTGCGAAGAGGCTGATTGGTGACCCTGATCTAACTCGAGATGGTCTCCAAAGCCTAGAGCACAGGCGTAGAGTAGCCAGCCTTTCGGTGTTCTATAGGATGCATTTTGGGGACTGTGCGAGGGAATTGCATGATTTAATTCCCCCATCTCCGTTCCACCATCGAACGACCCGTCGTATGGCTGGTTTCCACCCTTACGTTCTTAACACCACTACGATAGGGACGAAGCGTTTCGCCTCCTCCTTTATACCGCGTACATCGAGGGACTGGAACAATTTGCCAGCGGCGGTGTTTCCGTCGGACTACAATTTGAGTGTCTTCAAGGCTAGAGTGAATAGGCTCTTAATAAACTAGTGCGCTTTACCATCAACGATTGCGTCACTGCTTACCATCAGGCAGGATTGCGGTCAAGCGCTAGTTTATAATGTATTAAAAAAAAGTATTCACTTTAGCCTTGAAGACACTCAAATTAAGTGAGGGTCTTCAAGGTAGACGCTAGCAACAGTCAACAGATGTCATTGCGGACACATACACCGACCCCGGCACGCAGCAGGAAATGATGCTCCAACGCGTATCCCAAGTAGCTGAGGTATGCCGCAACAGACGGACATCTGATCTGGGGCTCCGTCAAGAAAACTAGGTGGGGCTTCTCAGCCTCAACATGGTGATAGACTGCAATGAGATTGGAGTGCAGACCTCGAATATTAGAGAGGTGCACTTTAAACGAGAGGACGTGCATCCGCTGTGCACACCTACTACTCTTATTAGAACTTTTCATATTAACAATTTAGTGAATAGGAAGGAAGACGGCAGTGGAGCGAGATGATGCAATGTTAAACACAACAATACGACCAACGATGCTGGGTCGCCATTGGGTGCCTGGGATTTTTCGCAGTTGGCGGGGCAGCCTTTTGTGTGTGGCTGGCACACTACTTAGGCCCCCAACTAACTGGTCGGCCAGCGGAGCACCGTGCTTCGGATCCCGCTACCCTCGATGACCAAACTCCGGACACAACAACATTTGGCTCATTGTACCCGGCATACATCGCAACACAACTGCTCAGACCCGTCCTCCGTACGACTTCACCAGACATCATACAACATGAACACGACGAATCGCTTGGCGGCAAGACTTTGTCTGGTGGGTGGTAACTTATGCCGGCAGCCGATGTTGTGGCCTACCACCGAGAGAAGGCTAAGGCCTCTAAAACAGAGAATGTACGAGCATTGATCACCATGACTGCTCAATATAGGTTAGCGATTTTATGTCTGTAAATGACATGGTTTTTCAGTAATATCAAAGGTAAATTTGGAAAGTAGGTACATTAGATACATAGGCATATTACATACATACCTACAACCTCGTACATGCGAGGCGAGGCCTGATCGACAGACCCATAACAAGTTTTCTCTAATTCCTTTTTCATATTATTAATCTTGGATTAATATCAGGCTTTTTTTATTTTGTTTTGTTTATGTCTCAGGGGAAGCTCGGAATATGGATATTGTCTGGCTGATGTCAAATTACTTAGTTTTTATTAAGAGCGTAGAAATATGTTTCGACAGCCTCCGTAGTGTAGCGGTAGCGAACGCGGCCGCAGCGCAAAGAGGCGCGGGTTCGATCTCCGCCCGATGCAAATATTTGTATGCATGAATATGAATATTTGCACTAGTCTGGTCGTGCCTCGGAAAGCACGTTAAGCTGTTGGTTCCGGTTGCCATACGAACACCTGATGTTAGTCGTTACGGGCTGTTGGAGCACTCAAAAGTCTAACAATTGGTCTAACTGCAATGCTTCGATATCGCATTCGGTTTGTGGAGTCAGACTGCCGTCTGACTCCACAAACCGCCGCCGTTTGGCTTCACGGAAAATATCGAAGTTTAGCCAAAACAGAAGTTAGACTGGTATAGCGGATCCCAGACTCCAAAGCTGAAAAAAGCTTCGGATGCCAGTGGGATTAACGCTGAGATGATGATGATGACGATGATTTTACTTCCACATTTTTATTCGTTACATATTGAGCATATTGTATTCAATTAAAAAATGAGGTAACGAAGGCAGAGGTTTTGTCCAGAAGGTGAAATATGAAAGGTCGTGTACTGTTATTTGACGGTTCATATAAATAAACGACCATCATTTGGGAGGACCCTCTGAAGTGCCGATTTAAAAAATAATTGAAATTTGTAAGCTGTGTTATTATAAGGGAGATTTTGGGTTCTGTCGTCAAGTGTTATTGAAATTGCTTTTTTAAAATTATAAACTATTGCTTGACCGCCATCCCACCTGATGGTTAGCAGTGATGCAATCGTTGATTGTAAAGCACACTAGTTTATTAAGAGCCTATTTACTCTAGCCTTAAATACACTCCAGTTGTAGTCCGACGGAAACACCGCCGCTGGCAAATTGTTCCAGTCCCTCGATGTACGCGGTATAAAAGAGGAGGCGAAACGCTTCTTCCGGATCGTAGTGGTGTTAACAACGTAAGGGTGGAAACTCGCCGTACGACGCGACGGGTCGTCCGCAAACCAAACCATTTATTTTTTAACTTTGTCCCACACTAAACATTTTTCAAACTAAACATATCTGGGCAGCACAAAACCGGTCATTGTGGAAAGCCTTGTGGGAGGCCTTTGTCCAGCAGTGGACCTCTAAAGGCTAAAGAGAGGAAGAAAAAGTAACATTTTTCCTTTATTGCGGCATTTACAAACATAGAAACTCGCATACACAAACAGCCAGATCTGGAACAATTACTTGTAGGTCTTAAAAATATTTGTGGGAATCGAACCTGCGAGAAGCAGCACAGAACGATTGCACAATGTGCTAACTGTGCCGTCAATTGTTTCCATTCCATTTCCCAAAGAGGTAACGGTAAAACTCCAACAGTAGGATAAGTAGAGCAGTTGTTTATATAGCAATAAGCCACAGTCAAAGAAAAATTTAGCCAACCAACCAGCATATTTGCTTAGTACAATTTTCTGTATTTTCCTCGCTCCAACTGCGGTTAATTTCGCCTTTTGGGAAAACCTTAAAAGGATCGTTAATTGATTCCAAATTAATCTGTGCAAATTGGGTCTCTAATGAGAACTAACGCAATGTCAAAAGGGGTTAAGCGGCAAACCGTAGTTCAACAGATTTATATTATAATATAATTATATATAGGTATATGATTATATATAATAAAAAAAAAAAAATAAATTTATTTATTTCTCCACAAAGGTAGGCACAATTTTACTTAAAGCTAACAGTTTAAATATTTACAAGTCCTTTATGAAAGCTGGTGTATGAAGTAGGTTTCAGGAAAACCTGCAGTACAGATCACCAGGCTCTCGCCGCCTCGTAGTGAGCTAGAGTATGGTACGTGAAGTCGTGCATATCACGTGTTAAGTTTAATTGTTAACTAGCTATATATACTACATTTCTTTAAATAGCGTTGCCCAACACTAGTAATTTCTCCTGTATCGTAGGTGCGTACAGACCCCGAAACAACTACCTGTAGGTCATACAAATATTTAAGACCTCCTTTCCTCCTTTGTCGACCTCTGTGGCGCTGCGGTCAATACGCCTGCCTGCGACGTGGAGGCCCCGGGTTCGATCCCCGGCCAGGTCATGATTGAAAACGATCTTTTTCTGATTGGATGTTTATCTATATATGTATCTATTATAAAAATAGTATCGTTGAGTTAGTATCCCATAACACAAGTCTCGAACTTACTTTGGGGCTAGCCAATCTGTGTGATATGTCAGTACAAATAAAAAAATTGCCACGCGGGTATCAAACCCGCGATACGTAGAGCTGCGACGTGGAGGCCCCGGGTTCGATCCCCGCCCAGGTCATGATTGAAATCGATCTTTTCCTGATTGGATGTTTATCTATACAACGTGTAACATAAAGGGTATATACATAACAAAGGCATGCCATCTTTACATGATATCAAACGATATTGGAAGGGTTTTTTAATCCTATCTCTTTATGTTAGGAAGTTATGAGGAAAAACACCGTCTGTGATAGGCTACTATCATACTAGTTGCACAGAGATATTGAAGACATTTATCGGATTTTGGCAAGTAATGTGACGGGTAACGAGTAGTTATTAACGTATGTAGTGTGCTACCACGTTTGTTATGATTTGATTTTAAGAAACACACGAAACCGAAAATTGGTAAGTACCAATTTTTTGACTATTTTATTTCGAGCTGAAACCCTTCCGATATCGTTTGATATCATCTAAAGATGCCATGCCCTTGGTATGTATATACCCTTTTTGTTACACGTTGTATATGTATCTATTATAAAAATAGTATCGTTGATTTAGTATCCCATAACACAAGTCTCAAACTTACTTTGGGGCTAGCCAATCTGTGTGATTTGTCAGTACAAAAAAAAATTGCCACGCGGGAATCAAACCCGCGATACGTAGAGCAGCGGTCGATTGGTCAGCCACTGCGCTAAACGAGTCGTCAAAAAATTAAATAGCTATATGCTACATATTAAAAAGAATACTAAAGAATTTGTTTATTTGTTTGACCATGGTATACTTTCAATAATCATTTATTTTTGAAATCTGAACTGAATTTGAATATAAGTAGTTAATATTCAAATTAAAATAATAATAATAATAATTTTATTAGTACACTTTAAAAACACACATAAGTACACAGGATCAAAAACGTCTGTACAGAGACTGTCACTTTAAAAGGCGAACTGATGCCTCCTAAACTAGGACAAAAGCCTTCTGGTAAAAGTACTTCTGGAACTATTGTTTGGATTTGAGAAATTATTTTTGCTTTTCATATTATAACTGTAGAGGAAAGTAAACTGTTAAGATCACGCTGTGACCTTGAGCAGCCAAAAGAAAAAGGTCAGAATGAACGCCAGGCAAAAACGAAGTAATAACGCGGGCAGGCGATGCGATGCGACGTGAACATGTTTCAATCACTCAAAGTCGCAGAAAAAAGAAATTAACGCTGATGAAGTCACGGGCAAAAGCTAGTTGTATAAATAAACGTTTCCCAAAAAGCTCTCTTATGGATTATTAGCAAAATATTATATTTATGATGAAGCTAGTAACATAATTATGAGTTTATAGAGTGGGCGGTTGGAGTTAGTTATTGATACACAAATTGAAGTGTCGGACATCACGATCCAAGTGATCCAATCTTGTGATATCACGACCCAGGAAAACATTCTGGGATCGTGATGTCAGAGGATTTAGTTGAGGGCAAGTGCATACTGCTCATTTTTTGGTGAATGGTGAGATTGGTTTTGGTTTTGTACCTCAGTGACCTATATTAAAAAAGATTTATTACAAAAGCATAGACTGTAATTGTATTATATTGCTCAGAATAAAAAATAAAATTTAATTTAGGTAAAAGAATATATTTAAAAAATCTTTATATCAATTTATTGGCACAGATCCCCTTGTTTACAATCCTTTTTCATTAAAAATAGGGCAATTAGGGCAAAAGATAAATATTGGTTCAGTCCTGTCAAATAAGTCAGCATCTGCCGTAAATTTACGTACTTATGTTTAGTCGCCATATTTTTAATTACATCGATTCTTAAAAGGAGTATCTTAATTTGACAGGATTAAAGTAATATTTTATATTCCATTCTTAATGAAAACCTTTTTTTTTTGTTAACAAACGAATCGGTCCTATTTTCAATGTAATTAAAACTGTCTTGTCTGTGTAGTTTAAAAGACTGGGCGCATGATAAAACAGGGATAAAATAAGGGTATTGTAATGTGGAAAATCATCAAATGACTTAAAGTTCCACTGACTTTTGAGGACGAGTCACAGCTATTTCATGGTTGAATGGTCACCGATATAAACCTCCCTGTGTTCAATGCCTGTACTTGAATAAATCTATATGATTTAGGTAGTGACTTTTCTCTCCGTACCTACAAACATTACTTTATGATCAGTAAATTCACTGTAAAGCTTCAGCCACTCAAAAAAAAAATCTACTGATGTAAAATCAAAACGTTCATAGCAGTTTACAGCATAAAATATATCGTATAAAATGTTTTGCTTTGTCCGAAGCAGGTAAACGAAACAAAACTGAACAAACAGAATAAAGTTCCAGCCAATAAATAGGAAATGTAAAATTAATAAAAAAAGCCCAACATACAATCGATTACCGACAGTATGCTGGAGAGCGACGCTGGATAGTAATAAAGAGTGATCGATGCGTTTGGCCGCGTCCCATGTTCGCCCGCACTCGCCCCGCACTTGCCCTGCACTCGTCCCGCACTCGACCCGCTCTCGCCACGCAGTGCACCACAACTGTCGTAAATTTGAAATGACGCCGAAGCCGACAGCATGGCTTGCGGACGCTAAACATAAATTTCTTTATCTGATACCTCTACGTCAGGTGTTCATACAGATTCCGCAATTAGGATTACAAGTAATTTATGTGAAGTGCAGCAACTTGTGAGCTCCTTTAAAAAGACGCTTGCGCGCGGAAATACGAGATGGTCCGGGTAAGTTTTCAAGTAGCCAAAGTTATCGAAACTCACCACGATGTTACCAATCTTTTGAATTATGAGAAAGAAAATAAAGAAAGAATTTCACATCCAGCCATACCTTAGGCCAAATCGCAATAGATAGAAATCGATAAAACATTTCAAGCGCAAAAAATATAACTCACTAAAATGAAACTCATAAATCGAAACGAAATATTTCGTGGGTCGGCATCCAGAGCATTGCGCTCAACTACAGAGCGAAATAGTAGAAAGGAAAGGTATAAAAGCTTTACCCTTTCTAAAAACACGTAAATGGGAGAGCAGAGCGTTCGTTTGGTTCGGCTTTGGCGGCGCACACACGCGCGTCACCTACACTGGCCGCGAGCCTTACATACGGGGAATAAACGACGTGAAATGGGAAAAAAGTTAAATATGTATGAGTGCGGGTAAATATATAAATCGGTATATAAAGGCGTTTATATAAAATAGATGGGAGCGCGCGGGTTGCGCTGTGCTCGGCTCAGTCGCGCGCGAACCTCCCAGCCGCACGGCGCGGCCATCTGATCTCGCCGCTCTCTCTCCCGATACTCCACGTTTTCGCGCCAGTTTCCCCGAACCCATAAATAATGCAAAACAAACTTTTAATAATGCACAAGGTATTGCCATGACTAATTTTCGGGAAAGACAGTGTTTTTGTGTTATTACTTAAGTTTTTCCAACTTCACGTGGTCGGCCGGCGAAGTTTTGCGAACTCGGTAAGTGTTTATAAAAGTTGCCGCAAGGTATGAATAATAAGGCACTTGTGCTGTAGATCTTCGTAGTTTTAAATTACGTTTTAAGTAATAGTGATTAGCTTCTTCATTGTTTCAATACTTTTTGCTGGGTTTGTTTAATTTGCTATTAAGTTTTTAGGAGTTGCCAATTCCTTTTTTTTTATTGTAACGACTATAAAAAAATTGTAAAATAATAATAAAAATTCGTCGTATCCATTAGGAAAGTTTAGATACAAAAGTTAGTATTAAACAGAAGAGTTTATTAACATATTCTCACCACTTCTTGCACAAAAAATAGTTTTAAAGTATTTTTGCAATTTATGAAGATACGTACGTACAGTAGTAGGGACGTACTGGATATAAATTTCAAAACTGGCGAAGATCTTTTATTTTAATTTATTAAATAGAAATTTATTTCTTTTTAACAACGTGAGATTTAAGGCAACTCAGAAGTGCGAAATTATTGCAAATATATGTATAATGTTTTAACATGATACATATATTTTATTTTGAAGTAAAAATAACAACGTGACATTTAAGGAATGCCTCCTTCTGCTCTTTAGCCAACCCGTCTACTAAAATCTCTCTAAAACATTATACATATATTTTCAATAATTTCACACTTCTGAGTTGCCTTAAATCTCACGTTGTTATTATTACTTTTTTGACGAATGGTAGTAACAAGGAACAGGAAAGACGACCAAGAAAAGACTATACGCCCAAAATATAATAAACAACTTCCTCAAATACAAACAAAAGACAAAGACTCAATGTTTAAAGTAAACAAAATTCCTCGAACCAACGAAATAAAAACAATTTATTCAATTAAAAGATGTTTTTACCATGTCACAAAAAGACATTCATCACCGGAATCGTATAAACAAGAAGTATTTTTCCGCACTTGAGCAAAACAATCAGAAGTGACGAATATTAATAGCGAGCTACCATGGTTATAATTTGTTTCGTCGACGCAAATAAGAGACGGTTAAATTAGTACGCTCCAAATGAATGTCGACGCGAAGCCTAAACACACGCTTATTAAACGTAGGCCCCCAAAATTGACTATATTAATTTCCTTTTACATCATTAAACACAGATTGAATAAACTTTATAATGGACCGAGATAAACCGCTTTTAAAAATCCCACGGGAATGTTTTCCAGAAATGTCCATTTGCATTTTTAATAATAGAACTAAGAGAAAGTTGCGAACATTTTCTAATATAAGCTGTTGGTACATTTTTTTAAATTAAGCCGTTTGGTACAATTTTCGTGAAATTGCGCGCTGTGTGAAAATTCCGGCGTAGATGTTGGTGAAAATTGGATTTACTGTGGGAACAGGAATTCTTATTATACGACGAGTATTAATAATAACTTGTGTTACCGACTTGACTACTCAAGCTAAATCAATAAAATAATTTATCTTAAATTGGCTTAAAAGAAGCACTTAGATGACAGGACTTAGGTTACTACAATTCGACCGTATATGTTTTTTTTTTATGTTGTTCGCGGATGACTTCGTCGTTTATGAACCGATTTTGATAATTCTTTGTTTGTTGGAAAGAAGACATTCCTAAGGTGGTCCCATGATAACGAAATCAGGGTTTGATGGTGGAAGACCAGATGAATCAAGGGGAACTTTAAAAAATTATGAGGACGGCTCACTACACGTCCTCACAATTTTTGTGCAAATTGTAGTGCTTTAAAGTACCTAATGTAAAAATTTACAAATGAGTGCATTTGTAAATTTTTTCATTAGGTACTTTAAAGCACTACAATTTAATTAGGGTCAGGAGTAGATCTGATGATGGAGCCGGGAGACAGGCGAGGGAACTCCTCAACGATTCACAGCATCTACCTTGTGTTTTTGCTTGTATAATTTGTATTGATGAGAACCTTACACCTAGATGGGTTGTGACTGTCATTAAGAGGCTGATGATGAAGTCAAAGGTCATTTCAGGGAACTCCTCACCAACTTACAGTAGCTACAACTAAAACGTGTAAAATAAAAACTTATTTTACAAAAAAAAAAACAACCGACTTCCAAAAAACACCACAAAGTAAAAAATAACTAATTTCGGAAATCGGTGTCTTTGGTTTTTGCATATTCGTTCTTGACACCGACTCTATCTATGTTTTATTATGTTCATAAATTACGACTGGAATACTATACTTCGTTAGCTTTTGTTGCATTACATCCTCTGTAAATTTATAGTAACTACTTAAATATTTTCAGCAGTTTGGTAACTTTATGAAGTTTAGAATAACAGATCGGAACTGTTAGTTTCATTTACAAGCTGGTGTTATAAGTGACGCAGTTTTTTTATTCGCAAAACAATGTTGCTTTTTAGATGCATCATTGAGAAATTGTAACCGAACAAAAATTTTGGTCGTAAATGGAACACTTTGTACAACGTGGGCAACAATAAAAGCAAATATAATTAATATTATTGCATACGAGTATTTATTTATCTATTGTTTCGCACAAAAAAAAAGAATGTACAGAGGCGGACTTAATGCCTTAGGCATTCTCTACCAGTCAACCATAGGTGGTGAAGAGATTAGTAGCAGGTGCTTTAATTGAAAACATTATAATGAAAACATACTCTTAACACTTTTTAAATAAATTCTTAAATAAGCCATATATATATACATACTATTATCAAAATATATACTAATATTTTGCAACAATCAAATAAATAAAGTATCTGAATTGAAAAAGTAACTTTTTCAAACAAACTAAATAGAGGTAATGGCTTTGCCGATCGATCGACTGGTTATAGTTACTAAATTATCGAACATATTTGAATAAAAAATATGATATACGCTAGGGCTGTTCCTGTAAATACTGGAAATTTCATTATTATAAAGAACCAACACATAATTTTATTTTTACCTGGATCACGTTTATTTTTAAGCGCGTCCCTCAATTTTTGTGTGAACATTTTCATTATAATTTTTGGCCTTTTTGGCACGATATTCAAATGAATTTCAATTAGGGACGTGTTACCCGAGGCTAAAGTTTATATTATTATGAAACCTAGATTAATCGCGATGTGTGAATTTTATTAATATTCGGAAGTCCTGCGATGGTGCATATTCCCAAAGAAAACAGAAGTAAGTTGGATGTAAAGCCACGTAAATTATTATTTGTTGGCTACAGCGACGGTATAAAAGGCTACAAATTCATAGATCCTGAAACAAAGCAAGGAATTGTTAGTAAATATGTAGTGTTCCTTGAGTTACCTGAAAAAGAAGAGGAAATTGTTAAAATAAAGCTGAAAATATGAATGAAGATGGTGAAATTAATAATGAACACACAGAAAAGAAAACTATATACTTACCTCTGTGTGATGAACCGAAAGAAACCGTGGAAAGAAACATTGAAGATGAGACACATGAAAGAGACGAAATATTCGCAGTTGGTAAGGCAGTTGTAGTTCAAATAAATCTGATCAATTTGAGGATGATTGTGATGAAACATACATACCAGATAATACGATAGACTCTCCGAATACCGGTGGAGAGTACAAAGATAGTAGTAAGAGAATATAGCCTTGAGACCGATGCAACGTAGAATAAGGTCAGAAAATAATGACGCTTATCAGAACCCGTCTTCACTAATGTCAGAATGTTGAATCAATAATATATTTACTGAACAGTGATCCACAAAGTCATGAAGAAGCTTTGAACAGTGATAAGGCCGATGAATGGAAGAAAGCTATCGAAGCAGAATATCAGTCATTGATACAGAATAACACGTGGACCATAACAAACTTACCAGAAGGAAAGTCAGTTATTCCTTGCCATTGGATTTTTAAAACAAAGTTAGATGTCAATGGTTTTGTCACACGATATAAAGTTAGATAGGTAATTAAAGGATATAAACAGGGCAAAGGCATTGATTACCATGAGCATATGCGCCGGTGGTTCGCTATCATCCATAAGATATTTTTTTGGTCTCACTGCCAAGTATAGACTCAAAATACACCAAATGGATGCCGCAAAGAAGTCCTTGTTAAATACACATGCACTGGAGAGATGGTCGCCGCCATATTGACGAAAGGAGGAGGGTCAAAGCACAGAAAGGTAATGTATGGAACTTAATCAGGGATAGTAAATCAATGACATACGCTAGGTAGAAGTACCCACGAAATTCAAATTTCGTACGTTTTTCCAAACATCATCACCATTAGAACAGAAAGAAGTCCACTGCTGGACACAGGACTTCCTCAATGTACTTACGTACATTTCCAAAGTTAAGAATTACTGAAATTAGTGGACGTGGTGTCTATGACAAATGCACATTTACCTTACGATTTTTTTGTCATATATAGGCCACAAAATAAGTGACTAACAAATGGCACGATTTTGTAAAAAGTTTCATCTTTCCTGTTCTTAGGTTTTCTACCATAATAATATTTCAGCCTATCATTTTTACATTGTAGGGCAAAGGTGTCTTCTCTTACTAAGAATGCTCGTGTATTGGTCACCACGCTTGCTCAAGGTTTATTGGCGATTTCAGACCTATATTAAACTAGCTTTCCGCCCCCGGCTTCGCCCGCGTGGAGTTCAATTATATCGCGCTTTTTAGATATCTCTTAGGAATATCATTTATTTCGGGATACAAAAGTACCCTATTATTTAAGCCAGACTTTTAACTTTATGTCTGCAAAATTTTAAAGCAATCGGTTACTGAACCGATTGCTTTAAAATTTTGCTTGAAGTTTGTTTGATCCTTCCGTTTTTACGCCGTAACTACTGAGTTACGGCGTAAAAGCGGAAGGAACAAACAAACTCACTCTCCCATTTATAATATTAGTAAGGATTTACAGTCTAGATTTAGTTCACCAATGCTCACACCACGGGATGCCAGTGATCGTGCGAAATGGAGGCGTATGAGTAGGAAAGCGGACCCCAGGCTCCAACGCGAAAGCCGCGGATGCGGCCGGGATTACACGCTGAGATGATGATGATGATGATTTAGTTCACCAATGCCAGTAATATCCAAGATAACTCAGAAAAAAAATGGATATCATCACCTGCCCAGCTTTTTCATTACCATGTTGGTGTCGGGTTCCAATCCAGTCGGATACAGCTGAATACGTCTTTTACGGGAAGTGACTGCTTATCTAACTTCCACCAGACATGTGTATGTTTAAAGAAATTAATTTTATTAGACTTGTTAGTATTTAAAAAGTAATCTATCAATCCACTTTCTTCGTTTTTATGGCGAAAAAGGACAAGAAACTCGATGGAAATAGTGTTGAAGTATACCATTATTAACTTATCATACACACACATATACTACATTAAAAAAGTATACTGGTCGTTCATTAGGTACAGCGTCCAAAACGTTGAAGTAGACTGTAATGCCGAAATAAAAGGATTTTCATTTAACTAAGACGGTTTTTCTAAAAAACCTTTTTTATCTCAATTTTATTTTAAGGATATTTGCACCGTATTCAAATTGTTTTCGGACTAATCCATTGAGTGTCGAGTTGTCTTTTCCCTAAGGTTGGTAAGTCCCCTAAGGAGTCTTTTTATTTTATTTCGATAAATGTATACGGTCATATTATACCTAACGATTTCTATCTACCACTTTAAGGTACACACTTATCGTCCTTTCATGTGTTCATTAAGGTATTTTCTAATATGTGCACGGCCCTCTGAAACTTAGTAGATATTTTCTAATATGTACAGTGTCCTCCAAAAGTTAGAAGATATTTTTCACTTCACCTTGATCGATTAATTAGACATTAGTTACATTTAATTTAACCGACTGCAAAACTGGAGGAGGTTCTTAATTCGTCGGAATGTTTTATTTTTTTATGTATGTTCACCGATTACTGTAATATTGTCCTCAGGTTTAGGCTCTGATGATGGAAGACCAGAAAAATCAAGTCGAACTTTCAAAAATCGTAGGAGCGATTAGTGCATTTCTAATTATTTTCATTAAGTTTTTTAAAGTAGGTACTATAATTTAATAAAAGTCTGGAGTAGATTTGATGATGAGGCCGGGAGACAGTCGAGGGAACTTCTAAACGATCCACAGCAGCTACCTTGTGTTTGTGTTTGATTAATTTGTATTGATAAAACTTTACACCCAGATGGGTTGTGACTGTCATTAGGGCTCTGATGATGAAGACAAAGGCCAGTTCAGAGAACTCTTCAACGGTTTACAGTAGTTACCTTGTGTTTGGAATTAAATCATTTATATTGAATAAAACTCTAAACCCATATATGGGTTATATTGAAAGTCTGCAGTAAATCTGATGATGGAACCGAGAGACAGCCGAGGGAACTCCTCAACGATTCACAGCAGCTACCTTGTATAGATGGATTGTGATTATCATTAGGGTTCTTTTGATGAAGATGATGGACAGTTAAGGGAACTCCTCAACGGTTTACAGTAGCTACTTTGTGTTTGGACTTAACTAATTTATATTCATGAGAACTTTGTACCCATATGGGTTAAAATGAAGGTCTGTAGTAGATCTGATTATGAAGACCATAGACAGTCGAGGGGATTCCTAAAAAACTTACAGCATTGAAGTTTAACATAGGACAACCACAAACAATTGAAAACAAGAGACTGAATTCAAGTTGCGTAATTCCGTCATCTCTAGCAATGCTTATACTATCAGTTTGGTCCAATAGCAATTTTATAGAAATCTGTTCAGTAGTTTAGTTTTTAAAACAAAATTAGGGGTAAAAATTTAAGTAAACAAAACGTAATTAATTAATTAATTAGTTTACGTTTGCTTGCAGACCTTTTCCCAACTATGTTAGCGTCAGCGTCCAGTCTGACAGGATGCAGCTGAACAATACTTTTCACAACTAAAAAGTTTATTTTTAATTCTTCTGTTCCTAAACTGTTCTACAGACCAAAGTCGCGATATGTCGGCAACATTTTTTCGGCGGGCTATGTTGGCGGCTTTAGTCATTGCAAGTCGTAAAACTTTGCCGGCGGCATGTCGGCGGCTCGACATCAGAAACTTATTTGACAGTTAAAATACTAGCACGTCCCTACAGCTGAAATGTCGCCGGGCAATGGGGAAGAAAATGCAAAACTATTTGCAGATGTCGCTGATGGCGTTTGACTCATAACAATTAGCTGTCAGTCGTATCACGTTATATGCTGAGTTTTTTTTTTGTGTTTGACGAGTTTTTTTTAGGTAGGTACAGCAGAGCAATGTATTGTACATGGACTGTTTCAAGTTAAAAAAGGAGTTAAAAGTCTAGAGGAGCTTCAGTAAGAGGATAAAAAGCTGATCTAATTACCAGGCAAATAACAATGCCCAGACTTTAAACTGAATGCAGACTTGTTAGTCGTTTTAAGTTACATTAATTTTGTATTAGGTTTAATGTTTCTTTAGTTATATTTAAGTAAATATTAATGTACTCATTATTGAAATATTTATAAAGTTTCATATTTTGAAAGTTTCAACCCTATGAACCTAAAATTATTAGGTATCCAGACTTGAATCGTATGGCCGGAATTTTAATTTCGAGGTTCCTCAAGAACAAGAAATTCAAGAGAAAAAAATTGATTTACCGACTCCAGAAAGCTATAGAGATATCAACATAATCTTTATTGAAATCTATTTATATATTCTGTTCCAAATTGAAATGCATATCTTCAGGGAAAGAGTCATCATCATCCCAGTGTTAATCCCAGTCGCATCCGAAGCCTTTTCAGCTTTGGAGTCTGGGGTTCGCTTTACCAGTCCAACTGCTGATATGGCTAAACTTCGACATTTTCCATGAAGCGACTGCCGTCTGACCTCCACAACCCGAAGGCGACATCGAAGCATTGCAGTTAGACCAATTGTAGGACTTTTGAGGGCACCAACAACCCGTAACGACTGCCATTAAATGTTCGTAGGGCAACCGGGACCAACCGCTTAACGTGCTTTCCGAGGCACGACCAGACCAGTACAAATATTCATATTCATGCATACAAATACTTGCACTGTGCGGGGATCGAACCCGCGCCACCTTGCGCAGCGGCCGCGTCCGCTACCGCTACGCCACGGAGGCTGTCATCTTCAGGGAAAGAGTGATTTCCATTATTATTGCAACAAATTGCTACACAACGCGGCATATTTTTTACATTTTTATAAACAACGTAAACTCGAACAAATTACAATGCGTTTTGACAGTTTATTTGAGTCAAACGATATCAGCGCCTCTAGTGGCGAGATTTTTCAGTTTTCTTCCCCATTGAGCGCTTATGTACGCTAGCCGCCGGGAACCCGCCCGACATGCTTCTTTCAACATAAGCCGCCGGGTTGTGTCAGCGGACTGTGCCGCCGGTCTTAGTGTGTAGTGTACCTTACATTGTTGACACCACTACGATCCGAACGAAGCGTTTCGTCTCGTCTTTTTACCACGTACATGGAAAGACTGGAACAATTTACCTACGGCGTTCTATCCGTCTGATTACAATTTTAGTATCTTCAAGGCTAAAGTGTATAGGCTCTTAATAAACTAGTGCATTTTACTTTTAACAATTGCATCACTGCTATCAGGTGGGATTGTGATTATGCACTTGTATATAATATAATAAAATAAGTGTTCAATACGTTATAGAAGTTCGTGCGCCTCAAAGAGATTTCAGCATGTCGTGACGGGATCCACGAAGACCGATGCTTCTCGGGGCAGGGTTGCGGGTTGGTTAAAAAAGAAACCGTGGCCCTGGCCATCACACAGGCCAGTGAAGAAATACGGGTGGATTTAAGTCAGTAAAAGTCGGACACTCCATTCACGAAGTCATTTGATGTTTTCCCATACAAAAGAAAGACATCGGTTTTCGTCGAACCCGTCATGATGTGCTGATATCTCTTCTTTGAGACGCGCGTGAAACACAACGACCCGGGCCTGGTCCTTACCGGGCGGCGGCGGCGAGCTGCCCACTGCTCTCCGATGTAAAGTATAAGCTGCCTTGTATTGATTTGTTTTTCGTTTCTGACAGACATTATTATACCATACGTATATCAATCAATGTATTTTGTGTGGCTGCATCATTAGTTCATTTTGTCAAAAAAACGGTTTACCTATTGCCTAAGGTATTATAAGTTTCAAAATGATTATAACAATATATATATATATATATAGCCGTTCCAAGATACTGTGTATAAAACCCTTTCCCCTTCTTTCATTCCATTTCATTCACTGCAGAATGAATGAAATGAATTCCTTTTCCACTGTATAATTCCAAAGATTTTCTAACCTCACCCCAGTCAAGATTCAGCGAATAATAGGTTTATTTTTCCTGCTAGTGATATAATTTTATATACCTAGGTACTGAAAATAGATGGGTATTGAAATACGCATTCTCGTTTTCTTATCGACAATATTCAATTTAATTTGAATCACCATAAAATATTCAGTAGATATTCAATTTTTGCGAATGAATCATATTCAAATTGTCGATAGCTATTTGTATAATAACGTCGTAACAGAAATTACAGAGATAATTGTGTGGAAAGTCATCATTCATGTGATTACGCGATCGAATTGATTAATTTAATTACCAATACATTTTATAAATGGATTATTAAATATTTGGTCAAATGATATCTGTGAAGAGTTTTAACCAATTTCATAAAGACATAAAAGTTATCCCAATTAATCGTCGACGTAATGTAATTAACGATGTTTTAAACATTTAGCGCTACATTGGCAGACTTAAAATTTTAAAGTCGAATTGTTAATTATTATTTATTTCTAGATTCCAATTTAAGGCACGAACGAACCATGTTTTTCGCCGGTACTAAAGTTTAATTCAACTACGTAGTTAAAAATGTACGACTACCATTAGCAATGTACTCGTTGGAATCGACTGAGGCGCGTCTGTCGCTTACAAATAGCAGTTCACACTCACCGAATTATATCGTCCCATTACAGCTAATACCTTAAATGTTTAGTGTAGTGACAAAAATTACTAATGGCTGATAATTAATTGGTCCTTTAAATTCTTATTCAACATTAAAAACAAAAGTAATTTTATTCAAATTAGGCTGTGAATTAGCACTTTTTGAACGTCAATATTACATAAAACAGTCCACCAGAACGCCTGCCCTTCGCCACTACCTACTTAGTGCTTTCGCCGGGAAGAATAAGTGGCGGAACAACCTCCCCAGCACCACAGCTGTCTGTTCAATTAAAAACACACTTTATTGTGTTAACATTGACACAGTTTATTGACCTTCTGGCGAAAGATACCTTTTTAAATGATTCATGAATGAACCTCTAAAATCTTTACGCACTTCTCATGATGCCTTTTCTGCCTGAGTTCACAGTTGTCCCCGACCATAGGGGATAAGTTAGATTGGACATGTGACTATTCACCCGCGAGTAGAGTGAACAAAGTGAGCTTTGGCGAACGGGAATCTTGCGTCCAAAATAGTCGCATTTGGTCTATATATTTATTTATACATCATCATCAACCTTTTATCGTCCTACTACTGGGCACAAGTCTCCTCTCATACAGAGAAGGATTCAGCGTAATCACCACGCTTGCTCAATGCGGGTTGGCGATTTCAGACTTAAGTCCAGGTTTCCTTCACCTTCAGTCATTGGTATCCAAGATATACTTAGAAAACACATATAACTTTTAGAAAAGTTACATTGGTACTTGCCTGACCTGGAATCGAACCCGCACACTCATACTTGAGAGGCTGGTGTTTTAACCACTAGGCCACCACGACTTCGCAAAAATTTATACATGTCCATCGAAAACATACATTGATTAAAAATACATCCAACACAACAAAATATATAATGGGCGGCCTTATCGCTAATGCAATCTCTTCCAGGCAACCAAAAAATAGACAGAGAGTTTTCTGAACCCTAAATGGGCCGTTTGGTGTTGTTGTATTTATTCAAATTAGGACACCAACATTGATATTACTGTTTATTTAAAAAAGAGTTGCAATCATTATATTCATCATCATCATCAGCATCATCATCATTTCAGCCAAAAGACGTCATTGCTGGACATAGGCCTCCTCCAAGGTTCTCCACGACGACCGGTCCTGTGCCTCCCGCATCCAGCGGTTTCCCGCGACCTTCACCAGGTCGTGACCGCACCTTGTCAGGGGCCTACCCATGCTGCGTCTTCCGGTGCGTTGTCGCCACTCGAGAACCCGTCGGCCCCATCGGGCATAGGTCCTACGGGCAATGTGTCCAGCCCACTGCCACTTTAGTGTTGCAATTCTTCGGGCTATGTCGGTTACTCTCGTTATTCTGCGGATCTCCTCATTCTTGATTCGATCGTGCAGTGAAAACCCAAGCATAGCCCTCTTCATTGCCCTTTGAGTGACTTTGAACCTTCTTATAAGGTCTATTGTTAGCGACCACGTCTCAATTCCATAAGTAATCATTGGCAACACACACTGGTCGAAGACTTTTGTCTTGAGACACTGCGGTATTTCGGACGAGAAGATTCTACGTAGCTTCCCGAAAGCAGCCCAGCCGAGTTGGATTCGACGATTGACCTCTTTCTCGAAGTTGGACCTTCCTATCTGGATAGTTTGTCCCAGGTACACGTGACTGTCAACAACTTTGAGAACAGAGTCTCCAATCTTTATAGGATCATTATCATTATATTAGTGTGTTCAATAATATACTATTATGAATTATTAGAGGATCACAACAGTAATACATTATATCCATTTTTAAATAAGTTTAACCATGTTATACGCTTTGATGGTCGAGTTACTTTGACAATAGCTTTACTTGATTTGTAAAGTAAATATGATCAAATTAGGGCGAAAATCGAATCAGCTTGATGCGAAACATTCAAACGTTTTTTCTTCTCTGAAATCGGATTTAATTCGATCAAATGTAAAGTGATTCGGGGTAGGTATTCCGAACATGGTTTCTTTGTTTTGCCGAGTTGATATTTATTTAAAAGAAAAATTACTATGTTACTGACTTTACTGTGAAAGATAACGACAGGCAAATTTGATATTAACAAAAGTAGGTACGATTTTTTTTATTATCTTTAAAACTAGTGCATGATTGCAATACCGCCTTATGGAAAGCAGTGAAGCAATCGTTGATGGCAAAGCGCGCTGATTTATTAAGAGCCTATTCACTCTAACCTTGAAGACACTCACATTATAGTCAGACGAAAACACCGCCGCTGGCAAACTGTTCCATTCCAGTTCCTTGAGGCAAAATGCTTCGTCCAGATCATAGTGGTGTCAACCACCATTTTTAAAAAAACTTTTTTTCTTTTCAACTCTTACAATATCCTCTCATACTAATAAAAAAGAAAAAAATAATGGTGGAAATCCCGCGTATTTTTAGTAATTTCATTTGCGAAAAACATTTAAAGCCTTATTATGATAATAAATGTTCAATTTATTTAAAGGTGAGCTATTATTTTTCTCGGTACCAGGAAGCGTTGTCGATACGACCTCGATCGCTAGGGTTGGATCGAGGCGACTCTGGAAAAAGATACCTGGACGGATTTAGAAAAGGTTTTTGTTCAGCAGTTGGATAGAGGATAGATTAGGTAAATAAAACAAAATATTGAAGTCTACTTAACCACATTTTGATGTTTGAAAGTCTCTCAAATTTAAGCAACGTTTATAAAGAAGATATATTGCAAACGGTTATTATACATACAAAAATAGGTCTTTTTGGTACAATCGCCGATCCCAAATCAGTACTTAGGACCAAAGTATCGTAAATCCAGGGTCTGTGGATACCTACTTATAGGATATAGAGAATCCGTTGGACGAGAAGGGGCTTCAGTGATTTACATAATAATATAATATGTATATTTTATCTTGGGTTAGCATGTATTGCTTAACGATTGTATTGAGAGTGTTTTGAGAGTAATGGAGAGTGTTCAGGCTGTAGATAAAAATTTTATAACAATAAAAGCTGATATTTTACGTACCTACCTACCTAAATAATAAATTAGAAAAACATTAAATTAAACTTGGAAACAATTTTTTTAATTAAATATTTAGTTTCCACTTATCTAATAGCACTTCACACACTTGCACATGACTTCGCGGCAGTCCCAAATTGATGTAATGGGATGAGCTGACCCTTTCATAAAGATTGGTCACCAAAAGTGATAAATAACCAGTGTCATCGGATATATGTAGTTGAAGTTTACTAAGAAATTGTGGATGTTTTGGATAGAAACTGTGCTTGACAAATAAACTGTTTCTTTTCTATTAATTGAAAAATAAAACTTCAACTAGTTTATCCATCCGACAACCTTTGGTGACCGTACCATGTTGCTTTGCATGTAAAGTAAGTATATTAAATGTGTTCTCTTCTTTTCAGATTCCACAACAAAATGCATTTACAGCTAATAGCGATACTTGGTAAGTGAACCAAAATTAAACCTACCTCTTTTATATTGTACAGCAATTCATTATAGGTACAAAACAATCTAATAATTTACGGGCAATTAGGTTAGCGGTGTTTATTTAAACCGCTTATTTTCCGGCACGGCTAGCTGAGTTTGTAGGAAAAAATAAATTTTCCTTCTGAAGGCGTTTAAATATTTCATTAAATCTCCCAATAAATACTTTTTACCTAGTTATATATTTAAAACCTTTTTTTCTGGGTGGAAATCCTCATAGGATGTCCGCCGCCCTGGGGTGGGCGACGGGGTCTGTCAGACTTTTACTGACTAAAACCACCCCGGTGTCTCGTCTATCACGAGCGCGCGTGGGGCCGCGAGAGTCTAAATTCTTCCACGGCTCCACACTCTCGTGTTGGCCCGGTTTGTCCGGGCCTCGTCTCCTGCACGGGGTAGTGGGGTGTTAAACTACCCCGTGCATCGCCTCAGTGCGCGCCGACACTCGCGTGCGCCTCCGCCTCGGGGTCCATCGAATAGGGGGCGCGGACTTCCTCATGTCCCTCGCCCCCATTCATGGGGGGCGGAAGAGGGCATAACTAGACTGTGATTTCTGAATGCTTAATAAATAACGATAGATAAATAATCATGACACAATCACGTCGTGATGTTGTATGGCTGTTGTTACTATGATCAACCTATCACATTTTACATGACACTTTTTTTTATAACACATTTGCTCGTAAATGGTTATTAACACCAACTTCATGATCGTATTGTTACGGGCTAGGGAAACTAAAATGCCGGTTAAGGGTTACGAAGTTTATTGGCAACGAAGGTACAGTCGATTGTAGGAAATGACAAGTAGAATGTCGCTGACGTTGCACCGAAGTCTTCCCTTACGTCCACGAAGTCCGTATTGTAAACACACAATAACACTACAGATGTTACTTCACGTAGTACTCAAAGTTCTCGTTACAGTTGTCGCAGTAGGTATTCTCAAAGATCGCTTCTTAACTGTCGCTGTTTTCGTATCGCTAGTCGAATGCCGACTGACTCTGCGCCGGCGTCATGGCGTTATATGTAGGTCAGCTGATCGAACATTCCAGATTCGTCTAGACGTAATAATAATACCGCATAACTTCGAGGTCATTTAGTAAGTACCTACGGTAATTCCCGGAAACGGGTTTCTGGAAATTTCGATGTCGACACTTTGTTGTCAAAATTGTTGAGACATGTACCATTCGATAGGTCATCCTAAGTCTAGCAATGCGTTTTTATATTGCACTTTTAAAATGTCTAGATCTGGAAATATAGGGCTTAAAAGTTACGCACTGCATGTCACGCGATATTGAACCTTATGCCATCGACATAAGGTTTATTCGTAACAATATGCCATCTCTTTACCTATTTGTGCGTGCCACCCTCCAGACAAAGCCGTGCCACCAAGCGATTCGTCGTGTTCCGGTATGATATCTGGTGAAGCCGTACAGAGGACGGCAGCAGTTGTGTTCCGATGTGTGCCGGGTACGATGCGCTAAATACTGTTGTGTCGGGAGTTTGGCCGTGGAGGGTCTCCAGATCAATCTCCCACTGGCGCAGCATCGTTGGTCGTGTTGTTGGGTTTAACATTGCATCACCTTTGTTTTGTTTTTTGCCGCCCAAGGGTGGGCGACGGGGTCTGTCAGACTTTTACTGACTAAAACCACCCCGGTGTCTCTTCTATTACGAGCACGCGCGAGACCGTGGGAGTCTAAATTCTTCCACGGCCCCACACTCTCGTGCTGGCTCGGTTTGTCCGGGCCTCGTCACTTGCACGGGGTAGTAGGGTGTTAAACTACCCCGTGCATCCTTCCTATTCATCCAGTTTTTTGAGTGAATAGGCTTTTAATAAACTAGCGCGCTCTACCATCAACGATTGCGATGAAGCACTAGTTTATAATTATATATATATATAAAAAAAAACTGTAATGTAAAACGCACGAACTTACGTTTAGTTCTTCGCAAATAATCCATACTAATATTATAAATGCGAAAGTAACTCTGTCTGTCTGTCTGTCGGTCTGTCTGTCTGTCTGTCTGTCTGTCTGTTACGCTTTCCCGCTTAAACCGCTCAACCGATTTTGATGAAATTTGGTACAGACAATCTTTAGACCCTGAGAAAGAACATAGGCTACCTTTTATCCCGGAAAAAATAGATGTTCCCGAGGAAAATCTAAAAAGCGCGATATAACCGAACTCCACGCGGGCGAGGGACGCGCCAACGCTGTGCATGTTTTTAAGTCGCTCCGCGGTTAAAAAATCGAAAAATTGATAAAAATCGAGCTAGGAAGTCGAGAAAGGTGTCGCTGTGCTTGTTTTGACGCGCGCTATACGGTCGAGTGTTATCCTGAAGAAAGGTGAAAGTTTGGAGAAAGTGACTCGGTTTTAACCTCAAAAAGTGTAAATTTTCGAAGGTTTTTGGACGATAACTCCCGTTTTGTATCGACGACATATACTTTTTTAATAGTGTTCACGCGCGCCCCAAAAAGCCGCGTCGATTGATGCCACTGCTGGATTTTTCCGGAGGAAAACGCCGAAGATACAGCAGTTTTTCCGGAAACCACGTGGTCACGTGGCACGTGAACCGCTGTTTTTTTCGAGAAGCTGTGAGTGCGGCGGCCAAGGGATCATCGGATGCGGCCGGGTTGCGTTTTCTGCACCCCCGATAGTCAACTGGAGCCCGAGATATAAAGTCTCAAAATTCGGGAAAATTTGTGACAACCCTGCATCGATTTTCATCGCGTTGACCTATGGTTTTTATTATCTTATAAATAAGTTCTAAGCTAGTTTAACATCCACAGTAAGTTTCTGATTTTTCGGTTGAGTAGTTTTTATTCTATAGCTCATTTTAAATTTGGAAAGTTTGGGAAAAAACTGGAAAACCGTGAAAGACACTCCCGAAAAATCTGAAATAATTCAGTGAGGCAGAAGGCGTAATTTTAAGTATATGTAGTTTTTAAAAATAATTATTTTCATAAACCCTATTTTTAAAGGGGTGTTTTTAATTTGTTTTGTTACTGTTTCTGTTTTGACAGCCCTATCTCGTGCACCCTTATTGTTGCGACCAAAAAATTTTTCACTGTGTAAGCTAGCCCATTTACTACTCTGGGATACACAAAATACCGGAACCTCGCGACTCTCATAGAACACGATTTATTTTATTTTCCGCAGAGGTAGGTAAAAACTACCCTAAAACTTGTTCCGCTAAAAAGCCCAGAAGATTAACCTCTATGTGACTGATAATAAAATAGTTAACTTACTTTGTAGACAGATTTCTTTGTTTTTTTACTGGCTTGAGTACGGGGTCCAGGTACTAAATTCAAGAGCGATATTTTCTCCTTTTCTTTCTCATAGACATCATATGTCAAGAAAAAGACAAAACATTATTATAACCCGATGTTTGACTTGCCAGCACACATGCACACGTGCACACATGTGTTCAACACGTGCACACATGTGTTCACGTCCCGAGTGGAAGGTAGTAAAATTAAGCGTGCACACATGTGTTCACATCCGAGTCAGAGGGTTAACCCGTTGACTCCTGGACCTGAAAATAAAAATTGATTAGTGACATTAGTGACAAGTGAATTACATACAATCACGTAGGATTGGGACTAAGATCTAAGGTTTTAATGACCTAACACTAGGAAAAGATACGCCTAGTGTACCCTATTTGGCGACTAAGACACTATCCCCCTTTTTAGGGATAGAGGAATATTTTATTTTATTTTTATTTATTGACTGACGTGGACTGTTTTGCTATCCCCCCTTTACAGGGTTAGCACAACTGCCTACATTTTACTTTTGTTTTGACATTACCTACTGTAACCTACCGACGAGCTCCTCGGTATGCCTATTGCGCACACACCTCGCAAGATGGATGCTTCCGACTCGAAACCAAATTCCCCGATACGGTGAAGGCAGGACCTTCGTCAAAAAGCCAAACGCAGGCTCCAAATGTCCGTAAGAGCATTGGCGAGTGGGAGAGTACCAAAGGCGAAAGAAAGACAGTCAACTCGACTTCCTTTGTCATAAAGGTCTCTCCCAAAAAACTAGGAAAAGCACCGGTGGCCCTCACCGAACCGCTGAATAAAGCCACAATGCCTTTAGGCAAGACGGCGAAGCGTGGAGCATCCGTGGAGGCTGTGGGTGGGTCACCAAAACAGGCTTCTGATGGAGACAGAGTCAAGGAGGCCCGAGTCTGGCTTGAGAGAGCGAAGACGCATTTGAGCGAATCGCGTAACCTGAGGTCAGAGCTTAAGGCCGGCATCGCCTTGGCGGTGGAGAAACTTTACCAGCTGGTAAAGGACAGCACAGGAGAGCCTGAAAAAATTGTAACAACGCCACAAGGGAAAGGGGAAAAAAGCACCCAGCCCGAGGAAAGTGGTAAAAAGGGAATATTAACAAGCAAGGAGGGGGAGGAGTTAATAAATGTTATAAAGGAACAGAGCATAAAGATTGATAGGACAATGAAGGAAATGGAAAAGCTGAAGGAAGCCGTGGTGTCACAGGCGACCTCACAAGCTGTCACCTACTCTGGCGTGGCAGCGTTACCGTCTAAAAGACGCACATCCGACATGAGCTCTCTACACTCGGTCGTGATTGCGTCCAAAGACGACAGCCACACTAGCGACCAGGTGATGAGCGAGGTGAGGAAAGCAGTGAATGCCAAGGACGGCTGGGTGACAGTGGAGAGGGTGAGAAAGGTGAGAGACAAGAAGGTCTTAATAGGATGCAGAACGGAAGAAGAAAGGAAGAAAGTAAAGGAGCGACTTGAGAGTGCAGATGGTAGACTCATTGTCGAGGACGTGAAAAACCAAGACCCCATGCTGGTTCTCAAGGATGTGTTGTCATACAACACGAATGAGGATGTCCTCGTCGCCTTGAGGAACCAGAATCGGGAGGTTTTTTGCGGCCTCGACAAGGAGGATGACAGAGCAGAGGTCCGATTCCGAAAACGGGGCAGAAATCCGCTAACTAATCACATTGTGCTGAGGGTGTCCCCGCGTCTATACAATCGCATAATGGATAGGGAGTACGTGCACATAGATATGCAGAGAATTCGGGCTGCAGACCAATCTCCACTTGTGCAGTGTTCCATGTGCCTAGCATATGGACACGGCAGGAGGTTCTGCAAGAACACCCTCCCGAAGTGTAGCCATTGTGGTGGCCCACACATAAGAACACAATGTGCTGACTATCTGGCAGCAGCACCACCAAGTTGTTGTAACTGCGTGGCCAGTAAAGCGGAGAACGTGCAGCATAATGCATTTAGCTCAGAATGCCCAGTACGCAGAAGGTGGGAAGCCTTAGCCAGAGCTAAGGTTGCGTACTGCTGAAATGGCCGCAAGTCGCTCCGGGGCAGGCAGCCGCACCAGCAAATATACAGTAGCCCAGGCGAACCTCCAGAGGAAACAACTGGCGACCACGGAGCTTATGATAGCTGCCAGTAAGCGAAAACTCGCATTTGCTCTGGTCCAGGAGCCATATGTGGGTGGGGTGAGGAGGATGAAGGATTACCGTGGGGCGAGAGTCTTCCAGTGCGCAGCAGTAGGAGATGGGACTGTGAAGGCGGCTATCGTGGTCTTTGACGATGATCTTGACGTCATCCAGTGCCCGAAACTCACGACCAACAATATTGTTGTAGTGAGGATCCGAACCAGCGCCTGGGAAATCGCAGCGGTGTCCTTCTACTTTGAGCCAGACCAACCTATAGGGCCATACCTGGATCAAATCAGAAACATCAGAGAGGAGCTGGGCTCAAGAGGACTGCTTATTGGAGGCGATAGTAACGCCAAGAGTAGCTGGTGGGGAAGCACCATAGAAGACCACAGGGGAGTTGAGATGTCCGGTACCCTGGAAGAGTCTGGTCTGCAGGTACTCAACAGAGGTGATACTCCCACTTTCGACACCGTGAGAGGTAACAGGGAGTACACCAGTTTCGTAGACATAACAGCCTGTTCAGAAGATCTGCTGGAATTGGTAGAGAACTGGAGGGTAGACCAGGATATGACGAGCTCGGACCACAACGCCATCCTACTCGATATAAATCTCCGCACGAGTAGAGGCCTCAGAGTTCAGAGAACCACGAGGATATACAACACTAAGAAGGCAAAATGGGACCTCTTTAACAAGAAATTTAGGGAACTCAATCTGTCTAACAATTTTAACGCAGAGTCAGTAGGAAACATAGACAGTAAATCAACACTAGAAAATGTTGTTAGTAAATTCACCGAGGCCATCACAGAAGCATGCAAAATCAGCATGCCTATCAAGAAGAGTACAGAGGTACTCGAGGTCCCATGGTGGAATGATGAGCTCGCAAGGCTGAAGAAAGTTGCCACTACCTTCAGGCGAAAAATTAGAAACGCGGCACCGTACCGCAAGGAAATAGTGGTAACTGAGTACCTGAAAAAGAAAGAAGAATATGAGTGCCAAGCCAAGAAAGCCCAAATAGAAAGTTGGAAGGAGTTCTGTAGAAGACAGGACAGGGAAGGGGTATGGGACGGTATATACCGCATCATCCGTAGGACCACCAGGAGACAAGAAGACTTGACCCTAACCAAAGAGGGTGCATTCCTTAACCCAAGAGAGTCGGCTGCCTTACTTGCGGAGACATTCTACCCACAAGACCTGGAGGAAACTGACGATGAAGACCATCGCCGCGCTAGAGAAGCGGCAAAGCGGGTAAATGACTGGCGGCATGATGAAATTCATGACCCACCGTTTACGCTGCTAGAGCTGAAAACCGCGGCGGGCAGTTTCAATCCCAAGAAGGCCCCGGGAGCTGATGGCTTCACAGCAGATATTTGCAGCAGGGCTATCTACCAGGACCTGGACGCGTTCCTTGCCCTATTCAACAAGTGCCTAGAGATAGGTCACTTTCCGGACATCTGGAAGCAGGCAACCGTGGTAGTCCTGAGAAAACCGGGCAAGGATGACTACACGAACCCCAAAGCTTACAGGCCTATTGGTCTGTTGCCGGTTTTGGGGAAGGTCCTGGAGAAGATGACAGTAGCAAGAATTAAATGGCACATCATACCGAGGATTAGTACTCGCCAGTTTGGTTTCATGCCCCAGAAGAGCACCGAGGACGCCCTCTATACTCTAATACACCGAATCAAGGGTCTGATAAAGCAGAAAAAGCTAGTTACCCTAGTGTCATTGGATATAGAGGGGGCCTTCGATAGCGCATGGTGGCCGAAAATCCGAAACCGTCTGGCTGAGGAAAAGTGTCCGGTTAATATCAGGAGGCTACTGGATAGCTATCTGGACTGCAGAAAAGTCAGTGTAAGGTACGCCGGGGAAGAATGCACGAGGAGCACCAACAAAGGTTGTGTGCAAGGGTCAATCGGTGGTCCCGTCCTATGGGACCTTCTACTGGATCCTCTACTGCGAGAGCTGGAGGCGATGGGGGTGTATGTGCAGGCTTTCGCGGATGACGTCGTTATGGTTTTTGACGGAGATACTGGACTTGGCGTCTCGAGGCAGGCGAACGTGGCACTCGCCTATGTTCAGCAGTGGGGTGTCAGAAATAAGTTAAAGTTTGCGCCACATAAAACCTGCGCAATGGTGTTAACCAGGAAACTTAAGTATGACACCCCGCAGTTGAGCATGGGAGGGGTCAGCGTTGGCATGTCGCGGGAAGTCAAGATCCTAGGACTGACTATTGACGACCGACTGAATTTTAAGACGCATGTAGCGTTACAGTGCCGGAAAGCCTTGAATATTTACAAACAACTATCCAGGGCTGCCAAGGTAGACTGGGGTCTGCACACCGACGTAATCCGCTCAATCTATACGGCCACTGTAGAGCCGATTATAATGTACGCGTCTGCTGTGTGGGCACCCGCGGCTATGAAAATCGGGGTACGTAAGTTGCTCAACACGGTCCAGAGAGGTTTCGCTCAGAAGCTCTGCAAATCTTACCGCACGGTTTCTCTACACTCCGCTCTGGTCTTAGCGGGGATACTTCCTCTCGACCTCAGGGTACAAGAAGCAGCCGCATTGTACGAGGCAAAGAGAGGGTCGCCCCCGCTGGAGCTGTGTGATAGGGAAACGGAACGTCCGGTGGGGTTTGCAGAAACTCCTCACCCGGCAGAGCATATGGCTTTAGAATTCACCCAACTGATAGACCAAAGCCTTGTGGACAGGTGCAATGTGCAGCAGGTGCGAATCTTCACCGACGGCAGTAAGATTGATGGGAAGGTCGGAGCCGCGCTATCCTTGTGGAATAGCGAGGCCGAATTCCGGAACATCAAGCTTTGTCTGTCCGCGTACTGCACTGTCTATCAGGCGGAGCTTCTGGCCATATGTAAAGCCACGAGCGTCATCCTCAAGGGTAAGGAGTTGACCTATGGTCTATACAGCGACTCGAGAGCCGCTTTGGAGACGGTCGTTAACCATGGGTCACTCCACCCACTGGCCGTGGAGACGAGGGAGAACCTGCGGAAAGCCTTGGCTCAGGGCAAGGCTGTGTCATTGTACTGGGTCAAGGCCCATGCGGGACTCCCGGGGAACGAGCGTGCTGACGATTTGGCTAAGGAGGCGGCTCTGGCATCGAGAAGGAAGCCTGATTACGACCAGTGTCCCATATCCTACGTGAAGCGGCTTATACGTCAGTCATCGTTGGATGAATGGAACAGTCGGTATATAGCCGGGGACACTGCGTCGGTCACTAAGATATTCCTTCCCGATGTCAGAGTGGCACACCGCTTTGTACTCAAGGTCAAGCCCGAGGGGAAGCTCACCCAGGTGCTGACGGGGCATGGTGGATTCTCCCAGTACTTAAGCCGGTTTAAGTTAAAGGAGAGTCCATCATGCATCTGTGAGCCAGACGCCGTAGAAGATGTCGTGCACATTCTTATCGACTGCCCCGTTCACGCAACGCGAAGGTACGCCCTAGAACAAAAATTAAAAGTAAAATTAGTTAGGCAAAACCTGTCGGAACTACTTACTAGTGAAACGAGTCGTAAACAATTTGTGGACTACTGCACGGATATCTGTATTATTGTAAACAATAGAAATAAGTGATGGATAAATAAGATTGTTAAATTATATATTTTAGTATAATATATAAACGTTAACAAAATGTTGCTATTAGTTAAATAAATTTAAGAATAAATGTGTAGAAATAAGATACAGTCAAATAAATAGTATTAATAAAAAATAGATAAGTAGAATAAAGTAAAATTATTGTCATAAGTAAAAGGTACAAATGTAACAAGTAAAAATATGTTAGTATATAAGATGTGAATATGTATGATATAAATAAGTAAAGATCGGGCTAGCGGAAATAGAAAAAAAAAAAAAAAAGTTAGGAGATCCATCCTCTCATCCCTTCCCGTAGTACTATAATCCTGGAAGGAAATCCGGGTTCCCCATGCTCATAATGCCCTGTGATGGCGGGTGCATCCAATCCCCCCATCCTTTTTTTTAAAAAAAAAAAAAAAAAAAAAAAAAAACTCCACGCGGGCGAAGCCGCAGGCGGAAAGCTAGTGTTTTATAATATCGTAGGACATACTTGCGCTTTGTTAATTACAGCTTCTGCTTTTTTTGCCCTCGTCTGCGGCCGGGCTAACAATATCGTCTCTGCTGTCAACTTGTCGCATTTATATCATAACAGCTTTCCGCCCGCGGCTTCGCCCGCGTGGAGTTCGGTTATATCGCGCTTTTTAATTTCCCTCGGGAACATCAAATTTTTCCGGGATAAAAGGTAGCCTATGTTCTTTCTCAGGGTCTAAAGATTGTCTGTGCCAAATTTCATCAAAATCGGTTGAGAGGTTTAGGCGGGAAAGCGTAACAGACAGACAGACAGACAGATAGACAGACAGACAGACAGAGTTACTTTCGCATTTATAATATTAGTATGGATGTACTATTATTGTTCTCATATTGTCACAAACATACCTACATAAAATCAAAGTCGCTAAAACCTGTTTTACAGACCACCAGGCTTACCCTTCATCGGACAACTCACTAATGAGTTATAACAGTGTTAATTTTTGTGTTGTGATTATGCCCAAAATGAGGATTTTATCAGAATGAGCTTTAAATGCATTCGGCCGTCATAAATGAACAAATTACATGGAAACAGAACACGAAACGGAGTTTAACAACCCCAATCCTTTCTAAAGCAAATTCTCGACTTTTACAACGTTCAAAATCTGGTTGCAGTGACATCTCAGAGTCAGATAAATGTCAAAAAACTTGTCGAAATGTTTTTTGACAAATTGGGAGACCAGACTGTGAACCTTCTTCAAATTTTGAGAATTTTCCCTTTGAGTGTTAACCAATGTTCTTTCTACCTTGTCTTATCCTTGCATATACATAAGTATAAGCATAATCAGCTGATAATGCTCTCAGTAGGACACTCCGAAGAGAGGATGAGTTCCAGTGGGTTGTAATTTGTAGGCTGTAATCTACCACGCGGGCCCGGTGCGTTGCTTAATATCATCATCATCATTATCTCAGCGTTAATCCCAGTCGCATCCGAAGCTTTTCTGCTTTATCAGTCTAACTGCTGATTTGGCTAAACTTCAATATTTTCCATGTAGTGACTGCCGTCTGACCTCCACAACCCGAAGGTGATATCGAAGCATTGCAGTTGACCAATCGTTGGACTTTTGAGGGCTCCAACAACCCGTAACGACTGCCGTACGTATGGCAACTGGGACCAACGGATTAACGTGCTTTCCGAGGCACGACCAGACCAGTGCAAATTTTCATATTCATGCATACAAATATTAGCACTGCGCGGGGATCGAACCTGCGCCTCCTTGGGCAGCGGCCGCGTTCACTACCGCTACGCCACGGAGCCTGTCGATTGCTAAATAGCATATATACCAATATTTTTTTTTGTGTCTAGATTCATGGTACTGAAAGGAACAGTGAGGTTTTAGTCGATAGGAATCCGACATAATCTTCTGTTATTCCCAGACGGAGGGTATCCATGACAATTATCCCACGATAAAAAAGGGCTTGCTGGTTTCCAAACGATGTCTTTACGCCTGTTTGAGAGAAACAGTGATGAAATTTACACAATGTATACGACCTGTCGAATTCGTAAGTTGGGACCGCAGCCGTCACCTCTTCTCTGTCTTCTCTTATTCAAGCGCTGTAAATACATTAACATGTAACAGACACAAAGGTACTTCATATTTCTATGTTTTTGAGTATCAATCCTCTTAGCCTATTGCAGTTCAATGATTGGCATAGGCCTCTTCTAGGCTGCGCTACAATATTCTGTCCTCTTCCTCCCTGCCTTCTCCTTGCCTACTCTGCAAGTTATCTTGATAAAACCGGTTAATTTTTGACTGTAATGATCGACATAAAATATGTGTTTATTAGCAAGCTGAAATGGCAATGGGCTGGTCATATATGCCGCAGGATCGACAACCGTTGGGGTAAACAAGTCCTCGAGTGGAGACCGGGTCTCGGCAAACGTAGCATAGGACGCCCTTGGGCGAGATGGATGGACGATATCAAAAAGGTGGCTGGCGGAGAACTGCTCAGGATCGAGCTTGTTGGCGTGCCATGGAAGAGGCCTATGTCCAGTAGTGGACGAGTAGAGGCTGATGATGATGATGATGTGTTTATACAGACAGTAATGTGTTTTCCTATAAGCACTTGCTGTTCCTGTTCTTTATTACTTACTTACTGTAACTTTAGTGAAACAAATATTAAGATTTATGAATTTTGTTTAAAGCCTAATGTAAGCATGAGAAGGCCGTATATCTTTGTGTTTAATAGCCCATAAAATATCGTTAGGTTTGTTATTGTAAGACATAATGGAAAAAGATTTTATGAGCACCGAAATTTTTAACTACTAATATTTTTTTTTACTTGTAAGTTATAACAATGTTTCTTTCCTACTAATTAGGTACACAATTTAAGAGAGCGTCTGTGAGTTGGTGATTTACAGCTTAAACAATTTGGTATAAATTAATGCCAATTCATTAGTTTTTAATTGATATTATTTTATACGTGTACGGATAGGGACGTATATCGAAATAAATATCAGGTTTAAACAAAATTTATCAAAACAAATATAATGTTACCTTATAAGTAAAAGGGTTTTTAATGATGTCATTGAATACGTTTTAACAAAGCTTGTAACAAAGAAATGTCTGTTTTTATTTCATTTCATATATAAGATACAGTCACTAAAATCTCACGATCATCATTGTTTTAAACGCTTATTATCAAACCACCGTTGTAGTCGAAATTCAGCAATATGTTTGATATTATTAACGGATTTGTGCGGAAACTATCCATGTTCTGTGACTGCTACGCTTACTGTTTCTGATATTAAATAAGTTTTTTTAGAATCTTTCATTTAGTTTTATAAGCGACTATCTTTCGTTTTCTTCTTCTTCTTCAGCATATAGAGGTCCACTGCTGGACAAAGGCCTCCCCCAAGGCTTTCCACGACGACCGGTCTTGTGCTGCCCGCATCCATCGTCTTCCCGCGATCTTCACCAGGTCATCGGTCCACCTTGTTACGGGCCTCCCTACGCTGCGTCTACCGTTGCGTGGTCGCCACTCGAGAACCCGTCGGCCCTATCGGGCATCGGTCCACGGCCAAGGTGCCTGTGTACTCTTCAATCCTGATGGTTGGACGTCAGCTTCTTATACCCGGTCTTGTCATCCGCGAGTCGGAACAAGTTTTCGATGGAAATAATGCCGGTCCACTCCCTGATGTTTCGTAGCCACGATTTTCTCTTTCGACCAGCGCGCCTCTTCCCTTCTACCCTTTATAATCAGTTAGAGTAGAGCAATAAGAAACGCCATCACATCTAGCCTAATATTTTTAATACGGTCTGTAAAAGTGATTCCAATATCCTTTTAAAAAGATATATAATTTCATTTAATTTCACTAGTTGTAAAAACGATAAATCGTAATTAAAGTAATAAAACAATAACGAGATTTTTTTAATTTTTAACAACAGCATTAAGTATCAGCGCTAAAAGTAGGTAAGTATATACAAAAAAACATGGTCCTTCATCAGTTAGCTGAGAGTAATGTTGAAAGAGTCCCTTTTGCCGCCGAGCTCGTCCAACTGTTTACTATATACTTTAGCACCTTTATTACAAAAAAGTAATATAATATGAATGGAAGGACAAACGTAATTGTCTGCTTGTAAGTCTACCTTAAATGAAATGATAAGTTTAGTTTATATAACAGGGAAAGTAAGCAGCAAGCAGCAGGGAAGTCGATGGATGCGGGCAACACAAGACCGGTCATCGTGGAAGACCTTTGTCCAGCAGTGGACATCTATAGGCTGAAGAAGTAGATATAACAGGGTGTCTAAAATTTCACTGTATTGATTAGTGGTTAGCTTAACCCATGTCTTACAATAGGATCGAAATTATATAAATGAATTGTGTAAACTTAAAGTGAATCTTAATCATTGGATTCCTACTATATTTTACTTGATATAAAAACGATGCATACAAGATATATTTACGTTATTAGATGTATTATCGTTTCTTCCTATGATCGAGACAACAAAATGATTGTTTATAAAATACTAGCTTTCCGCCCACGGCTTCGCCCGCGTGGAGTTTGGTTATATCGCAATTTTTAGATTTCCCTCGGGAACATCAAATTTTTCCGGGATAAAAGGTAGCCTATGTCCTTTCTCAGGCTCTAGACTATCTGCTTACCAAACTTGAACACAATCGGTTCAGTAGTTTTGGCGTGAAAGCCGGACAGACAGACAGACAGAGATACTTTCGCATTTATAAAATTAGTATGGATAAAATCAAAATTAAATATCACGCTGAGAATTAGCACTTTTAGAAAATCAATACTAAGTAAGAAAGTCACTTAAAAACTTCGCCACTTTAGAAGCACTAGTGTGCTTCTTACAACTTTAGGACCACGATCAAACACATGAGCCATAATATAGAAACAAAACACGTTTCTAAGGAAACCAAAAAAAAAAAAGAAATGCTCGAACCGAATTTTCAGCAATGGCGATGCGCAGGCACGTTCACGACTACCTCTACATTAGTTTTCATGAAATGAAGGAGCATAATAGTGTTGGTCTTCTAAAAGGAACCGAGACCACCCCTCTGTGCGGATGGTGATCACCGGGGTGGTTTTAGTGAGGAAAGAATTTCACACTCCCCGACCTCGGTCCCCAGAGGTCCCCAGAGAAAATCTTATATAAATTAGTGACCGGTGACGAATATTACCTGTAGTCCTGTTATTAAAAATAAAAATATAATGACATCCATTATTAAAAAAAAAGACAAGGATATTTATTCTAAGCAGCCGAAAATAGAATCTATTCCATTTTTGATGGCGGTAAAAAAAAAAAAACAGACTCTTCAATGCATACTTATGATAAGAGAAAGCAAAAATATGCATAGCAATCTCCTTACTAGGCAACGGCATTTTTTGACATTCCAATCGAGACTGTAGGCAATCGAGCTTTATTAAAGAAAAGCTTTCTCGTAGATGTTCTTTAGTCAGTTTAACGAGACTAGGTAAACACCGATAGCTTTGTACGATTCAATCAGAGCCCCCGGGCAGCCTAGCGTTTTTTAAATCTCATGGACACGCGAGCAACGCCTTAGCGTTCTAATGGAATTACTAAAAAAAGGAAAAACTGTTTTCTCTCGCCAGGTGGAAATTGCTTTTGAATGACGAAATTTAAATTAGAAACGGTCGTGTTACATTTAAAGTGGACTAGAATTAATTTTCTGCTGTTTTAGGATAATTTTACAACTGTATCCCGAGAGTCGGTGGTGTGGGTAATGAAATGTGTAGCCCCAAAATTTACAACAAAGTGTTTGTTGGAAATGAGGATATTGTCCACAAAATTTTGACATTGACTCACTGAGCATATACGATTTAAGTATATATCACAGCGGAAAAGAAAAAAAAAAAATACAATTTGAATAAAAATATAGTTGAATAGCTTTCCGCCCGCGGCTTCGCGCGCGTGTATTTCGGTTATTTCGCGCTTTTTAGATTCCTCATTTTTGGGGATTAATTAACGTATAATTTAGCTTCTAAGTTTACATGTGCATATTGGTTTGCAATATATTACCTTTTTTTAAACGATACACAGCGCCATCTAACACCGAACTGCTATAAAGCTTACAATATTTTTGTTTTCCCTCGGGAATATCAAATTTTTCCCGGATAAAAAATGTATTTTTAGTAGAAGATTTTGGTGACTTCTAACTTTACGTCTGTAAAATTTCAAAGCAACGGGTTCAGTAGTTACGGCGTGAAAGCGGAATAAACAAACAAACTCACTTTCCGATTTCTAATATTAGTAAGGAAGTAAGGATAACATACATTTTTCTACATTGACGCCGATTTTGTTTTTTACAAACTAAACTAAATTTAAGTTCAGTGCATCTTTTTCTTTCTTGTTCATTAAGAAAAGGACAGAAGATAAAATGTCAGTTTAGACCTGTCAAATTAGTGCGCTCCTGACGTAAACTGACGTATTTTAGTCGCCATGTTTTTAATCGCGTCTAAACTGTCTATGGAGTATCTTAATTTGACAGGATTAAATTAAAACGTTATCGTCTATCCTTTTCTTAACGATATGGATAGAAAAAGATGCACATAACTTAAAATTAGTTTAGTTTGTGAACAACAGAATCGGCGACATTGTATTTCATTAAAAAAACTTTCTTTAATCAACATTGATAAAATATTAAACAGATACGATATATTCTAACAAACTGACCAAAAAAAATGTGCCGAACACAGCAGCAGCACACATGCATATTTTTATTCGGCATACATTGGTGCAATGTGAGTGAGATGGGGCGCAATCTAAAGCATAGAGAAGAAAAAGATGGCTAGTGTTTGTCGTTTGCGCTGTTAGTGTTTGTCGTTTGTTTTTACGAGTGTATCGAGAGTGACTAAAGCGAGATACAGGACTTACCTCCTTTTGTACGCTTCATTTTTAGTGCGCTAGTGACATATCTACCTTAGTTTAATATTTTATCAATGTTAATGAAACACAAACGGTTGTTTTAGGATTGGATTCGATTTATTTGTTTTAATAAAGTATACAAAATGCGAAATGTGGTACGCAACTACGATATTCATTATTCGGTGAACTTCTATGGTTATGTTGGGGCTGAAATAACAAACACTCCTTGTGGGGATTAAAATAAATAGTCTGTCTACTTGGTAGACGAATGGGTTGCCGTAGCGTTATTATAGGGGTACAGTGAAGATACTATTTCCTACCTCTTGACATACTTACTCACTTTCTAAGGCACCCCTGGGGGGCGATGGACCCTCTTGCTATACAGGAACTACTTACCGAAAGTGCGTGAATCTAATACAAAATTTCCCCAATTTTTGCTCCAAAATCCTTCATACAGCAGTTTTAGTCAGTTTTCATGCAATTAAAGGATTAATTGAAACGCTGAGCCCTTCCACCGTCAGCCGAGTGAAGCAGAGTAAGTAGAAACGATCACTGGCGACAAATTGCCTCTCTATAGAGCGGCGTTTCATATTTCTGAACAGGGAAACAATTTAGCAGCGAGGACGGTTTCGTGTCGATTTTTTTTTATATTTCGTCGGAGGATGAGCGGAATAATAATAGGAATTGACAAGCGCAAAACATTCTGGATTTGACCTTAGCTTTTGGTGAAAACAAGTTTGTTTTTTTATATTGATTTCAAGACTTTTGCATCTTCCTCTTTTTACATGCTTTTTATTAGCTTCACTTGTATGTTTGCTTGTTTGCTTGTTTGTTTGTCCGTCTCTAACTCTTTGGACTACGAGTGAGCGGCTCATTACTGTAAAATGTTCCACCGTTTTCAATACGTTCGTTAGTTCGTTTTTTTTTTTCACAAAAAGAATATCGAACTAAAAGTTGAAAATAAATTTAAATATAGTTTAAAAAACTTAAAAAACATGCTTTTAAAGAATATCAAACTAAAAAGTTAAAAATAATTAAAAAAAACGTGGGGCGCTTAATATACAAAAATTATGGCACAAAGCGCCACACGCTTTTTAAAAATTATTTTTAATTTTTTAGTTTGATAATCTTTAAAAGCATGTTTTTAGTAGTTTTTTAAACTACTTAATTTTTTTATTTAGCTTTCTTATAGATATCTTATATTTTCACTTAGGGGACCTGAATTTGTATTACATTTATGCACTTGTTTTTTTTTTAAGATGATATTACTACCTACATAGGGCAAGAAAAGCGTTCAAATAAAGAACTCACATATTTACAATAATCCCAACCGTAGGTGAGGTTTCCTAGTATTTTAATAAAAATAAAAAAGCACGTCTTCCGGGATTGTCTTGACAGCCGTGGAATACTTGTTTCGCTCCACTCCTCATAAGCAACTTTTTGTTTTGTGTGGATGGGAAATCATCAAATGAACTTTCCCGCTCTGGGCGAGACGGAAGGGCGTGACAGGTTGCGACAATCCCAGTCTCCCTTGTCGCTAAGACACTATATGTTAGCGACTGTTTCCGAAGGCCCACTATTTTTTATTATTTTTAAATATTGCCACTTGGAATTTCCCCGGTATCGTACGTGCGTTTACAAACATATAAAGTCACATACACAATCAGCCAGACACGGAACAACTAATTGCTAACTATTGAGTGTATCAAGTCACCATGCCATGTTATCTGTGTATTTTGTATAAAACAATATTCAGGCAGGGGCCATATTATTTTCATAGTTAAAGAAAATCAGTTCACTAAGTCCCGCCAATTCAATATTCCAATATCTTATGTCTTTGTTTCCACATCCTGCAACAGTCTTAATCAACCGTAGTTGTCTTTGGGTCCACTTGCATAGTATGAACAGGAACATTAGATGGTTAGTGTTACATTTCACTGATAATATCTAACTGGTCTCAGCGAGTTGACTTCGGCTCCCTGTAAGCCGTCGTTATTAATATAGATTCATTTAAAACAAAAAGTCAGTTTCAGAGAAATTTGTTACCAAATGTTATTGTCATCCTACGGCAACCCGCAGGGATTTAATTCCATTTTAACTCTTTAGAAGAATGGACTGTTAAAATAGATATGTTCTTGCTTTGGTTTACTAGCGAGGTTTAAGTCTAATAAATTTCATTCTATTTGATGTTAGTTGTTATTTCGACACCAGAAGTATCAATTAATGTAAGGGACAAAACAGGACTTTTCAGGAGAGCCAAAAAACCATTTTTTTCTTACAAATTCATCTGTAACTTTTTGTCATTTACCCTGATCTTATAGGTGTCTAAGACAAAGTTTCTTAGATTTTCGTCTTCTTTATAAGTATAAACAAAAGATTTACGTGAAGTTACGCGTTTAGAAAATAGCATGTCCCTTACATTAATAAAAGTTGCGTAGTTGTCCTTAACGTTACTGAATTTTTCAATGTAATACGAATCTACAACACAAATCTACTGTAAAGGACATAAATAACTTTTAATTGAACAAAATATGACGTATGATGAACTAAGAAGAACAAGAATCGTATATTTTTTGACATTAGGTCTTATTTATTAAGTCCATGAGTACAAAATATATAATATTTGCTCTATCTTCTGATTTATTTCGGCAATTTTGATTATCCTGGGTCATTGCAAATGTCCGAATACCGAACTGAACACGAACGAACGACCGTCCGTACATTTTTCATAACAGATACCTGTTAAGAAAATGAAACATTACTTATATTAGATGTATGGCTATATACATTGCATTATTCAGTAAACATATTAATTGAAATTTATTTACATTTAGAGAAATCTTTTTCTCTGGTTCATGGACATCCTTTTACCAATAACGAGTTGCAACAGAGTTATCAGATTATCACTGTAGTATTCTACTATGTTCTGTATGTCTGTGACCGGAACATGGGATTGGAGCAGTGACAATTGCGCGGGACAGCTAAAGATAAAGACATAGAACAAAATTAATTTTTATTTTAGACTTATTTAAATCCGTACAATTATTTGAACAGAATGACATTGCACCTTAAATCTTCTTCTTTTTCATCATCGCAGCGTTAATCGCAGCCGCATCTGAAGCTTTTTTCAGCTTTGGAGTCTGGGATCTGCTTTTACCAGTCTAACTGCTGATTTTGGCTAAACTTTGATATTTTCCGTGAAGCGGCTGTCATCTGACCTCCACAACCCGAAGATTTTTTAAGTCTGTCTTAAAATTATAATAAAAACCCAAAACAAATCAAGAACCTTCATGTTTGTAAAGTGGGTCATCAAATATCATCAAACTCAATCCTTTATTCATCATCATGTTCGTGAGTTGATTCTTTATTATCAGTCTGATTTCGCGTATCTTTTATTACAGATTTGCTGGGAAAATTTAAATATTCCCTATGGAATATTTTAGGAATTATTCCATTCACGCACAAATTTTTAAATCGTTAAATTTTGCCACAGAAATCGGCAGTCTTTCTTTATATAGAGGCGGCAAATCATCTATTTTATATCTTTTTATTTCTAATCTAGGTAGGGTAACTGTTTAATCCTTATTTATTAAAGAAATCTTTTTTCCTTTACCTTTTTGTAATTCATTCATTAATTCTATGTCATAAGATGTACCTTTCTCTAACATAGTGTACTTTGTCTCAATGTTGTTCAAGTTAAGCTTTTTCATGGTGCAAATTATTATATTTTTGAAGAGTAGATCTTTATTTTTCACAATAGTTTTGGAGAACACAGAATTCTCGAGATTGTTGAAGTTAACAAAATCTGTATGATCTAAAACACTAACATTTTTTGGCGTCGGTCGATTTCTCGCATTCTGCATAAATTTTGACAGCAAGCATACTGTCGACTAGCATAAGTACGTATAACCCGCTAAAAGGTAATTTATTTGTATGATATTTAGATTTTCAGAGTTCGCTAAGAAGCTTTTAAACATTGAAATGATGACCTTATTTTTATTTTTCCCTGAGCAATTGTCACAATATAATAACAGCTTCTTCACTCCTCTACTATCTACTTCTTTCAAATATTTGTATAAATAGGTCGCTATTTCACAGCTTCCTCTTTTACTATCTGCCTCACACTATGTATAGCAATATTCATTCTGGGTTCTGCTTTCATACACAGTAAAATTATACACATCGTGTTTGGAATAATTTAAGTGACAATGTTGATTGAAATGATTGAGTAGTAATGATTAACGTAAGAAACATTTTACTTGAAAAATTAAGTATGTATTAAGGTAAGGTACAAATTATAGAGAAGATATAATAAAATTTTGGTCAACGTAAAGGACATGTTGTGAGAATTGTATTAAATTGAAGTATAACGTAAGGGACTGATTTGGTTTTCAGAACTATTTACGTTAGTTTTCTAACACGTAATAATATTTACGTCCCTTATATCATTTTTTTTTATAAAAAAATCCGTCTAGACGTTCAAAAACGTGTACTGTAAGGGACATTTTTTTAACGATAGAGAAATTTCAAATATACCAAACGATGGAGCGCAAAATTCTGAATCGAATGGTATACCTATATAACTCATTTTGGCCAAAATGTCCCTTACGTTAATTGATACTTCTGGTGTCGATTTTATTAAATAAATAATTATTTTATTTAGTTTTTATTTTCATTTAAAATAATCTTACGAATCTATAATAATAATAATAATATTTATTGGGACAAAAAATATGTTTTTCACTTTTCGTGTACATTAATACTGCATTACAAATAGGTAGGTACAATAGGTTTATCCCTGTCCCCTAAACTATTCTAGACGGCGGAGAGCGCGGCTAGAGGTGTGTATATTAAAGACAAGTTAGAATTAATATAATGTATTTATTATGCTGATTTGTTTTAATTAAATATCTGTCAACAGTCAGAAAAAATAATTGTTGAGCAAACTCACATTACGTTAAAAATCGTCTTTTGAATCTGAATTTAGGCTGAGAATTAGCACTTTTCGAACGTCAAAAGTGCATAAGATAGTTCCCCAAAACGCTCACCCTTCACCATTTATTATTCCCCGCTATAGCTATTTGATAAAGCTGTCAATAAATGACAGTTATTATTATGCGGATACTAGGTTGGTAGTTACCTTGCACAGCAACTAATTTCTCGAATCTTGCTTAAAAATAATTTATTTATAAATTCGACGTAGAAAATCAGTCATGGTAACGTGTTTACGAATTTATTTATTTTTCGATAAATATTTTATTTATTTTATTAATAATTTATTCTTTGATCTAGGTAGCCAGCGAACATTATACTTCCTGATAATAATAAATTTCGGTTTCATGACAAACGAGTGTCTTCTGTTGGAATACATACATAGAATCACACTTTTCCATCGGCGTTAGCCTTTCCGCCTTCAAAATAGGAGGTTGTGTATACCTACGACACTTTTTCGGACTGATTTAGGAGGTCTATGAATCTACGTTAACAGGATCCGCAGAGTAATTACGTAACACACTATCAGTAGTTCATTCAACGGGTTTCATTTCCATAAGATTCGTTGTGTTATTAACGGTATTGAACAGACGCTTTTTATTTATACTAATCTATACTCTCTACTTAATTTATAAAGCTGAAGAGTCTTGTTTGTTTGAACACACTAATCTTAGGAACTACTGGTCCGATTTGAAATTCTTTTGGCGTTGGATAGCCCATTATACCAGGAAGGCTCTAGACTTAATATAACATCACGCTTTGACCAATATGAGCGTAGCATGACAAAAATTTAAAATGTATGCTCCATATTTCGGGATGAAATAAAATGTTCAAATCACCAACTCCAGTCGCCGGCGGTAGCTAGTAGAATGTATATGGATAAGCAATATTAAGTATGCAAAATGACTCAAATAGAGAGTACCTAATGGTATTTTAGAGATATGAGGAACAGGGTGTAAAGTTCATTCATCTTCTATAGAAAAGGTAGGATCATTCGACTAGACGGACGTGGAGTCTGATGGACACTGGCCCAACGGTTGATGTTGGGAAGTTGTAAATATGCTAGTTATACGGTAAACTTTGCTTGCGAGATGTAGGAATTGTGTGACGTCAGTACGACGTGTTGTTCGCATGTGGTGTTTGTAGATACCGCTATAGTATGTTCGCAATTAGGGTGCGACCGTGGAAAAAAAAAAACAGCAAACCTCTCCTCTTTCTTTTTCGGCTTCGCACGGTTTGTGCATTTAGCCAATGTTATGTCACGTAATGAATTATTCATGTCGAAAAAGACGGCCGCGTGATCCGTCTTACAAGGGAGACAAAGTCATGATGTGGGCACCATGCTACGATATTTCACTGTTCTTTATGAATTATTTACTGAATGCACTTTTGAGTACATAAATCACGCACTTTTATTTAGTAAACAATACTATAAATAATTTTAAAAGTCCAATGAAAATTGAGCGTGACACTCAGCTTGACTTTCCCACCAAAACTCTCCTCTCCTCTTTCTATCCGTTTCCGGCTTAAAAGTTAAATTCATATCTACTTTACCTACATTTGCTTACTTTTTATTTTACTACCTTTTTCACTTCATAAAATCTGTCCTCCTCTCTTCAAAGGTTAGTGGTGGTATAATAGGTCAAGTGAGGTCAGGAAGGTGAACTACTTCAACCTAAGGCAATATATTATGACCCAAAGAACTTAAAATATTAGCAGAGGAAACGTATTTACCATTCGTCTACATCAAAAGTTTTTGTCATATCCCCGTAGCGCTGTTAGGTGTTTTTATTTTTATTCTTTTTGCTAGATTATACCTACTCCTTTGCGGAGGCAATATGTAGGAGAATGTTATATTTTAGATAACATGTTGAGAGAACATTAATTAACGTCTGAATTTGCCTGTTTCATATTGACAGTTCAAAAAAATTAATGAGTTTTTTTTAGTGATGTTATTGAGCAAGACAAGTTCTAGAAAATGGAATAGAATAGAATATTAATTATTATGTCTACATCATCATCTCAGCGTTAATCCCATTCGCATCCGAAGTTTTTTTCAGCTTTAGAGTCTGGGGTCCGCTTTAGCAGTCGCTTTAACTGCTGATTTTGGCTAAACTTCGATATTTTCCGTAAAGCAACTGCCGTCTGACCTCCACCACCCGAAAGCGATATCAAAGCCTTGCAGTTAGACCAATTGTTGAACTTTTGAGGGCTCCAGCAACCCGTAACGGCTGCCATTAGATGTTCCTATGGCAACTGGGACCAACAGCTTAACGTGCTTTTCGAGGCACCATAACTAATACGAATACTCATTATTATGTACACCATATAAAATACAGAATATAAGTATTCTATTTTATTTTTATTTATGGCAAGTGAAGCCGACTATTCTGCCAATGTTAAAAGTGGATTGGAGAAGCAAGAGTGTACATAAACATTAATAATAATAAAAACAAAAACTGACGATGAGAATATAAATATAAAGATTTTACAAAGGATGACACAATGGGCGGTCTTATTGCTAGGACTGATCTTTTACAGACAACCATTTTTTTTCTTCTAATAATTATAAACTAGTGCTTGACTGCAATCCCGCCTGATGGTAAGCAGTGATGCAATCGTTGATAGTAAAGCGCACTAGTTTATTAAGCCTATTCACTTAAAAAACTTAGGAATAGAAAGGATGACGGCAGTTGGGCGAGGTGTTGCAATGTTAAACCCAAGACCAACACGACCAACGATGCGCCAGAGGGAGATTGATCTGGAGACTCTCCACGACCAAACTCCCGACACAATAATATTTGGCGCATCGTACCCGGCACACATCGCAACACAACTGCTCAGAGCTGTCCTACGTACGGCTTCACCAGACATCATGCCGGAACACGTCGACTCGCTTGGCGGCAAGACCTTATCTGGTGGGTTGTAACTTCTGCCGGCAGCCGATATTATGGCCTACCACTGAGTAAACTGAACTATGAATTAGAAATATCCTTCCAATTTTGACTGACAGTGTGTTATGAAATTAGGGTGCGGAACAGTTACGAGTATGTATTGTCAGTAGCGCCTATAAATTCCCCCAACGTGCAATAACCATGAATATTCATGAATGACTGCTTGGTTGGTCTGCTAAATATGGGTTTCGATTTCCAGAACGAGAAAAGTGACATTGATGTATTTCTATAAGAAATTTCACAGTTACAGCTCGGAGTTTGCTGAGCTATGTTGATGGCAGTAGTCTAGCCCTCTGGTACCTGCAACTTGGTAAGAATAACTGGAAAAAATGGGGATGTATTTCTACCCCGTTTGGGGATCAAAGCCGAGATGCTAAATTCGTTTCTTTTAGTCTCCAATACTAATAAGCTGGCACTTTTCCAGCTATGATACTACATTAAGATTTAATATGAAAAAATATAAAATATCTAAGTCTCTAATCAATCGTAGGTCTTTCAAATATTTGTAACTGGGCTTTAACTTACAATTTTCTTAACTTTTCATCGTATACTAAGATCGTATAAGATGACACTTTACAGAATCGTTTATTATAATGAACAAAGACTACAATAACAAAGTAACAACTTTATTATAGTATCATTGGGTTAAGTGCTGTATTCTCAGTTAAGAAGGTTGTCTGTAAAAGATCTCTTTTAGCGATAAGACAACCCATAGAGTCACCCTTTGTAAAATCATAAAATTATATTTATGTTCCGTAATTTATATGGTGTATCTTTTAAAGAGTATTCTCATCATCATCTCAGCGTTAATCTCAATCGCACCCGAAGCTTTTTTTTTATTGTTTTGAAGTGTGGAGTCCGCTTTACCAGTCAAACTGCTTATTTTGGCTAAACTTCGATTTTTTCTATTTTTTTAAAGAGTATCCTATCCTATTCAATCCAATAAAATAAAATAAAAATATGTTAAGGAGCAGTGTGATACTATATACATATGATAAGGAGCAGTGCGACACTTTATACATATGTTAAGGAGCAGAGCGACACTATACATATGTAAAGGAGCAGTGCGATTCTCTAACCATCCCACGGTGATAACTTAGGTGAAGTGATCCTGAAGTGAGTTGTCATTCCAACTAATGCTAAGGGATTGACATTATTGACAGCTCACTCTGAGCTCACTTAACCTAAATTTAAACGGCCGGTCTTCAAGAAAAGAAGCAACAATTCACATCATATTGATGTCCTGTAAATTATATCGTACTAGCGGCCGCCAGCGACTTCTGGAGTTCTAGAGTTATGCTCCGCTCCTATTGGAGCGCCCAACAACCAATCGAAGTCGACCAATAGGTCGCAGCGTGATGTTATTATAGCCTTTCTGGATTAATGTGCTATCCAACACAAAAATAATTTTTCAAACTGGACCAGAGATTAGCGCGTTCAAACAAACAAACAAACTCTTCAGCTTTATATATTAGTATAGATACTGTGTAGGATATATACTTTATAGAATACTAGTTGCGCCCCGCGGTTTCAGCCGCGTAAGCAGTAGTAATGTAAAAAATAGATAAAAAATAAAAACCTAATCTCAGGCCTAACGAATGTATACAAGAAATTTCATTAAAATCGGTTCAGCCGTTTTGGAGGGCTTCGAAGACAGACACTGTGGTAGGATAATTATATATAATAGATTATGACGTGCCTACATCCAACATTCTGGTATATAACCATAAGATTTTTTGACGACACGATTGACGCAGTAGCTGAGCGATCGACTGATGCGCTGGGTGTCGAGGGTTCGATTCTCGCACGGAACAAATATTTATATAGCCTACAATTAGTTGTTCCGGGTTTGGCTGTTTGTGTAGGTGACTTTATATGTTTGTAAACGCACCCGCGATACAGGAGAAATTCCTATCGTTAGGCAAAATTATAAAAAAAAACATCTTGTCATGGCTTAAAACCAAAACAATAAAAAACAAATCATAACCTGACAACACAGCTGAAGTGAATAAAAAATAGCTAAACTTTGAAAGCCACTGTATGTTCTCAAGAAACAAGACTGCTACCAATGAAGAAGCAGCTAAAATAGCATATCATAAACTAACCCAATTCACAATGAAACAATAATAACAACAACTTATAATAATCAGGTCTCAAACTAGAACAACAAGTATCCTATCCGAAAGTACTAGTTACAATAAGGCACATATTAACTTACGGAACGATCTTTCTCGTCCGGTCTTGGCCGATGACAAATTAGCTCCGGTCGCCGCTCAGCCACATTCCACAAAAAGGCTCAAATATTACTTGTTCACTTGTTGTTCAGACGAGACGGCTGACTTCAGTAGATTATAACGAGTTTCCGAGCTAGTACACTCGCTGAAAGAGTTTGGTGTTTAGGCAGTAATTAACGATAATATAATGGAGGTAAAATTTACCGTTGTTGCGTGAATTGATTTCGTAACTTTTTATTTTGTAACTCTGCTGGAATAAGCGATGTCAAAGTAATTTTCAACTCAATTATAGAATCTTTAGAATTTTGAAAGGCTCTAATAGCGGCCACGGAAAATCTCGTAAATTTCACTGTAACTTCGAAATAATATAAAAACTCCATGGTTTTAATATAAAGTCACTGGGTCTGTCTCTTACCTTTTACACGCTCTAATGGTTGAATGGATTTGTATGAAATTTGGAACGCGGATAGACCATTACGTGGGTCAGTTAAACGAATTTTCAACTTGTGATACAATAGAACCCTATGTAAGTAAACGTGGAATGATTTCCGACATCTATACGGGAGAAATTGCGGGCTAGTCGTTGAAAAGATTCAGTTCAGATTTTACTTAGAACAACTGAGTAACTCCCACTTGGATCAAATATTGCTAGTGTGAAGGTATGAGGAACAGGGTGTGAAGTTCACTCATCCTCCATAGAAAAGGGAGAATCCTCCGACCAGACTGGTTTTGTCTGGTGGGCACTTTGTCCTCCGGATAATGTCGCAAACTTGTATGCGTGCTAGTTGTACAGAAAACTTTGCTTGCGAGATGCAGAATTTGCGTGACGTCAGTATGACGCGTTGTAGGTACCGCTACACTAGCATACGTATCCTCTCAATCGACTGTACTTAACAGCTAAGATGCTACACGATTCAGTTCGTCAAGAATCTTGGCACCTTTTCGAATGATTGATGTGAGTGCTAATTAAATTTAATTGGCATGCTTAAGTGTGTCGCGTTTGTCAGCTATTTTGTTACTGAAATGGTATTTGTGATTATATTATGTAAAATGTTTTACGAATAATATTCTCGTTTTCCAATTAATGTTTATAGAATTAATTTAATTAGAGAGAAGTTTAAAATTGTGTTTGTATAATTTGTACTTTCTTCTAATTGGTTTCATAACTGACAAAGTGGGGGTGGGAATCTTGTGGGAAATTATGATTGCACGGCTGGCGCAGTGGTTAAGCTATTGTATATACTGCTGCGTTGCGTGTCGCGGGTTCGATTCCCGCACGGAACAAGGATCTCTAGGACGATCGGTCCTGTACGTCCCTCATCCTGCGGTTTACCGCGACCTCCACCAGGTCGTCGGTCCACCTTCTCGGGGGCCTACCCACGCTGCGTTTTCCGGTGTGTGTTCGACACTCGAGAATCCGTCGGCGCTATCGGGCATCAGTCTTACGGGCAATGTGCCCGGCCCACTGCCACTTAAGTCTTGCAATTCTTCGGGCTATGTTGATTACTCTTGTTCTTCTGCAGATCTCCTCATTTTTACATGCTTTTTAATAGCTTCACTTGTATGTTTGCTTGTTTGTTTGTTTGTCCGTCTCTAACTCTTTGGACTACGAGTGGGCGGCTCATTACTATAAAATGTCCCACCGTTTTCAATAAGTTCGTTCGTTCGTTTTTTTTTAAAAAAAATGAATGTCGAACTAAAAAGCTGAAAATAAATATAGTTTAAAAAACTAAAAAAACGTGCTTTAAAAAAATATCAAACTAAAAAGTTAAAAATAATTTAAAAAAAAAGCGCAAGTCGCTTAATATACAAAAATTATGGCACAAAGTGCCTCACGCTTTTTTTTAAATGATTGTTAACTGTTTAGTTTGATATTTTTTTAAAGCATGTTTTTTTAGTTTTTTAAACTATATTTATTGATTTGATCACGCAGTGAAACCCTAGGTATAGCCCACTCCATTGCCTTGTTATTATATGGGATGGGATACCCATTCCACAAAATCGTATATAACCTATATGTTAGACTCTAAATATATCTATTATGGTATAGAATTTCTATTATAGGTACATCGTTTTCATATACTTAAACATGTTCCCTCTTATTCATAATCGTTGCTTAAAGTGAACTAGTGATTAGCGATTGTTTAAATATACATTTTAGACGTTCGCACGTCACTTAACTTTAACCATAGTTTATAAATAAACCCCTTAAACACTGTGGGGTTTATTCATAAACGACGATTAAAGTTAAGTGGTTACGACGTTAAAAGGTTAAAAATGTATGGTTAAAGAATCACTAGTTAATTTTAAACAACTTTTATGAATAAGGCGGTTGTTATATTTTAACAGTTTCTTTCTGTTGGAGGTTTTATTACCTATGATTATTAATCCTGGCCGTCTTCTATACGTCAATTGAATTTAAATCAGAGATAGATGACTGGTTGTTCTTTTTTTGATTACAAGATGTTGATGTGTGCTTTTCTTATGTATATAAATATACGCTGTTTATTAAATTAAATAATATTTAATTTATTATTTATAATAGTTTCAAAACGGTCTTTTAAGTGCATGTCTATTTGATAACTGATTTGATTTAGACATTGGGTAGGTATTTCAAGAAAATACATAGGTTAAATCTTTGTAAGGAGGGTAATATGTTTAAAAATAAATATAGCGTCACGCCGTTTCACGCCCGCATTTTATCGCACACATTAAACAACTGAAAACAATGGGTCTGTTAGCGAGTTTGTTGTTGTTTGTTTCGCATTATAAAATATAAACACACTCTGTTGACGCTTCCTGGAAGGGTCGCTGCTTTCTCCTATCAACCCCAGGGTCTCAAAGCAGGGAAAACAAACATGCAAAGCACTAACCTGGATCCAGTTGGACAGGAAAAGGAGTCACCAATGACGGGGCAGGTGCCGGCCGGTCAGCTATCTCCTTCTTCGTGGACTTGATGCTGCTTGCTCACTGCCTACACTCGTCAAGCACAGACACATCACCAATATGGACACTGAGGGTTCATTTGGCCAGCGAAGCCCTTAGGAAGTCAGATATTCGATATTATTTAGAGTACACGCGGCGTCGGATGAGCTGAGTTCGCCATCTTGTCTTGTACTAGTTCTTTTTCTTGCCACTCTTGAGAGAGGGCGCCACCAGCACGAGTTAAGAGAAACTCGCGCTTCTTTAAATCGTCGTTGGCGCAACAAGGATGGTAAATGGAAATGCATGGATAAATTATTAGGATAGTTAATGCTCACACATTTCCCCCCACCTGAAATCCACAAGGGTTTCAAGAAGAATGCGAAAAATTAAGAGTGAAATCAGCAATAGCTGGGCTATGAGCTACTGCCGAAAAAATGCATAAAATCTAGTTAATAAGTGTAAATAATTGGTAGCTTATTTTAAATAACCTAAAGACAGTGTGTACTTATACTCTAGTTAGGTATATAAAGGGAAAATAAACGAATTATTTGGTAAGGGACAAACCTTTACCACCGGCCTACGAAACGTCTTTCCGTTAGCAGTTTGGAGAGTAACGACTCTAACTACCTGGTCTGAACCTGCATGCACTTGCACGATGCGAGCCATTTTCCAAAACATCGGCGGAGTATTAGGTTCGTTTTTACGCACCCGGTCAACTTCCGAAGTCATGTAATTATCTTGACGGAATTTAACCAGCACTTTCGTTGCTTTTTCAAGCTCAGCACCACTAAGAGGAGAGAGATTTCGGTCTTGCCTGGCCGTTTTAGAGTTAGAAACAGAACGATTACACCATGCTACCATTCGTTGAATTTTTGTAAATGAATAATGTTTAGACATTAAGTTCAACAGTGGATTCTCATCATCCGTAACAAGAAGACTTTTACTTTCTATTGATTTAAGTTCAGGCAAGTTCTCCTTCGGAAGTAATACCTGCCTTTTAGGCCATTGCTCAGGTGATTCTTTCAGCCAAGAAGGCCCTGTCCACCAAAGCGGGTGATCTAGAATCTCTGGACATGATACTCCGCGACTACAACAGTCGGCGGGGTTATCATTTGTTGATACATAGTACCAGCGATCTCGACTAATTAAATCAGTTGTCTGAACCGCACGATTGGCTACATACATTTTTAGTAAATGAGGGTCAGTGTTAAGCCAAGACAAGGTAGTGCTGCTGTCTGAATAAGCTCGAGTGGAATCGATGGAAATTTTATCTTTAAGTAAATTATACATGTGTGATAGAACCTTTGCTAGAAGCACAGCAGCGCTTAGCTCAAGTCGATTCACCGTTGTTGGTTTAAAAGGGGCAACTCTAGATTTCCCTATTAACCAACTGGTCGTGGTTACATTACCGGGTTCATTGGTAACTACGCAGATATAAACACAACAACCATAACCTTTCAAAGATCCATCACAAAAGCCAACTAAATGTACCCGAATATGATTCGAAGGCATGATTAAACGGATAACCTGTGCTGCACGATGAGAATACTCAGCACCGTGGTCTTCAGCAAGTTGATGAAGTGTTCGAATGGCTAAGTAAGGAGAACTACTAACTCCGTACGTAACGGTATTGAGTTCGTATTCCTTTGAAACCTCAGTTGGGTCATTACGCCAAAGAACGTGTTGATAACATCCTTCTTGCGGTCTTGTTAATATTTGTCTATACATGCGACGAATATCCGCAGTAAAAACAACTTTGTGAATTCTGACTTTTGTGATTAGATCAACGATGTCTACTTGAAGTTTTGGACCCACATGAATAATATTATTTAGTGACAGGTCACTCGAAGTCCGACTACTAACATCGAAGACCACTCGTAACCGTGTCGTGGTACTCTCAGGTCGGATTACACAATGGTGGGGAATTATATAACAGTCAGTAGACGAGGACTGCACTGGCTGCATATGTCCGAGATCCTCGTACTGTTGCATGAATTCTTTATATTCAGTTTTTAACTCATTTTGACTAGCAAGTCTTTTTTCCAAATTTAGAAAACAATTAAACGCTTGTTTATATGATTTTCCTAAGGCTGGAGCATCATCTTTAAGCATAATTGGGACAACATAACGCCCATCGGAGGTGCGATACGTGCCTTCTTTATATTTTTGTTCGCATATTCCATCCTCGGGGCCGGAAATTTTACATTTCGGCGGCTCCTCGGACTCCCAAAACCGTTGAACGATCTCGTCGAGCGCACTAGAAGACGCGACGAGGAGCGTAACGGGTGTAGCCGGAGTTTTAGCTACCACGTTTTGAAGAAACTGACCACTTATCACCCAGCCGAATACACTAGAGAGTGCGCATGGAAAGCCCGGGCCTGGACTGAAACGTGAGCCAGTATATATCTGGTCAAAACAGTCTACTCCTAACAACAGATCGATCGGACCGGATTTATCAAAGTCCTGGTCGGCGAGATCTAGATGTGTAAACTTATCCTTGACGATTGTCGGCAACGACATCGAAGGAATCAGGGATGTGATTTTAGGTAGAACCACTAATTGAATATCAAACTGAGAAGTGTCACTCAATCGAGGTCTTATTGAACCGAAGGTGTGACCTTTAATGCTACACCCATAATTTTGACCGATGCCACTTACATTTAATTTACATTTCTTGATATGTAAACCTAATTGTCGCGCACAGCTACTTGTAATAAATGAATCCATCGAGCCACTGTCAATAATTGTGCGGACATACTGCCACTTACCATCCGATCGCTTCACACGAACTACTGCTGTACCAAGGATTTTTTTGCTAATAGGTTGATTTGAAATGTTTGACTGGGTAGCACTAGTTAGAGTAGTGTTCATATCGGGATGCTGGGATGAATCCAGTTCACTAGTATGAGACAGTAAACTCTTATGGTCTTCATGTAACAAAGTATTATGCTTTGCATTACAAATGAAACATATTGACTTAGATTTACAATCGGTAACAGTGTGACCCGGCCTTAAGCAGTTTTGACATAATTTTAAATCTTTAACTAATTGTTGTCGCTGTGTCATATTCATAGAATGCAATTTACTACAACGGTAGATTGAATGATTTTCATTACAACACACACAAACAAACTGACTAACTTTATTATTATTGTTGGAAGAAATTAGAGATGATTTTGGTTGACGCGATAAATAATCTTTATTTGTATTAGGCCGATTTTGTGTACTTGTAGAATTTGATGATGGAATATTAATTGGTTGGCTAACTTCTAATACTTTTATGTAATTTTGTAAATAAGTAATGAAGTTATTAAATTTCGGAATTTCTTCAGTGTTTTGTAATTCAAACCTTTTTTTTTGTTTCTGTATCTAAAGGTCTAGACGCAATGTAGAATAAAATAAATTCGCATAAATCATCAATACACAAACCGCGCAAGGCACTAACGCATTCATAAAGTGTGTTAGATAACTCAGATAAGTTAGATAATGATGGTTTTTGTATAGGATTAATTTTAATTATTTTTTCTAAATAAGCTGTTGCAAGAATACGCTTGTTGTCATATCTGTCCAGTAAAGTTGCAAAAACCACTGAATAATTTGCCGATGTCACAGGCACGCCCTTCGCTAATGTCAGTGCATAGCCAGATAAACATGACAGCAAATAGTGAAATTTCTCAGTGTCGGACAATGAACTATTATTATGAACAAGTGCTGTATAACTATCTTTGAATGTTTGCCACTTCTCTAGATTACCATCAAACTTTGGGAGTTCCAGCTTGGGCAACCTCACCTGCGAACGCACGTGACCTTGACCTAATTCCGGGCGACAGTCGCTACCTGCGCTCGCATCGAGAGAATCCGCAAACTCGATAACACAGTAATACAATTCATCGAATGACAGTAACACTTTATGATCGATAACAAACGAAGGTTTAAGCTTTAATTGCAACTGGTTAACATCATCGTTGCATTCCAAAAATCTATTACGAATCTCATCAATCTTTTTGTACCTAGCTCGAAAAGCTGCAAATTTAGTTTTAGTTTCTTTAACTGTTTTGGCTAAATCGTAAAGTATCTGCATACTTGTATACTCATATTCCCGCCTTTTAATAGCGGTTATTAATTCCACCTCGCTCATAGTTCACGTGGAATACGATATCCGCACGCTCAAAAAGATAAAAGTTATAAAAGTAGGTAAAACGGAAAGAACGTAAGCCGGTAGGTCGGCAGCAATGCACGCGCGAACGTATTGAACGAAATACAAGCACACACGTCTCAAGGTTATTTGTTAGAATATAAGTTTTGACTTTGAGGTAGTTCAAAGCTAATCCGTCTCCCGCCGGTGACAAGTACGACAAGTGTAGGTACCTCGGTACTAAATTCGAGAAACTTCGAACTCACGTTTTTAAAAGTAATTTATGCAATTTGTTATTTAATACAAATAAATGCAGCTTATTACAAGGGAATTAACGAGGTATGAATGTACGATTGAATAGTCAATCGGTCTCAAATAAGAAACAATAACTAGGTATCATGGAATGACCTAGGTTTTATTTAGGCACTTAGAACTTGAAAGGCAAATTTAAATTGCCTTAAGTAGGTAAGTATACAAACAAATTATAATTGGGATTACGTATTTAACGTAATAACGAGAATGGAAAGATTTAATTTCGGATAGTAGGTAATTTTGAAATAATTACGCGAGGAAGATCCTCACAGGAGGCACCATAATTAATGTTGACGCTTCCTGGAAGGGTCGCTGCATTCTCCTATCAACCCCAGGGTCTCAAAGCAGGGAAAACAAACATGCAAAGCACTAACCTGGATCCAGTTGGACAGGAAAAGGAGTCACCAACGACGGGGCAGGTGCCGGCCGGTCAGCTATCTCCTTCTTCGTGGACTTGATGCTGCTTGCTCACTGCCTACACTCGTCAAGCACAGACACATCACCAATATGGACACTGAGGGTTCATTTGGCCAGCGAAGCCCTTAGGAAGTCAGATATTCGATATTATTTAGAGTACACGCGGCGTCGGATGAGCTGAGTTCGCCATCTTGTCTTGTACTAGTTCTTTTTCTTGCCACTCTTGAGAGAGGGCGCCACCAGCACGAGTTAAGAGAAACTCGCGCTTCTTTAAATCGTCGTTGGCGCAACAAGGATGGGAAATGGAAATGCATGGATAAATTATTAGGATAGTTAATGCTCACACACACTCCATTATGTTCTTTATACTATATAAGATGTTTCTTTTAAGATTTTTCTTTTGGGATCGAACTCGCGCCTCCTAGCACAGCGGCCGCGTTCGCTACCACTACGCCACGGAGGCTTTCACACTACCGTACGATGCATAACAGAAAATCTATTGCTCTTCAAGCACAGCAACAACAGCTGATTTAGAATTACATACGAATTTCAATTCAAAATAAATCACTAGGAATTGTGACCAAATTTTTGGTGTCGTTTCTTAAATTAAAAACATAACAAACGTGTTACTGCACGTATGTCAATAACTTTTGACGTAACGTGCCAATATCAAATACCTATTAAAAAGTGATATGTATTTCCATTTGAAACGTCCGTTTTCTGGTATCAATGTATTCAAAATTCTCATAATCTTCGAACATATAGGGATAGCTTTAAAAAATCCTTCCAATATCGTTGTATAATAACCAAAGAAGCCGCGCCCTTCACGCTCGGCAGTCGCCACACTTCAATATCGAAGTTTAGCCAAAATCAGTAGTTAGACTGGTAAACCGGATCCCAGGCTCCAAAGCTGAAAAGCTACGGATGCAACTGGGATTAATGCTGAGATGATGATGATGATGAGTAACCAAAGAAGCCGCGCCCTTGGTGTCTTTATACCCTTTCCGTTACATATTGAATCATATATATTATTTCTCCAGGACTTTTTTTGTCGGTTCGTCTGAACTTCTTTTATACTTAATCAATATAAATAAATGAGGCATAATTTTAAAGCCTTTCTGAACTGCTACAGCGGAAAAATATACAAATTACTCACATTTCAGTAGCTTTTCTAAAATTTACGATTGCAATGTGTGAATACTTCGCACAGGTATAGTTTGATATTATGGAAATGGATACATTATACTATCTAATTAAAAGGATAAATTATGCTTAAAGCAGATTTGGTCGTGTTGGCCTAGTGGTTAAAACACCAGCCTCTCAAGTATGAGTGCGCGGGTTCGATTCCAAGTCAGGCAAGTACCAATGTAACTGTTCTAAAGTTATATATGTACTTTCTAAGTATATCTTGGACAGCAATGACTGAAGGTGAAGGAAAACATCTTGAGGAAACCTGGACTTTAAGTCTGAAATCGCCAACCCGCATTGAGCAAGCGTGATGATTACGCTCAATTCTTCTCTGTATGAGAGGAGTCCTGTGCCCAGCAGTGGGACGATAAAAAAAGGTTGATGAAGATGGTGATGAAAGCAGATTTAAAATAAATTGATATTTAAGGATTATTTTTAATACATCTATTCTATAAAAAAAACTGAGGTACAGTAATTTTGATGTTAGTGTCTAAAACGGCAATTCTTGCGGACATTTTACTTCAGATAAAATAAGCTGTCAGTCGACCTGATCTCAGTATCCGAACTCACAAAAAACTCACCGCGAAACTTACCTAACATTTTTAAGGAATAGACTTCACTGACTTTGAACTTACAAAACAAAGATCTTAGAAAGTCGTATAACAAGGTAAACAAATGTTCAAAATTCGCTGCAATATTAGTATGATTACCATTCACAAGACATTGTTTATGATAATCCTGCCTGTCCTACAATATGAATTACCAAGTGATATTCTTTAAGAGAGGATGAATAAGGCAGCTTTGTTTGGAACAGACGGAGCTATTATAATAATGGCAGATATTTTGCTCAAGCACTTTGTAATGAATATAAACGAAGTCGCTTTTTTTGAAGAAAAGAGCGACATTCGAGATATATCTTAACAGTCACCTGAAAAATGAGGAAAAGCCTCCCATGTTCTTGTTTTTTTTTTATGTTGACAACACGGTTATTTATCTGACATTTTTTTAATGGGACAAGACCCCCACACATTTCCCACCCACTGCATTTCCTGAAAGCCAGAATCAACAGTGGAGACACTGAGCAATGAAGCTCGACGAGTCCCGGAAAAACGATTCAACTGACTTGGGTCCCGCAACGAAATTAATCAGAAAAGAATAGCGGAGGAGTAAGAAAGAAGATATCTGACATATATTATGTGATTCTTCTTCTCAGCCTATGTAGGTCCACTACTGGACAAAGCCTCCCCCAATGCTTTCATTCCATTGTCGGTTTCCCATAATCCCCACGCTTGGTGGCGCTAGCAGTTCGCTTAGTCGCTTCTTACGGCACCCACGGGAGGATATGGGTATGGCCTAACCTAATCTAATATATTGGTTTGTTAATAAGGATATTACCATAGTCGGATATTGTGACAGGATTGGTAGCAACCAATCCTATGGTGCTAACCCTACTGCTATTATACTAAATGCGAAAGTTTGTGAGTATGTAGGGATGAATGTATTTATGGATGGAGGGTAGTTTGATACTTTTTCACGCTAGAACTATTGAACGGATTTAGATGAAATTTGGCACATAGCTAGCTTATAACCAGGAATAATACATAAGGTACTTTTTTTCCGTGCGCCACAGACAGCCTCCGTGGCGTAGCGGTAGCGGACTGCGCAAGGTGGCGCGGTTTCGATCCCCGCACAGTGCAAGTATTTGTATGCATGAATATGAATACTTGCACTGGTCTGGTCGTGCCTCCGAAAGCACGTTAAGCCGTTGGTTCCGGTTGCCATACAAACATCTAGTGGTAGTCGTGTTGGGTTGTTGGAGCCCTCAAAAGTCTAACAATTGGTCTAACTGCAATGCTTCGATGTCGCTTTCGGGTTGTGGAGGTCAGACGGCAGTCGCTTCACGGAAAATGTCGAAGTTTAGCCATTTCAGCAGTTGGACTGGTAAAGCGGACCCCAGACTCCAAAGCTGAAAAGACTTCGGATGCGACTGGGATTAACGCTGTGATGATGATGATGACTTTTTTCCGTGCACACGGATCAGCCAAGTCAGTTTGGAAGTCTTTGTCAATATGACTGATATTGTGTAGTCCGTTTTTATAGTATACTAGCGGCCGCCAGCGACTTCGTTCGCGTGGCGTTATCCTCCGCTCATATTGGTCGCAGCGTGATGTTATATAGCCTAAAACCTTTCTGGATTAATGGGCTATCCAACGCAAAAATAATTTTTCAAATCGGTCCAGTAGTTCCTGAGCTTAGCGCGTTCAAACAAACAAACAAACAAACTCTTCAGCTTTATACAATATGTAAAGAAAACCCTGTCCGATCCGTGAAGGTATTGTTAGGTATCGTTAACTGATTCTAATAATGCCTATAAAGCCGAGCTAAACTTAAAAAAAATCCCCCAAAAAAAATAAATATTATTTCGAAAAAGCGAGGTAACTTAATGCATGTGTGGTAGGCAACCCGATAGCCCCGCCATGCGGGGCATGCGGCACGTGGTCGCATCGCTATTCGCTCCGCCACAAATGGTGTTGTCAGTTTTTTAAAAATTACTAAATTTCGGGGAAATTGGAATTAATACCCGGGAAAAAAAGATTATTTCAAAATTCATTATTATTGTTACTGTGATGATTATGTAAAACTTTATATTATATTTGGTCAAGTGTTTACCTAACCTTTATTATCCTTATGGGTCGGACAGGGTTTTCTTTACATATTGTATATTAGTATAGATAATTAGATATAGTAAACAAACGACTAGCAGGGTAATTGCGTAACACATTACCAGTAGCAATGGGTTTCATTCTGACAGTTCAACAACATTCATTACGCTGTTTACGTTGTGGAGCAGACACATTTGAGCGAACACATGGAGCAATGGATTAGCAATATGCTTCGAAATGACTCCAACTGACAGTAATAGTGTGTTACGTAATTAGGGTGCTGATCACTAACATTAACGGACTTCAAGAAAAAGGAAGGTTATACTTTGCAATGTCGTGGGCCTCGCGCCATCATTTTTTTTAAATTAAAAACAGCATACAATAGAAAATGTTGGCTAGTACGTTATATGGATGTTTATATATTTTATCTGATTTTTTTTATGACTATAAAATAGTGATTGACCGCAATCCCGCCTGATGGTAAGCAGTGATGCAATCGTTGATGGTAAAGCGCGCTAATTTATTAAGCCTATTCACTCAAAAAAAAGCCGAGCGAATGGGAAGGAAGACGGCAGTTGAGCGAGGTGATGCAATGTAAAACAAGACCAACGATGTTGCGCCAAAGGGAGATTGATCTGGAAACCTCCGCGACCAACCTCCCGACACAACGTTTGGCCCATCCTAACCGGCACACATCGCAACACATCGGCTTAATTTTGAATTTTAATTTGAATAGTCTTACTGTTTATTTTACCAAACAAATAAAATTATTAAAAAACTAATTAAGATTTCTTTAATATGAGATAAACTCATTAATTTAATAGATAGGTTTTTAATGTTTGCTCTAACTAAAATATTTGAACCTGGGACCGAGAAAGATATTATATTCCTAGTTCACGGAATGAAAGTAATTAGTGAATATTACTTTATTATTGTAGTAAATAAGGCACTAAAGTATCGTTTTACCGCGATTTAATAGCTCTGATAGTTCTTGTGTTTCTTTTATAATTAAGTTTGTAGAAAGCTGGGTATACGGTTAATTAAATTTTGACACTTGATGATTCAACAATACCAGTGAAAATAACTTACATACCTACTACACCAATTTATCGTGTTATAGTTATTTCATAGTAATGCCAAAGAATGATAGTTATAATTTGAATATACGGACAATTTATTTTCTTGAATTTCCTCGGTGGTAAGCCATAACATCGGCTGCCGGCAGAAGTTACCACCCACCAGACAAAGTGTTGCCGCCAAGCGATTCGGCGTGTTCCGGCATGATGTCTGGTGAAGCCGTACGGAGGACGGGTCTGAGCCGTTGTGTTGCGATGTGTGCCGGGTATGATGCACCAAATGTTGTTGTGTCGGGAGTTTGGTCGTGGAGAATCTCCAGATCAATCTCCCTCTGGCGCAGCATCGTTGGTCGTGTTGGTCTTGGGTTTAACATTGCATCACCTCGATCAACTGCCGTCATCTTTCCTATTCCTACGTTTTTAAGTGAATAGGCTTAATAAACTAGTGCGCTTTACCATCAACGATTGCATCACTGCTTACCATCAGGCGGGATTGCAGTCAAGCACTTATTTAAAATTATTAAAATATATATATATATATATATATATATATATATATATATGTTGGTAGGTTTTGTGCTTAACAAATAATTTCCTTGACTTTCAAAATATTATTTAAGTAATCTGCACAAGGAAACTTCTAAATGCGGGTAGCACAGAATCGGTCGAAGTGGCTGATTATGGGGCAGGCCTATGTCCAGCAGTGGACTTCTTTCGGCTGAAATTATGATGACGAATCTGCACGTCATGTCATGTCATGTTGTCATATCATGTCATGTCATGTTATGATGTTATGTTATATTATCACTTTTATTTAGCAATATTCAGCATTTAAGGTAAGCAATAGTGGCCCAGTAGTAACGACTGCGACTTATAAGTTCTAATAATTCGACCACAAACATACTACTAATAACTACTAACTGCTATGGAAAATAATTCAACAGTGAAGGAAAACATGCAAGCAAACAAACATCTTCATTCTAGAACAGACATGTTCTACAATCAAGATGTTTGTTTACTGTATCAGTGTCATCCACAAACTCGCACCGTGCTTTGTGGATTATGGCCCACTCCTACTCATAGAAAAAGGAGGCCTCAATCATTGATGTGAACATGTGATTCAGGATTTTTCTCAGCATTTCTTTCTTCAGTATTCAAGGTTGATTCGAAATCAAAAAATCTGAATTATATATGCCAATGTGTTGTTTGTTACGATTTCGCGCTCAAACGACTGCAAGGATTTAATTGAAATTTGGCTCATAGATAGAGCATGACCTTGATGAGGACATAGACTCCTATTCATCCTGGACCACAGACGAAATTGCGAGCAACAGCTGCTTAACAATAAAACTACCGTTTTAACCGCTTCTAGTAAATTAATATCTCTGTTGTGCGCTCGTCTATCCCATTTAAGTGGATGGCCAGCTCGGAGCGCCTCCCTAATGGAAAGATAATAACTGTTTAGTGACAGCCCAGTGTTACAACACAATAAAATCACGACAGTATTCAGTGAAGAGGTAGGCAGTGCTGATAGTGTATACATATTTTGCCAGTTGGGTTTAAAGGGGGCAAAGTTATTGTTGATTTATGACGATGATGACTTTTTCAGTTCAAAGCCAAATCAGAAATGAACATAACATAATATCACAGTCTAAAAATCATTCAGTCGTCCGTCGAAGACATCTAGACAGAGCATTCGTGCGGGGTGTGAGGGGCGACATCGCTTACCCGCGTAAGCGGTACCCGAGCTGCGAACAAAACGATGTTCGTAGCTCGGTATCTATCATTAAGGGCTAACGCGTGTTTGTTTTTTCTTTGTTTGTTTTATAATTTGATATGAGTGTCAATTTTGAGTATAATTGGGGTGCTTGTTACGAAAAAGCCACCCTTTTTGAAATTCAAGATGGCGGACGCCAATTTAAATGTATATTAATATGATATGGGTGTTAATTCCGAGGTGGATTGGGGCGCTGGTTACGAAAATGCCATCTAAATAACTTAAATCCGTCTCGAGTTGTTCCCTTAGTAAAAATAGCAAATTAATTAAATATAATACAGCTATCGATGTTGATCTGCAATAAATAAATAATTTCATAAATATTGTTTATTTGTGACAACCCTGGCCGATGCGTTACTGTCGATGTCGGCATTTTACACGAGATCAAAGGAGTCGGCCTACTGTATGATTTTTATACTGTGATAATATCAAGGTATTTCTCACAGGGTAAAGTAGGTAAGGTAAAACATACAACCATATTAGCTAATACTGTTTATGACCCACTGGTTTCTGTCCGCCAGTTGGTCCGCGTAATTTTTTTTCCCTGAAGAGCAAGAGCTCGAAGATCCACACAGTAGAACAGTCTTAATGAACAAAAGTACCTTCTGTATGTCCACAAATATTTGACTAACTGCCTGACACATTAAAACTGTTTAAATCTGGACGAATTCACAAGTGTATTGGTAAATATTTTAGTCAACCAATGTTACTACTCGTTAAATGCTTATTTGGATGACAATTCAATAATTCGTCCTCCTCAACATTAAGATATTTGACCTGTTTTGAAAATAACAATTCTTGATATTTTAAACTGTTGAAATTCAGGAGGCTAGTTATTTAATATTATGCCTTCTTTATAATAATTAGCAATTGTATTAGTAGTTAATAAATTCTTGATATTTTAAACTGGAGGGTAATTATTGTCTATTATGTCTTCTTTATTAATAATCAGTAATTGTATTAGTAGTTAATTATTTAATTATTTCTTGATATTTTAAACTCTTGATATTCTGGAGGGTAATTATTGTCTATTATGCCTTCTTTATAATAATCAGTAATTGTATTATTAGTTAATTAATTCATTTAAATTCATAATTATCTATATTTTTACATCTAATAGCAAAACAAGGAACTAAAGTAAACGTTATTAACATCTCACACATTGTATAACTCTATGCTTACAAATAAAGATACTGATTTTGCCACACCGTCGTATCATCTGTCCGTACTTTTTCTTTCTGAGAGTTTTTCTTTTGTACTCGTTTCCTAAGTGTCCCAGCGTGATGATAGCCAACATAGCCTTTCTTAAGAGTGGACTCTAGTATCGGGGAATTTGAGAAATAGGTATTTGAAGAAACTATTGCCGTCGCGCCACTTTCAACCTTTCCCCGTAAAGTGCAAAAGGGACAGGTGCTCAGGCTGAGTTTACCTACATAATCGTTGACCAAAAGATGTCTCGTATTCCGCTGTTTTCTTTTTCAAAACACGACAAATCTCAATTATTTTTATATCAAAATTTAGAGGATGAGTATAGCTATGAATCTACTATTTTCTTTTTTGTCAAAAACTTCTTTTTTATAATTTACTAGCTGCGCCACAGGGTTTCACTCACGTTTTTTTTTTATATGCGGCGCTGCTATTGGTCGCAGCGTGATGTTAAATAGCCTAAAGCCTTCCCGGATCAATGCGCTATTCAATGCAAAAAGAATTTTTCAAATCGGACCAGTAGTTCCTGAGATTAGCGCGCACAAACAAACAAACATACAAACAAACAAACATACAAACAAACAATCATACAAACAAACAAACAAACTCTTCAGCTTTATATATTAGTATAGATAAACTAGCGCCTAACCGCAATCCCGCCTGATGGTAAGCAGTGATGCGATCGTTGATAGTAAAGCTCGCTAGTTTATTAAAAGCCTATTCACTCTAGCCTTGAATACACTCAAATTGTAGTGTGACGGAAACGCCGCTGCCGGCAAATTCGGAATTTTGAAACATCATATATCTTTTATTAATTAAGTTTTAGAAAACATCAAATAATAGGGGCGCGTATGATCAAGGTGTGAAATTGTAGAAAAAAAATCATTGCTCTAAAAGCGTTATCCATGAAGAAAACAGCGGAATAGCAACGTTTGTATGGAGAAAATGCCACTAGAATCCCCTCTTAAGAAATTAGTTATCAAATGCATCATAATCAGCATATAATGTTCCCATTCTCGGGACACAGGCCTCCTCTCGGTGAGAGGGAATGAATTCTATCAAATACATAACAAAATAAATTAAATCTGACAGATTGCTTCGAGATTAGCGCCTCAAATAAACTTTTCTGCTTTAGTATTAGTTATAAGACTGATAGATATTCTATTACTATTAGCCGAGCTTAAATGGACTTAAGGGCTATGAATAATTAATTGAATATTTATATAATATAGTATATTTGGCTGCACGGTTAGCACAGTGGTTAAACTATTGATTGCTGCGCTTCGTGTCGTGGATTCGATTCCCGCACGGAACAAATATTTGTATGATCTACAAGTAGTTGTTCTGGATGTTTGTGTATGTGAACTTATATGTTTGTAAACGCACTGTTACGGAGCGGGTCGGAAGATGGTTTTTAAAAAAAACTATTTAATTAGCTAAAAGAAAGATATATTCAATTATCAAACACGTATTACAAGTTACTATGCCCGACGGAAGTCCAATCCAAACTGATGGGAAAAACGGTTAGAATCGCTTACGAGAATAACAACGGTTTCCTATTGCATTCACGTAAATGCAATGGGAAACTCAGCATTTTTAATTTATATTCTAAGTAATAGTTAATCCGATATAACAACCCCCCCGTTAAGATCGATCATCACATCTGAAAGTGATGAGAGATGTAAGGGTTAATCTATGCTAAGTCTTGGATGCTAAATTGGATTTACGTCGAAGCATTACAACATATTATGACAGTGAAAACAAAAGAAACACAGTTATAATAAAAATAAAACATCGAGATAACGACTACTTTTAAGATTTATCTTAAGATAGGAAGGCATGAATATAACTAGTAGGAAACAAAGAGAATAGTTACTCTAAAATTATAATTATTACAATTGATTTATCATAATTCAAATTTTGATTCGAGGTTATTAAAATTAAGATTAAAATTAACAATAAAAATTGCTTAAACAATATTTATTTATGTTTATCTTTTAACATAATGATTAATAATATTATTACAATTAATTATCTTGAGTTTTGCTAAACAGGATGTTTCTTTTAATAGGGGTTGGCGTCACCCTTATGTCTTCTACAGACTCTGACTCATCCTTATTGATTGTTGCTACCTTATCGCCATGAAATGTGGTTTGAGAAACGGGTACTGAATTATGTTTGGTATTATGGCATTGATTAAATATTTGAATGCAGCATGGGGCATTAGTTGAACAAAAAGACTTACGGCTCTTGTATATAATATATAACAAAGTTAAAACGGAGACACACAGGCTAAAGGACAAATAGTGAGTGCTATAAGTTTGAAAATGAGATGGGTTTTCTATCTTACTAATCTCTTCCTCAAAAGGATCTAAGTGGATGCTGGCTTGTAGTAGAGAATCAAGGTTATCTAAGTTATTTAATTTTGAGAAAGGTAATCGCTGTAAGGTTTTATTCAACTTAGATCGCTCACAACAATCATCTTGTAGGATGTTGAAGTTTGATATTTTATTAGTTATATTTCCGATGAATGTTTCGCCTACAGCGGCGAATTGCAACGTCTTATAAAAAGCCTTGCAGCTCCTGGGCAAGGTCAAGACACCAGTACCAAACAAAATAACGTCAGAGTTTGTGTCTTTATCATTACAAGTTACATGACACTTGCCAGGTTCATATTGTACAAAAATCCAGCGGTTTAAAGTTAACTTATGAAATAGATCGATTGAGCCATGAATAAGTTTTGTTACACATATATCAGGAAGTTTGCTAATTACGTCACTTAAGAGAGTCGTTTCACACGTAGGGCTGGTAATCGCTGAAAACACATTAGTTAATACGCACACATAACACTTATCACTTATTATTTTGCACGTGTCTATGTCTGTTATGAGTGAATAAAACATTCGGTCGGCTGTAATCGCTACATATGAGCTAGTTGGCTCGATAAGAACGTAGGTATCGGGTTTCGACATATCGTAAGGAACAGGTAGTGGAATTATCCTATATAGGTCATAGGCTTGTGGTAATATTAGAGGGATCTTAACGACAATAATAACTCTATTTAAATGGAAAAAACACGCAAGTTGTGAAATATCGATTAGAGCGTGTATATTCTGTAACGTTAAAGGTACAGGAAGTTCATAATGATTAGGAAGATTATTCCTATGCTTATCTAATTCACTATACAACTGATGCGGACTGAGTACAGTAGGATGCAAAATGTTGAGTTTCGCGAAAAGAATTGCATTATTAATATCTTCAATATCGAAAGACAAAGTCATTATGATGGACTCTAATGAATGTAATAAAGAGCTTAACTCAGATTTAATTTCTAATTTATCGTTACTATTTGTAACCGTTTCTAATATTTTATAGATTGTTTCCATATTCCGTAATATGTGATTTTCGTTTTCATTCACCTTAGATATAGTGTTATTGAAGTATGATATAGTCGATTTAATTACATGAATATTGTCTTTCATGAGATGAGCAAGACGTTTTTCATCCGTCTGTACCTCTTCTATGGCTTTTGAGAATCTTATCGCGTCCTCAGAGTCTAAAGTGCCAAAAATGGTTTTTAGCAGTGAGCCACCTAGATCCATGAGACCTCTTTTATAACGCCTATTGGGCTTTTCATCAGCCAATAAATATGATATAGAAGAGAATTTGCTTACGTTAAGAATATGACGATTTTTTAAAGCGGATAACGAATTAATACAGTCGGACTGTATTTTAGAAGAAGTTAGTGAGTTACAAAATACGTTAAGTTTTTCAAATAAAAATTCGACCTTATCTAGGTTAGGTTGTACATGACTTATATCTACGTATGCTATAACATTACAATCATTATTAGTAAACTTAATATCTAAGAGCTTATCAAAGTAGAGGCCGGGACTGCTGACGATAGAAGAAACATATTCGCATATGATCAATGAACAATGAAGCGCTCGTGTATCATTCATTACGTCGCTAATTTTATACTTGTGACTGTTACGTCACCGGCCGGCTTGATTTCATCGTAATGGTGACGTACATGTTTACGATTAATTAGTAGTGTAACGGAATGGTTGCCATTCAACTTTATTATTTTGTATGGGCCTTTCCATACTGGAGATAGCGCCTTATTCTGCTTATGGTGACAACGGACATATACCATATCTCCTGTTTTGTAGGATAATGGCTTCGTGCGGGAATCATAATAAGTTTTTGATTTCTCTTTAGAGGATTGAATATTTTGGAGAGCTTTCTGACGACTATAGTATAGTCGGTGATTAAGGGCCCGGATGTAATCCGTATAGGTATTAGTATCGAGAGTATCGATACTTGAAGGTAAGTAGGGTTTGAACCCGAAAAGTAATTCCAGGGGTGAGTAACCTGTGGTGCTATGTATATTTGAATTATATGCTATCATAGCACTGGGAATATAGAGGTCCCAAGTGTGTTGATTCTCACCTATATATGATCTGAGATACTCTTTTAGAGTAGAATGACTGCGTTCAAGGGCACCGCATGTCTGAGGGTGGTAAGGAGATGCGAACACGTGTTTAATGTTAAACAGCTTCTCAAGTTGTTTGAAGACATCAGAGCAGAAGTTGGTGCCTTGATCGGATATTATTAGTTTAGGAATTCCCATATGAGATATGAATAGGACTAAAGACTTCGCTGTTTCTTCGGCAGAACAGGATTGCATAGGATAGGCCTGAGAAAATTTAGTTAAGTCATCTTGTAGAGTAAGCAAGAACTTATATTTGTATTCATGTGTTTCAGGGAGTGGACCGACTAAATCAAGATAGAGCTTTTCATTAGGCCGAGATGCCGTTGACGTGATAATCATAGGGGCCTTATTTGTTTGTCTTAGAGGTTTATTTATTTGGCAATTTTTCACATAATCCTCGATATCTTGCCTCATGTTTTTCCACCAGAATTGAGTTTTGATTCTTTCAAACATGCGTGATATACCTGGGTGACCAGCTAGAGGAGAATCATGATTATCTCTAAGAATGCGTTTGACCTCGTCAGGGGTCGGATATCGGATGGAGTTACGGTAGATGTTGACTTTAATGTTCGTGTTGTGAAATAGAAATGATAAAATATTATAAATTTTTGTGTAAGATAATTTTGTGTAAGGATCTGTAAAGTCTGATATCGCGAATTCTTTTTCTTCTATGTACCAATACTTTATCATGTCTCTATAATCACGAAGGAGGTTAAATACGTCCTTATAAATAATTTCGTCATAATGATTTATTTTTAGAAATAAATGAGTGAATAAATGGTCATTATTAGAGGTAGAATAGTAAGTGTTTAATTCGCGTTCTACGTCGCAAATATTAGGTTCGCTAGTGGAGGCATCCATAATATCCTTGCAATAAGGGACAGATTCGTCTAAGTCAATGGATGTCGGATAGGCAATAAGTTTACACTTTGCTCTCATTAACGACTCGTTGTGTTCTTGGATGATGGTGTCGAATGACACATCGGATTGTTTTATAATTTTAAGAAACTGCTCGTAAGTTTCTGATATGGATGCTGAATTATGTGAGTCTTCTTCGTTATTAGATGTTTCTGGCGGGTTGCAGATAATCGAGTTAGAACCTTCATTATCCTGTAATACATTTACAGGGAACCGAGATAAAGCGTCGGCGTTTGCGTTTAATTTGCCTTTCTTATAAACGATTTCGTAGTCGTACTCCTCAAGTTTCAAACGCCATCTAATGAGTCTAGATCCTGGGTCCTTGACATTGAAAAGCCATACCAGAGGTTTGTGGTCTGTAATTATTTTGAATTTACGACCAAACAAGTAAGGGCGAAATGTTTTTACGCCGAATAAAATCGCTAGGAGCTCCTTTTCAATAGTTGAATAGTTGCCCTCGGCTTTATTTAGGGTACGCGATGCATATGAGACGGGTTTGTCAGAACCGATTGCGCCTTGAGAGAGTACGGCTCCTATCGCATAATTGGAAGCATCGGTTGTTAAAAGGAATGGTTGTGTAAAATCAGGATATTGAAGCAGAGGCGCTGAAGTTAGTTTATCCTTGAGGGTGGTGAACGCTTGTTCTTGACTATTCGACCATTGAAATATAGCATCCTTTTTCAGAAGGGCAGTCAGTGGTTTAGTGATTTGGGAGAAGTTATTAATAAAACGACGATAGTAGCCGACCAGCCCCAGAAATGATTTTATATCCTTCGGATTCTTGGGAGTAGGGAATTGAGAGACGGCCTTGACCTTCTCGGGATTTGGACAGACACCTTTATCTGTGATTATATGACCAAGGTAAGCGACCTCGCGTCGCAAAAACTCGCATTTGTCTGGTTGAAGTTTTAAATTAAATTTTCGGATGCGGTCGAAGATTAACCTGATTTTTTCCATATGAGATAACAAGTTACTACTGTAGATTATGATGTCATCAAGATACACATATGCGTGGAGGCCTTGGAGACCAGAAAGGACAGTGTTCATCAACTTCTGGAAGGTTGATGGAGCATTTTTAAGACCAAAAGGCATCCGCAGGAATTCGTAGTGCCCTGCAGTGCTAGAATTTGTGTTTATTGAGAACCCCGTTTTGTGTGCATCTAGGGGATTGAGTTTGGTCTGATGGAAGCCACTTGACAGGTCTAATGTGCTAAAATATTTTGAGTGACCTAACTGATCTAAGATATCAGTGATAAGCGGCAAAGGATAACTCTCAGAGACAGTGACGTCATTCAGACGGCGGTAGTCTATTACTACACGCCATTTCTTTTTCCCAGAAGCGTCCATCTTCTTAGGGACTACCCAAACGGGGGCGCTCCAAGGTGATGTTGACGGACGTATAATATTTTGATCAAGCATCTTGCGAATTTGTGAGTCCACTTCTTCCTTGTGGCACTCAGGGAAACGGTAAGATTTTACGTGAATAGGGGGCGCATCACCCGAATCTATAGTATGCTCGATCGCGTTTGTGAATGATAAAGGTTCACCTTCTAAGTGAAAAATATCTGTGTACTCAGAACAACATTCTAGCAAAGCTTCTTTTTCTTCAGAGTTTAGATGAGAACAGCGTATGAGATTTAATACCCTTTGCGGTCTGTCAGATTCAGAATAGGATAAAGCGTTCACGGATTCTTTTGAATCTGAGGTAATATTTCGTTCAAGAGGTGTTAACTGGACCTTAAAGTTTTGAACTTGGACATCAGAATCAGTAGTATTTAAGACGGTTACGTTAATTCTTTTATTAGGTTTTATAGTAACAAGACAATTTGCGAAATAAATACCTTCGCCTATAGAGTGATCTAATAATAGACCCTCATTGTTATCATAATGTTCACGCGAGTAATTAGATACTGCGCATTCGATGACCGCTTCGGAGCGAGCGGGGATGACGTAAGTCGGTTGAATATAGTTAATGTCCAGACTCTGTCCGCATATATGAACCGATTGTGAGTTATAGTCTATATTGGCTTTGAAATGATTTAGAAAGTCACTACCCATGATACCATCATACTCTAAATTAATATTATCGTCAACTACGTGAAATTTATACTCGTGGCAATTATTTTCCGAAGTAAAGTCTAATTGACATGTACCTAAAGTTTCTGAATAAGTGCCAATGTTATTAAAGCCTTTTATCTTAACTATTTCGCGAGATAATTCAGGCGCTTTGGTTAAACTTGACAGTTTGATCAAACTAATACTCGCTCCCGTATCGATAAGAAGACACAACGGATGAACAGAAAGCGAAGTAGTTATATATATGTGAGGCAGTGACACTTTCTTCGAGTATGAAGATATCTCATAAACAGGGATTTCAAGATTAGTTTTAATTTCCTCTTTAGACTGCGGCACAGTGGATTCATTGTGAGAGGGAAGATTCGGACTCAGCGATACAGCGGTTCTATTAGAAGCGCGTTGAGGTAAAATGGTATTTTGACTCGACGGAACAGCGGTTATCTGTGGAGTGTGGCGAGATGAGACAGAGGTTTGACTCAGCGAAACAGGGACTCCCTTTGGAGCATGCTGAGGTGAAGCGGACTTTTGACTCAACGGTTCAGAGGCTCTTGAAAGAGTGTGTTGAGGTGCAACAGGATTTGGACTCGACGAGACAGAGACTCTCGGAGGAGTATGTCGAGATGAAACAGAGGGACGACTCAGCGAAACAGGGACTCTCTTTGGAGCATGCTGAGATGAAATATGTTTTTGACTCAACGATTCAGGGACTCTTGGAAGAGCGTGTTGAGATGAAACAGAGGGATGACTCAGCGAAAGAGGGACTCTCTTTGGAGCATGCTGAGGTGAAATATGTTTTTGACTCAACGATTCAGGGACTCTTGGAAGAGCGTGTTGAGATGAAACAGAGGGATGACTCAGCGAAACAGGGACTCTCTTTGGAGCATGCTGAGATGAAATATTGTTTTGACTCAACGATTCAGGGACTCTTAGAAGAGCGTGTTGAGATGAAAGGTCATTTTTATGCGATTTATGTATAAAGGTACGAGTGCCTAATTTATCCGGATGACGTCGGCACGCTTTCGTAATCCGTGGAGTTAGTTTAAAGAATTATTATGGTCGTCATCATTTTCACACGGAATATAATAAGGCGTCGGTGACATCGGCGACTCGAATGTAATATGATTCGTTGCAGCCGGTCGGTCGCGATTGTCGGAATTAGATATATTACGCCGTTCATTATTATATTTTCTTTTACGACGTTGAGTAATATCATGACCCTTATTTTTACAATATTTACAGAAAAGTTGATTATTAGATGATGACCTTGAGTTATTAAATGATGTTGATGGTTGAGGGTCCGACGGAGCGTGTGGTGGCCCCGTGCGCTTTTGTCTCTCCCGGCATTCAGAATCCGAGTGCCCGGGCTTACCACAGACCCTACATTTAGGTTTCATAGATGTTTTATATAGGAGGTTTTGTATCTTTTCTTCCTCGAGAGCCACGTTAATCGCATCATTAAGTGATTTTGGGCTTCTGCATCTGACATTATTACTAAGTCGGGGATGTAACCATAAAGTAAAAGTAAATAAAGCCAAATCTTCGGTCATAGCTATACGACCGGGTATATCCCTTTTTAGGGATTCAGAATTATAAATTTCTGATTGAAGATCAGTAAGGCAACTTTCTACGCGAAGTGCGAATTGCGCAACAGTTTCATTTGCCGATTACCTGCACGACTGTAAATCTAGCAACAAATGATTATAATGTTTTCTCTCACCAAAGTTTTGTTTAAGAAAACATTTCAATTGGTCGAAATCTTCAAATATTTTATTAGAGCATGCGATCTGAGCTTTGCCTTCTAGGCGCGATAAAATATATTTTGTTAGTAAAACCGTTTGACTTGGTGATGCTAGATCTAAGGCGTTCTGGCAATTGGTGATAAAAGCGGTAAGAGTTTCGCGTTCTCCTTTATAAGGGTTAATAAAATTACAGAGCACATTGATGGGAAACTGTTCGCTCAACACGATTTTTGCCGTTTTCTTAGAAGTACTCATAGTAGTTTCATTAGTTTCTGTAGACATTATGAACTTGATAGAAAATTGAAAAGGTAAACGTATGATACAAGTATGGATAGAGTTTACGATATGGTTATAGGAATGCCTACTCGTAATTTAAAATATTGTAGCGATAACAGTAAACTGATGTGTTTTACTCACAGACACAGGAACACGAAGTATTCGATACGCATTTCTTGGCACTGGATTAGCACGATTACTGGAGCAGGAGTACAGCGGCGCGATAATTCGCGGCCAGCAGCAACGGGGACGTCAGGGACAGCGGGGTGGCAGCGCACGTCACACGAGCGTGATCAGCGCTTACACGTGGCAGCACCACGCGGCAGCACCGCGTGTCAGGGCGGCAAGGGCAATCACCTGCTCCTTGCGGCGATATCACGATAACAGGGCTTGCGTATTGTGAGCCCCCTGGATGTAGAGGAAGTGAGAGTTCTGGACGACCGGCAGGCTTACGCAAGATACTCGTAAGGCTTACTGTCGCGACTCGTCTTAAGGAGGTGACACTGAGTTTGTCGAGGTGTGTTTTCACTTAGCGAAAATAAGAACACCCCGGAGATGGATTAGCTTGTCGGTAACGTAAAGTTCACAATTCACATATGATCACTCACAGTTTTTAGGATAACCACGACCCGATAGGGAATACCAGCGGAACGGTTACGGCGATATCAACACTGGTATCCCACTTCTGACACCACTGTTACGGAGCGGGTCGGAAGATGGTTTTTAAAAAAACTATTTAATTAGCTAAAAGAAAGATATATTCAATTATCAAACACGTATTACAAGTTACTATGCCCGACGGAAGTCCAATCCAAACTGATGGGAAAAACGGTTAGAATCGCTTACGAGAATAACAACGGTTTCCTATTGCATTCACGTAAATGCAATGGGAAACTCAGCATTTTTAATTTATATTCTAAGTAATAGTTAATCCGATATAACAGCACCCACGACACAGGAGAAATTTCTAGGGTGGGGCAACGTTTTTGACAGCCTCCGTGTTGTAGCGGTAGCGAACGCGGCCGCTGTTCAAGAAGGCGCGGGTGTGATCCCCGCGCAGTGCAAATATTTGGAACATAGTTGGGTTTTAGTCAGTAAAAATCTGACACGCCCGTCCGCTCCGCCCAGAGCGGCAGAGGTAATTTGATGATACCATCCTCAAAACAAATACTACGACTATGGGACGAATACACTAACTATATAAGATTCTACTTCATTTAATATACTAAAGTAACTCTGAAACAGTTTCGCGGTAAAGTAAACAATACATCACGATTTACTTACTTGAGAACACTGTTTCGCTCTTTCGTACTTTCTTACGTGTATTTATTTGTTGAGTTTATTATTGTAAATGATTGTAGAAAGGGTCCTAAAGGAGTAATTGAATGTCAAACTTTTTATGGGTGATCAAGTTATATCTATCCATCGCATTCAAATATGAAGCCAGTTAACAAATTGAAGGATTAAAAAAAAAAAAATGACGGTTTTTTATGGAACCTGGATACATTGTTGACAGTCTCCGTGGCGTAGCGGTAGCGAACGCGGCCGTTGCGCAAGGAGGCGTGGGTTCGATCCCACAGTACAAATATTTGTATGCATGAATATGAATATTTGCACTGGTCTCGTCGTGCCTCGGAAAGCACGTTAAGTCGTTGGTCCCGGTTGCCATACCAACATCTAGTGGCAGTCGTTACGGGTTGTTGGAACCCTCAAAAGTCAATTGGAGAATTGACAACAATTGGTGTAACTGCAATGCTTCGATATCGCCTTCGGGTTGTGGAGATCAGACGGCAGTCGCTTCCCGGAAAATGTCGAAGTTTAGCCAAAATCAGCAGTTAGACTGGTAAAGCGGACCCCAGACTCCAAAAGTTGAATAGCTGCGGATGCGACTGGGATTAACGCTGAGATGATGATGATGAACCTTGATACATTGTAAATGAAAATTAACATGGTAAATATACTGTTTTATTATTCGTTTGTTAAATAGCATCGATAAATTGTGACTACACACTGTTCATAAATCTTCCACAGTTTACAATCTCGCGAGATCCTGCTACATGCTAATCGTACAATACCTATTATAAATATGAAAGTTTGTGAGGATATATGGAACATATGCTTTCTCACACCGGTTTAGATAAAATTTTGCACACAAATGGTGCCAGGATTGACATAAATATAGTATAGTTTATACCCGGATATTCCCACGGAGCAAACTTATGTGCGTGAAACTGCAGGGCGCAGCATATTATAAACGACCGATGATCACAACCATACGGTGACCCGAAACACGTGTCCAGTATTTTTAAGTAAATAATCTATTTACAAAATTTCAAAAAGATATAATGAAAAACTACAAAGTTATGACCTTGCTATTCTACTTTGTTTTCCTATCAAAAATATAGTCAAAGCTAAGCTCGGGCGGGGGAGATCGGTGCGTTGACCTCTGGCGTCAGCTGCGTGCGCGTCTCGGTATCCACACTGCAACAATTTCTAAATGTATTTGGTATAAAATATAACATGGTGTAAAAATGATTGGAATCGATTCAGTTGCTTATTCTGAACTAACTATATTCAGGTTTTACATAAACAAAAAGTAAATATATGTCTATAACATCACTTGTCTGTATTCCCTGTCAGGTTAGACGGAGGAGTGCCTAAAGTAGACGTACACTTTGCCAGTTAGGTTATAAGTTTCATGTAATAAGTACTTAGGCTGTCACCCTATTCCCATCAAGCAAGTACATACATTCTCCTTTAATTTTAATATATAATGAGCAATTATTGTCCCTCCTTTTATGCCTATTATTCTCGTATGTCGTACGTCCGGATCTCTCTAAAGGGCCAAAAGGGCGAGTTTCAAACATAATTGATCCCCATTTCGAGAGTAGGTAAATGATCCCGCTAAAATGTCGCTTCAAAACATTTAGATCCTCATCAACCCCGACGGTAATATAATAATATCTACACCAAAACAGTTAATGACATGAATTTAAGCCTTAAAAATTACCCTGATAAATTCGGTTTAACAAAATTGAGTGAAATATGAAATTCAGGTTGGTGGCCGGAATATGTATGGCGCAGCGAAAATCCAATTTAGGTGTGCAATAAAAGAACGGGATGCACGAGGAATTTGTGTCGTTTATGCTGGTGGGAGGGAGGGGGTACACCACATCGCTTCCCGTTGAAAACATTTGATCAAGTACATACAATGCGGATCTGCTAGGTGAGACTTCGCTAGCTCGTGACATGTTAATTTAGGCGCAAAGATCTGGATATATTGGTTCCGTATATGATGGAGGAAATGAGACTGTTTTAAATTCCTATTATGCCTCTTCGAGAGGTCTTATCTGATTTTTATGAGAAACAATACACTAATATCTATTTTTTGAGATGCTATTAGTATAGTAAAGGAAAATAAAGAAGCAAAGGTGGAAAGTAATGATTATTATTGCAGAAACACATGCTCATAGATGTACACAATTATATATAAACCAATAAAATTGTGTTTGTTTTTAATGTAAAATGAACAGTTTTTAACAGTCGCGAGTTAAGCTAGTATTATATTACAAGACAAAATAAGTAACTATCAAATAATCCATACTAATATTATAAATGCGAAAGTAACTCTGTCTGTCTGTCTGTTACGCTTTCTCGCTTAAACCTCTCAACCGATTTTGATGAAATTTGGCACAGACATACTTTGGACCCTGAAAAAGAACATAGGCTACCTTTTATCCCGGAATAATTTGATATTCCCGAGGGAAATCTAAAAAGCGCGATGTAACCGAACTCCGCGCGGGCGAAGCCGCGGGCGGAAAGCTAGGTTAGTAAATAAATACAAAAAAAAACATGCATTTTAAAATAACAAGCATTACTGCATCATCTTCAAAGGCATAGAACAGCCGGTTACCTACATGAATAAATAAGCCTTACAACCGGTCCTCAGTTTGTAACGCATTATTTTTATATATCTATCCGAGTGTGCCGAGGAAAAAATATAATTTATTATTCGTCCTCCCTGAGCGAGTTGTAAGTACATTACCTGCCGGAAACCAACCTTATTCATTTCAAATTGTTACATATAGCGAGGGAGCGCAGTAGCATAATGTATTAATTGGAATGGGTAAATTTAAAATTGTGTCAACATTTTTGAGCAGCCAGTGAAATACTTTGCAACTAGTGATGCAGGTACTTTTACATTTTTTAAATACATGTTTTTACGGATTTCTCTATAACATTTTGAAATATATAATTTGGAAAAATAGTGGGAAAACATGAAATTTTGTTGCAACCACTGAGAAATTGAAGGCCTATATCGTAATTGAAAACGTTCATAAAATAGTCGCCATCTTATCTCAGCGACAATCAGTGTCAAAAACTTGTCAAAAATGTAGGAAAGTTAAAGATATTTGTGATGGATTAAAAGTGAAATCGGACTGTGAACGTTATTACAAGAATTGCCCCTCAGATTGTAAGTATTTCTTCAAAGGCTTCCTTTTGTATTTGCAGTTTCCCTTCACATACTCCTATTTGTATAAAATATTTTACGCAGAAAACCCGAGTGCAATATCATTTCTAAGAGCACTACGTGGAGAGCAATCGTCTATACATCCGTTGTAGTACGTACGTATGGAAGCTATAGTTAAGTGTTTTTCGAGTACAGTCTGCAGAACAAATAATCGAATGTCTTTTTTTCTAGTTGGCGTGATGTAAACAGATGACCGCGGGTTCAAAGCTCTCGTTTCCGTGCGGGACGCGGGCTTGGAAACAAAAGATGCTCGTTTCCTCAGCGGTACCGCGGCGGGGTGCGGGGTGCGCGGGGCGAAGCTTTACAATGGAGGCATTGTTTGTGCCCGGTGACAGGAAAAACTCCGACCTCCGTGTTTCTGTGCATTTTTTATTTCTTTCTTTTTCTCGGTAAGCATCTTTGACTATGCTGGGAGGAAATCAAAGTTGTTTTGAAAGCACTATTTCGTGCGATTTGCGAGTTACGAATTGATATCAGAATTCGTCGTCTGTGGATTAAAAGGTGATTTTGTTGATTGCGGTCAGGAAAGAAGGATTTCTTCGTTTGTAAAAGCTTAAGTGCTTTGGAGGTTTATTCTAAATAAGGTTTGCTCCCATATTTTCTTTAGAAAAGTGTTTCCACAGAAAATTGAATAGGTACAAAAAGTCATTTTGTTCTAAATGAAATTTCTTTACGAGTTTCTAAAGAATTGAGTCTGCAAGAAGTTCGTAGTTCGTATGAAACTATATGGATTCTGCAGAAATCGCTACAATTCTCGAAACGCTTAAAAACTTCTACAACAAGTGCACTATTTATGGTAAAAATTACGTTCATGTGAGTGCTACAGAAAGTAGTTATTGACTACAGTACAACTTCAATGTTTTATAAAAGTGCTTGGCTACGACCCTCTGGCTATGAAATACATTGGCTGTCCGGTGGACGGCGGCCGGTTGCGGTGTATCCGCCGGATGAGTCCTCCCCCCGCCTGACCCTTTCCGGTCCTGGTGGCCTCTCACGATTCCTTATTTACCCGTTTTTCCTTATCAACCCGTACCATTCACAACGCATTACCGAGGATCTTGTTGGTAAAATTGAGGTTATTTCATCCTTACTTATACATAGGATGTGTGTCGGATTAGGGTTTGTTTGGGAACTCATTCCATCTTAGCAATTTCGGATTTCACGTGTCATTAGGGACTTTCATAAAAGTCCGATTTGAAACGGTTCCGTCGCCGGTCGCCGACCGGTACTAAGGCTCCGGCTGAATATAAAATTGGTAATATTCCGTAATCGCTTCATAGACGAATGACTTGGTTTCTCCTTTGACTTGATGTATGTTAGGTTTTCCTGCAATTTATAACTCGGAACGCCCGATCCCTGGAAATCATTTGACCGTAAAATAAAACGATAAATCTGTGACGTGTGAGCAAACTCAACCATATCAATATCAGTTTGTGTGGAAACTGTTTCCAACTAAAACATAAAGTTTGCATTTTACAAGTCGACCTCAAGTCTTGGCGGTTCTAAAGTTCTGATAGAAATTGACTTCTCGGGTGACTCAGGGTTACATTTACTTGTATTCCTAAATTTATGGCCACGAGGAATGTTAACAAAAATAATATATATTTTAGATTTATTGATGAGCATTACAAGAACTGCTAAGTTAATCATAAGAAGTAAAAACACACTTGGTTATAAAAGCTAACTTGCTTTTTCGCCGAAAATTGTCGAGTAAACGTTTTTCGCTGTTTAAGCGATAAGTAGCGCACACTTTGTGGAATGTATTTCAATCTACAGATGGAAAATAAAAGTTGAAAAAGTCGGGTTTCCTTTCAATGAACCGATAATCAGGGTCGCCTTTTTCAATATATAGAGAGTTATCAAAATATTGAACTAGTGTGAGGTTGACGAGGGTTTTGCCGTCAGTCTGTATGAGAAAACTATTTTCATTGGCTTTTCATTAAAATAAAAACCACTTCATTCTTTCTATAAACTTGGAGTATTTTATGTGACATTTTCTTTGAATAAAGAAATAGTTTCTTTATGGTCTTTATTTATTATGTAAGTTATTTTTAAGATTTTTGTCCATATTTGGTATAATTTTTGGAGGGTATTTCTTTCACACATTCCAAGGAACTCCATTAATTTTTAACAACTCGTTTGGCAAATGAGTGAATTCACGTACAAATAAAATTATACGCCCTCGTATGAAAACATTCCTGCGACGAAATTCGAATAACAGCTACATTTACCCGCATCAGCACTTCGATAGTAAAAACTATAGCGCAGGATTATTGCAGTACGGAATGGTAAGAGAAACAATTTCAATATTCCGTGAGTGTGCAAACGTGCAGCAGCTTGACATCTGAGCGACAAAAATGCGCCACTCGAGAGCGTGATGCGGAGCTCGCCCGCGCCGCCGCCGCCGCCGGCGACCCATTGTTTCAGCATTCACCTACTACGGAATGCTCACAAGTACCCCTTTTTTCCCCATAATGGTGTCGGCAAAGTTCAATGAGTATTTGCTACAAATGACGTTTTTCTGCCGTCAAAGTGAACATAAAACGCACAAGGAAGAATTGTTACGGAAAATTATATACATACTAGCTTTCCGCCCGCGGCTTCGCCCGCGTGGAGTTCGGTTATATCGCGCTTTTTAGATTTCCCTCGGGAACATCAAATTTTTCCGGGATAAAAGGTAGCCTATGTTCTTTCTCGGGGTCTAAAGATTATCTGTGCCAAATTTCATCAAAATCGGTTGAGAGGTTTAAGCGGGAAAGCGTAACAGACAGACAGACAGACAGACAGACAGACAGACAGACAGAGTTACTTTCGCATTTATAATATTAGTATGGATAATCAATTTAATGAATAACAGGAGACAATGTATATTCCTGCTTGATTAAATACATTTTTCTTTTATATTTATTTTCAGGAAAATGTATAGTTTTCTGAAAATAAATATAAAAGAAAACCTATGTCGGATATTGGATAGATAATAAATACCCATTTGAAAGGTATTCTTAGAACTTGTTTCGAAGAATACCTTTCAAATAAGAAAAATATGTCTTTTTTATACAACAGTCAGAAAATAAAAATAAAAAGACTTCTCTTTTATCTGTGAAAAAGTTGAACATGGCGACACGAATACGAGTGTGTGATGTACCGCAGTGTCTTTAAAATTGTATCGACGTGTAAGTATTGCCTGCGTCGAGAACTGGAGAAATGTAGCGGAGTAAATCTTAAGGATTTTCTGTCAGCCTCACTTCAAGTTGAAAACCACTGACAGACAGACGACGGAGCGCTAAGATTCCAAAAGACACAAGAACATTGCAACGTAAGACTGTATGCTTCATATTTTTGGCACGAAACTCAAATCATGGACGGATATTATCAGATTTGGATGTCAAACGCGAGTGGCAAGCGCAAAATTGTGAACAATGGAAAAACGTAACCGAGTTAGCAGGCTTCGATTGGTTGGTTCCGCTAAATCGAAGATTTACGAGTATCAGTCAAAACTGCTCGCTACGTTTTGTTATTTACGCAAGAGAGGTAATAAATAATGGAGGGCGAAAATGTATTTGAATTCTCGCAAAGAGTAAAAAAGCTGCGCGTAGTATGGTTTATCGGTTCAAAAGAAAGCGCGCGCGCGGTGGCGCGGCGATCGAACAACATTTTGCCAATGTGAATTCCATTCGTTGCTAGGCAAGAAATGGGCTAGCATTCTGATAGAATATTTTCTATGACACAAATAATCATGAGAAGTGATTCTACTGAAACCTTGTTTATGCTCTCAGAAATATAGTTGTAGATTTTTTCAAATACGTAGTTGCGTTGTAGGCCGTTGGTTTCTTTTTTAAATGGAAGAAACATAAACAATATAGTAAAAATACTGGAAATCATAGTTAGTGATTATAATAAAAATATCATATACAAGCTTATACTGTCTTGCAAAGTCCTGAAAATTCTGTCAAGTCTTGTATTTTAATTAAAACGACATTAAAAACATAGTAGAAAAAGCCATTGTTTTTGATTATAAAGTATAGACATTTTAAAGACTAATGAAACTTATTTTGAATCGACACTACGTATATATTATGTAACTCTATACCAGATTGTTATCTTTAGTGCTGTGCTTAAGAATAGCAATTCGGTCTCTGTTACACAATGTACATATAATATAAAAGTTTAGCAAAAGTCCTCATATTTTCATCATCATAATTACCTTCTTCTTTTTTTGTTTTCGGGGAGAAACCTTCAAAAGGCAACCGCCCGACTTCTGGGGATCGAAGTCAGGGAGTGTGGGATGTTCACCTCACTAAAACCACCCTGATGATCAACATCCGCACAAAGGGGTGATCCTGGTTCCTTTTAAAAGACCAATTCCGGAATAGCCCCAGCGCAACGATTGTTTTTTTTTTTAATAATTATAAACTAGTGCTTGACTGCAATCCCGCCTGATGGTAAGCAGTGATGCAATCGTTGGTGGTAAAGCGCACTTGTTTATTAAGCCTATTCACTTAAAAAAACTAAGGAATAGGAAGGATGACGGCAGTTGAGGTGATGCAATGTTAAGCCCAAGACCAACACGATCAAATGATGCTGCGCTAGAGGGAGATTGATCTGGAGACTCTCCACGACCAAACTCCTGACACAACAACATTTGGCGCATCGTACCCGCCACACATCGCAACACAACTGCTCAGCCCGTCCTCCGTACGGCTTCACCAGACATCATGCCGGAACACGACGAATCGCTTGGCGGCAAGACTTTTTCTGGTGGGTGGTTACTTCTGCCGGCAGCCAATGTTATGGCTTACCACCGAGTAAAAAGCACATCCCTGGGGAGACTGTAAACTAGGCCTAGATGTGTACGGCAGCACGTGAACACTGTGCCACCGACTTCCCTGGGGTCACTTGATGGGTGCAAAGAGTCGCCACTCTGTGCACCAATAATTGCCTACAGCCCGACATCGCCCACTGCTGGGCGTAAGACGCTCTTGTACCGATCCCCTGTGCCAGCCTCATCAAGGTTTTATGCTCTTTGTTTTCAGTTACAGTGCTGCAATATTAAAGTATTCTTTTTATTATTCGGATAGTCGGAAATTAAAATTACCGACGGCGTCGACTCGTATGTACTCCTATATACACGTACATAGCTTTTTAAAATCATTTTTAGCTCGCTTGTTTAACACGTTCACTGCAAAAAGAGGCTTTAATCGGGCTGCAGTGAACTGGTATGACGCCAAATTGCTCGCTCAGTTTTCGTGTGAAACGGTATAAAGATAAAATGTTATTTTATAATAATAGCAACTTTAAAAGACTGAAAATTTTGTGTTATTAGCCTTTTCTTTTGTAATGTTTCAGTTTTCCATCTTATTTTAATTTATTTTATTAATAAGACAGCTTATTTTATTAAGACAGAAACTATTCAGAAGGCAAGGCTGGTAATATTTTTCAGTCTTTTAAAGTTGCTATTATATCTTTTAAATTTACTATTATCTATACTAATATATAACGTTGTTTGTTTGTTTGTTTGAACGCGCTAATCTCAGGAACTACTGGTCCGATTTGAATAATTCTTTTTGCGTTGGATAGCCCATTAATCCAGGAAGGTTTTAGGCATGGCACGCTGCGACCAATGGAAGCGGAACATATAAAAAAAAAACATACCGAAATCTACGCGGGTAAAACCGCGCGTTGTAGCGCCAAAAAAAAAAAAACAGAATAATTTTGATCTCAAACATAAGCCCTATTATTATAAAAATAAATCTAATTTTAGTTCTAGCCTACAGCTTTTGTATTTGGAACTTATTTTATTTTCTCTTTTTATTACTATTTTTTTTTTTAAAGCTGGAAGGAACTGGAAGGAATTCAAAGATTTACTGTGATGTACAAGTTTCTGCAATAAACCTTTTTAAATTCGATTTAAAAAACTTCTTTATTATAAAGACCAATTTGCACAAAACTTAACGATAATTTTGGTATAAAGATCTGCATTCGTTTTTAATTAAATAACAGGTTCGGCGGTTTCAACCAGATGACGAAAAACCTTGTTATGTAATATCATGGAAAGGGCGTATAAATATCTTTTAACAATGATTAAAGCCTTGGATTAAAGCTATGTGACGTTGAAACGTCAAAAAATATGCTGGAACAATCGCTTATCAGTACTTAATTTTAAGCAAAGTTTATGTATGAAGCAGGGTTATAACAGAGCTGCGCATCCACCTCCTATATTGCGGAAGTTCCGCAAGAAATCGTCGAAAATTGTGCGGAGTCGGTTCTGCACAATTTTTGCGGAGTTGTAACGGAGCAGTAGAGAGGAGACTGTTTTTGCAGATTTGTATTTACGTATTCATTTATAAAATAATAACGCGCATGCAGCGACGCTCGACGACCATCCGGTCGCGTATTGCGAGCGAAATGGTCAAGAATCAACTAGTGCGAGCGGGAACGCGGCAAATAGAATTTGCCTCTCCTTAATTTTGATTACTAGAATGTAATGTTTTTTCACTAAATGTACAGTAGTACACTTAAGTGTTCAGTAGTAGTTTACTTATTCATAAAAACAAGATCTTTGTTTTAAATACGTACATAAATAGTAATTTATGTACGTATTTAAAACAAAGATCTTGTTTTTATGAATCGTAAATTATTTTTTTTTCTATATCAGCTTTCACCTCCACCTATGCCTCCGTAAACCTCCGCGTCTGCGGAGGTGAACCTCGCGTCTCCGCATCCGCCTCCGCTAACAAGGCCTCCGTTACAACCCTAGAATGAAGGGATTGATATTTTTATAATGTTGGATAAAATAAGTATTTGAAAGTAAATGAACTTTATTGTTCGGTTTTTTTGTTTTGATTGAAAATAGCCTAATATGTAAGGAAGTTCCAGCAATTTAAATACCAAAACGAGGTATAAAATCGATAAAAATTACCATATAAAACCACCCGGCCTCCTTCCGTATAGAAAATATTGAAAAATCAACATTTCAAACGTAGCATCTTTACTCAGCTAGTATGAAATGTGTTTAGTGGTTCGCATATACCGGGCAGACTGTATATCCGGAGCTCCCCCTTCTCCCAACTCCCCCCACACTCCCCGTGATTTCCAATGGATCTCGACGTTCGTTTTTTGCCTCTTGTCCTCACTCACGCGGAACACATTATATATGAGTATGTACTTATTATACAATTTATTTTATAAATACGATTTCAGTCCATTGAGCTGTGAAATTGGTAAATAATTAATTTGGGAACGTTGATTTTGATTTAATACTTTATTTATTAGATTATTACTGACGAACGTTTACGTACTAATTTAGAAATCGTTCGATAAATATTTTGATTGATAATATTTAGGCAGTGAATTTGGTAAAATCTGTTTCAAATATTTCTTGTGTTTAATATTATTATTAGGCAAATATTAATATTTACTCAATTTTAATGGGTCTATATTTTACCTTTTGAATATGTTCAAAATAAATTGATAATTTAAAGTCAGACGAGGCTGTGGAATTTTATTTATTTGGATTTTTTAATTTGATTTTTGCACGCTTTGAAGTTGGTTTTTACGGCTTAATAGTAACGGGAGAGAGGCAGATACAATCTGCCTGGGTTTTTCCCTGCTGTTTAAATTCGGTTTCCAGTTTAATCGAGTGAAGCTAAATACTAGTATTTTCGTGGAGCGATTCTTTCTGACCTCTATATCAGAGCCACTGGGTAACACAATATTCCTTATTAAGACTGGTTGCCAGACTTTCAGACTTCTGAGGCTTCTTTCTCTCCGGAGGCTTAACGTGCGTTACGAGGAATGAAAGGGTCCCTCTTAAACGTGCGTTACTGGGCACGAAATGGTCCCTCTTGAGGAGTGGCTGGAGAGGCGCCACGGCGCCCTTCCGCCTGACGCAGTTCCTCACCAGACATGCTTGTTTCGGGAGGTTCCTGTTCCGTATACGGCAGGAGGAAATGCCAGAGTGTCACCATTGTGTGGATCGCCCTGTGGATACGTTGGAACATACGGTGAAGGTTTGCCCGGCTCTCGCGTTCTACCCTGGTCCAGGAGCGAGAGTGCATGGCAGGACGTCACCTCCTTCTGCGAAGCAGTGATGCTGGCAAAGGAGGAGACGGAGCGCGTGAGGCAGCGGGAATCTCAGGGCGCTACCAGCCACCGCAGGAGACACCCTGGTCGGCAGACAACATTGAACTCCCGGCTACCGCAGGCGTGGGCCTGCGGGCGGCGAGCAGTGGGCAGCTCGACGTCCAGTAACGACCGGGCCCGAGTCGACGGCGCGTCGTGTTTTACGCGTGCCTCAAAGAGATGTTAGCAAATCGTGACGGGGTCCACGAAGACTGATGCCTCCTGGGTCAGGGTTACGGGTTATTTAAAAAAGAAACCGTGGCCCTGGCGCACAGGCAAGTGAAGAAACATTGGTGGGTTTTAGTCAGTTAAGGTCTAAAACGCCCTTCCGCTCCGCCCGATAGCGGGAAAGGTCATTTGATGATTTCTCATAAAAAAAAAGGTACGAAAGGGTCGTGGTATATAAAGATGGTCATTCTTCCATGGACCGACCATGGATCGATCGATCCGTGCGTCTGTTGTTACCTAGCCATGAACCCTCACGAGGGAGGCATAATATGGAATGACTATATTTGAATATACCCTTTAACTAAGGGCTGATTATTCAATCATTTGGGTTATTACTATGGTCTGTTAAAACCATCATGGTTCCAGTGTCAGACAAAGATAGAGCTGTACAGGATGAATAGCGCTATCCCTCTTTCACAATACTTTACTGATGCTTTCAACATGTTAATTTTGGGCTTTATTTAAGTGTCGCGACACATCTGCGGAACGTATGGCGCCGAAAGTTCGGCTAAATACGCTCGCAGTGTATTTCAAATACTCTTTGACACTTCAGCCGCAGTTACGCCGCGTTCGGCGTAGGGCCTAACCTTCCTTCGGGCAGAGCGATGTGTTGCGCGACCGAAAGTTCGGCGGGCGTAACGTTCGGCGTGTATTGTGCATCGCGCGCGTGGCGGTAACGAGGAGCGGCAACGTCTTCTAAGCCCTCTATAATAGCTAATATTATAATTAAATCTATTTTTCTGGGCAATTCAGTTACGTCACAAAAACCGCACAAGGTAAAGTGTCGACACAGACAGACTGACGATGACGCCACGTAACTTTCCATCGCGTAGCGCGCTGAACAATACGCCGCGTTTTGACCGTTTGGTTTGTCATAACAACTGAATATTGCGACTGATACTTCAGCCGCTGAGCTTTCGGCGCCGTACGTTCCGCAGATATGTCACTACACTTATGAATAGTTTTTAAATTTTGACAGTTACTTCTAACAAAAGCTTTCAAACGTCTATTTAATTCCACGAATAAAAATTATCTAGCTATGGAATATTTGAATCATAAAAATATATTTATGGATATATAATTTATGGAAAATATCCAGTTATATGAAATAAACTTTTTGTGGTTGCCTCTTCACTGTATTTCTCTCTTCAATTATCTTAAAGATTCTTCAGTTTTATATCACTCAGAAATAAAACGCTAACATAATATAACTTAGTCGCAGGGGTGTCAAAAGCGCGAATCCGTCGAAGGATGAGAAGCGTAATTGAATAACATGTGCGCAACCCCTGACAAAGCCTCTTAACGCGAAGACAAGGCTCGATTAAGAAGAGTTTTTTATTGTTTTGGGCACAATCTGATATAGGAACCGTTTCTGCTTTCTTAGATTTCATTTAAGATTACGATTCACGTGAGCTTAGCTATTTATCTTTTGTGGACTAGACTTAAGAATAGCCTATGCCTTACCTATGTACTGTAGTGTGACTTTATTTATTTGGAACTAGCTTTCCGCCCCCGGCTTCGCCCGTGTGGAATTCGGTTATATCGCGCTCTATAGATTCCTCATTTTCTGGTATTAATTATCGTATCTATGTGTCATACGCAATTATCGTGCTGTTTGTCAAGGCAGGATGATAAATAGATAATTGGCATTCAGGTTGAAAGCGGTATTCATTAGGATGGATTGAGACATCTACATAAGAGGAGTCTCACCAGGCCGAATTGCACAAAACAGATAGAAGCTATGAAACAAAACAGTGGCTTAATGTATCATCATCATCATCTACTTTCATCATCGCGTTTATCCCGGTTGCGTCCGCGGCGTTCCCGTTGGAGCCCGGACTCCACTTTCAATTTCCTCCATTTCGTGCGATCTTTAGCAATCCATACTAATATTATAAATGCGAAAGTAACTCTGTCTCTCTCTGTCTGTTACACTTTCCCGCTTAAACCTCTCAACCGATTTTGATGAAATTTGGCACAGACAATGTTTAGACCCTGAGAAAGGACATAGGCTGCCTTTTATTGAAAATATTGATATTCCCGAGGGAAATCTAAAAAGCGCGATATAACCGAATTCCACGCAGGCGAAGCCGCGGGCGGAAAGCTAGTAACGAATATAATGGCGCGTGACTGCTTAATTTTGAATATTGTGATCTGTTTTGTGTCAGTATCAATTGTCCGTAAATTACTCTACTATTTTTGAAGTTGATTAATCGATCGGTATTCGGATAAATTATGATTTTTTTATTAAGAGCGGGTAACACCATGGAGTGAATGGTAACACCGACTGGAGTTGCGTTTGACATAGCGATCGACCGATGGTGCGGGCAGTCTTTGCTCAAGCTTCGGTCAAGTGTGTGTTGGTCATGCCCAAACCCAGTGGCTCTTATCTGTATTTATTTCTGTATGTATTTAATCAGAGATTATCATTGCAATCCCTTAATAATAAAGTGATCTAAGTGTCTGTACAGTTAAAGTAATAAGAATCGAACATCACAGTATAGTTATTGTTCAACGTTTTCTCGAAATACCGCCCACGATGGATGCTCATGCGGATGAGAAGACAACTCAACTATTCGGAACCTTTGGCCCCGCCTTCCTGACGGTCTTCCCCGTCAAATATATATAATGCAAATAGCAGTGATTTATTGTATATCACAACAAATTGCCACGTCGCAGAAGAGAAGAAAACATCTTTGAAGGCGTGACAGGGCCGGACAGGATTGACATAGGGGTTAATAGGTCAATATTTTTTCAGTTCTCTATCATCGCTATGGCTGTTGTACTTTGCATAATCCCTCTAGAGATTGGAATTTGTTTACAGCGGTGACTTTGTTGGATTCTTAAGAGCGGCTGTAGGTGCGATATGTAGGCGAAAGGTTCAAAAAGTCATACTTTTTTTTTGCAATTTAGAAGTGTCTATCAGGTTATGCGTTGATTCAAGTATGATTTGCGACCATAACCAATATTGATTTATCATAGTAGTATGTAGTACTACAATAGTTGTAGTTAGATGTGGAACAATTAATAAACCGAGGCTCTGGCCTACAGGCAAGTGAAGGAACACGGGTGGGTTTTAGCCAGTAAGAGTCTGTTACGCCCTTCCGCTTCGCCCAGAGCGGGAGAGGTGATTTGATGATTTCCCATCCCAAACAAAAAAACGGTGTGGTACAATTTACTTTCAGCGGGCTTCCCATTATATTACCTATAACTGTCTTCAAGGCTAGAATGAATAGGCATTGAAAACTGTCTATTAAATAAAATTCTCCTGTCACAGTGTTTGTCCTCGAACTCCTCCAAAATGGCTGAACCGATTTTAATGAAATTTCGTATATACATTCGTTAGGCACGAGAATAGGTTTTTAACTATTTTTTATATCACTACTATTTACGCGGGTGAAATCGCGGGGCGCAGCTAGTGCACTTTACCATCATAGATTGCATCACTTCTTATCATTAGACCGGATTGTGGTTAAAACACTAGTTTATAGTGTAAAAACAAAACGTTCATATTATTATTATTTCATGTATTTGAGGTTAATTCTAACTTTAGGGGTAAAATGCTGAGTTTTGTATTGATTATTCTGTTAAACCCCGTTAAGCCCCGTGAGGTACCGGGCTTAGAATAGTACCATCTCATATCCTCCGTGGGTGTCGTAAGAGGCGACTAAGGGAACTCTCACAAAGGCAGTAGGCAGCAGCGCTTCTCCAGTGGAATATCAAATTACTGCGATCCCCAACCCGCCTGCCAAACGTGGGGATTATGGCAAACCCTCCAATGTAATGAAAGCCCGTGGACTTCTATAGGCTGAAGAAGAACATTCTGTTAAACTATATGTGTTACCTATATGTGCCTATCCGTCATGACTTACGGAGCCGAGACATGGACACTAACGGTCAGACTAGTCCATAAGTTTAAAGCCGCTCAGCGAGCTATGGAGCGGGCTATTTTGGGCGTCTCTCAGAAGGACCGCATAAGAAATGAGATGATCCGACAGAGGACCAGAGTTACCGACATAGCTGAGAGGATTAGCACGCTGAAGTGGCAATAGGCTGGTCACATATGCCGCAGGGCCGACAACTGTTGGGGTAAGCGAGCCCTCGAGTGGAGACCGCGTCTCGGCAAACGTAGCGAAGGACGCCCTTGGGCGAGATGGAGTGACGACATCAAAATGTAGCTGATAGTGGCTGGCGGAGAACTGCTCAGAATCGAGCTTGTTGGCGTGCCATGGAAAAGGCCTATGTCCAGCAGTGGACGAGTAGAGGCTGATGATAATGATGATGTGTGTTACAGCCGCGACGCATATATTACTCAATAGACAACTTAACACTGATCTGGAAAATGTAAGTGAATTTTGCTGATCAACTTATCGTATCCCCCTTAAGTTAAATCTTTTATTAAATCCCAGAGAGGATAACAGGAAGAACTACAGACTATACTTTATGGTAATCATTCAAGAATAATATCGTGCAGAGTCTTTGCGTTTCCGGCGGAAATCAATTCGCAAAGTTCCTTCCGCTTACAAGATCTTTTATGAAGGATTCGCACTAAATAAGCTTTTAACAGAATTTTGTGTGTGTAATTGAAATTTAGTCGACAAAAATAGGCGAATAATTCATATTACATTATTCACCTGTTTTTGTGTATGTATATTGTTAAGGAAGTAGCATAGCCGCTGTGTTGCTTCTAGAAACGATTGTTTCCAAACCAAAAACCTAACATTGCTCGTGGAAACAATTGCTTCCAAGTCTTCATTTTTGTTAAACGACTGAAATCTCTATTAGTTTTTTTTATAGTTATAATCTAGTCTTTGACTGCAATCCCTCCTGATGGTAAGCAGTTATGCAATCGCTGATGGTAAAGCGCACTAGTTTATTAAGCCTATTCACTTAAAAAACTTAGGAATATGAAGGATGACGGCAGTTGAGCGAGGTGATGCAATGTTAAAACCAATAACACGACCAACGATGCTGCGCCAGAGGGAGATTGATCTGGAGACACTCCACGACCAAACTCCCGACACAACAACATTTGGCGCATCGTACCCGGCACACATCGCAACACAACTGCTCAGACCCCTCCTCCGAACGGCTTCACCAGACATCAAGCCGAAACACGACGAATCGCTTGGCGACAAGACTTTGTCTGGTGGGTGGTAACTTCTGCCGGAAGCCAATGTTATAGCCTACCACCGAGAGAAGTATGACGTTAGAGTCCTTTCGAAACCTCTCTAGTTATTTATAAATATAATTATATTAAGAACTCGAAAAATCATAAACTAATATTAATTGTATAACTCATTGACTACACAAAACAGTTTTTTTTTTTTACAATAAAACCTACCCAGTCGGTTCAGGCTTTTTATATTTGCTAGCAATAATAATAATAAGGTATTCATTTGCCAGTTGAATGCCGTATTTATAGAAACAATTAAAAAGCCACTGTGTCTCGAGTGGATCTATCGATACGAAGGATTGGATAATTATTAGTGATTTACGAATACGTGACTCAGAGAAAGTCACAATTATTCTGGTCGCTAATGACAAGAATAATTGTGACTTTCTCTGAGTTACTTTGTAAAAGTGGCCTTTGGTATATTTTTAATATGCATATCGCGATCCACTATTTGAATTAAATACTTTTAAACCAACATACAAACAAATATAAACATAAGTTCAGTTACCTTAAGTACTACCAGTAAAAACAAATAGCTTCAATACTACATATTATGAAATGAAAAGCAATTATGCCAGGAGAAAAAACTAAGACTCTTTCCATTTAACGGTAATTAAGCCAGAGCTTAGGTACTACTTCTACTTGCACTTTGTTCTCGAAGTTGAACGTAATAATATTCCTTTTTCACTCATCTATAAGTTCACAAAAGAATATAGAATACGGTGCAATTTAAAAATGAAAAAACTGACCCGTGAAGAAAAGATTAAGCTTTTAAAATGCACTGTTCGGAAAACAACTGTTGCTACGACGTAGCTCGTAGCTAGCTACATCGGCTACGGTGCCGTAGCAGATAACCGATCCGTTACGTTGTGCTGATACTATGATAGATTGTGTATGTGGGTTTTGACAGAATTCTTTCGTTATACTTTTTCTTTGTTTCTTTTTTTGCTTCGCATGGTTTGTGCATTTAGCCTATGTCACGTAATGAATTATTCATGTCGAAAAAGACGGCCACGTGAACCGTCTACGAGGGAGGTTTGAGTCAAAAACATGATGAGACCACTATGCTGCGATATCTTAATGATCTTTATGAATTATTTACTGAATGCCCTTTTTACTACATAAATCACGCACTTCTATTTAGTAAACAACAATATAAGTAATTTAAAAAGTCACTCAGCATAACTTTCCCGTCAAACCTCCAATTCTTTCGTTTACGTAAATGTTCTAAGAACGTTTGGGTATAAATCACAGTAGTGTGTTTACAGATGAGTAAATAATAATATCGTCCCGTCAAACTGTCAGTCATTCTGTTTATTCGGTATCGACATTTTAAAGTCACAAAAATCTTTATTGAATAAAAAAAAAAAACAAAGCATGCATACAATTTTTAATGAACAGCCAGGAAAAGAACAACAAAAAAATCTACGCTATGCTGAAAGTAAAAAGTTTTCCATACAATTTAAAAGCCATGAGTTTACCATTATTTTCACTTGTTTATGTTGGCTTTGCTCCCAGGGCTAATGGCGCAATGTTTTAGGCCTCCACCTATTTGGCAACACCAGTAGCCAACAGCCGGAGTAATGGAATGTTGCCGACCCCTGTATGGTTAGTTACATTTATCTGTGGGAATTATTTTAGCACCAATTCAACTACGTATAGTTACAGCTTACTGGTTTTCAATTGCCATAGCATTGCCAGAATTATTGTACCAAAAAGTTTTGTTATCATAGAAGAATGTTCAGATAACTGATAATGGTTATTTATCTTGCTGTGTAAAATTTAATAATTGCAAAAAATCAACGATCATGTGTATTGAGTTGTGGGTCTCACAGAGATCCTTCTAACATTATAAATCCGAAAGTGATTGAGTTTGTTTATATGTTTGTTTGTTCCGCTTTCACGCCGTAACTACTGAAACGATTGCTTTGAAATGTTGCAGACCTAAAGTTAGAAGTCCAGATTAAATAATGGGATACTTTTTGCCTCGTAATAAAAAGTTATCCCCGAGGGAAAACAAAAATATTGTTAGCTTCATACCAGTTCGGTGATAGATGGCGCTGTGTGTCGTTTAAAACAATGTACTATATTTTATACCGAATTCAACGCAGGCGAAGCCGCGGGCAAAAACCTAGTTTAAAATAAAACCAGAACTGACTACTAGTCTGGTGTGTATGTATGTATGTATGTTAGAAACAAAGAACTCTTAAATACAATAAACTTTACACTCGGAATTCAGGAAATAAACTCCAAACAGTCTCAATAATCACCCATATAAACACATTCAATTGTCTTCAAACTTCACATTTATTACCAGCTACAGTCGGTCCATAGTTGCGCAACTTCCGTCTATGAACAATAAGCGTAACACGTAAAAGTTAGAAGCGCGGGCATGTAGCTGGGAGCTAGGGATTCTCATCCTATGCCCACGTCAATAATTGGAGCGGTTGTTCATGTGCTTTTTTTTATTTGTGCAGCCGTGGTCTGGCCGGGCCCCCTTTGTTCGAGCGCGGCCACCGAGCCCATGGCCCCCGCGAACCCCGCGGCCCCCGCCACCCCACCCAGCGTAAAACGGTTCGTATTTTTCATTGTTGCTTTACAGCCTTATAGGTTTTGCTTTATTTATGCCCTTTATAACTCCCCGTAGAAGATAAATGCTCAGGGGTGATGTTCTGTTTTTGTCACTATTTAATGGTTTTGCGATCGAGTTCATAGTTGGAGTTTAAAGGAAATAAACTATTGTTTATTGTTTTACTGACAGGTTCAAGTCCAATTAGAAACTTTTCTTTGAACAGTTGTAATTTTGAAGTTTGTTTAATGGGACTTACTTATCATTGTTAGTCACGAGAAGATTTTACGTATGATTCGACGATTGACCTCTTTCTCGAAGTTGGACCTTCCTAACTGGATAGTCTGTCCCAGGTACACGCAACTGTCAACAACTTCGAGGGGCGTTAGACATGACTTTCGTCTTGTCCATGTTCATTTTAAGACCGACTCGCTCGGAGGCTCTACTGAGGTCTTCGAGCATTGTACTCAGGTCCTCCGCGGTCTCAGCCATGACTACGATATCATCAGCAAACCGAAGGTGTGTCATGTACTCGCCATTGATGTTGATGCCCAGTCCTTTCCAGTCCAGAACCTCCTCGGTCTTCTGTATAACCTGCCGCAGCGTATTTACGTGGTCTACTGTGCTGAAGCCTTTTCGGAAACCGGCTTGTTCGGGAGGCTGGAAGTCGTCAAACCTGCAGGCGAGACGATTCGTGAGGACTCTCGAAAACAACTTATAGACATGACTCAGAAGTGAGATGGGTCTGTAGTTTTTCAAAAGGGTGTTGTCACCCTTTTTGAAAAAGAGTACTGCCACACTTCTGTGCCATGCCTGTGGCGTTTTTCCCTCGACTATGACGGAATTAAATAACTTCTGAAGGGCCCTAAGGATCGGTTCACCACCCGCCTTCAGTAGCTCAGCCGTTATTCCGTCATCGCCCGGCGCCTTGTTGTTCTTGAGCTGTTTAAGAGCCAATCGAATCTCCTGCAGTCTGACGTCCGGGTATTGCCGTTCTTCGATATAATGCCGGGTTAACCTTGCTCTAGGGTCTTCAGCAAGATTTAATGCAGGATTTGTCGTCGAAGTGTAGAGCTGTCCATAGAAATTCTCGACTTCCCTCAAAAGCTCGGGCCCGGACGTTATGATCTTGCCGTCGTCAGTCTTCAGCTTGCTTAGCCGGCTATGCCCAATAGTCAGATCCCTAGCGAAAACTTTAGAGCCTCCGTTATACGCTCGGTATTATACCGACGTATAACGGAGTATACTTTGAGATCTGCTTTTGAGCTGCCGGTACCTGCAAGCATCACTTGACGACCGCAAAACCATTTCACGTCCATCCTCCATGAGCTCGAGAGTGTAATCCGAGAGCTTTTTAGTTCTATTTGTACGGCGGGTCTTAAAATACTTAGTCCGACCGTACGGACAGCTTCTACAAACCCGTCATTGTATTCGTCCACGTCGCCACTTAGGCATTCGAAGCTATTTTGGAGCTCGAGCTGGAAACCTTCGGAGTTATGGATCTGGATGGGTGCTGGCCGGAGCGTAGACGAGAGTAGGACTATGTTCAGATTCAATGTGCCTCTGACCATACGGTGATCGCTGCCGGATTTGAGCGGGTTGATCACTGAGACATCACTGAATATGTGCCTTTTTGTCGCCATAATGAAGTCTATCTCGTTTTTAGTGACCCCGTCGGGACTGATCCAAGTCCACTTCCGCTGGTCACGCTTTTTGAAGAAGGAGTTCATCATAAAGAGTCCCTCCTTCTCCATGAAGCCAGCTAACATGTGGCCTCGGTGGTTCCTGATAAAAATAATAAAACTCGTTTGGCGGTTTGCAACAGACTGACGTTTTATTTATGATAGTACAAGACCTACCTACTTACACTCATATACCAATAGATGGAGGTAGTAGTAGATATTTTGTTATAAGTTACAATATATTTATAACACCCTCTCTTAACAAAATATCCTGACAATTGCATAAGTCCTACACACTTATTTTATTTCCCCTATGCCCATCAGATCCATGAATTTATAATGTTTATTTGCACAAAGTGCTTTAGTAAATATATCTGCTGGCATAGAAGAGGTTGGTACATAACTAATTAAAATTTCATTATTCACCACACACTCTATAGTAAAATGATGGCGTACATCGATATGCTTGGTACGTTTGTGGAACATTGGATTAGAGGCCAATTTTAAAGAACTTTGACTGTCACTGTACAACCTTAAAGGTTCATTTTTACCACACATACCAAGTTCTGACATTAAGTTTTTTAAATAAATTGCTTCTTTAGAAGCTTCTGCTAGTGCCATGTACTCTGCCTCAGTACTTGACAGAGCAACTGTTCTTTGCTTTCGAGACTCAGAACTTATTACACAACCTGACAACATAAAACAATAACCTGTATAAGATCTTCTGTCAATATTACAAGATGCCCAGTCAGCATCGACAAAACCATGTAAATCAGTACTATTCTTCTTGAAAATTAAGCCAAAATGCTTAGTTTTTTGCAAATATCTCAACAATCTTTTTAAATGTTTCCAATGTGTTTCATTATAACATGTGTTATATTGGCTCAGAAAGCTTACACTGTAAGAAATATCTGGTCTTGTGAGAACTGAAAGATATGTACATCAGTGATCCAACCAATTGTTGATAAGGATAAGTCTTACTACAATGATCATTAACAGCCTTTTCTAATTTTAAATTTACTTCCATTGGAGTTTCTGAAGTTTTGCAATCAATCATATTAAATCTTTTCAAAATATTGTCAATAAATTTCTCTTGGCTCAAAGTTACACAATTCTTTTGAACATTTACATTCATGCCAAGACAATTTTTTGTTTGACCCAAATCTTTAATTTTGAAATCTGACTCTAATACACTTCTCAACTTTCTGTAAGTATTATCACAGTTGTAAAAAACAAAAAAGTCATCAACAAATATAGCTATATAAACTTTTACATTATTATGACATTTCATGAATAGACAGGGTTCATATTTAGATTTCTTGAAACCTAACTTTAACAAACTGGATTCTACTTTTATGTACCAGGCCCTAGCTGACTGCTTCAGCCCATATATGGCCTTTTTTAACCTCAAAACTTTATTTTTACAATTTTTGAAATTAGAATATTCTGGTATTTCCATAAATACACATTCATCAATATTACCATTTAAGAAAGCTGTTGGTACATCTAAATGGTTCATTTTTAAGTCTAGTTGAACACTCAATGCAAAAAGTAGTCTCAAGGTAGAATAACGCACAACAGGAGAAAATGTTTCATTATAGTCCATACCTTTGATTTGAGTAAAACCCTTAGCCACCAGTCTGGCTCTATAGCGTACATTACCATAACTGTCACACTTTTCCTTGAACACCCACTTGTTTTTCACCACTGTGCCCTCACTTGGCCTATCCACTAAAACCCAAGTGTCATTGTCCCTAAAAGATCTCAGCTCTTCTTGCATAGCACTACACCATTGCACCCTATTGGGTCCTGTAAGAGCATCCTGTACAGATAGTTGTTCACTAGTAAAGTCTTCAACACACATATTGGAATAACCGTACCTCTCTGGTACACGACGAACACGCTTCTCTTTTTGAATGATAGCATCACTCTGAGTCGTGACCAAACTGTCATCTGTTAGTAAACATTCACTATATTCATCATCCTGATCACTTGATGAATCACTAGAAGGAACATATATTGGATCTTCTCTGTCAGATCTCTCATTGTCTTCAATGCTTGTTGAACTTTCCTCCTCAATACTTGTATTCTTTTCTATACCTTTGTCTGGCTCCCTCTCTTCAACCACAACTTCTGCTGTGTTGTTCATATGACTCTCCATGACCACAACATCCCGTGCCACAGTTATTTTATTTGTTTTCTGGTCATATAATCTGTAGCCTTTGGTATTTTCTGAATACCCAACCAAATGTAACATTTGCGATTTTTTGTCCCATTTGTTACGTCTCACTTTTGGAATGTGAACCATAACTGGACTTCCAAACACTCTAATATGTTGTAGATTAGGTTTTCTGCCAGTCCACATCTCATATGGGGTGATATCATTGTCCAAAACTGCAGCTGGTGAACGATTCTTCAAATACACTGCTGTATTCACAGCCTCTGCCCATAGACGTTTGTCAAATGAAGTGTCATACAGAAGACAACGCGCTTTTTCTACAATTGATCTATTGTATCTTTCACTTAAGCCATTCTGTTCTGGTGTATAGGCAACCGTCTTTTGATTAATTATCCCATGTCGCTTTAGGTAATTCTCCATCTCCACTGAGCAGAATTCCCCACCATTATCAGACCGCAATATCTTAATCTTTTGTGATTGCTGATTCTCAACTTGCTCTTTGAAATCACGAAAATACTTAAAAGTTTCATTCTTTTCCATAAGAAAGTAAACAAAACACATCCGGCTGTAATCGTCCACAAACAACAGATAGTATCTGGCCAAACCAAGTGATTTCTTTTCCATGGGGCCACACAGGTCTGTATGCACCACTTCTAGAACCCTGCTGCTCGTGCTGGTACTAGCACAGAAAGGCAGCCTGCTTTGTTTGCCTTCGCAGCAAACTACACAACTTGATTTGCTTATATTCTGTTTTTCCTGGTAATTTACACCTTTAACTGCTCCTTTTTTCATTTTTTCAAGATCACTTATATTAATATGACCCAATCGTCTGTGCCAAGTGTTGCATGAGGTCTGTGCAACTGCCGCTAAAAGCTGCTTCGACTTTTCAATGTTTAATCTGTACACTTCATTTTCCAAGCTCGCTTCACCAATACAAACATTCTGAGTATTGTAAATGTAACATCCCTCTTTATTGAAGGATACTCTGTTACCATTTGCGATCATTCTGCTGACTGAAAGCAAATTCGTGGTGAGTGTTGGTATGCACAAAACATTCTTTATTTGCACTTCATGTGTGATTGTTTTCACTCGCGTAGTAAGTCGAAGATCTCCGGAGCACAACACTGGAACTTTCGTGCGATTAGCGACTATTATTTCATTAACTTTCGGTTCGTAAGATATGTTTGTCAACATGTTCTTGTTTGACACCATGTGAGCACTTGCGCCAGAGTCAATGTACCAGTCGTTTTGATTGAACTCTCGCGTAAGAAAAACTGCACTGAACACGTTCGAAGTTGATTACTGTTTGTCTTTATTTAATAAACGGCACTGGCTCTTGAAATGTCCGATCTTTTTGCAATGGTAGCAACGAATTTGTTTTTTCTGGGTTGTATTGACATTGACGTTTCCACTGACAGATGACGTTTCGTTTTTGTTACTGCCACTATGCGCCTGTAGATGGCGTTTCTGTACTTGTGCAATTAGCGCGCCTTCTGACTTACCCTCAAATTCCGAACTCATATCTAATAATTTAGTTTTTATAACATCAGCACTTATTTTCAATCCTGAATGTTCAATTGCCATTATCATTGGGCTAAACCTTTCTGGTAGTCCTGCCAACAACAGAGAGCCGATCCACTCGTCGTTTATTTCGAATCCGGTGCCCTTCAATCGTGTAGCCGTTTCCACAATCTGATTAACGTAGCTGGTCATACTATCACAACTCTCCAAACGTATTGATATTAAGCTTCTTAGAAGAGTAATCTTGCGCGTAAAACCAGAATCATCGAACAATGATTTCAGTTTCGCCCACAAATCTTGTACCGTGGCTTCAGTTTTTATATGGACAAATAACGACGGATCAATAGTCATAATGATTTTTGCTCTTGCCTTCTTATTTTCAGCATCCGATAGCCCTGTAGTGCTGGTTACATCTACGCCTTCCAGGATCATAAAGTTTTCGACGGCAAACGCCCAGTCGTCGTAGTTCTCACGTCCTTTTAATTTAGGGACGTTTACTGAGTAATTACCTGACGACATTTTAGCACTGATAGTCTATAAAAATAAATACCGAAAGTCTGCAAACACTGATTACTTTTCACTTTTTAACGGGTCTGGGCCCATAACCTGATAAAAATAATAAAACTCGTTTGGCGGTTTGCAACAGACTGACGTTTTATTTATGATAGTACAAGACCTACCTACTTACACTCATATACCAATAGATGGAGGTAGTAGTAGATATTTTGTTATAAGTTACAATATATTTATAACAGTTCCGACGCCCAAATCCAAAATTTCCCAGTCCGAGCTCCTCACCGCTCCGTTTCCCAAGTTTAGCGTTGAAGTCCCCCATGATAACGCTGTAGTGAGTTTTAGAGCTATGTATGACTTTAGAGATGTGCTCATACATAGTCTCTACTTCCTCGTCGGAGTGTGCCGAGGTCGGGGCGTATACCTGAATGACCTTCAGCGAATACCGTTTGGTTATTCTGAGTACCAGGAACGCCACACTGGTCAAAACACTCTCGATCTTCACTACATTGTCCAAAAGGGACCTGTGGACGAGGAACCCGACACCACCTTGAAACTGATGGTCGCCCTCCCAGAAATAGAGCAAGTTACCAGATTTAAGGATTATCGAGTCCTCACGCTCTCTTTGGACTTCCGAAAATCCCAGGACACCCCATCGTAACTTGCTCAATTCTTCCTCCAGTTCAATAACCCTCTCGTCGGTCCGCAGTGTGCGCACGTTCAGTGTTGCCAGGTCGATCCGTCGTTATTTGTGGTAGCCGGATCTCTGCCGGAGATTCTTCGCACCCCTTGCCCCGCCGTTACCTTGGCCGCTACCACAATCAATCATGAGTTTTTATTGAGAGCGGGTAACACTTGACCGGAGTTGCGTTTGCTATAGCGAGCGACCGTTAGCGCGGGCCTTCTTTGCTCAAGCTTCGATCGAGTGTGTTGGTCATACTCAAACCCAGTGGCTCTTATCTGTTTTAATCTGAGATTTTCATTGTAATCCCTTAATATTAAATTGATATAAGTGTCTGTACAGTTAAAATAATAAGAATCGAGCATCACACTAAAGTTATTTTTTAACGTTTTATCGAAATACCGCCCACGATGGATGCTCGTGGAATGAGAAGACACCTCAACTATCCGGAACTTCGGCCCCGCTTCCTGACGTTCCCCGTTAAATATAACACTTTTCTGAATCAATTTGAATACGATAAACATAAAGAATCACATAGTCATATTTGGATTATTGAAATCTGTTGCCAGTATTGGCATTCAATCATGCAAACTGCAGTAGCTTCAATTTTTAAAGCCTTACAATATTCATTGCGTTGACCTAGTTATTGAGCAGACGGATTTTTAAAACATTATCCCCTTTATTCATAACGTTGCTTAAAGTAAACTAGTGATTAGTGACTGTTTGTCTGCCACAAATGTAAATTTAATCATCGTTTATGAATAAACCCCTTGAACACTATGGTGCTTATTCATAAACGATGATTAAAGTTAAGTGACGTGCAAACGTCAAAAAATTATGGTTAAACAGTCGCTAATACTAGTTAAGTTAAAGCAACGTTTATGAATAAAGGGGTGTATAGAGCAATGCATTTTGATGTGATATCAAAATTGATACTTTTTGATTAATTTTTCTTAACTAATATGTATTTTATAGCATACACAGTGTGGTGCTGATGATACGACAATAAATGAAAACACAGACTATGCTGGTTCACAGGAAAAATCCTAAACCATAGAAAAAAAACCTAGCATAAGAAATAAAAAAATTAAAACTTCAAACAAAATAAGTCGCATAAAATTGCAAACGAAATAGAACATCTGTTGTAAAACTACTTGGTCTTTTCAGTACTAAGTACTTTTTGATATGTTGTTCTAATGTCAATATTAAAAGAAACATAGTATGACTTAATTTTCGAATATAGCATCCATCCTAAACTGTTTTTACTGTTTTTATTCTTTTCAACATTTATTCAACAATACCAGAAATTACACAGATTCCAACATACGTTATCAGCACGAAGGCTCTGTATATTTTACAATCAAATTTAAAAGGAGATTGGTGGTGGAAAATATACATAGTAACCATGTCTGCTGCAGTTTCTGGTATGTCCCTAAATGGTATTCCGATGCTTTGTAATAGAGAAGGATACACAGTGTGTAAATTTAAAATGCGAATGTTGTTAATGCATGAAGGATTATTGGAAACAGTAAGCGGAACATTTGAAGGGAATAAGACGCCCGACGATGTACGTAAGGATGAAAAGGCTCTTTCTAAGATATGCCTTACTGTAGATGGTGCTGCTATTTCGATTGTTCGACCAGCTAAGACCGCAAAAGAAGCGTGGGATGCTCTTCAAAAATCCTACGAGGATCGCAGTTTGGGTCGGAAATTGTCATTGGAACGCAAGTTGTACAGGTACTTCTTATCTGACTTTTCTGACGTAGAGGCTTACTTAACCGCAATAACTACAACAGCACTAGACCTGGTCGATATTGGCAAGACCATAGAAGATAGTTCTCTGGCAGCAATTATATTGGGAGGTCTGACGTCTCGTTTCGAGCCCATGATCATGGCGCTTGAGAATGGGAGCGTCGAAGTCACAACAGATTTGGTGAGGACTAAGTTGTTGAGCGAAATGACGAAGGAGACTAAAGATGATGTGACTGCGTTGCAAACAAAACAAGTTATTTGCTTTAGGTGTAAGAAGCCTGGGCACAAGAGCCCTAATTGCCCTCTCAAAAAGAAGGAGAAAAAGGCAAAGGCGAGTTGCTCTACAGAAAGTTGTTCTAAGGATAAGGGATTAGTTGTTTCAAGTTCAGGAAATGTCACGAAATTTGTTTTGGATGGTGTCACGGAACTGGCTTTGTCCGCACCTAATGTTCAGATATCTGAGAAATGGATTATCGACTCTGGTGCGACTACTCACATGACTCCACATGCTGAATGGTTTAATAGTTATCAACCCCATGATGGGAAGATAACTGTCGCAAATGGTAAAAGTTTGCCGGCTGTGGGCTTAGGAGACGTTGCGATTGACACAAATACCAATTACAAGAAGATTTCTAATGTTGTACATGTTCCTGATCTAGATTGTAATTTACTGTCGGTTAAAAAAGCAGTAGAGAAAGGTCTCTCAGTTGTTTTTGATAGTAATGGCTGTAATTTTTATAATTCTAATGATGTTTCTTTTACAAATGGTCCTATTTTACATGGTTCTATTTGTGGTGGATTGTACACTTTAGATTGTACAGTAAAGCCGCAAAGTGTTTCAGCTTATAATGTTCACACTAATTTGTCCCAGTTTCAGCTTTGGCATAAGCGTCTAGGGCACCTCTGCCGTATTGGTATGGATCTACTCAGAAAAGGTCTAGCTGTTGGTGTGGAGTATACTGAGGTTGACAAAGAACCATGCGTACCTTGTGTAGAAGGTAAGCAGGCCCGGAAGCCTTTCAAAGGGATAAAATATAAGAAGGCTTCGTCACCATTAGAATTGGTCCATACGGATGTTTGTGGACGCCTGTCCACTGAATCCTTTAAAGGCAATAAATATTTTATTATTTTTGTAGATGATTATACACGTTTTATAACCCTATATTGTATGTCATCTAAGACAGAAGTTCAGAAGTATTTTTGTGTTTTCAAAACACTTGTTGAGAGACAGACTGGCATTAAAATTCGAACCCTTCGGTCAGACAATGGGACTGAGTATGTCAATAAGGAGTTGACAGACTATTTGCAGGCTCAAGGGATTCGACATGAAACGTCTGTACCATATAGCCCTCAACAAAATGGGGTAAGTGAACGTTGCAATCGTAGTATTGTGGAGAAGGCCCGTTCCTTGCTGGCACAGAGCTCTCTGTCGAAAGCTTTTTGGCAAGATGCTGTTGAGACCAGTGTTTATTTAAAGAATAGGTCACCTCATCGTGCACTTCATGGTAAGACGCCATATGAAATGTGGTGTGGGAGTAAACCCAACCTGTCTCATTTAAGGGTGTTTGGTTGTCGAGCTTTAGTTCACGTGCCTTCATGCCAAAGAACTAAGCTAGATATGAAAGCTTCTGAATGTATATTTATTGGATATTCAGACGATCCAAGAAGTTATTATTTCCGTAGCGCGGAAAACCCTCGGAGATTGATTAAGTCACGGGATATTACGTTTTTTGAAAATAACTTTTCAGGATTGAAGGAATCCAGAAAGCCTGATCTTGTTATGAGTCCCAATGTCATTAACTGGTTTTCACAAACTTCTTCAGATACAACATCGCCACTGGCAACTTCTATCTCATCTGCTTCTACTTCTTCTTCACCTACTTCAGAAGACGTGGAGATGGCCCCGGTAGAGCAAGCTGAGGTTTTTGTGGACGCGACTGATGAAACGGGTGATGTAGGTGACGTAGAGTCTTCACAATCGGGTGAACAAACTGATCTGTCTCTGGTTCCTTCAAATGAATCCAGTGATGTTTATCCTGAAAGACGATATCCTGTACGAGTACGTAAGCCTCCAGATTATTATTCATACGGCACTCTCGGTTATGACTTGTTATGTGAGGATCCGAAAAGTTATCGTGAAGCTATTAATAGCGTTGATAAAGATAACTGGATCTCCGCAATGAATAATGAGTACAATGCCTTGTTGAATAAGCAAACTTGGACATTAGTGTATAAACCAAATAAAAGGGTTATTCCATGTAAATGGGTGTTCAAGATAAAGAGAGACGCGCACGGTGCAATAGTCAAATATAAGGCGCGACTAGTTGCGAAAGGTTTTAGTCAAGTTTGGGGGACTGACTATAATGAAACATTTGCCCCTGTGGTTCGAAATTCATCTCTGCGTACCCTTATAGCGTTGGCGGCAGAAATGGATTTGAAAATACAACACATGGATGTTGATACCGCATTCCTCAATGGGGACTTAGAGGAGGAAGTGTATATGCAACAGCCTGAGGGATTTGCTGAGCACGGGGCAGAAGGTAAAGTCTGTTTGCTCAGAAAATCCATTTATGGGTTGAAGCAGGCAGCTCGAGCCTGGAATATTAAATTGCATCAAACCCTATCAAAAATTGGCTTTGCACGAACATCTGCGGAATCATGTGTTTATTTGAAAAAGTTTGGTAGTGAAACAATAATTCTCGCAGTCTATGTCGATGATCTTATTGTCTTTTACAAAGAAAAAAGTTCATTTGACATTGTCAAAAATGACTTGGAAAAATTTTTCTCAATAAAAGATTTGGGACAATTGTCGTATTGTTTAGGCTTAAATATTATCCGTGATGACGATAAAATCGTGGTCAGTCAGAAGAACTACATTCAGGCAGTGTTGGAGCGGTTTAATATGCGAGATTGTAAGGAGATGTCTACACCTTTGGAGAATAATAAGTTAGAGAAAGGTAATCCAACATCTCTTGGCGAATATCCTTACCAAAACTTGATAGGATGTCTCATGTACCTAGCTGTGAATACGAGACCCGATATAGCTTATGCCACAAGCTATTTAAGTCAGTTTAATAGCTGTTTTGATAAAAGGCATTGGTTGGCCGCAAAAAGGGTGTTACAGTATTTAAAAGGTACTGTGGATTACTGTATTACTTACAGGAAAGTTGGTGGACATCTGTGTGGATACACGGATGCTGACTGGGCGAACTGTGTGCATGACCGCCGGTCGTACACCGGTTACTACTTTACGCTAGCAGGTGGACCTATTAGCTGGGAGTGTAAGAAACAGCCGACGGTAGCCTTATTTTCTACAGAAGCTGAGTATATGTCCTTAACCAGTGCTGCAAAGGAGGCTATTTTCCTCAGACGGTTAGTGTATGACATTACTGATTTTGCTGATCGGGTGATGTTATACAACGATAGTCAAAGTGCACAGAAACTTGTGCTCAATCCAGTCCACCACAATAGAACCAAACATATTGATACGAGATATCATTTTATTCGTGAAAAGGTTACGGAGGGTCTTATAGACATAAAATATATACCTACGGATAAAATGACAGCCGACTTTCTAACTAAGCCCTTAAGGCGCGTAAAACATCTTAGGTGCGTTGTTAATATGGGTTTGATAAATAGGTAGAATAATTTTCTATTTATTTTTGGTCGGTTTATATTTTGTATCTATTTAGTCTGGTAGTAATGTTTTATTTTTGTATTATGTTTAGCATTACTACTTTGTCTTTTTTATTTCCATTAAGGGCGGATGTTGTAAAACTACTTGGTCTTTTCAGTACTAAGTACTTTTTGATATGTTGTTCTAATGTCAATATTAAAAGAAACATAGTATGACTTAATTTTCGAATATAGCATCCATCCTAAACTGTTTTTACTGTTTTTATTCTTTTCAACATTTATTCAACAATACCAGAAATTACACAGATTCCAACAACATCCTTTAAAATATTGGTTCAATGACCTACGATCAGCGGGTGACAGCGCGGTCTTGTATCGACTTGCTTTTTGGCGCCATTATTATTAAAGTTTAGTACCGCTGGATGCGGCGGTCATTAACCTGTAAGCGCTTTCTTAAAAACATGTACATCATGTAGAAAATGTGAAAAATGAAAAATTATTTCCTGTGACTAAACTAATGGATATATTTATATGATTTTTTATAGGTAGATTGAGAATGTGTTGAGGTATACGATGTTCAATTTATTGTCGTATTGTCAGCACCACTCTGTATACAATGAAAATGTGTAGTTATTTGTAACACACTATGTGGAAGTTAAATTTTTCAATTGAATGAACTTTTTGCATTGGTTTACCTCGTTTCTGATTGTTAGATATAAGTAAACTTATATTTGTTAGACCTACATACATAAATAACCCTATAGGTATTATTATATGTTGGACTAAAATTTATACTTTATTAAGAAATGCATTACTAGGTTTTACGTACCTACACGCTGGATACAATATTACGAAACAAAAGTTGTTGTCATTAAAGATATGGCGATGTATACATACTTATACATCGCCATATATTTTTAGACAGACTGTACCTATTCGTAAATAGCAAAGATGTTTCATGGAAAAACCACAATCGTGTATAATGGTATTAGGAATTATATCATCTCGTTTATAAACATCAACGCAGCAGTTTGTTTTTAATTGGATTAACTTTATGGCGGCAAAAACCTCAACGACGATGAACCCTTTCAAAACGTCATTATAAAACGTTTAATAAAAATATAAAGGGTATTTGTGTACCATTTGTTTTATTTTAGGCGTGTTATGGACTCCTCCCTAGGGGATGGGAGACAAGGTTTTAAGGAAATCGAGTAAAAATGAGGAGAGAATCACCTCGTTTTAAGCATGTTGGTAATATTTATGATTATGATGTGAACACTGAGATATTAAATTCCCTCTTTAAGAATACATACTTTATAAGGGAATACTTTACATAGGAAGACAGCCTGCGAACTGTAGCGAACGCGGCCGCTGCGCAAGGAGGCGCGGTTTTGATCCCGTGCAGTGCAAATATTTGTATGCATGAATATGAATATTTGCACTGGTCTGGTCGTGCCTCAGAAAGCAAATTAAGCTGTTGATCCCGGTTGCTATACGAACATCTAATGGCAGTCGTTACGGGTTGTTAGAGCCCTCAAAAGTCCACAACAATTGGTCTAACTGCAATGCTTCGATATCGCCTTCGAGTTTTGGAGGTCAGACGGCAGTCGCTTCATGGAAAATATCGAAGTTTAGTCAAAATTAGCAGTTAGGCTGGTAAGCAGTCCCCTGGCTCCAATGCTGAAAAGGTTCGGATGCGACTGAGATGAACGCTGAGATGATGATGATGACTTTACAAATGTCTTTTACTTACAAGTCTTTTTTTGATTAGGTTGGAAGTGATTAAATAACTTCACTCGCTCTGGATGAAGCGGAAGGGAGTGTGAAACTTTTACTGACTAAATTCCACCCTTAAATCCTATATTTAACTATACCTCTAATGTGACAATGCAGTAATGGAGACCACGGTATCTCTTTAGACAACCACAACCCACGACCCTAGTTGGCATTGATCTAAGTGGTTCCCATTACGATGTGCTGACATCTCTTTAAAGCGCACCTAGAAAATAATGCGCTGTCGATCCGCGCCTGATCCTTACAACTTCGGACATCCTGCGGCAGTTAGTGGGGTGAAGGTGCGTGGATTGACCCTCTCTCACGCACTCAGACTCCTCCTTTACGAGCAATAGTGCTTCAGGGAAGGAAGTGACAGCCCCCATGCACTCGCTCAGTACCATCGCCTGGACTTGGGTCGGATGCCAGAGATCTCTGCTTCGGGGATCCGACGGTGTTCTGTCCAAGTTAGGCAGAACTTCACTGGGTGTTCAACTATGTCTTCCGGGTGATCCACACAGTGGTAAAGCCCTAAATTTTCCTCCCGTTTAGCTTCCCGAAACAACAATGTCCAGTGAGGACGGGTAGGCGGAAGGGAGTGTGCTGTGGCGTCTCCCTAGCTACTCGAAGGAGAGGACTTATCGCCGATATTGTGGCATGCCCATTAACTCACATGTCTTAGCAATGCATTTTATTTAAATACAAAAACAATTTAGCTGAGTCTGTTACATTGCTATCCCATTTTCACTCAATTTTCTGCTTATTACACATCCGCCATTTTTCTCACAGCTCACACCTACGAACGTCTAGCACAGATATAATAAATAGCATAACCAGTGATTCACAAAGCGGCGTACATTCATATTCCGGACAGCCGCATGTGTCCAGCTCGTGTCCGGCACGTGTCCAACACATGTCCGGCTTATCTCATATCCGATACTGTTCCGCGCCTGATCGGACAGATACAAACGTCTTTATGAGTATGTGAAAGGGCCATACGGTGTGACGATTATTATTATATTAATTAGAACCAAGTAGGTATTCTATACATATGTATATACTTATGTGTTTTACTTTAAAATAATTAATAACAATGAACATGGTAACCTTTTGTTTTGTTTGAGTATTTAACAATATTAAACCTAGTTTGTTACTACATATTTGCTAACAATATGTACCTATAATATTAGTATTGAAACCTTCTGTCAGCGCGTGTCTAGAATGCGAATTTTTGTTTTTATTTTAACAGATCATTATAATAAGCTATTAGAATGGCTATACTATTTAATATAACCTAATCGCCATCCTTTGTCGCCATTCGTATATTTTTTCCAATAAATAAAATGTTTTAGTTTTCATTATACTATGTTATATTAGTTGAGATCGTATAATTTTTATTTTTTTTTGGTCCCGTAATGCGTGGAGGCTTTTATTTAGATAAATAGTTTTTACTTACTTACATTTTTAATTTTAATGTTTTTCCTTTGTCTTTGTCTTTGCTGGTATATTGGCCTGGAGTTTGTTCCGTCACCTCTTCCCAACGAAAGCGTGCAGAGGGACGGGCGTTTCGGGGAACGGTGTAATTTTGACGTTTAAAAAGTGCCGATTCTTAGACTAATTTAAACAAATGACTTTCGATTTTGATTGATTAAAATTGAGGTCATGATTACTTGGAATACTTTTCGCTATTAGTCATAGTTTCGAATTGGGACCCACTTGAATAATTCACACTATATCTGACGAATGAGCAAAATATAGCGGGGAAAGTTTTGATTATTTATTTAATCTTTTGCACATAACTTTTTGTTGACTGGTAGTCTGCCTCTGTACATGTCGTACAGAGGCGGACTTAATGGCTTAGGCATTCTCTACCAGTCAACTAAAAGTTTTTGATTTATATCTATACTAATCTATACTAATATATAAAGCTGAAGAGTTTGTTTGTATGTTTGTTTGTTTGTTCGCGCTAATCTCGGGAACTACTGGTCCGATTTGTAAAATTCTTTTTGCATTGGATAGCCCATTAATCCAGGAAGGCTTTAGGCTGCGGCATCACGCTGCGACAAATAGGAGCAGAGTATAACTAATTCCACGCGAACAAAGTCGCTGGCGGCCGCTAGTGTACTATATGCAAAGGCAATAATAAATGTAGGGGAAAAACAATAATACGATGGATGAACTGTGTGAAAGGTGATATACCTAGAAAAGGATGTGACTACGGTGATCACGACTATTAGAGATTTATGGAAGAAAAAGACAAATGTTTCGCCGATTCCGAATAAATCGGGATAAGCACGAGAGAATGATGACGCGATTCGTTTTAGGAGAGTCTGAATAGGAGCGCGTCATTGCTCTAGTGATGCATATATTTATCTAACTAGAGTCGGGAAATGGGAATTGAAGCGCGGGCTTGCGGGCGGTAAGCAGTGGGCAGCTCGCCGCCCGGTATGGACCAGGCCCGAGTCGACGGCGCTTTGTGTTTCACGCGCGCCTCAAAGAGATGTCAGCACATCGTGACGAGGTCCACGAAGACCGATGCCACGCGTTAAAAAAGAAACCGTGGCCCTGGCGCACAGACAAATGAAGAAACATGGGTGGATTTTAGTCAGTAAAAGTCTGACACTCGACCGCTCCGCCCAGAGCGGGAGAGGTCATTTGATGATTTTCCATCCCAAACGAAAACAAAAAAAAGTGTGAGTTGAATTAGTTTTATTCCATTCAAAATCTGGGGTACCTATATCCATCGCGTTTCCATTTTTAATTTGCACCCTAATTGAGTAAGACGTTATTACCATTAATTTTTTTTAAATCTTTATTTGAGAGCTTTGTCACATATGAGAATGTCGCTCATAATTGGAATCATAGTGAAGCTATGCATAATAAGCTATATAATATGCATGATAAGCTAATCCATTGTATTGCATATTCATTGTGTCCGTTGTTTGCTCAAAAATGTAAATAACGTAGTGAATGTTGTTGAACTGTCTAAATGGAACCCATTGCTACTGAAAGTATGTAGTATATTACGCAATTATCCTGCGGGTTCTGCTTGGTTGGTTTCTGTTGTCCTGGTTTCATAACTAACATAACTTAAATAAAAGTATTAAAACAGCTCTGTGTAATTCTTTTAAAAAAAGGTTCTAGATTCTACGCAAAAGCCCAACCTACGCGTATCAGGTTGCCACATTTTTTAAATTCGCAATTTTCTACGGGATAAAAGTAAAATATAGTTGGGTTTCTCTCCCAATCTGTATGCCGCATAGCAATGAGATTCGTGGGATTCATTGCTTGAAGGATCGCACGTCTTACATAGAAGCTATTTGCGCGGGTAAATAAGTTTGTTGGATTTCGTAGTTACCGGGAGTAGTATGTTAGGAATACAAACAATCTATTTTGTACGAGAATTTTAGAAAAATATCGTGTGTCAACCCTTTTAGAGTTGAAGTAGGAAGAGGATAGAAAAACAAGTGGGAAGATAAAAGATATATGGGAGATTCGGAATAGTTCCATTAAGTTGTTATAAATCAAATAGTAACGCATAAGACTTTGTTTGTTTGAAGGCACTAATATATGAAAGTATCAGTCGTTTATGAAAAAATATTTCTGCATTTTTGGAACAATTTGCCAGCGGCGGTGTTTCCGTCGGACTACAATGTGAGTGTCTTCAAGGCTAGAGTGAAAAGGCTCTTAATAGACTAGTGCGCTTTACCATCAACGGTTGCATCACTGCTTACCATCAGGCGGGATTGTGGTCAAGCGCTAGTTTATAATTTATTAAAAAAAAAAAATTGTAAGCCTAATTCATGAAGAGTGCTGTAGACTATTTAATATTACGCGAGAACCTTTAGAAGCTGAGTAAAAATCAGAAAGAGGGCTAAGTAAATACGAAGTAATAGAGTTGAAGGGAGATGCGGTGGGTCGACATGGATCGGGAATAAGAAATTTCACGTAGTTTAAGAGGCAGAAAGAAGGTAGTATTCAATACCTACTAGTCGTTTTCATTATTATTATAATTCACCTATTTAGTTAATTCTGAGCTGGTGGGCATAAACATATAGCATAATAACTTCACAACAGCAACTCATGCCTTATCTTCTTTTTTCCCACAATTTCATCTTTGAGCAGAACACTTCGTTTGAACGCGCTTATAAATTATTTTTGCGTTGAATAGCCCATTAAATCAATTAAATTGGAAGGCTTCAGGCTATATAACATCTCGCTGTGACTAATAGGAGCGGAGCATATCAAAAATTTTAAATGTATGCTGTATATTATGATCTAGAAGTGTAATTATGTATCTATAAAAAACGATTCTTTTGGGGTTAAAATAAAATGTTCAAATAACTAACTTCACACGAACGAAGTCACGGGCGGCCGTTCGTGTATAATACACAAATACACTACAAGGTCAAATTAAATTAGGTTTGAATGTATCTGAGATTCGCATATAAACTGCTAAATAACACCATTGATTGCCCAGAATCTATATCTGGGTTCAATTTCAGAGTACCACGTAGACTACCTCACGAATCTATAACAGCCTTAGCTCGACCTCTCCGCCATACAATTATTGGTGGTAATTCACCTGTAACCCGCATGTGCTAACTTACATACAAACGCAGCAACCTGATTGTTGTCCACGCAGATTCAATATCGACGTGTGTCAGAGGTCATTAGTATATTTTGTATTTCTAATTTAGGGTAGGGGTAGGGGGCAAATCAGGCCTAGGGGTGGCAAGACAGGACTTGCAAGTCAGATTTTTAGGCTCTGGGTTCCCCCATGACAACACTTTGCATGTATTGTTTTGTTGTGTGCAAGAGTAACAAACATTCATCCATCCATCCATACATTCATACATACAGCCTCATAAAGGTTCGCATTTATAATAAAAATTGCAGGTAAATATAAGGCAATATTTTTATGTTCCTTTCTGTGAAATTATATGTTACAACTGTTGGTGAATCTTAAGCAAATAAATAAAAAATAGTTAGCGGAGTGCTGCAAACCTGCTGGGTATCCAAATGTTTAATATGTCAATAATCAGTTCAACCCGAATTTTTTTTTTCCATTCTGGTTTTATTATTGTTACGGGCTAGGGGTAATAAAATGCCGTTTAAGGGTTACGAAGTTTATTGGCAACGAAGGTACAGTCGGAAGTTGGCAATGACCGGTAGAACGTAGCGGATGTCGCACCGAAGTCTTCCCTTAGGTCCACGAAGTCCGACTCGTACATACGCAACAACAACACAGAAGTTACTTCACGTAGTCCTTGAAGTGCTTGTGGCAATGATCGCTTGTTCTTAATCGCTTGTTTCGCTTCGATAGTCAAATGCAGACTGACTTATCATTATACATATCGAACATTCCAAATTTGTCTAGATGTAATAATAATAGCGCTTAATTACGAGTACGTTCAGCAGGTAACTACAGGTACTTCACAAGAGACGAGTTTCCCAGTAATTTCGATGACGACACTTCGTTGTCAGTATTGATGAAACCTGTACCATTCGATAGGTCCTAGTCCTAGGTAGATAGTCCTAGGTCTCAAGATATAGGGCTTAAAAGTTACGTACTGCATGTCACCCAATATTGAATCTTATGCCATTGACATAAGGTGCATTCGTAACATTATGTTTAGATATTGATAATACTTAGTTGATTTTCATCTCATCTCTTGAGTTGCGCTAATTTAATTTGATGACCGAAATGTGTGGATGATGGTAGGGTTAGAAACCACGGAGTGACTACCGATATGATGATAACCTATTTTTTTTTTACCAACTTAAAAAAAGGAGGCTATAAATTCGACCCGTATGTAAGCCAAACTTCAAGTGTATATATGTTTTTATGTTTGTGCACGCATATTTTCAGAACTACAAGTCCGATTTAAGTAATTCTTGTTTTTGATGTGCTATGTATTGTTCAGCTTAGGGAATACTATAAGTTTCATCAAAATCGGTTCAGTAGTTTTTGAGATAGGGTTTTTTCCGTATTGATGAGAACTTATTCTAACATGGGTTATGGCTGCGACTATTTTTTTTGGTAAAAAAGTAATTTTCGAATTTCGACTAAAAACTGAAAAGCATGAAATAAAAACATTTTCCAAAAAAATAAAAACCGACTTCAAAAAAAAAAAAAACACTTAAAAGGAAAAAATAATTTTACTTTTGTCATGGCTCTAGATGTCGGTGGCGAGTTAACAACAGAAACCTTGAGATATCGACTCCTAGAGTCATGATAAAAGTAAAATATTTTTTTCCTTTTGTTACGGGCTAGGGGTACTTAAACGCCGGTTAAGGGTTACGAAGTTTATTAGCAACGAAGGTACAGTCGATTGTAGGCAATGACAAGTAGAATGTCGCTGACGTTGCACCGAAGTCTTCCCTTATGTCCACGAAGTCCGTGTTGTAAACACACAATAACAGTACAGATGTTACTCCACGTAGTACTCACAGTTCTCGTTACAGTTGTCGCAGTAGGTATTCTCAAAGATCGCTTCTTAACTGTCGCTGTTTTCGTATCGCTAGTCGAGTGTAGACTGACTGTGCGCGGCGTCGCGGCGCCTTATATAGCCCAGCTGATCGAACATTCCAGATTCCTCCAGACGTAATAATAATAGCACATAACTTCGAGGTCACTCGGAAGTACCTACGGTAATTCCCGGAAACGGGTTTCTAGAAATTTCGATGTCGACACTTTGTTGACAAAACTGTTGAGACCTGTACCATTCGATAGGCCGTCCTAAGTCTAGCAATGCGTTTTATTATTGTACCTAGGAAATGTCTAGATCTAGCGAGATAGGGTTTAAAAGTGACACACTGCATGTCACGCGATATTGAACCTTATGCCATCGACATAAGGTCCATTCGTAACATTGCCCCCTTCTTAGTCATGCTCGTCCCGAGCATGATTTGATCCATAATAGCGAGCTAGGCGGTCTACGTGTACGACCTTCAGCTTCCCTCTAGGTCCTTTCTTAATCCGGTAGGTGACATCGTTTATTCTGGTTACTATCGTGTACGGACCCTCCCATTTGGCTTGGAACTTTGGACTCTTTCCTTTTCTTCTAATGGGATTATGTAACCATACCGAAGTTCCCTCTTCAAATCCGGGCACGTTAGCTTTGCGGTCGTATCGGATCTTCATCTTCTCACTGGTTTTCAGACCATTCTCTCTCACTAGCTCATGTATTCCATCTAACTTACGCCGCAGGTCGGCCACATAGTCGACGGCTAGGATAGGAGTATCGGGGGGTGTTCCGGTTAATGCATCTATTGGTAGTCTAATTTCTCGGCCGAAGTTGATTTTCGCCGGTGTGCAATTTGTGCTATCGTGTATTGCTGAGCGGTATGACATTAAAAAGAGTGGAATGTATTGGTCCCAATCCCTTTGATGTTCTTCCACTACTTTGGCCAAGTGATTCTCCAACGTCTGATTGAATCTTTCGACCATTCCATCTGACTGTGGGTGGTACGGTGTTGTACGAGTCTTATGTATCCGAGTAGTTGGCAAACCTCTTGAAATAGTGAAGACTCGAAGTTTCTACCCTGGTCAGAGTGTAACTCCAAGGGAACGCCAAATCGACAGAACACCTCGTGAACTAGCTTTTTGGCGACTGTATGAGCTTCCTGGTTAGGTACTGCAAAAGCTTCTGGCCATTTGCTGAAATAGTCTTGCAGGACGATGATATACCTATTCCCTTCTTCAGTAACAGGGGATGGCCCAGCTATATCGACAGCAACTCTTTCCCACGGTGCACCAACATTATACACTTTCAGCCGACCTCTGGCCCTCGTTTGCCGTCCCTTTACTGAGGAGCAGGCTACACATTTTCTACACCAGTCCTCTACGTCTTCGCGGCAATGCACCCAATAGAATCTTTTTCTCACCTTTTCCAGGGTTTTCTTTACTCCAAGATGTCCTCCGGATACTCCGTCGTGCACCTGTCGTAGCACTGACGCGACTTTATCACCGGGAACAACTATCTGTAAGGTGACCTCCTGTCCACTAGGTGATTCCCATTTCCTCTTGAGAACTCCATTATCAATTATCAGGCTGTCCCATTGAGCCCAGTAACTTTTTGCTGTTGGGCTAAGCGCTGATATTTCACTCCAAGCGGGCCTTTGGCCACGTTTCTTCCATCCGATTACTGTCTTCAAGTCACTATCTTCCTTTTGTGCGTCTTCCAATGATTGATTATCCCAGTCTTCGTCCAAAGCGTTCACCTGGATAATCCTTACGTTCTCTTCCTGTTTGTCACAATGTCGGCCCTTACTTCCTGAAGTAACCTGGCGACGGCGGTCCTTTTGTCTTGCCTTTTTCTCGAGGCGCTTCTTCTTACGGGCCTCGTCTTCGACTTCCTTGTCCCGGCTTCCGTCTGCCTCACTCCACGACATTCCACGCGACCGCTCGCGCTCGTGTTCTCGCTTGCCGGGACGTTCGCGTTCCCGGTCTCGGTCTCGCTCCCGGTCCTTGACGCATTCCCGGTCTTGGTCTCGCTCGCGGTCCTTGACGCGTTCCCGCTCTCGTTCAGCGGGTCGCTCGCGGTGCCCGCTCCGCTCGCGCCACTCGACTCGCTCGCACGGGCGCTCGGGCTCGACCTTCGCATCGCGCTTGCGCCACTCCATCACCGCGGCCTCCTCACGTGACCAAGAAGTTCTTCTTCCCTTGGCCTTCCTGGGACAATCAATTCGAATGTGCCCCTTTTCGCCGCACTCATAGCAAGTTGGTCCTCGTCGGGCTTTTATATGTGCGGTCACTTCTCGAATACGGTCGTGTTGTGGGCCATCTTGACGTACTGCTTCCACCTCCAGAGCATGCGTCAAAGCTGCCTTCAGGGTCTGATGGTGACCCAGACGTACTGCAGCCCTGACTTCTGCATCCCGAATCCCATCAGTAAAGAATCGTAGAGTAGTAGCGCCAATCAATCCCGGTGTTGATGCATACGCCTTCCGAACCATACGTTCTATTTCCGTGGCCCATTGTTGCAAACCCTCGCCGCTCTTCTGTGTGCGTTCGCGGAGTTGAGCCCTGTAGACATGTTCCAGGTGTTTCTCTCCATATCTAGTCTCCAACGCTTCTAACAGACAGGCTAGGGTATTGCAATCGCCGGAAATATTCTCGAGGATTCGTACGGCATCACCACGCAACGCAAGCATAAGGGCTGTTAGAGCTTGATCGTCGTCCCAATTGTTGCCTTTTGCGACCTTTTCAAACTGTAGACGGAAGGCCACCCATGACGTTGTTCCATCAAAATGAGGTACTTGGAACGTCGGCAAAGCACTAGGTATCACCCCTTTTATAACTCCTTTTTGTACCTTCTCATGCAAAAATTCTACTTCCTTTCCAAACTCCATGATGGTATTGTCTAGTTTATCGAAACGCGCATCATGTTTGTCTATACGAGCGTCTTGCTGGCCTATGCGCGTATCTTGCTGGTCCAGACGGGTATCTTGTTGTGCTGTTTTTATTTTAAGTTCGTTGACCTCTTCTTTGGTTTTTTTCCATTTTTCATTTAATTCTAATACCAGTTGCTGGGATTTTTCTATTTTTGCTTGAGTTGCTGCTTGGGATTGTTTTATTTGTGCCTGGGTTTCTGCCTGGGATTGTTTTATTTGTGCCTGGGTTTCTGCCTGGGATTCTGCTATACTCAGCTTTATTTGCGCCGTCAAGTGAGCCAGTAACGCCGAAAAGTCGGGTCCGCTGGCTCCGGGAGTGGTGGTGGTAGTAGGCGCACTCACATTCGTCGGTGTTACGACGGCCGCATCTTCTACGGGTGCAGGGACACCAAGTGATTCTTCCTCTTGACGCGCCAAATCCATCGCTGCTTGTCGTCGCGTGCGAACTCTTTCGTCTTCCCTTGGCGTGACCGGCATGCCGCTTCTGACACCAATTGTTACGGGCTAGGGGTACTTAAACGCCGGTTAAGGGTTACGAAGTTTATTAGCAACGAAGGTACAGTCGATTGTAGGCAATGACAAGTAGAATGTCGCTGACGTTGCACCGAAGTCTTCCCTTATGTCCACGAAGTCCGTGTTGTAAACACACAATAACAGTACAGATGTTACTCCACGTAGTACTCACAGTTCTCGTTACAGTTGTCGCAGTAGGTATTCTCAAAGATCGCTTCTTAACTGTCGCTGTTTTCGTATCGCTAGTCGAGTGTAGACTGACTGTGCGCTGGCGTCGCGGCGCCTTATATAGCCCAGCTGATCGAACATTCCAGATTCCTCCAGACGTAATAATAATAGCACATAACCTCGAGGTCACTCGGAAGTACCTGCGGTAATTCCCGGAAACGGGTTTCTAGAAATTTCGATGTCGACACTTTGTTGACAAAACTGTTGAGACCTGTACCATTCGATAGGCCGTCCTAAGTCTAGCAATGCGTTTTATTATTGTAGGAAATGTCTAGATCTAGCGAGATAGGGTTTAAAAGTGACACACTGCATGTCACGCGATATTGAACCTTATGCCATCGACATAAGGTCCATTCGTAACACTTTAAAGAGTCCCGCGTGCATCGCGGGACTGGAACTTTCGCCTCCTCTTTTATACCGCGTACATCGCGGGACTGGAACAATTTGCTAGCGGCGGTGTTTCCGTCGGACTACAATTTGAGCGTCTTCGAGGCTAGAGTGAATAGGCTTAATAAACTAGTGCGCTTTACCATCAACGATTGCGTCACTGCTTATCATCAGGCGGGATTGCGGTCAAGCGCTAGTTTATAATTTACAAAAAAAAGATATTTTTTTTGGAGTCGGTTTCTATTTTTTTTGGAAAAAGTTTTTATTTTAAAAAAAGGTTGACGATGAAGGGCAGAAGAATGATGATGATATTATGACCGTTGTCACTAACAAGCAAGACAGGAAAATAAAACACTCTTACATAGTCCCAATTTATACAAATGAATTGTAAGCCTTTACACTTATGTTAACACGCAGAATACTATAGAATGTAATCAGAATTAAAGTGGATATTTTATTTCAATTGCGGGTCCATTACCAACTACAAATACGAGTATGTTTGAACGGGGGTGGCTTTTAGAGCGAGCGCGAGTTTTCGCGTTGACAGGTTTACAAGAGTAGACATACTACAGAGAGAACATCTCACACAATCGTTCTACGATACATTTAGTATGGTTTTGTTTTATTGGGACACATGTGCCTACTGTCAAAAAAAATTATAGTTTGTGGTACAACCGATCGAGCGCTTGGTGAAATATGCACCTTTAAAGTATGCATAAACGGCTGTAAATATTGAAGAGGATTCGATTTGTCAGGGTCAGTTCTGACTCATATGAATTAGGTCCGCCCTTTTCTAAGGTTTGTGCATGGGTGGCATGAGCATTACGCCATATAATCATGAAATTAAAATTTTACTTTGCATTACACAGGCCAGAATCATCGTAACAAAAGAAAATAAGTTCACAGCCAACTTGAATCACATTCACAAAAAGTTGTTTTGCTTTTATTCGTTTAGTATTTGTTTTGTTATATATTAGTGAGTATAATCCGCCTATATAGTTTTCCCACTGCTGGGGTAGAGGGGCCCGCTCTTCAAGAGGGAGTGGACTATAATCTTCTACGCGGCATGTTAGTAGTTGTCATATGTCTATATATTAGTTCTTCTAGAATGATCTGGTTACCTCACAATGTTTCCTACACCGTTTTGAGACCATTCACAAACCATCAGTCGGGGCTGTATTTGTAAACGTATTGGTAACTGCTAGGCGACTGTATGAACTCGAGTCTCTGTTAGTTATCTACTCATGTACCTGCTGCCAGCTGACAGGGATGCTACACAGATACAGTTACATAAGGTGTATACGCGGCCACTCAAACATTACCGTGGTAAAAAACGTATTTGCCCGATACATGTCGGTTTGGTAATGAAAGGGAAATATTTATAGAGTATCTGGTTTTTGAAGTAACTTATTCGATGAGGGAACCTGAGTAATGTAAATAGAATTTTATATTTAAAAAATATTGATTTTTCAAACGACCGATAAATAAATAAATTCAAAATGATAACCCTGATGATTAACTTTATCTTGCTTTGAATCAATTTTGCCTTTAATTTAAAATATTTAGCTGTTGCGATAAGCCTAAGACTGCAGCAACGATAAGACTGCCTTGTGCACTGCATTGTGTCACCACATGTCAAATTTTTACATATAAACTCTAACGGGTCCAAGAGTTAGTCCTGTCATCCTGTCGCAGCTCGCATAGTTTCTGCCTGCACTGTACCTAGGATTTCATTCGTTCTATCTAACCTTTTTCATTTTGGTCGTCTTTTAGAGTTACAGCGTATTAGTCAATAGCCTTCTTTAAAAGTTGGGCTATCAAAATCAAAAAAAAAATCTAAATAAAACGTGTTGTTCCAGAGATCAGCCCGACCAAAGCATTTAGCTTTATTGTAGCACAGATCCGCATGGTGTATATAGAAACAGTTCAACTTTAGTGTATTACGTAATGCGTTGGTTTATGACAGTGATATCAAACATCATTAGGCCTAGTATGAGTATTCAGAATCTCAATCGTTGATATTGTGCGCGTTTGACTCGCCGATTGGCCCGCTTCAAGGTTGTAAGAACTCCCAACCAATGAGAGCGCCAAACGCGCTCGATATCGACGATCAATTCTCGTAATGAAAACTCATACTAGGCATACAGGCGTCTAGTGACTGTCAATCTCTCCCGGTGCATTATGCAACGTGGCTAGCCAACTCCTAATTCAGCCTAGCTTTTTCTTCAACATCCATTACTTGTGTTATAGAGCACATAGTCATATGAACCATGACTTAGCATCCCTAATTTTCATTGCCTATTTTGGGTAGGTTTAAGATCACTAAACATAATAATTAAAATGGTAAATTAAGTTGCTTCTTCTTCTTCTTCAGCCTATAGAGGTCCACTACTGGACAAAGGCCTCCCCCAAGGCTTTCCACGATGACCTGCTGTGATTGTCTTGTGCTGAAGTATGTGTGTGACTTAAGTTGCTTGGAGGAAAGTAAAATACTGGCAATTGACTAGGAAATGCTTGAACTGAACCAACAATTTACGTTTGTAATGGTTTTATTACACTTATACGAAAATAATTCATATTACCATGATCCATCACCTAATAACAAAGAGTGCTCTAGTTGAATGCTTCCATAACTTATGTGTATTACAAAGCAACTGTGGAATTACCAACCCATTCAAAATAGTCCATCTCCCTCTACCTACACATAATAGATTATGTTTCTTTTTCCACTTCTCTTTAATCGACTTTAGAAAAGGAGGAGGTTCTCAATTTGATTTTATATTTATTTTTAACCTGCGAGTTTATCATTGATTTTTATGTTATGTCCTATACGATCATGAATATGTCAAGGGAATAAGGGGTTCTTTTAGGTATGAACAGACGACAGTAGGTACATCAAGCTATTATAATCTGTCAAATTTCTTCATTAGATTTTCAACTTTATTGCTAAAGTGTTAAGGCTCACGGTTGATTGTAGTTGTCGTCGTCTGTACGAAATGTTTTTGAAAATTATTACTTTCGATTGACTAAATAGGTGTATTTAAAGTATGACTAACAGATAAAATTGACAATGTGATGTTTACTATCTTAGTCTCTTTGGAATAACGTCGCATTGAAGTGACATAAATACACGTTAAGCCAAATCAAAATCATTGCGAATGCCACACAAAAATGACTTTTATGGCAGTCATACCGTTAGCTACAAAATACCCAGTTTAACTAAATGCCTTTAGAAATTAGACACTCTATAAAATAGTAAAAACATAAGGCATAAGCTAAAAGCAGATAACGTCAATTCGATTAGAGGTAACTTAACTGTTAATAACACGTTAATCAAATCTCAGGCCATGGCTTGCTAAGACAGACCCCAGAGGTCTAGAGGCCTAGAGATGTGCCTTGTTTAAGTTAAGGAACTTGTAGTTATTTATATAAAATAAAATAGGTAGTTTATACTTGCAATCGCTTTTAGTTTTTTAGTGTGCTTTGTCGACAAGCTCTAAAAATATCGCCACATTGTTTAGAACCTGAATTTACAAACGTGGTTGCTGTTGGGTGCTGCGGTTCATGACTATACAAACAGTGCAAGGTTCAGTGAACGTGTTAACTTGCTCATTTTTCATATTGGCAGAATTTGAGGCTTGCTTTTAAAGATTAATGGAAGCCGTCGATGTAGCAACATTTGTACCACCAATGGCCTGAAACACTGGGCACAAAGAAGAGAAATTTTAACATTTAATACTGTATTAATAAAGCTCTCTTGAAGGTAATACTTTCCATCAGGATTAGTCGGTTAAATTATATATTCACTGATCGAATTGATAACAAAAGTCATATATTCAAGCAAAGGAGACAATCATTATATTTTGAGCGCCAAAATTACGTAAGATCATAGTCCCCTACGGTTTACAGTACTTCCATGCGCTTCCAAACGAAGAAGTATGAGAACGAACTCCCCAGTAGCACTAATAACGGTTGAGTTTGAAGAAGTAGACACTATACAATGATATACAAATATGCAATATAAAATAAAAAAAAAAAACATTCTAAACATTACAATTCATTAACTAGTAAACTCAACTCATTATAATGGGTGGATTAGGAGTAGTAGCCACTAAGTAATAGGAGAACTTTTTAATGATGTTATGACTTTATGAGCTAAGCTAACCAAGGTAAAGTGCGTGCTAAATAAGAGCTTTAACAATTTTCTAGACCTTCAGCCTACAGAGGTCCACTGCTAGAAAAAGGCCTCCCCAAGGCTTCCCACGCTGACCGGTCTTGTGCCGCCCACTACGCTGCGTCTTCCAGTACGTGACCGTCACTCCAGAACCTTACTGCACCAGCGGCCATCGGGTATACGAGCAATGTGCCCCGCCCACTGCCACTTAATTTTAGAAACTCGAAGAGCTATGTCGGTGACTTTGGTTCTTCTAGTGGGTCTAAAGATGAACATGGATAAGACGAAGATCATGTCGAACTCTCATGTTGCACCCAATCCAATTCTAGTTGGTTGCTCTGCACTCGAAGTTGTTTACGAGTATATATGGGACCTGGGACAGAAAGTCCAACTAGGTAGGTCCAACTTCGCGAAAGAAGTGTCTCGTCGAATCCAGCACAGCTGGGCAGCGTTCGGGAACCTACACTACATCTTCTCGTCGTCCAAGATACCACAGTGTCTCAAGAGTCTCAAGTCTTTGACCAGTGTGTGTTGCCAGTGATGACTTACGGAAATGAAACGTGGTCGCTCACAATGGGCCTCATACGAAGGCTCAGAGTCACACAAAGGGCGACGGAAAGAGCTATGCTCGGAGTTTCTCTGCACGATCGAATCAGAAATGAGGACTTATATCTTAATGATGTATTATTATAATACAGGGTGGCAAGGACATCTAGTTTGTATACAACTCTGTATGTCATGTACAAACTACTTATAAATCAATTTTAATAATTAAAAAAAAAAAAAACTACAAGCAAATTGTAACCTTGAATTCAGTAAATAATTCGAGACTTGGCTGGAGTAAAAATATCTTAAAAAGTAAATAAAAATCTACTGTTTCATCCAAATGATTTTTGCTTACCAACGCTGTTAAAATGTACGAAACAGTACATTTTTTTTTAATGAATTCAACGCTCACCAGCGTTGAATTTTTCGTTGGTACAGAATTATGTACTAAATCTATGCTAAACAGGTCGGGCGTCCATGTTGATGCCCGTCTGTATTTGAGTACACATTTTATAAGCTCCCTGAATAATACAATATATTTACAATAACGTAGTATTAATCCGAGTTATCTATTGTTTAAGCAGGTTTGTGAATAAAGCCAATCCTATTGTTCCGATAATTTTGTACCTCATCCACGGCTTTGGGGTAATAAATTAGGCTAAATTGAACTCATTATAATTATCCTGTTATCGTCGTCACAGACTAGTTAGTACGGACGGTACGGACGACAGCACATCAAGCTACTCGAAGCTGCCAAATATTCCCAATCAAACTTGACTTAATCTTAATGCCTACGTATATCCTTATTTGCAGGTGAATAGGGCATAGGATACGAAGGAAAATGATTAGTTTTGTATACTATATTTAGGATCTTCTTGGAATCCGGCATGATATCTAGTGGAACCGTACGGAGGACGGGCCTGAGCAGCTGTGTTTTGATGTGTGCCGGGTACGATGTGCATCTGGTGACCCTCCTTGATTTTGCTCATGGAGGGTCTCCAGATCAATCTCCCTCTGGCGCAGCATCGTTGGTCGTGTTGTTGGGTTTAACATTGCATCACCTCGCTCAACTGCTGTCTTCCTTCCTATTCACTGTTTTGTTTTAGTGAATAGGCTCTTAATAAACTAGCGCACTTTACCATCAACGATTGCATCACTGCTTACCGTCAGGCGGAATTGCGGTCAAGCACTAGGGTATAATTTAAAAAAAAAATCTTTACAATTTCTTTTTCTTGCTACCCTTACGCATAATTTGACTGCCTTGTTGTTTGTGACTAGATCATTAAGCTCTTGAGAAATGTGCCTAAAATTCTCAGTTTAATTTCTAGGTCCATCTAAATCCAAAATTGTTTTTTTTTTTTTTCATTAGAAACTCCAACTGCCTTGTCAGTCGCTAGCGATACTGCTGCTAAAAGCGGTATATCATGTTATGACATCTACTAATACCCAATGGGCTCGCGTAGTGGATTCGCCATAACTCCCTCCCACTCGATGAGATCAGGATCTCTTCCCAGCCATGGAAATTATGATTATGTTGTAGGTAAACTGTTTCCTCAGTATAAATGTAGTTCAATATCGGATTTACAACGAGGTCCGTGTTTCTTTGGAATTATTTCAGTGTGTGCGTGCACCGGTAACGCTCATTCACCCATTACTCTGTATTGTGGGGTAGGCAAAGCCCGAGGGGTGTGCACTGGAGCAAAAGTTTCCATTTGTGAAAGAGTTTCTCTAACGCAATATGTTCGGAGTACCTTTACTGAATGGTTCGATAGACTGAATATTACGTCTGTTTTTTCAGTTTTAAAACTGCCCAGCAGTCAGGCCCTGTGTAAAAACACATTTCTTGGCGTGAAAAACTAACCTATATTCTCCGTGTGTGGGCACAGTTATCAGTTTTGCATGAATAATTATGAAAGCTTGTTAAAGGGAAACGTTAATTCTACGGCGCAGTTAATATCGTAAAGAAAAAATGTCGTGAAAAATGAGCCTTACTGGACAAAAGTTTTACCAAAAGGTGTTGTTGAAGAATGCAGCATGACTCTCTAAAGCCTAGAGCACAGGCGTAGAGTAGCCAGTCTGTCGGTGTACTATAGGACGCATTTTGAAGAATGTGCTCGGGAATTGCATGACTTAATTCTCCCATCCCCGTTCCATTATCGGACGACTCATCGTACGGTGAATATACACCCTTACATTGTTGACACCGCTACGATCCGAAGCGTTTCGCCTCGTCTTTTATTTTCGCGTACATCGAAGGACTGGAACAATTTGCGAGCGCCGGTCTTTCCGTCTCACTACAATTTAAGTGTTTTCAAAGATAGAGTGAACTCTTAATAAACTAGCGCGCTTTACTATCAACGCATCACTGTTTTCCGTCAGGCGGAATTGCAGTCAAGCACTAGATCATAAAAAAAAAAAACTATTATCTATTATTTTCTTTAAAATTAATAAGCGGTACTTAACACTAATTTTGGCGTAGTTAGTAAACTGTCGGCTTGGGTGCCATGTGACTATCCACCAGAGATAGACCAGTCATGTGTAAGTATGTTATTCAATTTAATCATGTAGGTAGGTGTAACGTACGAACGACAGCTGGTCAAACAACCCGAAACTGATGCCTGATTCCCAATGAACCATGAGCTTTAATACTTTACTGATAAAGATGATTGATTATGAGAGAAGAGATCTAATACAGGAATTTGACAGATTATAGTACCTTGATGTACTGTTGTCTGTACATATGTCTTTACCAAAAATTACCTTAGAATCCCTTGTTCAACACATGGTTTAAGTCTTTGATGTCAATTTACACGCAATTGCAATGCTCGATGAATTGTTTGTTTGAATATACATCTTAGTATTTGTAATATGAAAGTAAAACGACAGAACGTACACACACAATGTCTAGGGAGATTACGTGAAAGTTTTTTTTTAACTAAAAAACTATATACAGTATAAAAATATTTGTATATAAAAAAAAAATATTCTCCACCACCTCTTTTAAAATTCAAAGCAAGAAGAAACAAAAGCTTATTTTGTCATAAAAAATATCGATTATACAAATTTGGCGGTCGAAAAGTTGATTCATATTACAATACGTAACAGTGAAGTTTTGAGAAATTAAAAGCGATCATACACTTTTTATTCCAATTTAAATGTGTATTACATTTATTCACTTGACATTTGACATGGAAAGAGCAAATTAGAGCTGTAGATGTTGGGAGTTGGCGCTATACAACGTGTGGTTGCTGAAACTCCGCAAACATGCCAAAATGTGGTATCTAGGTTATGGTCACGTTATCGGCTAGGTAACAGGTAGAAATCGCAACACCACTCCTAGACTGGACAGTTTTCTTCAATATATAGCTAGGAGACAACCCAATAGTACGGATATGCAAATGGTTCAAAGGTTACAAATCAGACCATAAATTCTTAATTAGTGACCAAATTATAAGAAGAAAATTACATAAAACTGGTGTTCATTCTCGCAGACCACTTCGGGTTCCAGCTTTACGGCGTGGCAATATTGTGCAATTCGTATGGGTACGCGAACCGATCCCATTTAGGTAAAAGGGAACATGAATACATCGAAATACCGCAACGAGGTGGTAGATCCTGTGATTATCTCATACAAGGTACAAATGTATCAGGAGTTCTAACTCATGCATGATAATGCCTGTGCCCATACGGCTGATCTGATATCAACTGTGCTTAGGGAACATGAAATCAGCGTTAGGGACTGGCCTGCTCAGTCCCCCGACTTGAATAGCATTAAGCACGCATCGGACACGTTACAACGAAGAGCTATGGTTAAGAGGGGACTCTAATGCCGAGGAATTTGGAAAATAGGTAATTGAAGAAACTATTGCCGTCGCGCTGCTTCCAACCTCTCCCGGTAAAGTGGGAAAAGGACGGTTGCAGCTCAGGCTGATTTTACCTACAAAAAAGTTGACCAAAAGAGGTTTCGTATTCCGCTGTTTTCATTTTCAAAACACGACAAATCTCAATTATTTTTATATAAAAATTTAGAGGAAAAGTATACCTATGCTTCTATTATTTTCTTTTTTGTCAAAAACTTATCACGTTTGTGTAATAGTCATCTGAACATCACGGCATTTTTACCGTGATGTTCAGATGACTATTAGACAAACGTGATAAGTTTTTATAGTCGCGATTTTGAAGTATCGTATTTCTTTTATTAATTAAGTTTCGGAAAAAATCATATGAGAGGGGCACGTATAATCACGGTGTAAAATTGTAGAAAGAAATAATTGCTCTAAAAGCATTATTCATGAATACAACAGCGGAATACGTTTGTACAGAGAAAAGAAACTGGGTCCTGATACCGCAGCTCGATTTGGATAATTAAATTTTGAGCATGAATAACTTAGATAAGACCAAAATTATGTTCAATGAACGGGTCACTCCGGGACCGGTTGCCGTAAACGGAATGCCGCTCGAAGTTGTTTCAGAATATGTATACCTCGGGCAAATGTTGCAATTAGGGAAAACAACTTCGAGAAGAAGGCAGATAGAAGGATCCAGCTGGGATGGGCAGCATTTGGTAAACTTCGTCGGGTATTTTCGTCGCCCATACTCCAAAGTTTGAAGACAAAAATCTTCAACCACTGCGTCCTACCCGTCATGACTTACGGAGCCGAGACGTGGACACTAACGGTCAGACTAGTCCATAAGTGTTTAAAGTCGCTCAGCGAGCTATGGAGCGGGCTATATTGGGCATCTCTCTGAAGGACCGCATCAGAAATGAGGTGATCTGACAGAGGACCAGAGTCACCGACATAGCTGTGAGGATTAGCAAGCTGAAATGGCAATGGGCTGGTCACATATGCCGCAGGACCGACAACCGTTGGGGTAAACGAGTCCTCGAGTGGAGACCGCGCCTCGGCAAACGTAGCGTAGGACGCCCTTGGGCGAGATGGAGCGACGACATCAAAAAGGTGACTAGTAATGGCTGGCGGAGAACTGCTCAGGATCGAGCTTGTTGGCGTGCCATGAAGGAGCCGTGCCGTGATGGAAGGAAATACTGGTTACTAAAAAAAAATTTTTTTACAAAAAAACAAACGACTTCCAAAAACCACTACAAAGTGAAAAATAACTCATTTCGGAAGTCGGTGTCTTTGGTTTTGTATATTCGTTTTTTGACACCGACTTCCGAAATTAGGTATTTTTCACTTTGTAGTGGTTTTTGGAAGTCGGTTGTTTTTTGTAAAAAAAGTTTTTATTTTACACTTTTTAGTTGTTGAAAGTATTCAGTGTATTCAGTTGCATCCGGTCAGTCTGGAAGCTGACGCAAATATAGTTGGGAAACGACGTAATTTTGTTTACTTTAATTTTTACCTGTACTTATGTATTCCCTCAACTGCCTATGGTCTTCATCACAAAGTAGCTACTGTAAACCGTTGAGGAGAGAAACTGGCCTTTGTCTTCATCATGAGAGCTCTTATGACAGTCACAACCCATCTAGGTGTAAAGTTTTTATCAATACAAATTAATCGAGCCCAAACACAAGATAGCTGCTGTGAATTGTTGAGGAGTTCCTTCGACTGTCTCCCGGCTCCATCATCAGATCTATTCCAAACCTTTATTAAATTGTAGCGCTTTAAAATACTTAATGAAAATGCTAAGAAATGCACTAGTCGCCCCTGCAATTTTTGAAAGTTTCCCATGTTTTCTTTGGTCTTCCACAATCAAACCTTGATATCCTTATCATGGGACCACCTTGGGAACGTCTTCTTTCCAACAGAAAAAGAATTATCAAAATCGGTTCATAAACGACGAAGTTATGCGCGAACAAACATAGAAAAAAAAAAGCATATATACGGTCGAATTGAGTAACCTCCTCCTTTTTGAAGTCGGTTAATAATTAAATGTCTTTTTTTGGACTTTAATCGTGAAAATTAAAGTTAAAAATACATTTATGTAAATAAAATTTAAAAAATGCCAAATAAAAGGAATTATTAAAAATCTTTGATGCATCTTTTTTATATATTGAAGGCATAAACAGTAACATAAACTTTAATTTCATATAATATAATTGTTTTAACAAAGTATTTACAGGTAAAAATTAAATATCCCTCGGCATTGTTGATGTGTATGGACAGGCATACTGATAATTTATTATCCTGTATCTTTATATTATAGAGTGATAAACCATGATCTGGGTACGGATACTTTTCACCACGGCAGTACATCTTGAGGATTTCTAGCGATTCGTCGTGTTCCGGCATGATGTCTGGTGAAGCCGTACGGAGGACGGGTCTGAGCAGTTGTGTTGCGATGTGTGGCGGGTACGATGCGCCAAATGTTGCTATGTCGGGAGTTTGGTCGTGGAGAGTCTCCAGATCAATCTTCCTCTAGCGCAGCTTCGTTTGGTCTTGTTCGTCTTGGGTTTAACATTGCATCACCTCGCTCAACTGCCGTCATCCCTCCTATTCCTTAGTTTTTTAAGTGAATAGGCTTAATAAACTAGTACGCTTTACCATCATCGATTGCATCACTGCTTACCATCAGGCGGGATTGCAGTCAAGCACTAGTTTATAATTATTAAAAAAAAAAATCTGGCCTCTGCGGGCGGAGCTGCGGCAATGGGATGATTTTTTTCAACATATTCTATTATATTATTTCAAATAAAAAATATAGGACCTCAATAACAACACCACTATTTCCTGAACTAACCTTGAAATGGTGAAGTAAGATATCGTGAACAAGTCGGCATTTCGTGTGCGTCAGGATAACTAGACCAAGAGAGATTTTGGAAGTTTGAGTAATACCAAGTTATCTATTTCGTACCAAACATTAAATGGAGTAAAGTGGGTACATCACTAAAGAGGGAAAACTATTATGAGAAAAGTGGTCAGCCATTCTTTACCATTTACGTTCGTTTCGTCTAGCTGGAGGCGTTTTAACTTATCTACACGTTTGGTGCAGTGGCTAAGCGATCGACTGCTGAACGATTCCCGAACAGAAAAAATATTTGTATGGCCTACAATTAGTTGTACCGGCTGTTTGTGTATGTGAGTTTTCTCGGTGGTAGGCCATAACATCGGCTGCCGGCAGAAGTTACCACCCACCAGACAAAGTCTTGCCGCCAAGCGATTCGTCGTGTTCCGGCATGATGTCTGGTGAAGCCTTACGGAGGACGGGTCTGGGCAGTTGTGTTGCGGTGTGTGCCGGGTAAGATGCGCCAAATGTTGTCTTGTCGGGAGTTTGGTCGTGGAGAGTCTCCAGATCAATCTCCCTTTGACGTAGCATCGTTGGTCGTGTTGATCTTGGGTTTAACATTGCATCACCTCGCTCAACTGCCGTCTTCCTTCCTCTTCACTAAGATTTTTTAAGTGAATGGGCTTAATAAACTAGCGCGCTTTACCATCAACGATTGTATCACTGCTTACCATCAGGCGGGATTGCAGTCCAGACCAGTGCTCACACATTCATCGTGGTCAACGGACCCTTAGTTTAAATTATAATACGGCAGGAAATCTAAACGTCAGTATTTTTTGTAAAACTATATTTTTCCACATAATTTTATTGTTTAATTGTCAATTAGTTCATGCTTCAGTAGACTGTGGTGTTAGAACAGTATGATATAAACTGAATTGTTTTATTTTTAACTTTTTTTTGCAAAATTGGCCAACGGTTATTAAGGCCTACAAAATTCGTGTGTAGGCCTTATTATACTTTTTCATCATGAAGTGACTGTTTTTCAGCTTTATTTTATTTTTCTGTTTATTGTTTTTAGGGCATATAATAACAATGCCCCCGAAACGAGCATTGTGGTATGAGGAAAACCTGGAAGCGGTATGAGCAGTACAGTGTGGACGGCTGAGCACGGTAGTTCCAGTTCCAAATGTCAGCACTAAAGAAAACCATGAGAGTTGGTACTGTCACGGATGTAAGCAGGACGAAAAGGCTACTACGAATCAATGTTTTAAATGCAGAAAGTGTTATCATGGGGGGTGCGTTGGTTTGTCAGAAGTGGACATTTGCAATTTTGAGTGTCCTGAATGAAACTAATAAAAATTGTGTTATTTTTAAGTCTGAACACTGTAATTATTACTTAATTATTAATTATTGATCTCAATCTCTAAATATAAGACATATTTTGTTTAGTTTTGTATGTTAAACTCTTAGGCCTTATTACCATAGTTTAACTAGGCTTAAATATAGTGTTTTTATAAATCCTTTATTTTGACTATTTTTTTGGAAAATCCTCTAGTTTTTTATTTATAATGGATGTTAATTGACATAAATGTTTCATAAACATTAAAATTTGTTGCTTTATGTTAATAGTTTTTGTGTTTTTTTAATTCGCGCTTAGCTAGGCCTTATTAGCCGCACCTACCTTAGATCTATATTAAATCAGCCGCATCTAAATTTTCTTCCGAATTGATTTACATGCATTTTCTCGGTGGTAGGCCACAACATCGGCCGCCGGCATAAGTTACCACCCACCAGACAAGGTCATGCCGCCCAGCGATCCGTCGTGTTCCGGCATGGTGTCTGGTGAAGCCGTACGGAGGAAGGGTCTGAGCAGTTGTGTTGTGATGTACGTGCCCGGTACAATGCGCGACATGTTGTTGTGTCGGGAGTTTGGTTGTGGAGGGCCTCCAGATCAATCTCTCTCTGGCGCAGCATCGTTGGTCGTGTTGTTGGGTTTAACATTGCATCACCGCGCTCAACTGCCGTCTTCCTTCCTATTTACTCAGTTCCTTTGGTTTAATAAACTAGCGCGCCTTACCATCAACGATTGCATCACTACTTACCATCAGGCGGGATTGCAGTCAAGCGCTAGTTTGTAATTTATATAAAAAAGATGCATATTCTAAATCTATACTAATATATAAAGCTGAAGAGTTTGTTTGTATGTTTGTTTGATTGTTTGCTCGCGCTAATATCGGGAGCTACTGATCCGATTTGAAAAATTCTTTTTGCGTTGGATAGTCCATTAATCCAGGAAGGCTTCAGGCCATCCTGGCCATATAACATCACGCTGCGACCAATAGGAGCGGAGCATAACTAACTCTACGCGAACGAAGTCGCTGGCGGCCGCTAGTCTGTAAATAAAATGGCATACACACTATAAAACTAACTGTTAAAAAAGACGTGTCTGCGATATGAATCAAATATTACTAAAATGAAAAGTCATTTCTAACGTACACTAAGTTGAAAATACGCATTTTAGTAGAAGCGTCTTTTTTGTTTTCAAAATATTTAATTCATCATAAAAAGAAAAGGCACATCTGCATCGTCATAAAAAGAAAAAACTTTTCTGTGTAGATGCGCCTTTTTAGCTTAGTATTACAAAAACTAAGCAGGCGCAAGTGGCAGATGCGCCTTCTCTAGCTAGCATTGCTAGCTGTGCGGGGTGTGGTGGGGCTCGCGGTGTGGGAATACTGCTCTTCAGTTGCGTCCAGGCAGTCAGTGACAACACTCTTCGAGCTATAACTACGGAAATATCGTAAGTTAAACTTGTTCCAGTATAATTTATACATATCGATTGGTGAAAAGGCTATTTGTTTTAAGCGACATCAAAACTCAGGTCGAAAATGATTTATGTACCTACCTGAGTTTCGATGTTGTTTAACTTTGAGGATGACGAAAAAGTAAAACGGGACTCTATTACTAAGACTTTGGTGTCCGTCTGTCACCAGGCTGTATCTCATGAATTGTGATAGTTACACACTGAAATTTTCATAGATGATGATGTGTCTGTTGCCGCTATAACAACAAATACTGAAAACTAGAATAAAATAAATATTTTTAGGGGCTCCCATACAACAATCGTAATGTTTTGGTAGTTTTTTTTAGATAATGGTACCCTTCGTGAGCGAATCCGACTCGCACTTGGCCGGTTTTTCAAATTTTTTTCTGTGTGGCTTGCTGATGTATAATTTTGCCATTGTTAGGTTAGACAGACAATATCTTATTTGAATCTTAACAGAGTTTAGCGGAATATGGAAACTGGTATTTAGATAATATTATTTAGTTTTATTAGTTCTTTTCTCTGATCTGGTGATTTGTTCTAACCATTTTGTTTGTTTCAGTGTGCTAAACCAGCAGCCTAATCAGCGAACACATTTTTGTCAAATGATTGCGACTAGTTGGGATCGTTTGGACCGCAGTTGATATTATTTTACTCTATTTTTGTTTTTTGATTCAGACGATTCCGTTTTTGATAAGGATTTTTACCCTCAAGATCCATCAAAATGTTCAGAAGGTTCATCTACAAATACCATCCCAAATTCACAGCCAAATAACATTACTGTCCCGGAGTCACCATAAATGTCAAACAATGAAGACAGGCCACAAGATTTCACGAAAAAAGGGGACGTTACGGGCGCAGAGGAAAGAAATTAAAAGACTGAAAGATATAGAATCCAAATACCAACTTCAGCCAGGGTGTAATGATGAATGTAAAAGAAAATGTCATACCCAGTTTACAGAAGAAGCAGATTATTTAAATAATCATTTGAGATATATGTCTTGGAAAGAACAACAATATTTTATAATAAATAATACGTCCTAGGAAGAGCAGAGCCTAAGAGAAAAACCGTCAAAGAAAACAGAAAACTTCCAAGAAACATAAGCGTGTTATATTTTCTGTCCAATGAAACAGGCGCCAAGGTGAATGTTTGCAAAGTATTTTTTCTTGAAATGCTGGGTTACAGTCGATAAAATGACAAATCTGTAAGGAACGCCTTATGCACTATAATAAACAACATTCCATTGATAAGCGAGGAACCAATTCTAATTCAAAAAGTTTGACGAAACAAAAGTAGTAGAGCCTATAAATTCTTCTAATTCTTCCATATACAGACGAGGGCACGCCCCAATTATAAAATAACTTCCATCTGACATAACAGTGATCAGCATGTATCAAGACTTATTTATGAACAACAAAATATGAAGGATCTCCCTGCTCACGAACAAATTGAAACAAATACTACGTTGAAAGGACGTTTCTAACCAGAAGCGTCTTTTCATTGTAGTAACACGTATTTTCTTGCATTTTTATTACTAAAAAGAAAAGGAAAAAATAATTTATTATATAGAAAAAATTTCTTTTATTAAAATTTACCTGTACATACTGATAGATAAAACCCTAATTCATACTTTTGCATCACAAAATAATAATTTGGTTTATTTATACAAGCACAGATTTTCTTGCATTTTTATTACTAAAAAGAAAAGGAAAAAATAATTTATTATATAGAAAAAATTTCTTTTATTAAAATTTACCTGTACATACTGATAGATAAAACCCTAATTCATACTTTTGCATCACAAAATAATAATTTGGTTTATTTATACAAGCACAGATTTTCTTTAAATTTTTGTAACACGTTTTATTTTTTTTTCTCAGTTTCGTATTTCATGTAAAAACGTATTTTTCTCTTAAGGCGGCAGAATATATAATTACGGTATTTAATTGGATAAGAATTAATGCTATATTGGTTATAATTAGCATCATTAGCTTATTTGTCGTAAAAGGTAAATGGCAAAAAAAAAATATTGTGGGATAAGAGATAGACATATACCATCGCGGAGTTTTCTGTAGACCTTTTCATTGTGTACAATACTTAATACAATATTTTGATAAATCTCGTAGGGTCTACGTTTGCAATGTAAGCGGAGAACTTGTAATTATTTACGACATCACATTAGAAACCTCAAAAATAACAGTATTTCTAAACTATTTAATGGATGTTATTATACATATAAATCTTCCTTTTCAATCACTCTATCTATTAGAAACCGTATCAAAACCCGTTGCGTAGTTTTAAAGATTTAATCATATACGCGACGATCAGCTAACTCTAATATAAATATTTAAGATAAAAGAAAGCTTGTCCTTCTAAAGGTTCTATAGTAAATAAATAAATATATTTGTACACCAATGTCATCATCAACCAATCACCAATGTAATAATTATAAAAACCTACATTCTTGCAAATAAATGGCCTTAGACTCAACGTTAAACGTCAAACTGCCAAACATCACGGTTAATTCATCATTTTAAGTTATTATTTTTGTTGACAGTTTAACATTTGTTTACATAAATACCATAGAATCTCCTTTGTTACAACTATACACACAAAAGTTTCTGCTGTGGTAAATAAAATATTAACCAGTCACCATGTTGATAAAGTTTTAATGACCAGACCGCACCTGATATAGTTACACCAAGTATTGCAACTCACGGAGGCTATTTTAATGCACACACATACAACCTTGCCTCAGTGGTCATTTCAGAAAGTGCCCATTATGCTGTTTCGCAATAAAAATGTACTAAAGTTTTTCCGCAGTTCGTCTACACATCCCCGGATTCCGTTACACTGTTTTATTGTAATTCGTCCATTTTAATTATAAAGTTTTTTTTTTTGTTCTGGCTAGACTGAGTGTTCATCTGTTTCTAAACTGAAATCGTATTCTTATTTTACAATTAGTCCGTATAAGTTTATTATATTATAGACATTGACAGCCTCCGTGGCGTAGCGGCAACGAACGCAGCCGCTGCGCAAGGAGGCGCGGGTTCAATCCCCGAGGAGTGCAAATATACGCATGAATATGAATATTTGCACTGGTCTGGTCGTGCCGCGGAAAGCACGTTAAGCCGTTGGTCCCGGTTGCCAAACGAACATCTAGTGGCAGTCGTTACGGGTTGTTGGAACCCTCAAAGGTCCAACAATTGGTCTAACTGCAATACTTCGATGTCGCCTTTGGGTTGTGGAGGTCAGACGGCAGTCGCTTCACGGAAAATGTCGAAGTTTAGCCATATCAGCAGTTAGACTGGTAAAGCGGACTCCAGACTCCAAGGCTGAAAAAAGCTTCGGATGCGACTGGGATTAACGCTGAGATGATGATGAGTAGTTCTGTATAAGTTATTTTTTATTATTTTACTTCTCACTAAAGAACAGTTAACAGTAGAGAAAACAGATTATAATAATACCAGCAGTAGGCACCAACCGGGTTTATCCTTGGGTGCACTTGCATAGGGCATACAGGGATAATCGTTGGTCGCTTGGCGCCTTCTCATTATTATAATTGTCTAGGGGCCTCTACGAGTTGGCTTTCATCCCTCGTACGCCTTTTAAAGGTCCGGGACCAAAGGGTAACGAGGTGTGTCAAAGATATTTTATTCATTTTTTATTTAAGGGCAATTGTTATTGTCGAACTGAGCGTATAAATAGACACATATGATAGCTGCATAATTGTTTCATTAATGGAAAGTTTTAGTAAGTTTCTTTATTTTTTAAATACTAAGTTGTAAGTTAACTTACTTGCAATAATATCGGCTGCCGGCAGAAGTTACCACCCACCAGATAAAGTTTTGCCGCCAAGCGATTCGTCGTGTTCCAGCATGATGTCTGGTGAAGCCGTACGGAGGACGGGTCTAATCAGTTGTGTTGCATGCAATGTGTGCCGGGTACGATGCGCTAAATGCTGTTGCATCGGGAGTTTGCTTGTGGAGGGTGTCCAGATCAAAATCCCTCTGGCGCAGCATTGTTGGTCGTGTTGTTGGGTTTAACATGCATCAACTCGCTCAACTGCCGTCTTCCTTCCTATTCACTAAGTGTTTTTGTGAATAGGCTTAATAAACTAGCGCGTTTTACCATCAACGATTGCATCACTGCTTGCCATCAGGCGGGATTGCGGTCAAGCGCTAGTTTATAATTAACTAGCGGCCGCCAGCAACATCGTTCGCATTCTTTTTATTCCCCGCTCCAATTGGACGCAGCGTGATATTATATGTTATAAGCCTAAAGCCGTGCTGGACTAATGAGCTATTCAAGGCAAAAAGAATTTTTGACAAAAGTCGATTATTTTAATTACCAAATATATAATAAAGTCAAAAATGTCCAAGATTTGCTTGTGACATGTGAAAAGAACAGGAGAAAAAGAGACATAGTGATTAAAAGAGAGATAGTGATTAAAAGGGAAGTTAACTAGGGTTAGTTGCTGTTGGAGCATTTATTAGAATATTGTCTACACCGAATTTGCGTTAAGAGAAACTTTTTTATGAAATGGTTGCTACGTGACTATCTCCCCCGCTTGCGCAATAATAAATTGGTATTAATAATATTATCATCACCATCAACCTTTTTATCGTCCCACTGCTGGGCACAGGTCTCCTAATACAGAGAAGAATTGAGCGTAATTACCACGCTTGTTCAATGTGGGTTGGCGATTTCAGACTTAAAGTCCAGAGTCCAAGTTTCCCCAAGATGTTCATACCTATTCATTTACCTTTTAATCAGTCATTGGTGTCTAAGATATACTTAGTTAGAAAGTATATCAATAATTGTTAATTAAGTGCAAGATGAGGCTAACGCACCGTTGTAAACCTCATCCATACTAATATTATAAATGCGAAAGTAACTCTGTCTGTCTGTCTGTCTGTCTGTCTGTCTGTTACGCTTTCCCGCCTAAACCTCTCAACCGATTTTGATGAAATTTGGCACAGAGAATCTTTAGACCCTGAGAAAGAACATAGGCTACCTTTTATCCCGGAAAAATTTGATGCTCCTGAGGGAAATCTAAAAAGCGCGATATAACCGAACTCCACGCGGGCGAAGCCGCGGGCGGAAAGCTAGTAATTAATATATATTTGACGGCGCGCTGATGATGAAGATTAATAAGAAAGATCATAACTCGATGTAATCAATATTGTTATAGTCGACTCGATTCGAGTAATTTTCAAATATGAGCGGGTAACCCCGAATAGAGTAGTAGGCGTGATTTGAAAGGGTGGCGACTGTCATATTATTGACAGCTGCCGACGGAAAAGCACGTGCTCTAACCTATTAGCTCTTATCTGTTTTAATCTGAGATTATCATTGTAATCCCTTAATATTAAAGTGATCTAAGTGTCTGTACAGTAAAAATAATAAGAATCGAAAATCACACTATAGTTATTGTTCAACGTTTTCTCGAAATACCGCCCACGATGGATGTTCATGCGGATGAGAAGACAACTAAACTATCCGGAACCTTTGACCACGCCTTCCTGACGGTTTTTACCCTACATATTTATTTATTTATTGACGTATCGACAATTATTATTTAACTTAATAATAATACAAAAAGATACAAACATAGTGTACAATATGATGCGATAGACACAGCATACAAAAACCAAATGATGACTCAAATATAAAGTAACCTAATAGTATAGTAATAATGGTTGACTGGTAGAGAATGCCTAAGGCTTTAAGTCCGCCTCTGTACAATTTATGTGGGAAAGAATAAATAAATAAATAGTTATGCAAAGAAAAAAAATTAAAGTCAGCTATATTTGTAATGCTTATGTGTGAAATATAGCATCTGCTAACAAGTCCTTGCCGATTATCTGAATAAGTGAGCAAAATAAATGCGGGGCTATTGCTTGGGGCGATGGGCAAGCAATCTGCCACTATTATCTACGATTTATGGAGGAAGATAGCTCCATAGCCATTTCTATAGGACATTCAATAAGTGTTTATGGCAGTGTTCTTTATAATCTGTGACTGAAAATTAAAGTAAATAACAGACCTTCAGAGTAATTGCGTAACACACTATCATTCTTTCTTTCTTTTATGGCTTCGCACGGTTTGTGCATTTAGCCAATGTCACGTAATGAATTGTTCATGTCGAAAAAGACGGCCGCGTGACCCATCTTACTAGGGAGGTTTGAGACAAAGTCATGATGTGGCCACTATGCTGTGATATTTCACTGTTCTTTGTGAATTATTTACTGAATGCACTTTTTACTACATAAATTACGCACTTTTATTTAGGAAACAACACTACAAATAATTTTAAAAGTCCAATTAAAAATGAGGGTGACACTCAGCTTGACTTTCCCGCCCAAACTTCTAACACACTATCAGTAGCAATAGGTTTCATTTTGACAGTTCAACAATATCCATTGCGTTATTTACGCTGTTCAGCAGACATATTTTCGAACACATTAAGCAATGGACTAGCAACATGCTTCAAAATGATTCCAACTGATAGTAATAGTATGTTACGCAATTAGGGTGCTGGTCACATCATATTGGGATACAATATGTAATTAGGGTGAGGGATAGTTACAGCAGTAAAAGGTTCGTAGTCAAATGATATAAAATCAATTTTCTAGTTCAGTAAATTGTGATAGGAGGCATCATATCTCATGTCATGTGGATTTGAAGGAATAGAATATTATGGCATTTTCATAGAAAATATATTATGTTACTAGCTTTCCGCCCGCGGCTTCGCACGCGTGGAGTTCGGTTATATCGCGCTTTTTAGATTTCCCTCGGGAATATCAAATTTTTCCGGGATAAAAGGTAGCCTATGTTCTTTCTCGGGGTCTAAAGATTGTCTGTGCCAAATTTCATCAAAATCGGTTGAGAGGTTTAAGCGGGAAAGCGTAATAAACAGACAGACAGAGTTACTTTCGCATTTATAATATTAGTATGGATATTACTTGGTTCATCATTGTAGTGTATGCGTTTTATCATTGACCACAGACAACACTGTCACTGTCACTGTCAAACAGATAACACTGTCTCGAGCGCACCACGTCGGTCAGTCTTACGAGAGCCACGAGCGAGAGTAGACGTGTCGGTAGTTTGTCCGTTAAGTGCGTGTGCGAGCCTGTGATATTCAACGAAGTAAAGGTTTTACAAGTGGCGACGAGCAAAAAGGTATTTTGTTGAACAACAATAAAAAAAATAAAAGGGAAAAGGATACAAAACAGTGAGTAGTTTCACATTCCTTAAGTATTGGTACAAAATTTCTTTCTGTATACATAATTATATTAAATCATGGAGTAATTTATTATGGAACGCATAATGTAAACACATTAAAATGAACAGTCAGTTATTCTGTGAGGTTTTATATTCCGCGGAAGGCAAACATTGATAGTACGTATACTTCTGGTAGCCTCGAAACCCGGATAGATAAATAGGTATTGGAGGTACCTAATACTTACTGGCTAACTATATACAATAAGATTAATTGGGTACTTATTTGATACCATTTTAACCAAATTGTGAATGTTGGATAAATCGAATTGTGGGTACTTAACCTGTATGATACATACTGGTGTATAACGTCGAGCGCAACGTTTTTGTTCTTTAATAATTTTGGGAGTAGGTAGTTATCCGTGTTATCTGCTACGGGCCAGTGTTATTTGCAGAAGTACGTGTTTTTTACGCGTGTAAACCCGAGGTGCCTTGTACCTATGTATTTGTTATGATATGGAAGTATTCGTGGTACAAACTTGCGAAGGTGCCCAGCGAACGTTATATCGACGTCCGAGATGTCGTTGCTGCTGTTTTGCGTAGTCCTTTGACCCTCCATTGGAAGTATATCCACCGTTCTTGCAATTTATAAGTAGCTAGGTTTGAAGTTAAACTTTTGAACAATAGTTAAATTGAGATTAAATGTTGTACATATGTAGAAGTATGCCCAACTACAAACTTAGCATATACCCCACGTAAAATATACAGCTATCAAATAAATACATATTTTAATTTACGCGTGATGTTTGAACTTGGCCAACCAGGTATACAATCCACTCACTTGCGTAGTTTGCACAGTTTTACAGAATTTCAATTAATTGACGACACGGTTGGTGTAGTCGTTGAGCGATGGACTGCTGCGCTGCGTGTCGCGGGTTCGGTTCCCGCGTGGATCGGTTAGTTGGGAGGTGGTTCTGGCTCTGGCTGTTTGCGAGTGTGAGTTTGGGTGTTTTTGAGCGCGCCCGTGATACGGGAGTGGTTCCTGGTGTAGGAGCAAGGAAAAGAAAAATAAAATATTCGCAACACGGGCGTGATAAGTTCGATTACAAATGACCTCGCAATATACTTTGGTCAATGTTCTACATCGAACTGTGAATTTGAACAATCCGCACATCACATCTTATGGGAGTGTTTTCTTTGGCAGAATGAACGCAATATTATGTTGGATAGTGTACAAGTTACATCTGGAATTGTTTATTATACGGACCTTGTAGAAACTAGAACTAATTTCCGTGCGTTCAGGCGCTTTTGCCATACCTATTATTGGAATCAATTGTAACAAAACATACCTACTTAGGACCCATTAACTTAATCAAATTTTATTCCGTGGTGTTTGGCAATCTGGGCTTCTCCCAGTTGCAATAATGTCCCTTTGTGCCGATTGGCCTAGTTCTGTTCCGTCTCCTGCTTGTTATGGAGAGAAATGGAAAAAATATATTTTTTTCTTACTCCTCCGCTATTCTTTTCTGATTAATTTCGTTGCGGGACCCAAGACAGTTGAATCGTTTCTCCGGGACTCGTCGAGCTTCATTGCTCGGCGTTTTTCTGGCGGTCTCCACTGTTGATTCTGGCTTTCAGGAGTTGCAGTGGGTTGGGAACAGTGTGGCGGGTTTTGTCCCATTAAAAATATACTTCGGTAACTAGGTACTAACTCTGTATTAGCCATTGACTATTGCGGTACACTATACAATATACACATACCTAATTATGGTATATTTGTACCCATAGCTATGTATAAGCTATCCCCATGGAGCAATTATTTGCTCCATGGCTATCCCCCTATATACACATTTATCTGTATATTTTTTGAAGGTTATTTTATATTTTTTGAAGGTTATTTTAAAGAAAATGGTTGAATGTGATGGATGTCTTTCTCCAAGTCCCAGGACACACTAATGTGATAATTCCTAAAGATTTTTAGAAAGATAACTCTAAATATTAGACACCCTATGTAACTGCGCCCGGAAACGTATTATATGTTTTGCTTATTTACTTACTTTTAACTTCATTGTAATTTATAGTTTTGTGCCAAGTTTGTTCTCCTCGGTAAATGAGTCACCACCGTAGATTGACTGGTACACGGTGCCTAGGATATTAAGCCGGCCTGTTCCTCTTTGAGTAAGTAGATAAATTACAATATCAATACATAGTATAAAGCGGGGTCGCTTTCACTTTGTGTCCGTATGTATACTTGGATCTTTGAAGCTGCGCAGCGGATTTTGACGCGGTTTTTTTTAATGGATGGAGTGATTCTTAAGGAAGGTTTAGACTACCTTTTATCCCGGAAAAAATTGATATTCCCGAGGGAAATCCAAAAAGCGCGATATAACCGAACTCTACGCGGGCGAAGCCGCGGGCGGAAAGCTAGTTTATTAATAAACAATACCGAAATGAGTATTGATGTTAGTTCAAAAATATGGGAAGTTGTAGGAAAAACTGACACCATAGCAAAGGGCTTTGCTTGTATTAATATAGTTAGCCAGACAAGCAGACGCCAACCTTCCAGGGTAAACGCGAGAAGGCTTTAAAAAAACAAAACAGTATGTGTAGTTAGCTCCTATTTAGTTCTAGCACAAGAACGTAGGCTCAGATGACTTCAGTATTCAACAGTATTATACCGTTTATCTTAGACAGATAAATATAGTATTTTCATTTAAATACTTCCGTGGACCATCGTCGATCTTCACAGTGATCTGTCGTTTTCCACCCTTTATTCCAGCACAATGTCGTATGATTGAAATGACGATAATTTCATTACTGCAAAAGCGACTAAAGGGCGGCAGCAACCAGGTTAATTCATGTATTGACTGGGCGAGTTTGGCACAGTTTATCTTAGACAGATAAATATAGTATTTCCATTTAAATACTTCCGCGGACCATCGTCGATCTTCACAGTGACCTGTCGTTTTCCACCCTTTATTCCAGCACAATGTCGTATGATTGAAATGACGATGGTTTCATTACTGCAAAAGAGACTAAAGGGCGGCAGCAACCAGGTTAATTCATGTATTGGCTGGGCGAGTTTGGCATTAACATGTAAATTTAATGAAACTGGAAGTTAATTATTATTAGTTCATGAACAGATTCATTCATAACAAACGATTGTATTGGTATAAGAATAATTTGCTATTATACACTATTTGTGTTCTTTCTGGAACACGCTGATAATGTTGTGTGATCTTATGGCAGAGTTCTGTGAGACTTCCTTTACTATTAAAAGGCTTCCTTCCTGTTCACCCACAATACCTCCCCACAGTATAGCACAGTTACAATGGTAAAATATTGTGTTGTTTTGAGGATTGACTTTATTATCAGTGGTACGTGTCTGGTATTCTAATTTTAGTGTATTGTCCATATTTACGTGTGTACTAGTAGAGGGAGACTATTTCTTTCTTCATAACTGGATTTAAAAAGGATGGAAATTATCCGTAACTCCGTAACAGGTTACGGAACTGACGGATAATCTGGTGTAATTTCATATCCATATCCGGTGTCTGTGGTTGTTTACGTTATACGACTGCGAAGCATTGACTCTGAAAGAGGACACACGACGCTTGCAGGCTTTTGAAATGTGGTCAGCGCGTTCAAATGCCTCGAAAGTTGTTGCCCACCATAAAGAAACGCAAAATAGATTATCTCGGCCACGTGCTCCGACACGGTAGATATACGCTACTCTAACTCATTATGATGGGCAAGGTAGAAGGAAAAAGGCGCGCTGGATGAAACAGAAAGTCGTGGCTGCGTAACATCAGGGAGTGGACTGGCATTACTTCCGTCGAAGAACTGTTCCAACTCGCCATTGACAATATCGAGTACAAGAAGCTGATGGCCAACCTTCAGGATTGAAGAGGCACAGGAAGAAGAAGAAGAAGTGGTTGTCTGCGTGACTAGTGACATTTTGCGAAAGAGGGACCTGGTCACCTGGCCACTTTGGATTCGGAGGGGCGTGCGAGGGTACTGATTGGCGACCCTGATCCGTCGTCCCTGACCCGTCGTGCGGTGGGTTTTCGCCTTGCGTTGTTGACGCCGCTGCGGTCCGGACGAGGCGTTACGCCTCCTCTTTTGTGCCGCGTGCATCGAGGGACTGGAGCGGTTTGCCGGCGGCGATGTTTCCGTCGGACTGCGATTTGGGTTTCTTCGGGGCTGAAAAGGCCATGTCTAGTCATCATCAACCTTTTATAGTCCCACTGCTGGGCAAAGGTCTCCTCTCATACAGAGAAGGATTGAGCGTAATCACCACGCTTGCTCAATGCGGGTTGGCGATTTCAGACTTATAAAGTCCAGGTTTCCTCAAGATGTTTTCCTTGACCTTTAGTCATTTGTGTCCAAGATATATTTAGAAAGTACATATAACTTTAGAAAAGTTATATTGGTACTTGCCTAACCTGGAATCGAACCCGCATACTTATACTTGAGAACATACTTGCCGTGTTGAATGCTACCATAGAATTGGTAGATCGTGTCGAATGCTGCCATTAAATTGGTAGGTCATGCTAAATGCTGCCATTAAATTGGTAGGTCGTGTCAAATGCTGCCATTAAATTGGTAGGTCGTATCGAATGCTGCCATTAAATTGGTAGGCCGTGACGAATGCTGCCATTAAATTGGTAGGCCGTGTCGAATGCTGCCATTAAATTGGTAGGTCATGCTAAATGCTGCCATTAAATTGGTAGGTCGTGTCAAATGCTGCCATTAAATTGGTAGGTTGTGCCAAATGCTGCCATTAAATTGGTAGGTCATGCCAAATGCTGCCATTAAATTGGTAGGTCGTGTCAAATGCTGCCATTAAATTGGTAGATCGTATCGAATGCTGCCATTAAATTGGTAGGCCGTTAGGAATGCTGCCATTAAATTGGTAGGCCGTGTCGAATGCTGCCATTAAATTGGTAGGTCATGCTAAATGCCGCCATTAAATTGGTAGGTCGTGTCAAATGCTGCCATTAAATTGGTAGGTTGTGTCGAATGCTGCCATTAAATTGGTAGGTCATGCTAAACGCTGCCATTAAATTGGTAGGTCGTGTCAAATGCTGCCATTCAATTGGTAGGTCGTGTCGAATGCTGCCATTAAAGTAGTAGGCCATGTCGAATGCTGCCAATAAGTTAGTAGATTGTTGATATGAAAGTAGAATGCTTTCATATTGGAGCATTTTGTTATTTTTATAATATAAAGTCAAAGAATGTTTATACGAATATCTTATGATGTACAATACTACACCCCACTCGGTCACTGGTCAAACACCATCCGAATTTTTCTTCCAAAGATTAAATAGGGACAAAATTCCTTCATTAGAACGTCGAAGTAGAAATAATAATGATTCAAATGTGAGAGACAGAAATAAGAGTCAGAGAAAATTGTGAGTGATACAGTTTATGTATGTAAGAAAGAAATGGAGAAAACAAATAAATTGGCGCCAAACTTGGATCAGTCTCAGCATACTGTAGAGGGTGCTAATGGAGGAGATTGTGTTGTATGAATTTAAGAAACAGGACAGTCTTATAGATAGAGCATTATTTATTTGGAAAAAGTTGAAGGGGAATGGAAGCCAGTGATACCGGATGAGCAGTCGGTACACGGAAGTTCAAAGGAAAAAATAATAATGTTATATTTTGATTTGTTGGATTTAATCAGTTATTATCAATATAGTATTTATAGATTAAATTTTGTTAATTTGCTACCAAGTTGATATAATAAAATAAATAAATATAATAGGAAAGGGATGTAGTGTATGCGTTTTATCATTGACCACAGACAACACTGTCACTGTCACTGTCAAACAGATAACACTGTCTCGAGCGCACCACGTCGGTCAGTCTTACGAGAGCCACGAGCGAGAGTAGACGTGTCGGTAGTTTGTCCGTTAAGTGCGTGTGCGAGCCTGTGATATTCAACGAAGTAAAGGTTTTACAATCATCATCCTTTTTTTTTATCGTCCCACTGCTGGGCACCGCACAAGTCCCTCTCATACAGAGAAGGATTGAGCGAATCACCACGCTTGCTCAATGCGGGTTGGCGTTTTCAGACTTAAAGTTCAGGTTTCCTCAAGATGTTTCCTTTCACCTTTTAATCAGTCATTGATGTCCAAAACATACTTAGCTGCTGTTATCTTACTTGCTTGCCCCAACTAAAATATCGTCAACGCACCGCTCGCCCAGCGGCGCCTGAAGAAGCGCTGCGCGGGGGGGCCTGTCTCACTGTGCTCCTAGAACTATGATCTACCGTCAGCTGTGTGCGCTTAGTAACCACACTGCAACAATTTCTTCAATTTCTATTATATGTAATTAATAATTATCATACTTTTACAATACACAATACAATAAAAACTTTTTTTTTTTTTTTAGTAATTATAAACTAGTGCTTGACTGCAATCCCGCCTGATGGTAAGCAGTGGTGCAATCGTTGAGTGTAAAGCGCACTAGTTTATTAAGCCTATTCACTTAAAAAACTTCGGAATAGGAAGGATGACGGCAGTTGAGAGAGGTGATGCAATGTTAAACCCAAGACCAACACGACCAAACGATGCTGCGCTAGAGGGAGATTGATCTGGAGACTCTCCACGACCAAATTACCGAGACAATAACATTTGGCGCCTCGTACCCGCCACACATCGCAACACAACTGCTCAGACCCGTCCTCCGTACGGCTTCACCAGACATCATGCCGGAACACGACGAATCGCTTGGCGGCAAGACTTTGTCTGGTGGGTGGTAACTTCCTCTTTTTAACTACATTTAAATACATTCAAAATCATCAATAATAAAAACAAAGATTTCAAAATAAATAAAATAAAAAAATATATACGGGGAAGATTGAAGACTGGGATCAGACTGAAAACGTTCTAAAATTACGCAAATCGCCCCTCTTTTCTCCGCCTCAAGTATGCAATTATGGTTTCACGTAAACAACTAGACAACAATTTCCAATTTACTTGAAGGGAGTGTTTATTTTGGCTTGTGAGAGAAATTGGTGCGCGCTAACCTGTTTCCTGAATATAATAATAATTAGTACTTATCTGCTTGTGGTCTACCCACAATCACCCCCAATTTAAACAACTTATCAATGATTTTTACGTTTTAAGTGACGTTTAAACATCAAAAATTTATGGTGAAACTGTTAACATAACGTACGGTTTTTTGACGGGAAGGCTAAGGTGAATGTCACGCTCATTTTTCATTGGACTTTTAAATTATTTATAGTATCGTTTACTAAATAAAAGCGCGTGATTTATGTAGTAAATAAAAAAAAAGTGTGTGTGTTAGCTCTGACGCACGACTGGAGTTTACTCCTTAAGTACGAGAAAAAAAAAATATATATATTATTATTATTATTTTCAAAATTATTTATAAAATACTTAATAATTTTTTTTTTATTTTTTATGATAAAAAATAAAAAAAAAATATAAATGCATATTTATGAAAATTTTAACCAATTTTAAGAAAGTTGATAATAATTTTTTTTATAAACATTTTTTTTCAATTATTATAATTTTTTTTTTAAATATAACATTATCTTAATAAATAACAAAATATAGTTGTAAAAAGGTAATTATGCCACTTTTTTAGATCACAAAGGTGCGCACTAAAATAGTAACGCTTAGAATTCGTTACTCGTTAGTAGGTTTTACCCCTCGGATTTTTCTCATACCGGGCGCCTTATATATGAAAATCGATTCTTAAGGAGTAAACTCCAAAAGTGCATTCAGTGAATAATTCATAAAGAACATTGAAATATCGCAGCATAGTGACCACATCATGGCTTTACATCAAATCTCCTAGCAGTCGGCTCACGCGGCCGTTTTGTCAACTGTCATTGGCGATATTCGCCATTATTGTGAAATAATTTTATTAAAGAATTTCTATAATATGTTACACGTGTTATTGGCAAAATTGTGGTATCTAACCACAGAGGCCATTTAAGAGTTGAAGTAGTATTCACTCTAAAGAAAAGAAGAAAGAAGAACATTACAGTAAGGGTCAAAAGTGCATCACCACTTTTGAACTTTATTGCACTAACAATAAGTGTCAAAAGTGATACTCCACTTTTGACCCTTACTGTAAATATGTGCATAATCAGTCTATAAAATTTCCCACTGTTGGGACACCAGCTTCCTCTCGGTGAGAGGGAGTGGGCCGTTATCTACCACGCTGGCCCAGCGTGGGTTGGGTCTCCGAAGTTTTTGGCTCTAGGACATGCCGGTTTCCTCTCGATGTTATCCTTTGCCTTTTTGAGATCAGTTGATTAAATAATTTACACAAAGTAAAGCGCCGGATGTATGCCTATAGTTTTTACTCATCCTTATAAGAGTGTTGACAAACACGTGTTTCTTATGATTCTTTAGTTACTAAGGCATCATCGTATAATGCGACATGTACACAAAAGCATATATCTGCAGTGTCAGTTTAAGATAAATTGGAATAAGTTGGCCATTACGCCGGGCGTCCATCTATCATAGCTGTCGTGGCCCGCACAATAGCTGACAACACAATTTTTTTTATCGTATACCACAATAAATCTAACGTATACAACGAAAATCAATTAAAATTCTAAGCCTGATCTTATGATGTGGTTTATATCCACATTTTTAACATTCAGCATTTTTGAAAGGCAACTATTATATTTCATTAGTTAATGCAAGGTTAATTTAACATATGATGAGCATTTGATAAAAAGTGTTGATTATAATCTTAATGTACTGTTACTATATAATTAAATATTAATGTACTACTTATTTTTAAGAACTACAGTAACACCGTTTTATGTTAATAAAGCATTTTTCTAAACATACAGGATTTATGAAAGGCAACCGACAAAAGGCTCATCTCGGAGGAATCGCCTAGAAGGTATTGGAGATGTTCTTTAGATAGGTTAACATTTCATAGATAATTAAAACTTTACTAAAGTTGAAACTGTTTGACTACCTACAGATTCATATAGGTGTTCAAATAGTATCAATCTTAGTAAAGTGACCTTGCTCTTTGATGACGTGCACGCGACATTCAACGCAATCTAATATAAATTAAACATAAAAAAGAATCAGAATCTTTATTTGTAAACATAGCTTAAAGTGTGAGGTGTTACAGATAAATATTATACATCTGCTATGTTTTACCCAGAGGCGTACAAATATACATACTAATCGACATGTAAATACTATGTAAAGTTGACATAAATAAGTAGCAATGTAAAAGACAATATCAGGCACATGCATAAATATAACACACAACAAGAACATTTCTTGATAGGAAAACCGATAAAATTATTTAAAAGAGTTTTTTTCAACATACGGCTATATTAATTTATTACGTCTTTCGCTTCTTCGAAAAAATGTGACATATACCAACGCGCACTGGTCTCGTGTGTTGGAGAACGACTCTCACACAGGAGACCTGTGTTTCCCAGAAACGAAATGAAATGAAATCCATTTCATTTCTTCATTTTTCCAGAAATGGGAATATTGTATTCTGATTATGCCAGGTCTATAAGGTATGCGTGAATATGGTCTCCGCTTCAAAGCATTTCAAAAGATTCAACTTACGTCATCTGGTCACAATGATATTCGTCAGCCATACTGCAATAACTGGTCCCATTCAAGTGCAAAAGTTTCATCAATCATCGGCCATTGTGTGCACGAGTCGTAAGAGAAATGGCTCTCTAGCCCAACCACTTCGTAAAACCAGCGTTTCGGCTTTAACGTACCCATAAAATAGAAACAATATACTGTTAAACCAGAAAATAACAGTATTGTATTGGGAAGGCAGAAAAAAAACAATCAGGACTTGTACAAAAGTATGAAATACCTAGATTATATGCTATTGTGACTTGTCAACGTCTACGGTACATAGAAGACCAAGTAATTTTGCCCACAAAGAACTGTTAACGACTTATTTCTGGTGTGAGAATTCATTATTCACGATAGGGCGCTATGTAACACTTAGGGATCCAAAAATCGCGCTTATAGATTCATGCCATGGTGCAAAGCTCGTGGGTGTATTTATTGAGAGTTAAGGTATAACATTTCAAACATTTAAGACCTTTGGACTTTAACAAAGATATTGAAATACGAATATTGCTGTAACCAGAAAGTTCCAATTATAGTCTAGAATTTTTTTTTATCATAATAAAGGCAAGAGCACGTACATTTTGGGTTCGATAATAGTGTGTAAAAAGCAGTTCACTGTTCACCAACTAAACACGGTAATAACAAGCTGGCAGCATTATATCAATGTCCCAATGTAATTTGGATGATAAATACTCCAACATATTATTGCTACATAAACAGTTAACCATACAATTTCGTGGGATTGAAATCGCGAATAATCAGCGTATGATAAATTGGTTTGTCGCCGCCATTAGATATTCAGACATTCCATGGAAACTCCCATATGATCATCCATCAAAACTGTCGATATGCTTGACGCGGCCTTGACAATATTGTGTGCATTTGGGGTTAACTACACAATGGTTAAAATGGCTTGAGTAGATGTTTAAAATGTCTTTCTATCCATACTAATATTATAAATGCAAAAGTAACTCTGTCTGTCTGTCTGTGTGTCTGTTACGCTTTCCCGCTTAAACCTCTCAACCGATTTGAATGAAATTTGGCATAGACAATCTTTAGACCCTGAGAAAGGACATAGGCTACCTTTTATTGAAAAATTTTAAATTCGATCGAGGGAAATCTAAAAACCGCGATATAACCGAATTACTCGCGGACGAGAAGCTAGTGAGAAATAAATGCGTGTCATGTGGATTGTGGATTCATAATACAATTAACGTAAGTGAGTAGTAGGTAATTTAAATGGCTTATTATATCTATATTTAAAGCTTAATACTATAGTCAAGCACTAGTTTATAAAGTTTAAAAAGGTATTCCAACTGACAATCGTACGACCCAGTCGAGGTTTGTTAGGACACATATTCGAGTTCAATATGTTTAATCGCGCGAACCTACGATTGAGCATTCGCTTTCTATTAAGATGATGCCTTAAAAATCAGACCAAATTTTTACATGATTATAATTTAATATAAACGTATCTTGTTACCCTCAAGGTTCGTTAATATTAGGTACATAGCATCTTATCGATTCGTATATGGTGGACGTCTGTTATAGGACGCGTGGGATAGACGTACCAAAGACGTGCCCATGTCTCGCTTAGTCTGATTGGTAGCCGCAGATGTTTTGGGACCAAATTATGCAATATATAGCTACGATTATCTCTCTTAGATACACACAGTGGAAATTAGAGTTTGAGATCTGGGTGGACGCTGCCCATTTTATTACAAAACGAGCTCCAACATTATTATTCTTTATTACCTACATATTAATTCAATGTTTTTATCTCTTTCGACAAGTTCTTAATACAAAATTGACATGTTCTATTTTTTTGTAGTGTGGCACTAGTTATGACTTTTTGCCAATTTCAAGTAAAATAAAAATCTTTAAAAGTAAGTCTTTCTTTTTTTTATGGCTTCGCTCGGTTTGTGCATTTAGTCAATGTCTAGTAATGAATTATTCATGTCGAAAAAGACGGCCGCGCGAATCGTCTTACGAGGGAGGTTTGAGACAAAGTCATAATGTGCCCACTATGCTGCGATATTTCACTGTTCTTTATGAATTATTTACTGAATGCCCTTTTTACTACATAAATCACGCACTTTTATTTAGTAAACAATACTATGAATCATTTTAAAAGTCCAATGAGAAATACGTCTAAACACTCTGACGATGAGGTGGAGGCCATGCATGAGGACGTCAGTAGAGCCATACATTCCTCCAAAACCCACTACACCGTTGTCATGGGGGACTTTAACGCAAAACTGGGCATGCGAGAGGCGGACGAGACGAAAGTGGGGCAATTTGGAGTTGGAAATCGGAATCCCAGAGGTCAGATGCTAATGGATTTCATGGAAAGGGAAGGACTCTTTGCGATGAATTCTTTTTTCAGGAAACCATTGCACCGCAAGTGGACCTGGCTCAGCCCCGATGGTCAGACCAAAAACGAGATAGACTTCATAATGTCAACGAGAAGGCAAGTGTTCAACGATGTCTCTGTGATCCATGCGGTAAAAACCGGGAGTGATCACCGTATTGTTAGAGGCATCTTGAACCTCAACATTAGGCTCGAACGCTCTCGACTTATGAAGTCTACGCTCCGTCCAGCGTCAACACAACTCCAAAACCCCGAGAGCTTTCAGATCGAACTACAAAACCGCTTCGAATGCCTCGGTGAATGCGTAGATGTGGACGACTACAACAACAGGTTTGTGGAAACTCTCCAAACGGAAGGGTCTAAGTTCTACAAAACCCTCCGTTCAAAAAGACAGAAGAAGATCTCCGGTCCCACCCGCCGGCTAATGGAAGAAAGACGGGAGGTGATCTTAAAATCCCCTGATGACGCTTCGCGCATCAGATGCCTTAACAGACAGATCTCAAAGTCTCTGACTCGCGATATACGCCAATTTAATACAAATTGTATTAAAGAGGCTATCGAGCGGAACAAAGGCTCCAAAGTGTTCGCACGAGAATTGTCTGTTGGACAGAGTCTACTTGCGAAGCTGAAGACTGGGGATGGTAGGATCGTCACTTCCAAGCCCGAGCTTTTGGGTGAGATCGAGAAATTCTACGGAGAGTTATACACATCAACACACGCACCTGTTGTAAGCCTGGCTAATGATCCTAGAGCCAGACTAACCCGACACTACACCGACGATATCCCGGACGTCAGCCTGTACGAGATTGGCATGGCCCTGAAACAGCTCAAGAACGATAAGGCGGCTGGAGATGATGGAATTACGGCTGAGCTTCTGAAAGTGGGTGGCAAACCGGTTCTTAAAGCGCTTCAGAAGCTATTTAATTCCGTCATTCTTAAAGGCGAAACGCCTAAGGCGTGGCACAGGAGCGTGGTGGTTTTGTTTTTCAAAAAAGGTGACAATACCCTCCTGAAAAACTACAGACCGATATCCCTCCTGAGCCATGTCTACAAGCTGTTTTCTAGGGTCATCACGAATCGTCTCGCTCGCAGGTTTGACGACTTCCAGCCTCCCGAACAAGCAGGCTTCCGAAAAGGCTTTAGCACCATAGACCACATTCATACGCTGCGGCAAGTTATACAGAAGTCCGAGGAGTATAACAAACCACTATGCTTGGCGTTTGTGGACTATGAGAAGGCCTTCGATTCGATTGAGACTTGGGCGGTGCTACAGTCTCTCCAGCGGTGCCAAAATGACCATCGATACATTGAGGTGATAAAGTGTTTGTACAAAAACGCCACCATGTCAGTCCGTCTCCAGGATCAGGACTCGAAACCGATTCAACTGCAGCGTGGAGTGAGACAAGGAGATGTCATATCTCCTAAATTGTTCACTGCTGCGTTGGAAGATGTCTTCAAGCTCCTGGACTGGAAAGGACTTGGCATCAACATCAACGGCGAGTACATCACTAATCTCCGTTTCGCAGATGATATCGTGGTCATGGCTGAGACCCTGGAAGACTTGGGCAAAATGCTCAATGACCTCAGCAGAGCTTCCCAACAAGTGGGTCTAAAAATGAACATGGATAAGACGAAGATCATGTCGAACTCTCATGTCGCACCCACTCCAATTGTAGTTGGTTGCTCTGCACTCGAAGTTGTTGACGAGTATATATACCTGGGACAGAAAGTCCAACTAGGTAGGTCCAACTTCGAGAAAGAGGTGTCTCGGCGAATCCAGCTCGGTTGGGCAGCGTTCGGGAAGCTACGCTACATCTTCTCGTCGTCCAAGATACCACAGTGTCTCAAGACGAAAGTCTTTGACCAGTGTGTGTTGCCAGTGATGACTTACGGAACTGAAATGTGGTCGCTCACAATGGGCCTCATACGAAGGCTCAGAGTCACACAAAGGGCAATGGAAAGTGCTATGCTAGGAGTTTCTCTGCGTGATCGAATCAGAAATGAGGAGATCCGCAGAAGAACCAAAGTCACCGACATAGCTCTGCGAGTCGCTAAACTCAAGTGGCAGTGGGCAGGGCACATTGCTCGTAGAACCGATGGCCGATGGGGCAGCAAGGTTCTGGAGTGGCGGCCACGTACTGGAAGACGCAGCGTAGGGAGACCCCCAACAAGGTGGACCGATGACCTGGTGAAGGTCGCGGGAAGCCGATGGATGCGGGCAGCACAAGACCGGTCATCGTGGAAAGCCTTGGGGGAGGCCTTTGTCCAGCAGTGGACATCTATAGGCTGAGGAAGGAATGAGAAATAAGCGTGACACTCAGCTTGACTTTCCCGCCAAAACTCCTAATAAGAACTTGCCACTCTTTCGAAATTTGAATTTTAAAAAGGCTCAATGGTTTAAACACTACATACACATACAATACTACACTTGGATCTGCAGCTAAACCTTGCAATGTAACAAGGCTGTAAGTTTGTTGTCTTAAATTCAAGTCTAGAATGATACGATAAACATTCCAATTTTAAATCCTAGGTCAGTTTCACATTATACTATGCATGAAGAGAGTGACAAGAATTTCGAAAGTCCTCAGGACAACAATGGCTTTTTATAACGAACAGTAAGTTGCGCAGAGGTACTTACCCTATGTAAGAGCATGTTATAGTACCCTCATTGTGTGACGAGGTGACACCGTCCCTATTGTGTACGAAAGGACGTTTCTTGGGAATATCTGGATACATGTATACCATGTAATGATGTACTTACATTAGTCGTATTTGTAATAGATAGTGTAATGGGATAGTACTTAGATGAAAGCATGTCGGGTTTGTTTTCACGTAGGTATGGTTGAGATGACACGTCGTTGAGGTGCGGCTTCTTACATAGGTATAGTAACTTTGAGGGGATTGTTTATCCATACAGAGAAGCTATTATATACGCTACTGTATAAGTCTCTGAGACGGCTGCGGACCTTTTTTTCTACAGCCACTAAAACTGCGCTTGCACAATCACTTTTACTTCCCATTCTTGACTATGCAGATGTCAGTTATCCATATCTTACTGAGGCACAACTAGATCAACTTGAGCGGCTTCAAAACTTTTGCATAAGATTTATATTTGGCCTGCGCAAATATGATCAGATATCTGAATTTCGTACAAAGCTTAAGTGGCTTCCCTTACGTCTTCGCCGGAATTCTCATATCCTAGTTCAGCTCTACAGCATTCTGTTTAATCCTAAAACCCCCTCTTATCTTAAAGAACGTTTCAAGTTCTTTCATGACACATATACATAATAGATATGCACTTCTGTGACAAACTCACCGTGTAAACTTAGGAGAAGTGAGTATGGAGTGAGCTGTCATTTTAAGTAATGCTAGAGATTGACACTATTGACAGCTAACTTAATCTCCCTAATCACAGTGTGATTTATATAGAATCTAAAGGCAACTTTCTTAACGTCTTCATCGATTTATTGCGGTATGAAGCTTAATTTTGAGATTTTAATAAGGATTTTATTAAAAGATGTTCTTAAAAAAACATTTTGATTGTTGATGTGTCACAGAGAACCTACTTACCGCTTGAAAAGGCGACTTGTGCCCACTTGCACTACACATCATTAAGCCAAAAATATCGTGGCGGAAAAACAGCGGCCAAGTACTTATACTTGGGCCAAAAGCGATTAGCGTTATACATATTTTCCTATTAGACCCAGAGAATCCTGTGACCGAGTCTGCCTGATAGTTGAGACTTAACAATGTATTCCTTGGTTAAACAACCCTTGTTCTGTGTAACATAGTGGCCACAATTCACCCTTATTATTTTCGCAGATGTCGGCGTCTCCCGATGAATAATGCGACAGAAAACTTCCTCGAAGCTAGCAAGTTACGTAAGTATCCAAAAATTATTACACAACTCTAGATACAAAAAGAAATATTCTTTGTTTTAAAATTTATTTTGTAGTGTTTATGTGGTTGGCATTTGTGGCTTTCAATATGCTTTAAAATAAAGAAAAAGAAAATACCTACTTTTCTTAAAAAAAAAATATACTTCTGTTGTAGTTATAATGTGTAGAAGATTTTGAAAATAGGACATAACGAATTTAAAAGGATATAGTATGGTGAATGTTTATTAGATTAATTTAAAAACAACTTGGAGTCGTATTCAGAAGAACAAGGAAAACGGTATCATCAAGACTTCGTGAACTGAGAAAGAAGTTATCAGGGCCAATACACACGAAAACATGATGGGGGAGTACTTTTGGTATTTGGTGAGAAATGACACTGATGAACATGAAAGAAAGAGTCCAATTTTAATTTTTTTCTACTATTTTACAATTTGATAGGGCATAAAAAATATACATATGGAAATATTTCTTTTTTAAAAACAAAAATTAAATTTACCTATATATTTTCTAAAATATTGATCAACCATTATCGTGGATATAAAAGCAAAAAACTTTGACTGGCAATTTTTTTATTGTTTATATTATGCATTGATCTACCGATATTCCATTCTTTCTTATCAAATTCAAAAATCATGTTGACAGTGTTGTTATCAAAGAAAGATAGAAATTACACAAAGTTATGGTCCGAGGTAATTTATCTGTGGAAAAAAAAGAAATAAAGTGTTTTTTTTTTCTGGTTGGACAGGATTGGGTTTTTAGAATAGGCCCTAACTCTATTTTAATAATTATTTATTCATGAAATGATTATCTACTACGCACTTAGTACTCTGTTTATGTACTAATACTTTATTTTTTACATACAAAATAAACCCAACATTGTAAAGGCAAATTCAAAATAACATTAACGAAACAAAATTTCAGCGCTTAGCTCAAAAAGAACCTTAATGCGGGATTGACAGTTGACAGCGGGTAAAAGGCGGGAAAAAAATAACCTAAAAAGTAATTTTCTCGAGCAAATTGAGAATTCGTTTCTAGAGAGGAAACATTATAGTGAAGTGTCCTCTACGATCACAGTATTACGTAACAACACGAAAATTAAAGAGCGTTTTATCTGAACCGTATTCGTTGGGAAACGTATCTCGTTATGTGCGATGGAAATAAATTGGAACAGACTATTTGGCGAACACTTGGTTCGCTCCCGATCTGCTTCGATTCAATTTGCCCCAAATTTAATTGCAATTGAAATGGTTGAGTGTAACGAAATCCGCTCGTGGAGATTATCCTTTACGTACTACGATTAAAAGGTCAGGTAATTTATTTTAATAAGTGTTTAATTCCCTAAAGTGACTGAAAACGATTATTTTATTTTGTGATTACGTTACACAGTAAGTGGGTTTTCGGCGGCGCGGTTTATGATAGTGTAAGATTCATATTTCAGAGTTTACAGTTTAAATCGATCCTTTAAATATTCTCAACTTCGTTATTTCAAACTGCTCTTTATCTTTGTTGAAATGATTTGTAGTGCGTAAAGTAGATTGAAAAAACATTTGTGTAAAAGTCTTTTTCTACGATCATTTGGTAATTTTTTCAATAGTACTCATTCCTGCCAAGTCGTGTTACAATGACCATTTCCTCACGGGTAAACCGTACTACAATGAAACTTTTAAATTTTTTTTATGGTTATGACATCAAAAAATTAATATACAGTATGTTAACTAACATAGGGCGTTCCCGTTAACCCGAAGTAGTATAGCATACATACATGCTAAAAAAAATATTTCCATTCGAAAACAAAATGTTTTAAAATGTTTTCCAATAAGAAAATATTCAATAAAAATTTTAAATTGACATACAGTAAAAGAAACACACTGTACACGCGAACATGAAAGACGGCAACGTCGCAATTTATTTATACATGACGACTACTATTTTGATTTAAAACAGGAGGTTTCAAATTTATTTCCAATTAGATTTTTTTTTCGGATTTTTTTATGCTTATTTTTCTATGCTGATATTTTTATTTTAATCTATTAATGATATATATTAACGAGTTTAAGGGAACGCCCTCTGTTATTTAACATACTGTATGATTATACCAAAAAGCGCGCGTATTTGCGTCACGACTAAACATGCAATGTTATTAGGCTGTATGGATCAATTGAATTTGCCTTTCATTTGTGGGATTATAACAACATTGCGCACACTGTTGTTAACTTTTATCTGCATTGATTATTAATTTAATAATTGCAATGATTATTTCAAGATCGTAGAAAAAGTTTTGTATGCCATGACTGTCGCAAACAGCTATTGTAATAATACTCGTGCTGATCTAGTGTGCCACGAAGCGAAGCTGAGTGAAACTATCACTCATGTTACAATAGCTATCATTGCTGGACAGTGGCATAAATAACTATTGTATCCCAATATGGTGTGACCAGCACCCTAATTGCGTAACACACTATTACTATCAATTGGAATCATTTTGAAGCATATTGCTGGTCTATTGCTTTACATGTTCGAAAAATTTGTTTGCTCAACAGCGTAACAATGCAATGAATGTTGTTGAGCTGTGAAAGTGAAACCTATTGCTACTGATAGTTGGTTACGCAATTACCCTGCGGTTTGTAAAAGACATGCTGAAAATTAGTTTTGGAATATATTGCCGGTACATTCATATACCTATGTTAAGATTACATACTTATCCATACTAATGTTATAAATGCGAAAGTAACTCTGTCTGTCTGTCTGTCTATCTGTCTGTCTGTATGTCTGTCTGTCTGTCTGTTACGCTTTCCCGCTTAAACCTCTCAACCAATTTTGATGAAATTTGGCACAGACAATCTTTAGACCCTGAGAAAGAACATAGGCTACCTTTTATCCTGGGAAAATTTGATGTTCCTGAGGGAAATCTAAAAAGCGCGATATAACCGAACTCCACGCGAGCGAAGCCGCGGGCGGAAAGCTAGTGTTATTATAAACTCTCAGGACAGGATAATTACTTTTTTTTTGGGACAAAACCCGCCACACATTTCCCACCCACTGCAATTCCTTGAAGCCAGAATCAACAGTGGAGACCGCCAGAAAAACGCCGAGCAATGAAGCTCGACGAGTCCCGGAGAAACGATTCAAATGTCTTGGGTCCCGCAACGAAATTAATCAGAAAAGAATATCGGGGAGTAAGAAAAGAAAAAAGAGATTTTTCCACTTCCCTCCTGTATAATTTCTTACTTTATTTCAAACCTGTTGAAAAAGTTTCTAGACATGGGTCTCTTCTATTGCACGCCATTCTACTCATATGACGGACACTTTGATTCAGCTGCTACCAGCAATCTTGCAAAGGTTGTCGCTCCACTTCATATGAGGGCGAGGTTACGCTTACCGATTCACTATCCCTACTCGAGAATATGCTTACCCCAACGCTCATCGGCTACCAAACAAATATTGACAATACACAAAATAGAAGTTCATTTTAATATTCACCATTTATTACGAAGTTGCAGACATGACAAAAAACCATTAATTTAAAGTGTCAACGGACGAATCAGTAAGTAAACTCAAAATTCGTTCGACATTTACGTCACAAATATTCTGAGGCCCAATGACAGCAGCTGTCAATAGTGACGAAGGTGCACCGAATATTGGACCAGAGTACTATAGGGTTCGATAATAGGTCAAAGTTGACCCCCGTATTACCATGCAGACATTGTGAAGACCGTTCTCAGAGGGTTATACCATCTATGTCAACGCGCTGAATTAGATTTGAAAATCGAATATCATCGTCTTGTCCCAGCTGCGTTCTGTCACTGTGAAAAAAATGAGAAAAACTAAATTCTAATAATTTAGTTTTTCTCATTTTCCCGCCCCATTTCAAAAAACTATGATTAATAAAAGTAAAATATTTTAGAAATTAACACTGTTACGAAATTTTCAGTTACCAGTTACAAAAACGCATTTTTGACAATACGAATAAAAATAACTTACCAGGTAGGTATAGAAAGCGGTGGGTGTACATAAAAAATCGTTACACGTATCTCACATCAAGGCTCATAGATAAAGGAAGCCATAGAAAGGAAAGAATAAAACCTTTTTGTACAATTCCGTAGGCACGCACCCTCGTTTCGGAGATACCTGACTTCATTCTACTCGTTCAATTTGATCGAGATGAAAGATAGGTCAAGCTAAATTTTTAAGGTGTTACTCGGGTCAGTGTGTTTAGGCCTTGTACCTTGTGTCTGAGCATGCGTTTCGAACAACGGGTGAAACAATATGACAATGATGATCTCAGAAGCACCGAAGCCTGGCTTTGTAGACCGTTCATGGGAACAGATTTGCCCCGTATGGGTAGCATAGGATGTTAATGTATACAGCATCCACCAGTGTGGCTACCATGAGTTTTCATTACGAGACTCGATCGTCGATATCGACCGCGTTTAACTGATCGATTGGCCCGGTTCAAGGTTGTAAGAACTCTCAACCAATGAGAGCGCCAAACGCGCTCGATATCGAGGATCGAGTCTCGTAATGAAAACTCATGGTAGCCACACAGTACCCTAATTTCTTAACACACCATTACTATCAGTTGGAATCATTTTGAAGCTTATTGTTATTTCATTGCTGCCTATGTTCGCACATGTATCTGCCCAATAACGTAAATAACGCAATGAATGTTGTTGAACTATCAAAATGAAACCCATTGCTACCGATAGTGTGTTACGCAATTACCCTACTGGGCATAGTAAGTAAGTCACACTTAGTCACACATAATTACCCTGCAGACAGGTGTATGTAACCCAACTGTATGGAACGGCTGATAATTATTTCGTGAACATTGTGTTGGTCCTATAGAAAAAGTTGTTTAGTTCGATGGACCACCTTTCTGCTACACGCTGTTAATGAATACTAAACCACAGTACATAATAGTACAAGTATCTAATCTAAACTAACAATATAAAGGCAAATGATTTGATTTAGACCAAACCTATGTATATGGTGCACCATCATCACAATCGGCATTTGTACATCACATCAGTAGGCCTAGTATGAGTTTTCATTACGAGACTCGATCGTCGATATCGAGCGCGTTTGACTCATCGATTGGGCCTCTTCAAGGTTGTAAGAACTCTCAACCAATGAGTGCGCCAAACGCGCTCGAAATCGACGATCGAGTCTCGTAATGAAAACTCATACTAGGCCTACTGAGTGTGCTTGTATGCTTTCGTGGGGTGGTGAACAGATCATAGGGTACTTTTAACTTCATTGATGCAGGTGAAATGGCGAGGTGCAGTTAGTAAGAAATACATTATGAAATAACTATTGTGCCGTTGTCGGTATTCTGTGGCGGAAACAAAACCGAACTTTTCCCAAGGCTCATTGTCCTGTTGTATGTGTATATATTCTATATTTAGTAGGTACTAATAAACATGTTCTCTCATTTAGTACGGTTTTGTACAGGTTTCGTGAACAAAGGGGACAACACTTGGCTGACGTTACGCGATGACAAAAAAGTTTACATCCGCTGTCTGTATCGTGACAACACGCGAACGAAGGAAGGTCTAAACAGGTATGTTTCTTGTCACTTGGTTATCTTTATTTTAGAGTAATATGTGTTATGTTGGATGATATGTTGAGCACAATTTTAATGGTCATCGTTTTTCGCAATCAGCCTTAATTAATTAAGCTGCCTCTCTTATTATTGTATTTCTTATAGGCCCATTAGAAATAATAAGATAAGATTCGATAGGTTCAAAATAAACCTAAAATTTTAATGTATAGACAAATTCCCTCATGTAATTTTTGACTTGCAAATATTTAATACATGAAGTAGGTATGTAGTAACAACTTACAGTAATATGCTAAAACCGTAGTTTGATAAAGGCACAAAAAAATATTACGATAAATTTGCTAAGTGGTAGTTCTGAGAACATTTTTGTTCATGAACTCGCCGAAAGAATAAAAAGTATGGGTTATCAAATCTTTTTTTCAAAATTAAACGCATTTTTACAAGGCCCGAGTTATTTTGTTAACCAGATGAATAGGTAATGAGTTTATAAGTAGTGTTCTTGATAAAACACTAAAAATTTTGCAGAACTGAATTGCTAACTTCATAAACAACAACGTTGACCAAAAAGCATTGATTAAAAAAAAGACCTTTATCTGTTTTGTTTTCCTATTTGACCCCGCTCGCTCCCGCTGCTTTTTATACTAGACACGGCAGTTTGTTTACCTAACCAGCGTTTTCTTTTGCTCCCCGTAGAGTTCGTAACAGAAAATCGAATATATCAAATGTTTTCTTTTTTTTTATGTAAGTCTGATGAATAAAAATCTGTTCAATAAATAAAAGTTGTTGTTTATGATGTTAAAAATCCATCTGAAAGGCTGTCATCATTTAGCAATAACCCTGTATCGATGGCGCTATGATGATGATGATGGCGCTATACACCGAGGAATTTTTTTTAGTCGTATAACAAATATAGCTCATTTCATCTATCCCATGTCTATGAAACATTAGAAAAAATTATAAAATAAGAATAAAACCTTTTTGAAAATTGAAAAAAAAAGAACAAAATATATTGTTAATTTTTGTAGGGTGAATGAATTCTAGTAAAGACTTTTGCGCTCTATTCCGCGTGCCCTTTGAAAATTGGACGCAAAACACGGCCTTTTTCTAATATTTAGTAGTTATTGGAAAAATGAAGCGGGTTGTGTTTGAGCCTGGATAAAATTAAAAAATAAACAATTTTTTTTAATAATTATAAACTAGTGCTTGACTGCATCTCGCCTGATGGTAAGCAGTGATGCAATCGTTGATGGTAAAGCGCACTAGTTTATTAAGCCTATTCACTTAAAAAACTTAGGAATAGGAAGGATGACGGCAGTTGAGCGAGGTGGTGCAATGTAAAACCCAACACCAACACTACCAGACGATGCTGCGCTAGAGGGCATTAAGTAAACATTCAAAGAAATCGTAGCAATATCTAGATTGTACGTCTTGTCAAAATAAAACGTTGGTAAAATCAACATTGATTTACCGAAAAGAATAATTATTTAGACAGTCTGTATATTCAATTGAAGCAAGCCTCCATTTTCATTGGGGCAACCAAATTATAATAGTTTATTAATATTCTTTATATACGAACTGCGAGTCCTTATATTATATTCTTGTCAATATTTTACTTGAAAGCCTATTTTATTAAGACTAACTTTGTCGTTTACAGAGCAACTTTGGCCATTAACGTCACCAAAATCCTATCAGCGGAGACTCAAAATATTGGTAAGTTAACATTTTGGTACAAACTTGGCTGAAATATCGCTATATCATCATCGCACGGCCTTAGCTAGAGTTCCAACATGGAAAACATCTTTTAACTTTATTTCCCCCAAGTTTCAGCAAAGTGAAAATTCTGATTTACCGTTTATCAGCTCGGTCTGAGTTTTCTTTGCGAATTTCGCAAACATTGACTGCCTTTTTGTTTATAGGGTGATTTAGTTTTTATGTAGAATAAATTTCAATTACTGCCGACCGTCGATGTAATAAGCTCTGTCTGAGTCGGCAGGTTTTTCAATGCGGTCACAAGCACAATACGATAAATTACCGGCCTAATTCGATCCACTGCTCGTAATGTGGGTTCATCAAACATCTTGTTTGTGCGACATAAAGTACAATAGAGGGGCAACGTCGACCCGCCCGTGGCATTAGCGACGTACCCGCAATTTCGCTCCACTTTGTCTCCATTGCTTGCTGTCTCCACGGTCACGGAACAAATGAGAGATGAAAATGGTACAGGGACGTTTCTTTTCAGACTTAGGACGGTCGCCAATATCATTAGTTACACGATACGATACAACAGGCTTTAGAAATCCTTATAGGGGACCGCAATCGTTGATTAAACCAGTTATTTCGGTTAGATCGAACAAAGAATTAATTACAAGAAGCCCTAGATAAGGTTTTAATTAAAAGTAAAAAAAGAACATAACGACGCCGCATTTTCTGGTTAATTATTCATAGTAATTATAGGGCTTGCAAATTCTTATCTCACATAACACGTAAAAATAGAAACGTAAACGTAACATTCAACCCGTATGATTATGAGTTTCCCTAGTTTTCAAAGGGAAAGATATTGCGCTCCGTTCTCGTATTTGAGGAACAAGAGTGTAATTCCCCGAGGTTTTGTCTTGCGGCAACACATCCTACAAATGAAAAGATGCCGACATTCAAAGCGAGCATGTGCATTTTTAAATTCTCGCTGTGGCCGGTTCGGGGAAAAAACTCACGTGGGTTTGTAACTAATGGACTTTTTAAACGTGTTCCGTTTCTTTCATTCGTTCTTGTATTTATATTGAAGCGTACGCTGTGCATTCCGATCACGCGGCGCTACTTACAAAGTATTGTGTCGCGTAGATTCAGTAACGATTAGTTTTAATTTCGCGCCCGGGACACTGAGACTATTCTGTGCTCGACTGAGTCGTTGTTCTCTTGTGAGATTTATTGCTAAAGTTTACTGCAGCGAAGCTTGTTTTAAAATGGTGTGTACTTATTGCATTGCTCGGACTTCAACGGGTGTATAATACCTTGTTTGTCGTTCCGAATGCTTTGTTCGGTAGTTCATAGCTCGACAAAATTAGGAAGTCTCTCTAGGTTATTGTAAAAGTCACGTAGGGTAATTATTTAGTCTTATTCACGGACTGTGTTTAATAGATACTACAGTCACAGTTTGTGTATGTATTTAAGAACAGCAGAGACAGCGCAGTTTTCCACAAGCCCGTGAAGCTTTGAGGGGATGAGACATTGCGATTCATTCTCGCATTTAAAAGCAAGACTGTAATTTCACAGGCCTTTGTCTCGAGCCCGCGTGGGACGTCGGCTTGCAGGAAAATATGCGCATTCAAAATGGATTTTTATCGCTTTTGAAGTGGTAGGCTTTAGCTGTGTAGTCTGTTCTGAATATTTTAACGATCTGTACAAAGTTGTTCCGGGAAAATGTGTGTATTTGTCCTTGGAAGAATTAAAAACCGGCCAAGTTCGAGTCAGACCTGTGCACGAAAGGGTTCTGTATCTTTTTCTATACAAAATACATTCTAAGTACATGTTGTTATAGCGGCAACAGACATAGGTATTAGAACTGTGAAAGGTTCAACTGGCTAGCTATTATTGTTTATGAGATACAGCTTGGTGACAGACAAACATACAGACGGTTTAGTATTGCAGCCCCTAATATAAAACTCCACCGGAAAACCTAATAATGGGTTTTCTACTAGGCTATGGTATAAATCGATTACTGTCTCGAGTTCTTAGTGTTTACCTAAGTATAATTTACGAGCTAACATGTTCCTTAATAGGCGGTATTATACTCGTTAAGAGGGAACTCGAGTGGTAATTTCTCTATACAAACGTATTTCGCTGTTTTCTTCGTGGATAATGCTTTTAGAGGATTTTCTTTTTCTACAAGTTTACACCGTGATTATACTTGCCTTTATCATTTAATTTTTTCCGAAACTTAATAAAAGAAATACGATACTTCAAATTCGCGAAAAATATATCCTATTTTACCGTGATGTTCAGATGACTATTAGACAAACGTGATAATTTTTTGACAAAAAAGAAAATAATAGAAGCATAGGTATACTTTTTCCCTAAATTTTGATATAAAACAATTCAGATCTGTCATGTTTTGAAAAAGAAAACAGCGGAATACGAAACGTCTTTCGGTCTACGTTTTTGTAGGTAAAATCAGCCTAAGCTGCAACTGTCCTTTTCGCACTTTACCGGGAGAGGTTGGAAGCAGCGCGATGGCACTAGTTTCTTTAAATACCTATTTTCCAAATTCCTCTTCACTAGAGTCCCCTCTTAAGTAAATAAACTCAAACCTGATAACTTCGACAATACCTTCCGTATCTCAAAGGTTTAATTAGCTGAGTTCGCAGGGAACAACTCTTAAAGTTTCGAAATAATCTGCCTCTTGCCGAATTGATGGTCAGTTCTACCTCTATGCAGATCCATCGGTTGTTAGCTTAGGACGACACACTTTATGTAGATGTGTAAGTACTCCAAAACATTGTAAGACAGGGACTTGTTTGGACTAATTACATTCGAGAAGCAGGAGAGAAGAATATTTACATGACGCGGTATTCAAATGTGACAAGCTTAAACATTCTCCTCGACAAAAGCTTACAGGTACTAATTGCTAGATTCTCACGTGACACGCTTGTATATTATATTACGTCACAAATACTTTATGCAACGTGTGGCCTTATTCGCTGTGAGCGCATGACTAGGTCACTGTACTCGTGGAAAGTTCACAGTATTGATTTTATTGCGCCCGCCCGAAAATATAAATGGAATCTGGCGTACAGAACTGGCCATTGATTAAATAGCCATGAATAGGTATGGCGCCGACACGTATCTACATCCGGACATCAATTATTCAGACGAGGTGCAACGCTATCCTGAGTACACAGGAGTAAAGTAATCCGCCGGGTGTAATGCGCCCTCGCGGCCTCGCCAAATTGAATTACATAACTTGATGAAATTCCCCACGTGTGTAAACGAGGCGGTGTTTGATGTTTTAAATGTAATTGATTTACAATTCAGTGCAAACAGTAGTTAGCTAGATTGCTTTCGATTAATTCAAAATCTTCCTTTTCACAGATTTCGTCGAGTTGGTGGAGATGAAGAAAGGGTTTGAGTGTGAAACTTTGCTGAAATGCAGACTTATAGACTCCAGTCCACCGTAAGTCAATCACAAATTCTCGTAAAAAAAATCTAGACTAGTATTTGACCGCCATTCCGCCCGATAGGGGCGGGATCGCGGCCAAATACTAGTCTATATCATTAATATTTTTTTTTTTTTTTTTTAGAAAACAGTTATGTAATCGTTGTTAGTAAAGTGCGCTAGTTTATTAAGAGCCTATTCAACCTAACCTTTTTTTTATTTTATTTATAGTATTGAAGTGCTCGCACATAAAATTACGGACTCTGTCTGGCATTTGTTTTGTGAAAGGATAAAGTTTATATTTCCGCCGCAAGTTTACGAGGAAAATTTGCAAAGAGTACTTAATAATGCGAAAATTTTCAAGATGTCGGAACCACGTGGCGAAAAAGTTTGAACCTAATTTTGTACGATATAGACCACACAATATAGTTGCGCGGAGTCGTCGCGACATCGTCGTTACGTAATTATTAGACGCCCGACGCCGTGGGACGTCGACCCCGGCTCGACTTTGACCCACTTCTTACTCTAATTTTCGCGTCTCAACCCCGTAGACAACTTTATCTATATCTCTATAACTTGTGATAACTACTGGGAACCCGCGTGTGGAGTGGAGAGGGAATTCATTAATATTCTGAATGTGTGTAACATATACGAAATAATTGTGTACATGTGCCTTTGTGACACTCCGGTTAATTTAAAATGTATCGACACGCGCTTCCACATTTAACGACGACCCACATCCTGCACAAATATTTTGGCAACATCAGCTTCAACTAAAAGTTTATATCCAATGCAATGTTTTCTTTCCATTATCTATGATTTGGAAGGTTTTCCAGAAGGGCTGAATAAAACAACACTAGGCGGCGGACGAAAAGGTTCTATTTTCATATTTTCTTGAAAACGGATCGCGTCATGTTATTTTTTAAGTAGCAGACAGTAAATATTTAATTTTACTTGTTTGTTAGGCACTTATATTTACTCAAAGGCATAATGCGTGCCTTTTAGCTTATTACGCAGGCGGCTAATATTTTATTTTTACTTACGCAAAGTTTTTGTAAGCTAAGTAAAAAGAATGTGCTTTTAGTACAATACTGCTGTTTTTGAAAGCAATAGGTACCTGAAAAGAAATTAATTGCTGCTCTGTATTAAGAATAATTTGTATTCATAAACCAGCAGTGTCAAATGTACCTCCTTATACAAATGAATGTGGAACGCCTTATAAAAAGTAAGAATGGAACAACAAAAAACAAATACAAGAAGACACTCTAACTTAGCTCGTACCTAAGTTGGTGTAAAACACGGATTTCCTATACTTCTTCATTCTTCCGAATAAAATCACAATAAAAGTTCGTCGTCAAGTAACGGGGCCGGGCCGTCGTCTTCAAACTTTGTCAAATTGAAATGTTCGTCTGAAACTTGCTTTATTTACATATTCGCACTCACAACAGCCTATTAAAAGTAATCAGAGTTGGTTCTTTCTATAGATAGGACTTCCTTACACTTGGGATTCCACCAATATTCATTTTTGTCGTCAGTCCATACCATCATTCATTTTTGTTAAGTTCGCATACACTGTTCTCTGTAAAGGCCTACAGGAATTAATTTTCAGAACCACCTCGGTCATTGTAGGTCATCTCGCCACCTTTTCTTGGGTCCGCATCGGAATTTTGGGATACTTAAATGAATATTCCAATTGTTATTATGAATGATTTAAATTGTTTGCTGGAAATATTTGGACGGATAATGTTTATAAGTAATGTTTATTGGTTCTTTTTCGTTAATGAAAATACATCTGCAATCTGCAAAAGGTGGTACTCCGCAAAAATCCTACCCTTTTGCGGAGCCTTTCATACATATAAAATACAATAAACCCTACCCCAATCGTGTCGTGTCTACTCGATTAGCAGTGGCCGAGCGATCTGAAATTCCGAAAAAAAAGCATTAAGTCTACCTTTGTACCTTTTTTGTCTAACAAAAGTTTAAACAATTAAGTACCGTTATGTTACTATTATTCCGGATTTCATTTTCTGACGTTCAGCTGGTTCAGTAATATGTACTTAATGTCGCCTAATTGTTATCCCACTCACTGATGGGCAAAGGCCTCCCCTTTTTTCTTCCAAACCTCCCTGTCTGTCCTATTTCTGACCAAGCTGGCCCTGCGAACGTTACTAGATCGTCACACCACATTCACTGTGGTCTACCGCGGTGGCGGTGACCTCCCTCAGTCATCCATTGACTGACGATCTTTTCCCATCTCTTGGGGTGCATTCGCGAGACTTGTCCAGCTCACTCCCATTTCTGGCTGTTTTTTACTCCAACATCCGCTACATGAGTCATGGAGTGCAGCGTGGTGTTTCTAACACGATCTAATCTATACTTTTAATGCCCATTATGCTGCACTCCGTTGTCCCTTGCCATATGAGTACTTGAGTTTGAACTTCTGTTGACCAACTTTGTGTACCCACAACGTTGGTCACTTACTTGAATAACAGAAGTCCAACTCAAGATTTGCCAATGGGCAATAGAGGGCAGCATTATTAACCAACGGTACACTTACGGTAGTAGGTGAGAACGGGCATAATGCACATGTCGATGAGTTTTAGTGAAATTGAAATAGGAACGCATCCTTTCATTTGCTTTTTAAGGGTCCAATAGGTGTTTCAAGCACTTTGGATTCGTTTTCGACTTTCTTTCTTGTCTGTTCTTGAAAAACCCTATCTGGCCCAAGTATGTGTACCTACTCATCCACATATTACTACCCATGTCCATCTATATTATGTACTTAATTATTTTCGAACAAAAAGAGACTGACATAACGCCTTAGTAGGCTACTTTTGACATGCTAATTTTCGACATTCACGCATGCTAAACCGCGGGCAGTAACTAGTCAATTATTTCCCGCATTTTACAGCTCCAATTTAATAACAACAACTATCAATAGTATCAAGTGTCTTTTCCCGATAAATTCACTGGTATCAGAGGAATTTAATATTGCGGGGATAGCAATCGAATTCAGGTCGAATGAACAGATTGCACCGTCATCCCATTCTCTAAAAATTTGATCGAATCGAAATTACATTTTGATTTACGATACATTGTACCTGCGTGGGATGTATGCATTTAACGGTGAAATTGATAGATGTCAGGTATTTTGAAATATAACGGTACATATTTATGGTACCTACATACACACCTCGTATTAGTTTACCTATCAAAATCAAAAGTCATATATTCAAATTAGGCTGATAATCAGCACTTTTTAAACGTCAAACTATACTAATATATAAAGCTGAAGAGTTTGTTTGTATGTTTATTTGTTTGTTCGCGCTAATCTCGGGAACTACTGTTTGAAACTACGATTTAAAAAAATATTTTTGCGTTGGATAGCCCATTAATCCAGGAAGGCTTTAGGCTATATAACATCACGCTGCGACCAATAGGAGCGGAGCATAACTAACTCCACGCGAACGAAGTCGCTGGCGGCTGCTAGTATTACATAAGACAGTCCCCCAAAACGCTCACCCATCGACACTTCCTAGTGCTTTCGCTGGGAAGAAGTGGCGGAACATACTTCCCGGAAGCAAAGCTGTCTGTTCATTTTAAAAAAATACACATGACTTTATACAATACCAAGTTGATTATAAATTTCTAATATCTGTAAACACACCTACTACGATACATGAGTAATTTATAGTATGGGACGCAATTAAGAAAAAAAAACAACTCCAAAAAATTCCATTTCTAAAGATAGAAAAGAAAATAAAGAAAACACGTTTATTTACGATAAACATGACGCAAAAAAAAGAATACCAAAAAATAATAAGTTCGGGGAAAACCTACAGGTGCGACATGGAGATGGCTAACGATCTCTTACAAGCTCGGCACAGAAAATACACAAATAAAACAATATAGCATTATATCCGAAAACATCTTCATATCCGCGAGAACGTTTTTCTTTCGCCCGTCCTTCAGATGTGCTCTGCAGGTCGCATATGTAAAACCTTCTCAAGTCCCTTCCCCACTCCACCAATTTCTACGTGGTGCGGTTTTGGAATTCACTACCGCCTGACATTAGGGACTACCAAACTGTTGCAGTTTTTGAAAGAGTAAAATAACACTATCCACTTTATAATAGTTGTTTTTATCTTGAATACCTTGACATTTATTTTAGAAGCTTGTATGTTTGTTGTATGTATGTAACATACATACTTACATTTTGATAATTGTTTTTGATTTTCATCCCTATTATCGTTAATTTTCCACACCCTGTGTTCGTGTCCTATCGCAGATATGGTCGAAGAGATTTTTTATGAAATAGGCATCACCTATGTATGTATATTTATATTATCTATTTAGACATATATGTATGTATATTGTAGTGTAGCCATGTATATTGCTGTTCGTCATGTTTCGTTTAGAGACGTAAAACCCTACTGTAATCTGATGACTTCAATAAATAAATTGAGAAGTCTCTAATGGACTATACAAAAGACTATACCTTCAAATCATTAATTTACTATGCCATGGTATATTACTCAGGGAATCCAAAAGTAGATTGTAGCTTATTACACTAGAAAAAAGTATCTATTCATATATTTTATGTTCTATAGGATGCATTTTGGTGAGTGTACGAGGAAATTGCATTTTGGTGAGTGTGCGAGGAAATTGCATTTTGGTGAGAGTGCGAGGAAATTGCATGATTTAATTCCCCCATCTCCGTTACACCATCGGATGACCTGTCGTCGTACGTTCTTAACACCACTACGATCCGGACGAAGCGTTTCACTTCCTCTTTCATACCGCTGACTGGTACAATTTGCTACCGGCGGTGTTTCCGTCGGACTACAATTTGAGTGTCTTCAAGGCTAGAGTGAATAGGCTCTTAATAAACTAGCGCGCTTTACCATCAATAATTGCATCACTTCTTACAATCAGGCGGGATTGCGTTCAAGCACTAGTTTATAATTTATAAAAAAAGGATATAAATATCTGTCTCAGTCATACATAGAAATTAATTAAGACCGCGCGAAATTTTTTCTGTACGTTTATTATACATATTATGTAGGTAAGCAATTAGTAGAGGTTTCAAGTAAAAGGCCAGCTCGGGGAAAATAATTTCAGTTCGTTATTCAGTCCCCAGTGGGTGTAATTGGTAGGCTCTTGTGTCCCACCCGGTAGGGCGATGTGGTTGTACATCAAACAAAACGGTCTAAATTACAGCCTTTTAATTTTCGACAATTAATAAATTGAATGGCTTTTCTTTGTGGAAGAGCCGGCTCTGTGTCGCCAGTAGGGGTGCAATATATACCATTGTTGTAGACATGTGTTTGGTACTGTGTTCGTATCCGTGTGTGTGTATTTCTCTCGTTACATTTTATTGTTCGGAAAGTTGTTGATTTCTTTTTATTTTGTAAGATTGTAATACGTCTTATTTAATGATGATGCTTTTTTTCTTACTAAACCCATTTTACTTTGTACCAATATTATATTATCTATCTGTAGTATTTTAACCGACTTCAAAAAGGAGGAGGTTACTCAATTCGACCGTATATATATTATGCTTTTTTTATGTTGTTCGCGGTTAACTTCGTCGTTTATGAACCGATTTTGATAATTCATTTTTGTTAGAAAGAAGATATTTCCAAGGAGGTCCCATGATAAGGATATCAGGATCTGATGATGGAAGACCAGAGAATTCAAGGGGAACTTTCAAAAATCGTAGGGGCGACCAGTGCCTTTCTAAGTATTTTCATTAAGTTTTTTAAAGCACTACAGTTTAATAAAGGTCTGGAGTAGATCTGATGATGGAGCCGGGAGACAGTCGAAGGAACTCCTCAAAAAGCTTGATTAATTTGTATTGCTAAGAACTTTACACCTAGATGGATTGTGACTGTACTCCTCTACGGTTTACAGTAACTATTTTGTGTTTGGACTTAATTCATTTATATTGATGAGAATGTTGCACCCATTGGGTTAAAATAATGGTCTGCAGTAAATCTGATAATGAAGACCATAGGCAGTCGGGGGAATTAAAGTAAACAAAAATTACGTCGTTTCCCAACAAAATTTGCGTCATCTTCCAGTCAGACCGGATGCAACTGAATCCATAGTACTTTTCACAACTAAAAAGTGTAAAATAAAAACTTTAAAAAAAAAAAAAAACAACCGACTTCCAAAAACCACTACATAGTGAAAAATAATTAATTTCCGAAGTTGGTGTCAAAAACGAATATATAAAAACCAATCTGAAATTATTTTTTTTAGTATGGAAGAAAATGTTTCTGTGACCCTAAATAAATTGGGATAAACTTATCCCAATTTATTTAGGGTTATTATAATGTCTAAGGATCTAAGTTCAAAGGTATGTGTATAACAGTAGGTTTATAAATTTGTGAATTAACAAGTATTAAAGTTTCGCCCGAGATAAGTTAAAGAATTGGTGTCAAGACACTTAATTAAACATTTACCTAACTAAATTTAAAACCCAATTTAAAGCCGTATTGTTTGCCCACAGATACAGTAACGCCATTCGGCACCACATTACTAAATCAAGCCGAGGCAAGTTGGCATGTGACGTGCTGAAGTTCCGCCCGCCCGACATCCAACAAGACACTGGTATGTACTATTGTAATTGTATTTGTTTAACTTCATTTTATATCATTTTTGATTTACATTACATATTAAGAAGTCTTCCCTTGACAGCCTCGGTGGCATAGCGGTAGCGAACGCGGCCGTTGCGCAAGGAGGCGCGGGTTAGATCCCCGCACAGTGCTTATATTTGTATGCATGAATATGAATATTTGCACTGGTCTGGTCGTGCCTCGGAAAGCACGTTAAGCCGTTGGTCTCGGTTGCCATACGAACATCTAGTGGCAGTCGTTGCGAGTTGTTGGAGCCCCCAAAAGTCTAACAATTGGTCTAACTGCAATGCTTCGATATTGCCTTCGGGTTGTGGAGGTCAGACGGCAATCGCTTCACGGAAAATGTCGAAGTTTAGCCAAAATTAGCAGTTAGACTGGTAAAGCGGACCCCAGACTCCAAAGCTGAAAAAGCTGCGGATGCGACTGGGATTAACGCTGAGATGATGATGATGATGATTAAGAAGTCTTCCCTTAGACAAAGAAACGCCTGCAGTTGAAGCCTTTGTTCCTTTTCTTTCGTTAAAAATAGGTAAGCAACAATACGAAAAAAAAAAACGAATGAAAAGAAAATGCGATTAATTGTGAGTGTGCGTGAGTGTTATGTACTTTAGTAATGTTACGGAAAGAGCAGAATGGAAGGTAATAGTTTGAGGTTTTTGCCTCGTTAAAGATATGAGATTAATAAAATTAAGATCGATGTAAAAGATTATTTAGTCACCAAGTATGTTAACGACGCTGTCTACCTGTGTCTTTTCAAGGCATGTTACGTTTCGTGGGCCTTATTTTTATTAGAAATGAAGGAAACCTATCTAAAAAAAGTATAAGTAGGTTTTATTTTTTTAAATAAAGTACAAAGATAAATAGAGTGCTTGCTACATAAGATTTATATTTTATTAAGATATTGTAAGTGACAGTGCTGTTCCATTTATTTTTGTTAAATAAATTGGATAGTATCTCGACTATGTTTTGTTTGTTGACTGTAATTTCAATTTCAAAATTAGTGTCGAAAGACAGCCGCTGGTTCAACATTAAAGCATTCATAATGCTTTTAAATGTCCCTGTCTTTGATTACATAGACGCCTGAGAGATACCAATAAAGCGTTTCGCCTCCTCCTTTATACCGCGTACATCGTGGGACTGGAACAATTTGCCAGCGGCGGTGTTTCCGTCGGACTACAATTAGAGTGTCTTCAAGGCTAGAGTGAATAGGCTCTTAATAAACTAGTGCGCTTTACCATCAACGATTGCGTCACTGCTTACCATCAGGCGGGATTGCGGTCAAGCGCTAGTTTATAACTTATATATAAAAAAAAAAATCATATGTTTAGTTTTTAATGTATAAATAATCCATATAATCCACAACTCCAATAAACAAAATTGGCGATGAAAAAGGGATATAAACAAAAGCTCCTGGAGCAGATATCATAATAATACCATAATAGCATGACCCGGGGGCTTACCATTTACTTTACACAGTACTATCAAACTCCCACAGTACCTACTAAACAAAAACAAGGTTTTGTTCACAAAAATATATTCCCTTCTCCATACGTAAAGTGTCTTGGGTGAATACTTAAATATATTTTATGTTAGACGCCATATAAATGAAGGTGATACATACACATATAAAAAGCAGAGTGCGAGGTCGCCTGAGATAAAGGTATTTTCACACAAAAGAAGTTATTTACTTTTACGAGAGCACCCTTAATATTTCTTGAATCATTCCCGCTTTCGTGTCTGAGAAATATACTAGGTAATTTATATATCTACTGCTTATTTTGTGTGTACAGTGGATCTAATTCGGCTCACCTGCTGCCGTAATCATATTATGTAATCATATCATAGCGGTATTATCATTCATTGTTATGATTTGGGTCTTATACGCCGGGATCACGAGAGGCAATGATTAAGGCCGATTCTGCCCTGAAATGGGATAGCCTAATCTCGCGGGTCAACGAAAAGGGTAGTGTTTGATATGAAATTCTTCTCTGTACCTATTTTTGGGTGCTTTTTAACCACATTTAAGTGTGCCTATGAAGATTTCGTGTGTCGACACTGTCCCAGTAATAAGAAGACCCAGATTATTTTAATAAAAACCATTTCGACCAGCTTTTACGGTCTGCTATAAAACAAACATAAATCCCTTTGTAATAAAATTCAATTTGAGCGGGACGCATTAACGACGATATATAAAGAAAACTAGGGTATAAAATCAAACTTTAAGGGCAACATTAATTCCTTACATTTGTACATTTTATTTACTCTGTTGTGGTAGAAAGATTAGCCAGTATGGATAGCCGCTATCCTACAATCGCGAATTATTTGAAAAAAGTGTAAAAAAGTATGAATTTTATTTACTTGAAAATAACTTAAATTCCTACACAGTAAAATTCAGTTTACCTTACAATTTCAACATCTATATCTATACTAATATTATAAATCGGAAAGTGAGTTTGTTTGTTTGTTTTTTTGTTCCGCTTTCACCACGCTGTAACTTTTGAACCGATTGGTCTGAAATTTTGCAGACGTAAAGTTAGAAGTCCGGATTAAATAATAGGGTACTTATTATCCCGGAAAACATTGATATTCCCGAGGGAAATCTAAAATGAGCGATATAACTGAATACCACGCGGGCAAAGCCGCGGGCGGAAAGCTAGATTTTTATAATTTTTTGAGTAGTGAAATCAACCTATTTGTCATTTAAATAAAGTTGATATTCATTTAGCTTGTGATAGGGTGGGGCTGTGTAGCACTGCGTACTTTTACTGTAGCTAGATTGTGCCTATTATACTTCAGAAAGTATTACCATTCGGGAATACACTCGTAATAACGCATAATAACAGTTTTTCATTTATCCGACTGCTTCTTATTAATACTAATTATAAATGCTTATATAAAACTCTATATTTATATGTAGCCTGTATCAGATGTGAATTAAATTAGTACAAGGTTGACCTGGGTTAAGACTTTGAATACTTTTTTTTTTATCCCAGTAACATGTACGTTCCCTTGGGATAGTTTGCGACATCCACGTGAAACAAGCCGCGGGCAAAAGCTACCAATTTATATAATATACCTATAGATATATAATAAACCGGGCAATGCCAACATAATGTTTACAGTGAAATGAAATGTTTATATTTCGTCAAGGCGATGTGAATGATTTATTGGTTTCTTGTGTCCTGTGGGACCATCATGATACGTATAACAAAAGAGCACAAGCTGAGTTATGATGTAAGGTATATTTTATTATTTACGTACTAACAGTGAAATGCTTAGTAAATGTCATAAATAATTATTAATTATTTATCTTACTAATTACTAGTTTTCTCAAATATAGTTCGAAATATAAAAAACTGTCTATGGTCTCAAAAGACGATGGTTCAAAACATTCTAGAGAAAAATTAAATGGGAAACTTTTTAAATGCGGGAAGTATTTGAAAGAGTTTCCATTTTTTTTTTTATTTTGTAAAATGTTGTAACTCGAACTTAAGCTCTTATAAAGAATATTAACAAAAAAGTGCTAAACCTGTTCTGTTTCTCAAGTAATGCGCTTACTAAGGAATAACGATTAAACGCTAACGCTTAACGCTTACTAACGATTGCGTCACTGCTTACCATCAGGCAGGATTGCGGACAAGCGCTAGTTTATAATACGTAAAAAAAAAAAAAGAATACTATAGGTATCTATACAACATTATTTTCACAGCGTCATCATCATCACAGCGTTAATCCCAGTTGCATCCGAAGCTTTTCAGCTTTGGAGTCTGGGGTCCGCATTTACAAGTCTAACTGCTCATTTGGCTATACTTCGATATTTTCCGTGAAGCGACTGCCGTCCGACCTCCACAACCCGAAGGCGACATCGAAGCATTGCAGCTAGACCAATTGTTAGACTTTTGAGGGCTCCAACAACCCGTAACGACTGCCACTAGATGTTCGTATGGCAACCGGGTCCAACGGCTTAACGTGCTTTCCGAGGCACGACCAGACCAGTGCAAATATTCATATTCATGCATACAAATATTTGCACTGCGCGGGGATCGAACCCGCGCCTCCTTGCGCAGCGGCCGCGTCCGATACCGCTACGCCACGGAGGTCTTGTCGACAGTCGAGTAGCGGTAGCGAACGCGGCCGCTGCGCAAGGAGACGCGGGTTCAATCCCCGCACAGTGCAAATATTTGTGCGCATGAATATGAATATTTACACTGGTCTGGTCGTGCCTCGGAAAGTACGTTAAGCCGTTGGTCCCGGTTGCCATACGGATATCTAATGGCAGTCGTTACGCGTTGTTGAGTCCTCAAAAGTCCAACAATTGGTCTAACTGCAATGCTTCGATATCGCCTTTGGGTTGTGGAGGTCAGACGGCAGTCGCTTCACGGAAAATATCGAAGTATAGCCAAATGAGCAGTTAGACTGGTAAAGCGGACCCCAGACTCCAAAGCTGAAAAGGTTCAGATGTGACTGGGATTAACGCTGAGACGATGATGAACGTTGTATATTGTAAACGAATACTGTATTTATAATACTAAATATTTTCATTTTAATTCTGAATTAAAACTGAAGTAGTGAACATCCCTAAAGTTTATTATAAAGATGCGATTCCACCAGTGTGCTGAACTGTGCGGCACAGCAATGCACATTGTGCGACACAAATGTTTATTCTGGTCGACTCACTAAAGCAAACAATAACAAATTGTGCGCAAAAATTCTAGGAATGTTCGCGCACATCTGTATACTTTTGTGCGCGCACACATGAAGGCAGTGGACTCGCGTCGACGCGTACAAACTTGTTGTTCGCGAACTCAGTCTTGCTTCCGCCATCGGAGAGAAAACATTTATTTGTGCGCGTACATTGTTAATTAAATTATAATTAACCAAGTTAAATATGGATTGGACGAATGATAAAATGATAAAATTTATTCAAGCTATTGAAACTTATCCTGTACTGTGGGAGTCACAGTGATAAATAAAAACAAAAAACATGACGCCACTCAAGAGTTGGGGCAAAGTTTCAATTGTGACTTGACTGAGGTAATGAGGAAATGGAAAATTATTTTGGCTCAATACAGAAGAGAAAAAAGAAAATCATGAATTCCAGCACTACGTTTTCCTGACCGTCCATATTAACTACTGAACTGTCTTCGGCAGAAATTCTAAGTGAACATGTTCACGCACAAATGTGCTGAACTGTGCGCTTACAAAAGTTACGCACAGCCTTACCAGTGGAGATGGAAGCCAAATGCGATACCAGCTTCGAACCTGCACAGCTGGAGTTTAGCACAAAATGTTTGTAAACAAATGTGCTACACACTTTTTTGGTGGAATCATACCTTAACATCAACATTATAAATTCATTCAAGAACATACGAACCCATTTTAAAATTTTGCACCACCAACAACATAGAAATGCTAGACGGACTCTAAAAACTATTACGAAGCGTACTGCAAGCCAACAGTTAGGAATTATAGTCGTGGTCTCATAATAAGACAGACTATAAATATGAATGTTAGCCGCGAGGGGTGAGGACCGCAGATGATAACAGGGCAGGAGTAGATAACTTAGTGCATTTGTTACTCTACTGTCGTGGTTTATCATAAGATATTGCTCCAGGGTTAGTTTTTCAAATGAAGAAAAGTCTGCCACTAAATATATATAACGAAGTGTTTAAACAGAATTGCTTACTGTTATGAGATGGTTGTCTCGTTAGTCTAGCTGTCAGAAGAGAGAAGCGGGAGGTTTGATTAACATCAAACCCATTACCTCAAGCTTCGTCCACACCTAACCAAAGTGTTATTGGGTCCTTTCGTCGGAAATTTCTCAGTAGCAGCCAGGAGTCTGAATTTGCGCCTCATTAATCCCACCCCTTATGCCATTGGCCTTCTGGCAAAATGCAGGTTTGTTTACATTTCTGCTTATCATTTCGGGGATTACAGGCGTGTTGTTATGTTATCGTTATCAAATTCAGTCTAGGAAGTTTGGAATAAGTTATGCTGGAGTGTAACTCCAGCTTCTATAGACGGATTTACAAAATTCTTTTTAATGAATAACTGAGCCTCAGGCTTCATCATTGTCATCATCATTTTAGCCGAAAGACGTCCACTGCTGGACATAGGTCTCCCCCAAGGTTCTCCACGATGACCGGTCCTGCGCCTCCCGCATCCAGCGGCTTCCCGCGACCTTCACCAGGTCGTCGGTCCACCTTGCCGGGGGCCTACCCACGCTACGTCTTCCGGTGCGTGGTTGCCACTCGAGAACCCGTCGGCCCCATCGGGTATCGGTCCTACGGGCAATGTGTCCAGTCCACTGCCACTTTAGTGTTGCAATTCTTCGGGCTATGTCGGTTACTCTCGTTCATCTGCGGATCTCCTCATTCCTGATTCGATCGCGCAGTGAAACCCCAAGCATAGCCCTCTCCATTGCCCTTTGAGTGACTTTGAGCCTTCTTATAAGGCCCATTGTTAGTGACCACGTCTCAATTCCATAAGTCATCACTGGCAACACACACTGGTCGAAGACTTTTGTCTTGAGACACTGCGGTATTTCGGACGAGAAGATTTTGCGTAGCTTCCCGAAAGCAGCCCAGCCGAGTTGGATTCGACGACTGACCTCTTTCGCGAAGTTGGACCTCAGGGGTTGTCTCGTATAAATTTTACTAACTTTTCTATGTAAAAAAAATAAAAAAATAATAATGCAAGCTCAATAAATACTTTTGAGTTTACATTATTATTATTTAGTTTTTCTTGGTGATGTATTTTGTGTATATAACTTCTTATCACAGATATTAATATAGCAAATAGTGTTATATCAATTTGTGTGTGGCTAGTTACAACTAAAAAGTAAAAATAAAACCGTTTTAATTTAAAAAAAAACAACCTACGTCCAAAAAAGGTCTGTCTTTTTACGATACGTTACTTTTGGAACAGACACTAATAAATTGATACTAAAATACAGTAAAGAAAAAAAACTAAAGAAAATAAATAAGTAAAATAAAGTATAGTCGAGTTTATTTCTTTAGATTGGATCGATCGTTTCAAAAAAATATCCGTTCTATAATATCTCCTTGGAAACTAACTAATCAATGGCTTGCCCTTTGGTTGGATATTTGTGTGGGTAGCAACCTGTCTCTATGTTGATATACGAGCCTGTTTTTGTAATAATAATAAGTCATATTGAATATTTTTACTTGGGTCGCAATGTTGTCAACAAGTTGGAAGTGGACTCAGCGATCATTGTGTAGACAGTCGCAACATTTATGGCTTAATAGCCTAGAGGCTCGACCGACACCGGAGGAGCTCTCGTTGGGTAGCTGGATGAACGATGGGAGGTTTGATTCAGAAAGTGGTACTTTTGGTCACAGGTTGCCTTGTTAGAAGGTCTCCTCTCTAGAGCCCTGACCGCTGGTTAGCTTGTACATTGTTCTCGGTAAGGGTAGGTTACTATATACATAAAAAAACAGATATGGTTTATTTTAAATATTTTATGTAGGTATGTACATTATTATACATTACATACATCAACACTAATATATAAAGCTGAAGAGTTTGTTTGTATGTTTGTTTGTTTGTTTGTTTGTTCGCGCTAATCTCGGGAAATACTGGTCCGATTTGAAAAATTATTTTTGCGTTGGATAGCCCATTAATCCAGGAAGGCTTTAGGCTATATATCATCACGCTGCGATCAATAGGAGCTGAGCATAACTAATTCCACGCGAACGAAGTCGCTGGCGGCCGCTAGTTATTAATGAAACCTGCTAATATTATAAATGCGAAAGTTTGGAAGTATAAATGGATGTTTGTTACTCTTTCATGCAAAAACTACTAAACGGATTTACATTAAATTACGCACACAGATAGTTTATTATCTGGAATAATATATAGAATACTTTTTATTACGATATTCCCGTGAGAACGAAACTTACGTGGGTGAAACCTCGGGGAGCAGCTAGTACATACTTCTATAACATCGCTGTTAACAAATAAAAATTAATATGTCTACCCATTTTCCACCACATCTACCAATCCCGTTCTAAGTATATCTTAGACACCAATGACTGAAGGTGAAGGAAAACATCTTGAGGAAACCTGGGCTTTAAGTGTGAAATCGCCAACCCGCATTGAGCAAGCGTGGTGATTACGCTCATTCCTTCTCTGTATGAGAGGAGACCTGTGCCCAGCAGTGGGACGATAAAAAGGTTGATGATGATGTGATGATGATGAGATGATGATGATGTCTACCCATTACGAAATGGATTTCCCAGTATATTTGATAGGGATAAGGCGCACTATATACCAAAGCCCGGCTTATGTTGAAAATAGCATGTCGGCAACCTTCGCTCGCGCGTGTTGCCCGCCGACATGTCGGCGGCTTGCCGGCGGCACTCAGCTGCCCGGCGACATTTCAGCTATAGTGTCGTGCTAGTATTTTAACTACCAAATAAGTTTCTGATGTCGAGCCGCCGACATGCCCCCGGCAAAGTTTAACGACTGCAATGACTGAAGCCGCCAACATAGCCCGCCGGCAAAATGTTGCCGACATATGCCGTCGGGCCGGCTTTGGTGTTTAGAGCGCTTTATAATAACTAGGAAACCACCAAAAATAATCTGAGTGACTAAATGTTGTTAAATTTATGCAAATAATCTAATTATAGTCAGACAATTTACTCTTATGTGTATGTAGTGTTTATGCGCTAAATTAGTTGCAAGCTGAAACGTTTTGATTTGATTGTAGTTATTACAACAGCAGTTAAAATATCAACAATTAGATTAGCGTTGTGAAATAGAATAACCTTCATGATTTGGCGATACTTTGATACACACACGTCACCTTAAGTTCGCTTTTAAGTCTTACTTAACTTTCTCGATTTTTGTGAAATTTTGCTGAAAATTTTTGTGCTGTTTTCGTTTCCATTTTATTTTATTTTAAGAATTGACGGCCTATATGACATATTAGGGACTTCTGAAGATTCATCAAATTTTGTCCCATATTGATTTGAACCTTTTTTACTTCTGACCGAGTCGAGCCCTATCGCTTTTTATAAATTATTCTGGTTTTGTATCGCCAAAAAAGGCGCAATCTCATTAGGTTCAGGAGGCTCGCCTTGCTCCACCGAGAAGGCCGGACCCTCCCGTCTCAGTGTGAGGCGATGCGTCACGGAATGGGAGGTTGGGAAAATTGAGCTCCAAGCCAAGTCCCATGCTAACCCAAAGCGCGATGCTACACCACCAGTTCCAGCCACACTGGAGACGCGGCGATCATCTGGTGAGCCGGCGGGGTCACCAAAAGAACCAGAGTTGAGGCAACCTAGTCACAGTGGCGAGGGATTGCCTGAATAAGCCAAGATGCATTTAGGCAACTTTCGCAATCTCAAAACTGAGATGAAGACTGGAGTTCTCTATGAACTCTAGAACGAGAGAGACTCTATGAACTCTTACTGTGCCCGGGCCCGCGGTCGCGCCTGCGGCTACATTCGTGACGGTCGTGAAAAGGTTCTTGAGAAGCTTAGGATGGCGGTCGACGCTAGAAACGAAGGCACTAGGGTGGAGCGGCTGCGCAAGTTGAGAGACCAGAAAGTGGTGTTAGGACTTAAGATCAAGGAGGATATGACGAGGGTGACGGAGAGGCTTCGAAGGGCGGGCAACCTGGTGGTGAAAGAGGTGAAGAACAAGGACCCTCTTATCATCATCAGTACGTCCTCTACCGCTACACGGATGCAGAGTTACTGCAGTCCCTGCAGCGACAAAACACTCACCTGGTTGGGGACAAACCTGCAAGGGATCTAAGGTTGGGCGTAAAGTACCGTCGCAAGACGAGGAACCCTCATATGTGCCACGTGATCCGGCAGGTGTCCCCTCCTGAGAGGCAGAGGCTGACGATGGCGGGTCGAGTGCTAGGATCAGTCCCCACTGGTGCAATGCACTCGCTGCCTGTGCTTTAGACACAGTCGGAAGCTGTGCGGGAGTTCCGCCGACCTCTGCATCCACTGCGGAGATCTCCACATGCAGGCGGATTGCCCATTGTGGCTAGCATTGAAGGCCCCAAGGTGCCACAACTGACTGACAGCCAAGCTGGACATGACCGACCATAACGCCTTCGATAGCGCGTGCCCAGTTCGCGTCAAATGGGATGCATTCGCGCGCCTGTGGGTGATGTATTGCTAAGGTGGAGCCTGCATTACGGGGCTTTAGAAATCGCAACGGTATTAACGCAACAGGAGAATATTGGAGCCAATTTCACAAGAAATTGCACTAATTAAAACTGACTCCAAAACAACCACTTCCCAGGGTCTCAAAATTACAATACCATATTGATTGCACAGTTAGCGCAATGGTTAAGCTATTTACTGCTGCACTGCGTGTCGCGGGTTCGATTCCCACGCTCAGAACAAATACAAATACATATTTGTTCTGGGTCTGGATGTTTGTGAATTTGAGTTTTATATGTTTGTAAAACGCACCCACGATACAGGGGATATTCCTAGTGTGTGGGAGGATGCTTTTTTCTTTTTTTAATAAATAACGTTGTGGTTCGAAGAACTCGCTCAAGCTGGCAAAGGTACTAAAGGCAACGGTTGGTCTGGTATGACTGTCTCGAAAATGGGGAAAATTGAATCTAAACATTATCATTTTTAAATTAAATTTTCTAAAAAGTGTGGGATAAGATATTATAAACTCGTCAAATTAAGATTAGAAAAGATGGCGATTTGATATATTGAAAATACATAGATTAAGATAGTCATTATAAAAGTATTAATAAATTAAAATTAAGAAAGACATTAGGAAAATCACAGGTTTTAAAATATTAAACGTAATACAAGCAAAACTAAGCAGTAAAATCATAAGCTTCGTTCACATTAAAGATTTTATTAAGGTATAGGTAGATTATATTACAGAAGATGCCTAATCATTAAAAAAAAACTAAGTAAATAGGAAGGAAGACGGCAGTTGAGGGAGGCGATGCAATGTTATACCAAACTCCTGATATAACAACATTTGGCGCATCGTACCCGGCAAACATCGCAATACAACTGTTCAGACCCGTCCTCCATGCGACTTCACCAGACATCATGAACACGACGAAATGCTTGGTGGCAAGACTTTGTCTGGTGGGTGGTCTCTTCTGAAGTTATAGCCTACCACCAAGAAAATAATTTTTGGACTTTAAATTACCGCTGATTTTGTTTCGGTATATCTTTTCCGGAATCATTCGGCTACAATATGCCAGCGCCATCTAGTTTTAAATATTGACCAACTGAATAGTGACGTCTATAAAAGTATCTTAGAACATTTACTAACGGAAATGAACATTTCATTTTAGTGCTTAGTTTGTAAAATAAATTTCTGATAAATAAATGTCTGTTAAATATTAGCCTTATAAATAAAATATACTTTATTAGGATGATGATAACCATTAATTGTTTTAATGAGCAGACATCTTTACTAATCTCAAAGAGATAATAATAATAATAATAAACGTTTATTTTTTTCACCACATAATTAAACATAAGTTTAACACAAAATTAAGTATACAAGATATAACGATGTTGAACATAAATGAACATAAATCCACAAATCCAGAAGTTGTTGATTATGCAAAACAATAAACAGACGAACAAATACAATCGTGGGCTCAAAGTAGTCAAATAATTAATTGATCATTTCTCAAAGGACGACAGCCTGCCTGTCGTGATAAAACATTCAAGGTACGAGGATCCGCTGTACCTATGTATACCTATATAGTTTATACTTATAGTATGTATACATATCATTGGTTAGGAGTCGAAGTGGTCGCCGTGGCCAAAATCGGTCGGAACATCATCATCGTGTATACATATACAATGATGCGATAGCATTTCAAACATTTGGATCACTAGAATTTTAATTCATATTGTAGTAAAGGATGTAGTACACCTGTCTATAAAAAAAATAACATACATAATGCATTTTTGAACAGCTTTTTTATCTTTTTGGTTGTTTTTTATTTTATTATTCATTTCGGCGAGAGGTTTCATGATTACGACGGCGTACTGTTTTGATTTTAGGAATATTAATGTGTTTATTATGCCACAGATTATTTTTTATCAGGCATTGTAATTACGATTTGATAGCTTTTATATAGATTATTTATCAAATCCCCTTAATTTATTCTCCGTATAAAATTTATTCGACGTTTGTAAAATCGCCCCTAGTTGATTTATGTGCCCAGTCAGCAGTTTTTGATGTAATTCAAATCGAATCTTACAAAAAATTCGATTTACAAAACCTATTAATTTCCATACCGTGTTTGTTTATCAAATGAGAAATACTTATAAGAATGAACTTTATACCTACGATTATCCATACTAATATTATAAATGCGAAAGTAACTCTGTCTGTCTGTCTGTTACGCTTTTCCGCTTAAACCTCCCAACCTATTTTGATGAAATTTGGCACAGACAATCTTTAGACCCAGAGAAAGGACATAGTGTACATTTATTGAAAACAAAAAAAAAAATTGATATTCCCGAGGGAAATCTAAAAAGCGCGATATAACCGAATTCCACGCGAGCGAAGCCGCGGGCGGAAAGCTGGTTTATACTATATTTCTACATCTATACTTCTATACCTACTTACTTGTTGCTGGAATACCTACATAATAAAGCCAAAAAAAATTAACGACGATATTCCAATAACAAGCCAATTTCTTTTTATACGATTGTTAGTGACTCATGATATTTATTCTCTCGGCATTTCCTCGAAAGCGTAACTAATGAGCTTTCTCTTAATATTTGAGGAAGAAAGGTAGTCCCGGTAGATCAGTGGTGACTTCGTGTTGAATCATAAGCAGTTCATGTAGCTCTTTGTTTTCTTTTGTTAATAATCTAGACATTTTGTTCGGTGTAATATTAGACTTAAGACACCATTTCTTTCAATGCGTTTGCAGTTTTTCACAGTCATACTCAAAACAACTTGGTTTCATACCTAATGTATAACTTTAACAAACTTGGTCTCCTACGATACAGGATTACTTAATTTAGGAGACAGGGTGACATGTTGTTTGTAGATTTATGTTTTTTTTTATTTTTTTATTTCATGTAATATTGTACATTTTTTTTTATGTATGAATCATGTAAGTTATCATATTAATGATTATTATTATAGTTTCGTTTATATTGTTTTACATACATTTATATTACATTTTTGTAATATAATAATATTTCTGCATAAAAAAATACATAAAAAACATTTAAAACTATAAATAGAATATTATTATTTTGTACGATGATTTTGGAGTGACCGAAATGTATAACACTGTTTAAAAACGTAGGTACTTATCGAATATGCTTAAACACTTGTTCAACTTGTGTTTAACGTCAGTATCACGTCAAAACCCAAAAATAATGTTGTGTTTAAAATGTGTTTAGCCTAAACAGCTGCTAAGCACTTTTGTGGGAGTAAGGCTTTTGTTAAAAAACCTATTAAACACTAAAGCAAAAGCATGTCTTTGAACCCTTTTAATCCGAAGGTATTATATACCAAAGGTAATATAAATAAAAATAACTCATTTCGAAAGTACCTCTTTGTTAAAAAGAAACGAATGGACTTCATAAGCTGTAGAACATTCCCATAAAATATATTTCCCCCACAGATGGCTAAAACGGTCTCCCTCTAGCCACCAAGAAACAAATATATTGCGATTTGCTCCTTCATTTTCTTCTCACAAGGTATTTTATTGCGCTGGGCGAGCTCATAAATTTCGTAGTCACTCACAGAGAAAAATAAGGTCTTACCGCGGCTCTGTAGAAATTGGTGTGAAAATTACTTATTAGTTTATTTATATTACATAAGCCGATGGGTCATTTTGACTGGTTACAGTTCACGAGGATTATTATTTTCGGATAGGAATATTTTCTTAAGTACTTTTTATGAGAACCCACGGTGTACTTACTTTGATACGGAAATTCCGAAAAAGATTACTTTTAAAAGGAAAATGTACAACAAAATGTGAGGTATAATGTGAAACAGGTCTGAAATAACTTTCAAGTTTTCGACATGCAAGGTTAATATCTATGTAAAATACACGTATTATGAGAAAAAATCAAATAAAGTCTTAACATGAAATATCTGCAACAAATTAATATGCATACTACTCGTATAAACGTCTCTAAGTTAGCAAAATTCCGAAATAGAAGCAATCAATTTGGCTTCAAGTGAATACCTAGGAGGTACGGCGGGTGGCTCCCGACAAACTTTTGAAACGAAACGGCATTTCTAATTAAAACCTCCGATGTCTAGTTCCACAAATAGGCAGTAGTGCTGGCTCAATATACTTACTTAGGTATGTATTTGTATAAACAACATCAGCCGATTGGTATTCTGAATGCAGAGTTATATAGTCAAACCAACAATCCGCCCACAGTTTAATACGCTAAAGTTTCAAAGCCTTTATATTATTCCTATTAACATTCCAGCAATTATAATTATATCTTACATACGTATATATACGGGTACGCCCGTAAAGACCGATGCGTTCTGCCACCATAATTCAATTGTTATTTTAGAACACAGTCATATGAGATAAACCACAACGCGGAACAATTTTGCTAAAAGGTTTTGATAAAATCGAGTGATTGGTACAATAAACTTTAAAAACGTTTTCATTATAAAATCTGATATCACACATTGGAGCGGAGCGCAGATGCAAAGCACGATTGATTGCAAAGATATAAAATAGCTAGATTGGACAGCGATAAACGGGTTGGTGCACTGAACCATGTCAAACAAATGAGCGGCATGTATCATTGTACTAGTTGTGTGATATTTACATATAGAAGTACGAACAGAAATGACGATGGCATATGTCAGATCAATACATATATACAAATACCAGGCCTATACAGGACCGACGCTGCCGAAATTCGTGTGATTTTTGTGTACGAGTACGCTCCCGTTCTGTGACCTACAAACATGGGCCTGCTGCGAGGAATTTTTTATATGCACCTAGACTGCCGTATGTGCTCAACATTCGTTTGAGCCGGCACCTAACTTTTATGCCAATTGGAATCGTGTACGTTTCCTGCCCTGTTTGGCGGTTGGTATTTTCAGTTTAGACAAAGACAAGCTCTCGTGGAGTCATACCACTGTGATTATGATATGGTTGTAGATTTTAACTTTGTAATGCACTTGATCAACATTTTCTCTGTTCATAAATGTTTTAAGAAATCTTTGGTTGTTAGTTCATTTTGATCCAATTATGAAAGTTACACACGGGCACCCTAATTGCGTAACATACTATTATTATAAATTGGAATCATTTTGAAGGCAATTGTTAATCCATTGCTCCATATGTTCGGAAATTATTTATTTATTAAAACTTGATGCACAAAGAAAAACATTGCACTATGGCGGACTTAATGCCTTAGGCATTTTCTACCAGTCTACCATAAGGTGGTACAGAGACAAAACATGGTAGGTGCAAAGATATACAAGAGAAGTTAGTATAGAAAGAGAAACACAAAAACAAAAAAACAATTTAAATAGAGAGATAAAAAAATATATAGAGAGAAAAAGAATAAATTATATGTTTGATGAATCTGCCAATTTCTTGCGTAAGTATTCCCGAGCTTTAATTTTAAAAGTGTACCGACTGGTCAACGTCCTGATATTCTGAGGAAGATCATTCCAAAGGAAAAGCGCCTGGACAAGAAATGAAGACTTAAGAAAACCAGAGCGGTGCGAAGGACATCGTAGAAGACAAAAAAAAATTATGTCTGCTCAACAACCTAAATCACATAACGAATGTAGTTAAACTGTCAAAATAAAACCTATTGCTATTGATAGTATGCTACGCAATTACCCTGCTGCTTTACATTGTAGCAATGACAGTTTCTAAATTACCGATTCCCTCGCTCTACACTAGAAAGTAGTAAACAGTTCTATAAACGTTCTACGTGCATCGTCCTATTTCTAAAGCAAAAAATAAATATGAGCTGTATGTGGTTTAGTAAGAGTTGTCGCTCTTGTGTCCCGATCGATTCAAACGTATTGCGTCGTCATAAATATTTTACGCTTGCCTTCATCTGTATACGTCGGCGAATTTATATATAAAGACCAGGAGAAATGTCTACACGATACATTCAAATATTTCTGTAGTTTGCAAAACTCAATGAAATTATATTTACCACAGACAACACGTTATTTTGTCCTTTTTTTTTCGATGGGATGAGAAATCATCAAATGAGAAGTCCCGCTCTAGGCGAAGCGGAAGGGCGTGTCAGACTTTCACTGACAAAAACGGACCCGTGTTTCTTCACTTGCCTATACGACGGTCAGGGCCACAGTTTCTACGTTATTCTGTCCTGGTTTTTATTTAGAGCAGATTTTATTCATGTACGTATGTATAAATTTCTGATGAAATATGTACGCTCTTTAGTCCTAAAACAACTGGGAACGTAGTTCATTGCTAAAGTTTCTGTACGATCAGAGAAGTAATAAGCAAAACTTTACAAGCAAAGAAAACTCTCCTTCTACAAGGAGAATGATTAGCTGGGCGGACAATTTTCACATTGTTGAAGTACTAAGGCCGCTAGTGGGCCCAATTTTTTCGTGTTCATTTCGCGCCAACCAAGTGCGGTTGCTTTACCAAAAGGAAACTTTTCAAATTGGAATAGTTCGCCGGATATTTCCCGCGTTGGCATCCATCTTTGTGGGGGTGGGTGCCACTGGCCTGTGGTATGAGACAGGAGGAAAACTATGAGGCTAGTTGGTTTTTTCACCAATACTCGTTGGCTTTGTGAATAACCTATTTGTATTTTAGCTTTGATCTGACTGAATTTCGCCGCTTTAGCAATATATATAATTAATATAAATAGGAATTGTGTCATAACAGAAAGTGTTTAACAAATATTTTAACATGGATAATGGCGCCGATTATGTTGTTCAGAAACTACACTAATTTTAAGTTATGTGCATCTCTTTCTTTCCATTTCGTTAAGAAAAGGATAGAAGATAACATTTTATCCTGTGAAATTAAGATACTCCATAGACAATTTAGACGCGATTATAAGCATGGCGACTAAAAATACGACAGTTTACGTCAGGAGCGCACTAATTTGACAGGTCTAAACTGACATTTTATCTTCTGTCCTTTTCTAAATGAAATGGAAAGAAAAAGATGCATTTCACTTAAAATTCGATTAGTTTGTCAACAACAGCATCGGCGCCATTGTGTAACTTTGCTTTGAATTTTTCACCGACAAGGGAGCAGTGAAAAAAATGTTAAAAGTGTACATTCTGACTATCCTTTGCATGCTGTTATGCAACGAGATAATTTCAGCAGTGAATGTGATAAGAATATAACGTTACGTGAACACGTACACAGCTTGCCTGAAAAGTGTAACATTAATTATTTTAATCCTTATTATATGTACACTTAGAGCTGTTATCTAAATGTACGTAGTGTGACGACTATTTAAATGTACAGATATAAGCGGGAGGTATCGAGCTTCGGTTTATCTCAGCCATTCAGTATTCTACAGGGCTGTAAATTTTTTGCCCGCTTTTACGACATACGGTGTTATAAATTCCGAACGAAAGCGGATAGTAAAACGCAGAACTGAGTGATTTTTTTTAACAAGGCGTGTAGTGTATGCCTATTCTGTCTGGCTATTTTTACATGCTTTTTATTAGCTTCACTTGTATGTTTGCTTGCTTGTTTGTTTGTTTGTCCGTCTCTAACTCTTTGGACTACGAGTGAGCGGCTCATTACTGTAAAATGTCCCAAAGTTTTCAATACGTTCGTTCGTTCGTTTTTTTTTTTTTAAATAATATCGAAATAAAAAGTGGAAAATAAATATAGTTTAAAAAACTACAAAAAAACTTGCTTTTAAAAAATATCAAAGTAAAAAGTTAAAAATAATTTTCAAAAAAGCGTGAGGCGCTTAATATACCTACAATAATTATGGCACAAAGCGCCCCACGCTTTTTAAAAATTATTTGTTACTTTTTAGTTTGATATTTTTTAAAAGCATGTTTTTTTAATTAATACATTGGTCTACAACTTATGGATGCCCTCATAAAATACGTGATTCTATTTGGTTCTTGTTTATTGAGAATATACAGTATCGCCTAAACTTTCCCAGCTTTTGTAGCTGTGGGAATTCCATTAAAGAGATGAAAATCCCAACTATAAAAAAAAAACCTACTTACATTTTCTACAGTATTTTGTGTAATATTTATGAATATACTTTTGCACCGAAAAGTTGACCTACTTTTAAATATTTTCGCGGAAAATTATAATTATGAGAAGAAGGTAAATTGGTGGGATAGACAAAGATGTATTTATGTAGGTATTTTATATTGAATACTCTTTAGATATTACGGTATTAAGAATTTTTTTTTTTAATAATTATAATCTATTGCTTGATCGCAATCCCGCCTGATGATAAGCAGTGATGCTATCGTTAATGGTAAAGCGCGCTAGTTTATTAAGCCTATTCACTTAAAACACTTACTGTCTTATTCATAAAAAACTCGTTAATCACTCATTAGCGACTGTTTAGCTAACCATTTAGTTAGCTCTTAATCAATGCTTAACTTTTCTTTATTCATAACAGTTAGTTAGCAGATGATTAGTTGCGATACGAAGTAGAGGTGAAACTATGCGTTTGGCACAGGCTATAATCAAAATAGTTGACTAAAAAATTGATATTTTAGAAAAAAGCTTGTCAAAGCTACGATTTTTTTATCTGTTGTGTTTGGCAGAGAAATGTCAGAAATTTTATCGCTTTTATAAAATGATTTATTACAATTAAATAATTGTATTTGTGATAATAGTGGTGAAAGTAATAAACTCCAATAATATTATAGTAAACAGAAAAAGGTATTTATCTCTGTATTTATATGTAATTACTAATCTAAACTGACGAAATTAATGTTAAAGCAGTAGCCGATAATAACTGTGTATTTTCCAGCTCTTTATGCTTGTAAACATCCCTTTGCTATTTAAGAAATTTAAGTGGGTCCTTGTGTATATATTACATTACTTCGTACTGTTTTTGTACTGCTTTATACAGTATTATTATGCTTGTTTACAGGCACACATTTTATTGCTATAAACGAAGCCACTATTAGCAACTAGCGGCAATATTATTCAACCTCGCAATGACGGCGAAGGAGAAGACGATGCTGAGTGAAAAAGATGAGGAATGAGGGTCGCGTGAGTCAAGAATGGCTCTCATGTTTATGGAAGAAAAGTACTGGAAAACAAAAACAATGAAGCACAAAAATGTAAACAGTTTTCTTGTATTAAAATCAAATATTTAAAAAAAAATGTCTTATTATTTGTGTATTACTGCCACAACATGACTTTTTTTAGTCCTGTATCTTATATATGACATCATAAGATAACACAAGGAAACATAGGGTAACATCTAAAATTACAATTAAACAACAATACAATTGTAGCACTATCTTTTTTATTATTGCTATTATAAACCAATGCCTGACCGCAATCCCGCCTGACAGCAAGCAGTGATGCAATCGTTGACAGTAAAGCGCGCTAGTTTATGAAGAGCCAATTCTCTTAAAAAAAAACCTAAGGGAATAAGAAGGAAGACGGCTGTTGAGCGAGGTGATGCAATGTTAAACCCAACAACACGATCAACTATGCTGCGCAAGAGAGAGATTGATCTGGAGACCCTCCAGGACCAAACTCCCCACACAACAACATTTGGCGCATCGTACCCGGCACACATTGCAACACAACTGCTCAGACCCGTCCTCCGTACGGCTTCACCAGACATCATGAACACGACGAATCGCTTGGCCGCAAGACTTTGTCTGGTGGGTGGTAACTTCTGCCGGCAGCCAATGTTATAGCCTATCGCCGAGTAAAGCTCTCAAATCAAGCTTAAGTAAAGCAATCAAAAATTTTCAAAGCTAATATAACTTTACTACGTCGTTTTGGAAATTTAAAATAAGGTTTACGACATTCATATTTACGCACTAGTCGATATTATAAACAAAATAACTTCGAAGCATAATGATTATATTAAATCGATCAGCTGATTCAAATAAAATCCGCCATATTGTTGCCTCTAACCATCCTCTTAACAGCGGTCCGGTGATGTTTAATTTTGACAGCTACTAATCAATTGCTTAGCATCCTCTTAGCGCTAAACAGCTTTTATGAATAAGAATTTTGCTAATCAGTTGCTTAGCAATTGATTAAAGTTTTATGAATAAGACTGTAACAGTCTTATTCATAAAACTATAATCAATTGCTTACTGAATAGGAGGGAAGACGGCACTTGAGCGAGGTGATGCAATGTTAAACCCAACAACACGATCATCGATGCTGCGCCAGAGGGAGATTAATCTGGATACCCTCCACGACCAACCTCCCGACACAAAAACATTAGGCGCATCGAAACCGGCATACATCGCAACTCAGCAATCAATCAGTCAACAATCGCTCAGACCCGTCCTCCGTACGGCTTCACCAGACATCATGCCGGAACACGACGAATCGCTTGGCGGCAAGACTTTGTCTGGTGGGTGGTAACTTTTGTCGGTAGCTGATGTTATGGCCTACCTTTTTTAAGTTTAGTCAAGTCTGATTTGAGATTGGCTTCGTCAAGCACGCCAAGCAGTTAATAACGTTAAAAAAGTAACAGGACTATGTAAGTCACGGACAAGCATATTGATATTCATCATAATCATCAACCTTTTTCATCGTCCCACTACTGGGCATAGCTCTCCTCTCATACAGAGAAGGATGGAGCGTAATCACCACGCTTGCTCAATGCGGGTTGGCATATTGACACTGAAACACCATAAAACCAAAAAAACAAGACACTGGCTCCTATTCTGTTATTCACAAACTAAACAAATTTTATGTTCATCTTTTTCTTTCCATTTCGTTAAGAAAACGATAGAAGATAACATTTTAGTTTAATCCTGTCAAAATAGGATACTCAAAATAAGAGACTCGGTGGTAGGCATAACATCGGCTGCCGGCGAAGTTACCACCCACCAGACAAAGTCTTGCCGCCAAGCGATTCGTCGTGTTCCGGCATGATGTCTGGTGAAGCCGTACGGAGGACGGGTCTGAGCAGTTGTGGTGCGATGTGTGGCGCCAAAAAGCGCCAAATGTTGTTGTGTCGGGAGTTTGGTCGCGGAGAGTCTCCAGATCAATCTCCCTCTAGCGCAGCATCATTTGGTCGTGTTGGTCTTGGGTTTAACATTGCATCACCTCGCTCAACTGCCATCATCCTTCCTATTCCGAAGTTTTTTTATGTGAATAGGCTTAATAAACTAGTGCGCTTTACCATCAACGATTGCATCACTGCTTACCATCAGGCGGGATTGCAGTCAAGCACTAGATTAAATTATTTAAAAAAAAAAATACTCCATAGACAGTGTAGACGCGATTATAAACATGGCGACTAAAAATACGCCAGTTTACGTCAGGCGTGCACTAATTTGACAGGTCTAAACTGACATTTTATCTTCTGTCCTTTTCTTAATGGAATAGAAAGAAAAAGATGCACTGAGCTTAAATTTAATTTAGTTTGTGAACAAGGGAATCGAGGCCATTGAGTAATTATATAAATACTAGAGTCTGCGCAATTTTGTCATTTCCCGGTTCCACTTAGCCATCACTTAGCATTATTTCTAACTTTATCCTTTTGTTTGACTCATCATCATCATCATCAACCTTTTATCATCCCACTGCTGGGCACAGGTCTGCTCTCATACAATGAAGGATTGAGCGTAATCACCACGCTTGCTCAATGCGGGTTGGCGATTTCAAACTTAGGTCCGTATTACAGAACCTCACTCGAACCCGCTCAGTCATATTTGAGAGGCTGGTGTTTTAACCACTAGGCCACCACGACTTTTCCTTTTTTTTCCTTTTGTTTGACTCCTAAGAGTCCCCAATAAGAGCCATAGTCCCAGAGATTAGCGGGTTTAAAGCACAAACAAATTCAGCTTTATTATTAGAATACCTAGATAAAATTACCTAAGCACGACCACGAGAGCACTATATGTTATGTAAGAACCAGCTATTTAAGGCTGCATAAGATTAATAAGGCAATTATCACATTAAATCTACTACATCTGCTCACTCCATAGAGGTAACTGGCATGACGCTTTAGGGCTTCATGCGGATTCCGTAGCCGCATGTACCGCAACCTCAGGGGACTAACAAAGCACTGTCTGTGCAATTACGCCAATATTTGCACGCTTTTGCACGGATGTTGCCAGTATTACGAATGGCAAAGACAATTAAAGCAATATGGGTAATATAAATGACAAAGCTAAAATCATGTAATAATGGTCCATATAAATAGTTCCAAAAATCTAAGTACAGAAGTGTGGAACTTAGTAAGGAATTGTACGATTAAGGAGAAAACGATGCAACAGGAAAGTCTTATAGGTACTCATGATCTGTAGTGAATCCAGAAACAAATCTGATATTTTAACAAAACAGTTTGACCTTCACGTTGGTGTGAAATATAGCTATATATATAATATATATGTATATATATATATACTAGCTGTACCCCGCGGTTTCACCCGCGTATGTAGTAGAAATATAAAAAATAGATGGTGGCCGATTCTCAGACCTACTCAATAGGCTTACAAAATTTCATGAGAATCGGTCAAGCCGTTTCGGAGGAGTATGAAAACTGTGACACGAGAATTTTATATATAAGATATAGCTTCTGTCACTCCAAATCACCATCGCCAAATCATAATCGGCACCGTTAGCGTAGTGGTTAAATGAAGAGTGGATGAATGACTGCTGCGCTGCGTGTCGCGGGTTCGAATCCCGCACGGAACAAATATTTGTTTTATAAAAAAAGATCCCATAACATTATATTAAAAATCATGTTTGTTATTATAGGTACGGGAGCCTCCTTAAATCATATTACCACCTATTTGAATCACTTTGAAGGAAATTGATAATCAAATGCTCTACTTAGGTTCCAAATATGTGTCTGCTCAACAATGTAAATGACGTCATCAATGTTGTTGAACTGACAAAATAAAACCCATTACTATTGATAGGGAGTTACGCAATTACCCTGCAGGTTAAGCTACCCGCAACTGACAAATATTCCCAATTAACCATGAGCCATTAGCGATAAAGTAAAAATTTAATAAAAAAAAATAATGACAGAATGTAGTAGCATGATATGCTGTCGTCTGTATATGTTGATAAATGATTTTAAATGATGTTGAACTCACTTGCCCGTTTTTCACCAAAAAGATTCACGTTTTGGAATCAGCGACTTTAACTTTATAATTCACCGATCATGGCCAATTTTAAAATGCTTGTTAATGGTCTAATTGAAATGAGTGATTTGAGTTTGACTCTTTCTACCTATTCTCAAGTTCTCTTACAATCACACAATGGCAATTTAACACGTCCCAACATCAAAGCACCCCTCCATGCAAGCCAATATGTTTTTTTCATTCATCTAGTTATGTTTATTTCAGTTACACGATGCTCGTTAGTGAGAGAAACCGGCACGGTACGTTCGTTCAAACGAAAACGGTTAAAACGCTCTCCAGGTACGTTCCAAACGGTGTTTTTTTTTATTTGTTCATCTGTGACCTTTTCTCATTCAAACGCTTTATACAGATTCCCGGCCCGAGTTGGTTTATACGTTCATCGAGCAAGCCGTGCAACCCGGAGCTCAAGTTGCGTTGAAATGCTCAGCGGTTGGAGAACCGCCGCCTCGGTTCCGATGGTCGATTGATGGGCAACCTATACCCGCACATCATGGGTAAGTTTGTGTGGTAACCGGAATGTGTTAGAACTAAAAACTTTAAGATATGTGACATCTACCAACCCAGACCTTGCCCGATTGGTAACCCATTCCCTCGAACAGACAAGAGGTCTGCGTTCCAGCGGTAACTTTGTAGGTTAACTAGCGGCCCCCAGCGACTTCGTTCGCGTGGTTTAGTTTTGCTCCGCTCCTGTTGGTCGCAGCGTAATGTTATATAGCCTAAAGCCTTCCTGGATTAATGGCCCTATCTAACACAAAAAGAATTTTTCAAACATACAAACAAACTCTTCTGCTTTATATATTACAATAATGTAAGATTCGATAAGAAAATCTTCTATAAATCTTTTTATATGATATTCCTTAGAACATAAGTCCCATAAATAGAAAAAAATGGAAGCTCCGATGTAGCATAACAACATCATTATATTTTATGACAAACTGAATCCTGATACGTATCTAGCGTTTCCTTAATACGGCCTCATGTTTAGATTATAGCTTCTCTATTTGGTTGGTTATCACAGAGCGATAATAACGGAGGGCCGAGAGAACGGTCCCTCGGGACTGGGCTCAGGCAGCAACTACGTGTTATCAACTCTGTCGCTCAGCAGTGGGAGGGTTGAGCACGGTGGACGGTATGAGTGCAGAGCTACCAACACACACGGCAGTGTGGCGCATGCTGCTCGTCTCAATGTTTACGGTAACACTTATATTTATTTATTTTGAATTCAAATTGAATTATCTCATTTATCGTAATTGAAAGAGAGAATAAAACCACTACTACTACTAGACGCTTTTTTTTTTTAAGTTTAAGAGTATACAAAAGTTATTTTCTCTCTATACGAAACCTGAATACATTTTGTTCAGAATAAACAACTGAATCGATTCCAATATTTTTTTCATCATGGTACCTGTACCATCAACTGTGTTTTGCGCTTGGTAACCACACTGCAACATCTTCTAAATGTATTTGGGAACCGAAATGTGCCTAGTAATATGACCTCATAGTACTAGGCACATGCGCATAGCTGGAAATCTTTTTGAAATTTTGTACATTGATTCTTTATTAAAAATAATGGACACGTGTTTCGGGTTTCGCATATATAAAAAATAACGTTGGATTTTAGAAGACATGAAGCGTTCAATCCGTCATTATATATTATGAACAAACTTATTACGTGGTGTATACCTAACATAAGATATGTCAATGCGAATATAAATATTTTATGCAGAGTGCCAAAAAATTTATAAATTATTAGTAAATGCTCAACGAGATGAATCTAATAATTCAAGTTACTCATCTCGAACCCCGTCGAATTGAACACCAAATGTACATTAAATTAAAAACATAGAATAAAGCAATGTGTCAGTGTAAATACAGTGTAAAATGTAGGCGGACTTATTGCAATAAAATTATTTTACAGAATTAAATACGTGCCTACGTCATACGATGCATAACAAAACAAACAAACACAAACTACAGCGATATAAATAAAAAACAATATCGATCACAAATATAGCAACATATCCATGCATAAGCAGATTCATTAGGTTTATATGGATTTACGACCAATCTCAAGATATCTTTGGTGACAAATGGAAATACTTGGCTTACCGCCGAACAAAATACTAACAGATCGTCAGCCTATCAGTTATAAATGTCCCCATATCAATTTATTTTAGTAGAGCCATAACATATGCCGCATGACTTGGCTGAAGTCTCTGTTTTTCTTTTCTTCACAATAATTTTTACATCGTAGAACTACACATAAAGTATGCATAGTATACCATAAAGAAATACAAAAGGGCACTCCAATCTTATTTTATTTAGTTCTCAGCAGGGAATTTTTATCTAAACTGGAATGTGAACTATCGATCGAAACGCGGTCCGAGGGAGATAGCTTCACAGTAGCCCTCTGTCCTTGTTGTGTAGGGTGACTATTACAATGGAATTTATAAGGAATGTACGTAAAATATTTTTTTTTTCACTTATATTACCTGAGTTTTAATGAACATTTAGGCATGGATGCAAACTTTTTAATTTCAATATTGAATTTTAAAAACGGATGAATAAATTGATCTACTGACGACAGCAGGTCAATCTATCCGAAACTGTACCTTTAAATAAATAACATATCTACAAGAAAGCAGAATTTAATGTCATTGTAAATACACAATAAAAGTCACTTATTATGCACACAATGACTAAGTGCACATTTATTAATTACTCCGAAATTTATGGTTACCCTACATACAAACAAAATAACTTGTGTGTGATTACCGCAAAAGCCTTACTTAAAGAATGATATTCCGCATCCAGCGTATGAGTCACTATTGCAGACATTAATGGCACCCTTTTTCACCATCTTTTTTCTAATCGAAATTGTTGGTTTCAAACAAAATTACGAAAAATAAATACGGACGGGTAACACTTACAAAGAGACAGAGGGTTACTGGGACGCTTTCTCCCTCGGACCGTGTTCTCTTCAAATAAAGTTTTATTTCCGATCGACCTTATTGCTCTTGCGATAGAGTCTTCTTTTAAATAAGAGACTTATGCAAGTTCACATTCCAGTTTAGATAGGAATTCCTTGGTTCTCAGCCATAATTGTGATTTTTGCTTACCACAGTGTTGTTACTTACACATTTCATGTTTGTGTTGCCATCCTAAATAAATAAAGTTGTGTTATTTTAGCGTTACATATACGAATTGCTCAGTAAACATTGCTGTTTGATTTACATAGGTCCACCGTACATTAGGGCTATGAGTCCTGTGAAAGCTGTTGCCGGGTCCGAAGTGACGATTTGGTGCCCTTACTACGGATTCCCTATTGAGTAAGTAATCGTATTGACAAATAACTTAAAGTATAGCCTAAGATAACAGCTTTGAAAAGATTCAGAGTGCGCAAATACACCCTACAAATTTGTAAAGCCTTTGTACATGGTTCAATTGATAAATAAGAATGATCGTGAAAGAGTATATGTCGCTTAGTTAGTAATATATCGGTACATCTACGTTTTTCATATTTTTCAGACACAGGGATCAAGGGCCTTGTGAATGTTTGAAATTATTTTTTATTTAATTTTAGTTGTTTTATAGATTCATGACTATAATAGTAACCATACAGTCTGCAACGGGTTGAAGGTACTAGTATAGACGTTAATAAATATTAAGATATGTAATAAACTACTTTTCGAACCCGCCGTCACTTGCTGTCTCTCTAGCGACGCCCTAAGCCGAGGTTCGTACCCCACAGGGGGTGCCCTTAGTGCGTAGTCGCTCCCTAGTTTTGGTTTAGTTTTTAAGTGCCCCTGGCTGGAGGCTTTAATTGTAATTAAGGCATCCTCAGGATAGTCGACGATATTCCATATAAAAAAAAAAAAAAGTAATGAAAACTGTTCACGTTTTTGCAGATGTGCCATTAATTACTAGGTGAGTGATATATTCCACGTTTATGAAAACGCCTAGCTAATGAACAGATAATAGTGTATATTTTTCAAAAGAGTGGCTTCATGTGTATTAAAAATAAAATGATATTTAAAAATAATATTCCGGTGTATAATCCTACTAATATTATAAAGGCGAAAGTTTGTAAGTATGGATGTATGGATGTTTGTTACTCTTTCACGTAAAAACTACTGAATGGATTTGGTTGAAATTTGGCACAGGTGTAGATAATAGTCTGGAATAACACATAGGCTACTTTTTATCCCGGAAAAATATGCAGTTCCCGTGGGATACGAAAAATATTAGTCCACGCGGGCGGAGCCGCGGGCGAAAGCTAGTAATAAAATAAAAGTATTTGAAATGTCAATTATGAAATGACTCAGCAGACAGTTCCGTGTGGGTAGTTGACAAATCAGAATTAGTCGATGAAAGATCTAAATTGAAAGTCAAAATTAGGTCACACTTTTTTTCGGGATGGAAAGTTCTCATGGGTGACCGCCGCCCTAAGGTGGGCGTCGGAGTCAGTCAGACTTTTTTTGAAGAGGACTTTATCCGCCCTCCGCTGACGCACGGTGTTCCTGCTACGAGCCGTGTGAGTGGACGAGATCTCCCTCTCCCTTTCCGCAGCCTTCTGCTAGACGACTGTTTCTCTGGACCACCAGCGGCCAACAGCCATATGACCGGCAGCGACAGGTCACTTCCTAATTCTGGGATAAGGGCACGGCTCGGCTCTTCTTAGAAGGCACACTCTTTTTTTTTTATTCTGTTTTTTTTTTTGGATTTTTTACACATGTCATGTCATGTCATGTGTATATGTCAGTCCATTTACTATCATAGTTATGCATATCACAACATCATTACTTTAACCTAACTGATAATAGCTTAAACAAAATACAAGCTTCTTCACTATTAGGGTTCGAGAGTACTGAATTCATGACTCCGACCTGTAATTTGTCCAAATCAAATTGCTGAAACCATTCTTCTCTCTCTGCCTTAAACTGAACACATTCCATCAACATATGGTATACATCATCTACTATTCCAAACGTGTTACATTTTGGAGAATCTACTTTTCCCATTAAAAAAGCAAAATTGTTTGATGGAATATGTCCTGTTCTGATTCTATGAGCTATAATGATAATTTTCCTACTTAAGCGACTATATGTAAACCAAGGTATACGAGAAGGCTCACATTGGATAGTTTTGTACCATATGCCCTTTTCCAATGATCTTTGATTAAAATATTTCTTCCATAAATCATAACACTGCCCATTATATTACCTTCCACCATTACCTCCATTACCTCCTGGCAGTCGACGCAGTAGTGACATCGGGCGTCCGGCTCCCTGTTTAGGCGACACAGGGATTTCCCGGAACAATCATGCCTTGAGAACACCTACATATGTCACTGGCAATTTCGGGCAGCTATGTTTTCCCTTAACCAGCCTACCAGTATCAGCTCGATCGCCTCGATGGTAATGATAGGGCGTGAAAGCCTGTCCCGCTATTCTGCTACCAGGACCACGTGGAGGTGTGCCTAATGCTGCTGCAGCTATAATGGTACAGCAACGCAAGTACTTTCATCTTCACGGTCACTGTTTTAACCTAACCTATGAACTGCTGATTCTATTTATGTAACTGTCCTCGACACTTTAATTTATTATTTAAAAAAATATGCTAACATTGTAGGACGAATTAACCGATCAATTTTCCTTTTATTCCATCACGCTAATATGCCAACCGCTGAAACGTTATAGCCCGTAAATTTTTCTACTGATCATAATAACTTCCCAAATGTTCTAATAAAAGCTGGAGAAATGATAACCTTTAAAAACATAGAAGCGAGACAAATACAGTATCATGAATCAAAATCTGAGAGCATACTATACGTCTATGTAACTTTTGAGAAACAGGACAATTCGAGGGTAACTCTAATCAATATTAAAAGCATTTTCCACTTCAGGGCCGTAAAATTTCACTTTAGCGTAGTCTCCATACAATATGTATGGCAACATTGAGAAGCCAGACACGGAATAACATCGGGCGAATCACTCGGGTCGTGGCACCATTATTATGATTACCTACGGAAGATCGGGGTAGCTGTATTATTGTTTTATTATTTTGATTTTATTACCAATGCGGAATTTGGAAAGAAAAAAATCTTTTTGGAAAAAGTAAAATCTTAGTTAGGTACACGTCGGATAGTACATACGTCGGGCACGTAGACGGAACTCTAACGTTGCTAGGTCATTACTGAGCTCTTTCAAAAGATCTAAGAAGACGGCACTGTATGATTCCATGTGATCGATATATGTGAGGACAATTATAATGTAAAAAGTACTACATTGTCGTACGAGCTGCAACAAAGTCTGTATTTTAGAATTTTTAAGCCGAGATAGACCAAAAAATAACCACCTGTATCTGTGTATCTATTTTGGTGTATTATATGTATAATATGTTCATCAACGACAGTCTCATTTAATGTCCAGGAAAATCTCTGACCATTTTAAGGTTGTCCAGGAGAGATTGCGATAAGGCAGCACATTGTATATTTTATAGTGTCAAATGTATTTTTGTATAATGTATATTTTTGGTATACAATAAAGGATATACAAATAATTTGTGGACCTTAACGTAATACTAACACTAGAGACAACTTTAACGAGTGTTTAAGTATTTGTGGTTAGACTCTAAGAATGGCTTTAATTTCACTAACACAAATGTCTCAAGGGTCTTCTAGATCTTTTATTAAAATATTTTCCCCACCCACCTCTTCAAGTCTCCAAATTTTCATTTTATTAATATTGTTTGTAAGTAAATAAATTTCATACTATGGCTAGGCTATGGCTTAACGACTAAATCTTGGCTGTGGTTATTAATTTATTTAACAATATAATTTACTACGTCATTCCCAGGTAACATGTACTTACTACAAGCAAGAAGGCCAGGATAATTTGGTACTTCTGTATAAACACGAAATAATTACTCTGTAGCGATATCTACAAAAGCCATATGCGAACAACATGACATACTGAAGTCAAACAAATCCTGCATCTCGTAAGCACAGTTTACTGTATGACTAGCATATACAATATGCGAAGAAAACCTTGTCCAATCCGTGAAGGTATTGTTAGGTATCGTTAACTTATTCTAATAATGCCTACAAAGCCGGGCTTAACTTTAAAAATACCCCCTAAAAAATTAATATTATTTCGAAAAAGCGAAGTAACTTAATACATGTGAGGTAGGCAACACGTTAGGCATACATGCGCGGGTGAAGGGGGGCAGGGCAGGCGGAACGTGGTCGCATCGCTATTGGAGCGAATAGCGATGCGACCACGATGGTGTTGTCACTTTTTTAAAAATTACAAAATTTTGGGGAAGTTGGAATTAATTCGCGGAAAAAAAAAGATTATTTCAAAATTCATTAGTATTGTCACTATGATGATTACGTAAAATTTCATATTTTGATTGGTCATGTGTATATCTAACATTTATTATCCTTTTGGGTCGGACGGGGTTTTCCTTACATATTGTATTAACCATTGGGCAAGTGCCCGCCAGACACAAAATCCGTCTGGTCGAATGAACCTCCCTTTTCTAAGGAGGATGAGTGACCTTTACACACTATTCCTCATACCTCCATAAATCTAAAGACAACAAATAAATGGAGATGGCTAAGTCTAACTCGATAACTTAAGTTTTATTTTCAATCAACTAGAACTCTTCAAATAGCAATGCCCAGACACAATTGTTTTGCCAAGAAAGTTTTTGGACGGCTCAAACTTGTTACGATCAAGCCAAACTAGAGCTTGATTGAAATACATTTCGGTTCAGTTTCCATTGTGATCACTTAATTATATAGATAAAACTTATTTTTGTAATAATACTATATAGAACGTTATTTTTTGTTTATGCAAAATCTCAAAATGGTTTGTTCAGAATAAGCAACCGAATCGATTCCAATAGTTTTTACACCATGTTATATTTTTTCCCAAATACATTTAGAAATTGTTAAAGAGTGTTTACCGAGCGGTTACGATAGATCATAGTAATTGCGCGCACGCCACAGTTGACGCTAGAGGTCAACGCACCGCGCTCGCCCGCCCGCCCGAGCGGAGCTTTGACCATATTTTTGTTGGGACAACCAAGTAAAATAGCAAGCTCATAACTTTGTGTTTTTTATCATATGTTTTTGAAACATTTTTTTACATAGGTTCTTTACTTAAAAATACTGGACGTGTTTCGGGTTTCGCGTAAACAAAAATTAATGTTTTATATTTATAATAATACTATAAATATTATAACTTGATCTAGCTAAAATTAAAAAAAAAAATTCTCCGCATCGCTGTCAAATGGTAACGTACCCAAGAGACTCTCGGAAATGCCACGTTGTATGGCAATGCTTAACATCTGACCAGCTATTTGTAGATTTCGCTGACTGAACTAACCATGAGCACACTGAAGTAGTTTCATAGATTGGTTTTGTTTTTACATATGGAATTTAGAACACCCCACAATAGTGTACTTTTCTATCTGTGAATTTTTCTTTGCAATTGAATCAATACTACCAGAAATTACCTCTACAAGGAAACAAAAAACCGGCCAAGTGCAAGTCGGACTCGTTACTTTCCAATGCATTAAGAAAAGGACAGAAAATAAAATACCAGTTTACTCCTGTCAAATACTCCATAAACAATTTAGACGTACTCCATAGACAATTAAGACGTGATTAAAATATGACGACTAAAAAGTCGTCCGATAATGGAACGGAGATGGAGAAAGGGAGGGAGGGCGATTTACTTTTCTTTTATTACTCTTACCTCACTTTCTATGAACAATCACAATTCTTCTTTCTGTTACAATAGCTGTATATATTATTTTCATCAGTTCAGTGAAATGGGAGGGTGGTGCTGGCACGGACCCACGATACCACCAGATGGATGGTCAGCTCACCATCACGAATGTCGATCGGAATCGTGACAAAGGAGGCTGGACTTGCTCAGTCCTCACCCCGGGAGGAGAACTCGCCAGACGAGAGGTAAGTCGTGGCAATATTATACTGAATACTGTTTTCGTCTTATAATTATAGAGATATGTAGTCTATGGTGGTAGCCTGTAATTCAAATTCCCCTGGGTTTTGCAGTTCAGTATCAGGTTGTATGGGAGTAAAATACGATTTGCTTCCGAAATATAACCATTAGAATGCGCGATATCAATTCACTTAAGATTTTAGGTTTTTTTTTTAATAACATTATAAATTAGTGCTTGACCGCAATCCCGCCTAATGGTAAGCAGTGATGCAATCGTTGATGATAAAACGCGCTAGATTATTAAAAAATCAAAATCAAAGCATTTATTTCAAATAAACCAGTTACAGGCACTTTTGAATTGTCAGAAGGTCGGTCAGTCAATAAGATGAAGCTAGTCGCCCATTCCAAAGAGTAAGTACCTATGGAGAAGAACGGGCAAGAAACTCCATGGACACTCTTTTAAATTTTCAAGCTATTGTTACAAATATTTGATTACATCATTCATGTTGAAATCAACCGTGTGAGAACGATGCAGAAATAAATTGTACGCCGAGAGCGTCCATTATGAAAACACACAAAAATCAATTCAGAAATTAAAATACGCCGTGGCAGCTAAGAGATGACCAGTCCCCTCCGACGGCGTCCGTTCACGAACATGACGAAAAGCCTATTCACTTTAGCCTTGAAGACATTCGAATTGTAGTTAGACGAAAAGTCCGCCGTAGGCAAATTGTACCACTCCTACCATGACGCAATAGTCATAATTTAGTAAGTAATCCATATAATTATTACTTACTAATATTATAAATGCGAAAGTATCTCTGTCTGTCAGTCCGGCTTTCACGCCAAAACTACTGAACCGAATATAATGAAATTTGGACACAGATAGTCTAGAGCCTGAGAAAGGACATAGGCTATATAACATCCCGCTATCACCAATAGGAGCAGAGCAGGAACAAAAAATGTTGCGCAAATGGGAGCATACGCGGACGTACATATTGGTCTGATTATTTTAACAGGCGCTTATTTTCTATCAACTGAGCTTTTTCGGTTTGAAGCTTACGCGGGTGAAACCGTGGGGCACAGCTAGTGGGTAATATTATGGTTAATTTTAACTTGAGTTGTAATATAACATATGTACTTATTTATTATCTGTACGTAGGTTTGTATAAACACAAAATATTTTTATACGACAATCATATTTTATTACTATCGCATGATTCGCGATATTTAGATGAACGTGGAAACTGACGGAAGAATCTTTGAATTTGGCGGGCTATCTAGAGATAGCGCTTTTCAAACCTTTCACTATATAAGATTTGAAAGTAATATTGCGAAGTTTTGCAAAATTTGAATACAACTTTTACATTGTGGGTACACAACTATAAAGGACGCAAGAGAGCAGCTATAAAAATATACGTTCCGCTATCCTCTGCTGACATAGTGCCATCGTATTTTATATTGCTTTTAAAACTTTATACTTTATGTAAATTATCCGCTAAAGTATCATAAAATATTTAGTTTTCATTCCCAATCACTTCCGGTTACTTTGTTTAAGACACGTCTTACTTATAAAATATACCTAATACTTTACTACGTACTGGAAGACGCAGCGTAGGGAGGCCCCCAACAAGGTGGACCGATGACCTGGTGAAGGTCGCGGGAAGCCGATGGAAAGCCTTGGGGGAGGCCTTTGTCCAGCAGTGGACATCTGGGCTGAAGAAGAAGAAGATTGTTTATTGTTTATTGGGTTTGTTTATTTCCCTATCTACTCCACTCACCCCTTATCTACATAGATAAGGGGTGAGTGGAGTAGATAGGGAAATAAACAAACCCCAACTTTTTACTCAGATCTTAATTTTGTCGTAACTTTATGTATGTTATTGTGTGTACATAAATAATAAAATAAATAAATGAATAAATAAACTACACCTTGTTTTACGCTTCACTTAGTTTATCTCTAACAACGCTTACTTAATATAATATGAATAATATAGGCACTTTTGATGAGTCCTCTTTTTTACAAAATTTTTATTCGTGTCACAGATCCTTTTATTTCTTATTCTTCAAAACAGTCTTCTTTTTCTAATCTTTAATTAGACTCACAATATATGGGTAAAGCACACAGTCTTATAATTTTGAAATGTACAATCTATAAGAAAAAGAGGGGAGAAATCATAGCCCATTAAATAATCCTCATTATTGTCAACAGTTGTATGGCAATGCTGATTCTTAAGCCAATAAATGGGCCAGAGACGGGAGTCGACCATTTACTTCATACTACATTTATTTTGATAACCTACAATTTATTTTTACCGTCTTAGGGCCTATAGCTAAGCAACTACCGGGAATGACAGGGATAGGGATCACCTAACAAACCACTTCAATTAAATATCTTGCAATGAAATGCAGAAAGTGTAAAGCCAAAGTTAGCATCGTTTTATGAACTATTGAGCCAGAAAAAAGTACATATAATAGCTGCTCTTAGTGAGACATGGCTTGAACCAGAAAGTGTTTTAAAATTACTTGTTATGTTGTCAAGAATGAGTCTGGGGAAAATAGAATTATTAGAGAATTAGATATAAATAGGTTAGACTTAGGTATATTTAATCATTTTCATTCTCAGCCTTTGCCCGGTGAGGCTAAAATGATTTATTCATTGGTTAATATTTAAGCTCATTTTTTGTTTAGTAGTAAGTTTTGCTATGTAACTTAAGTCCCTTAAAAATAGGGATCATATCATAGCTCGGTTGATCCTTAGATGCACGTTTTCGATATGAAGCATTTCTACAGATTTGAGACGTCAGGTCGGTCAAGTTACCAGAAACTATAAAAAAAGTTCATTCAACCTATGCTTTAGCGATATAGTTTAAAATCTTTTAAAGAAATTTAGCAGATGAAATAGCACCTTGATGTGCTGGCGTTTGAAAAAAAAGACGGCCTATTAAGAGGGAAAGGAATATAAATAGTCGAAAACTGCATACCTTTTTTTAACTCCTCAAGTGAATAAAGCAAAATACACATAACGGCATTTCTAAATCTTGTTTTTCATCCCAGGTACAAATGACGGTGGTGATACCACCAGTATTATCGCCAATCGTGTTCCCTCCTGGGCTGAGAGCTGGTGATCGGTCACAATTGACATGTACTGTCACATCAGGAGATATGCCAGTTTATTTCTCATGGCTTAAGGATCAGATGCCTATTTCTAGTGCACTACAGGTATGACTTTTTGATTAGATTAAAACAGCCCGTCGTAGCCACGTATTAGAAGATGCAGCGTAGGGAGACCCCCAACAAGGTGGACCGATGATCTGGTGAAGGTCGCGGGATGCCGATGGATGCGGGCAGCACAAGACCGGTCAGCGTGGAAAGCCTTTGTCCAGCAGTGGACATCTATAGGCTGAGAAGAAGTAGAAGCCCGTCGTCGGTAGTCTGTCGTAGATTTGTATCTGAATAAAAGTATTTACTCGTCTAGAGAAACCCCAACATCAACATTTTTGTCTGTTGCCTTTTTGTGAGAGATAACTTTTCCAATTAGTCTTGGTTTCATGACATTGGGATTTTCAGAGTTTATGTGTCGAAATTACAGGTGGATGAGAGAGGAGCTGAATTTTACAGCATGCTACTATTTAAAAGTCTGACTGCAGCACACAGTGGTATTTATACTTGTGTTGTGACCAACACTGCTGGGAAAGCGAATATGTCTGCTGAGCTGGCAATCAAAGGTTAGGTATTTGTCTAATTTATTTATTTTGTTTAGCTAAGGCTGTACAGACCGGAATAATGAATGGTTATGAATGGTTGTTGTTATATGCTGGCCTTTACTGGGTCGCTAACTTTACAAGAAAGAAGTGTTGAAAGGCTTAGTTAGTCTTTGTCTGTCCCTGTCTGAGTGAAAGAAAGAAAGAAGGAAAGGAAGAAAGAAAGAAAAATGGAAAGAAAGAAAGAAAATGCATTTATTTAGCACAGACTAAAAGATACACCAGATAAAGACAAACATTAAAAAGTCATTCGTAATTAATTCTTTTTTTACAGTTCCACCTTATTGGCAAATTGAGCCTTCAGATACGGCTGTTCTTCTCAATGGATCACTCACAGTTAGTTGTGAAGCTCGAGGACATCCTCCACCTTCAATTTATTGGACTAAATTTTCTGGTAAGGATAATTTAATTAAATAATCATTTTGTCCTGAGTCACACTTTCTTGGGGGCTTTCTGCCATACATTCTAGACAGAGTTCGTTTTCGTTCATCTACTAGATACATACCTTTAGAAATTGAATTACTAATGGAATCTTGGTGTTTTATTTCAAAGGCAGTACAGAAACAACTCTCGGTGGAGTATCAGATCCAGTAGTTCTTACAAATGGGTCATTAAGAATAGAATCTGCACGCGCAGAACATTCTGGAAAATATCGATGTAGAGCTGACAACGGGGTATCACCACCCTTATCTACAACACTTACCATACATATCAACGGTACGTTTACTTAAATGCATTCTGGATTTTTTTTGTTACAGGAAGTAATTTACTTTTTTTTGTAAATAAAATTGTATTTCTTTAGAGCCAGCACGATTTGAGACGCAATCAGCAAACGTGACTGCTAAACTGGGGGATACCGTGAGATTGGCTTGCGTCGCCCGCGGCGATTCCCCTCTTGCTACAGCTTGGAGTCACTCGGGTCGAGCGCTTCCTAATTCTGACTACAGGTTGCAAAAATCGTTACTATTATTTCATAAATGCTCAATAGGGTATTTGACTAAAAGAAACTAATTAGTCCGTCAGTCAGATTTCCAAAAAATATTAGATACGTATATTTTGTTTTATCAAATCAATAAAAATTGACAAATATAAAAGGTATCAGAGATCAGGAGTGGTGGCTGATGACGTCACTGGTCGCTAAAAAGCGTAGCGTGCAGTGACGTCACACGAGTTTTCAACGCGCTGTGTCGTCTTCTTTTTTTGTTTATATGAAAAAAGAAAAATACGTGTCTAGCATTTTTGGAAATCTGATTGACGGACTAATTACTTAGTTTTTTTTTAGTCAAATACCCTATTGTATACACAGAATCTGTCAAAAATTACGAACTATGTTTTGCTTTCCTAATTTTTTTCATGTAGCTGCTCCATCATTAAAAATCTATCGTAAACATAAATTTATTAGGGTCATTGTTTTATTGTAATTATATTTCAGAATGAGCATATCAGAAACAAGAAGTGCAGAAGGGTTGAGAAGTGAATTAGTAATCGAAAGAGCTGACAGGAGAGACTCCGGAGTTTATCGATGTCAAGCATCTAATCCTTATGGAAGATCTGACCATTTCGTGCATTTGGCTGTTCAAGGTACTCCCAATATACCATAAGAACGTGCATTTTTCATACAGCCTCATGAGACAACATGACATCTCTATCTCTTTTTTAGAGCCCCCAGAGCCACCAGCAAACTTCAGGGTCATGGAGACTACGTCGCGTTCAGTTCGTCTCCAATGGCGGAGACCATACGATGGAAACTCCCCAGTCCTGGGCTATGTGGTACAATACCGTAAACATGATTCAACTAATTCTGATTCTTGGAGGGATGCTGATACTCATAATGTGTCGGTATCTGCGCATGGTCCGGACTCGTATCCCGAGTAAGTGTTATAAAATAATAGTACTATTTAGTTTTAAGTTTTTATTAATATAATATATTGGGGTGTGCTAACTCACAAATGACAAATATAATTTAATTTAATGTTTTGTAATGTTACAATATAGAGAATCAAGTTTTTTTTAACTAAATAGACAACTGTACTGCTTGGGAGTTTGTTGCGCCAGTTCTTATCAGCTAAAGCACTAGAAAGTGATGAAGGGTGGCCATTTTGGGGGAACTGACTGTCTTAAGTAACAGTACTAAATTTAAGTTTAGTGCACTTTTTTATTTAATTATGAAAAAGACAGAAGATAACATATTAGTTCATTCCTGTCAAACTAATATACACCATAGACAGTTTAGTTGCGATTAAAAATATGGCTACAAAAATACGTCAATTTACGTCAGGCGCGGACTAATATGACAGGATTAAATTCAATTTTATCTTATGTCCTCTTCTTAATGAAGTACATTTAAAGTAAAAGATGCACTAAAATAATAAACGAATATAATTTTAACATTTTATTTAATCATTATTATTTAAGCGTTTCTTTATTTTGGGTTTATTTAGTTTTTAGCGCCCTTGCGATATTTTAAGTCAACAGATTGTTCCCAAAAGTGTAACCAGGTCATTGACGAATCTTAATAATACATAGACAGGCAGTAATGATGTTAATAACATATTTTACACTTTAATTTATTTTGGGTTGTTTGTCCAATCCCGCCAAAATGTGTTAGGCGACGGAGAAAGGTAAGAATAAAAATGTTAAATTATTTAGAACACAAGAATGACCTTGTTATAAAGTCATTTATGGAGGGCAAAAAGAAGGAAATTCGCTGCTAAAATTAAACCCGCTTTGAAAACACTTTTCTTTCGGAAACAGGTCAGAGAGTGCGACAATAACAGGTTTAGAGCCGGCTACAGCATACTTAGTACGGGCACGGACTGTGACGGCCCAATTTGCGTCAGCTCACACGAGGGCTTTGCTGGCGCTAACCCTGCATGAGCCACCTTCAAGGGCTCCAATAAGCTTAAGAGCATCGGCTCCGAGGTCTTCGACTATTGAATTGGCTTGGCAGGTATGAAATGAAATCATTATTATGCAAGTAGGATCACTGATCACTTTTACACGCCATATTTTTTAAACTAGCTGGAGCTGGCATTTCGTAACTGACTACCTCTGAGGAGAAAAGCCGAAACAAACTCAGGGATCATCGTCTTTTTTCAAGTCCAGATATTAAAAATGAAAATGTTTACCAATAACAATATGTGTTTGCTTTGTACATAACAACCAATTTACGTGATTTTAAAAAAAGGCATAATTTTAGCATAATAGGGTATTTGACTAAAAAAAACTAATTAGTCCGTCAGTCAGATTTCCAAAAAATACTAGACACGTATTTTTTCTTTTTTCATATAAACAAAAAATGAAGTCGACACAGCGCGTTGAAAACTCGTGTGACGTCATTGCACGCCATAGTTTTTAGCGGCCAGTGACGTCACCAGCCACCACTCCTGATCTTTGATGCCTTTTATATTTGTAAATTTTTATTGATTTGATAAAACAAAATATACGTATCCAATATTTTTCTATTATCTGAATGACGGACTAATTAGGTTTTTTTAGTCAAATACCCTATTGTGATGTACAGGATCAGTTTTTTGTAAGCCCGAGAACTTGATTGATAAGAAAAGTTAATCCTTTTAAGTTATTTAGTTGTTATCCAATTCAAATTGACCAATTTTGGGTTAAACTCACTTCTGATAGTTGGTATAAATAATTAATAAGCTGCTTATGCTTAGCTGTTTATGGAATATGAAATAAATTACTACTACTAACTTAAAATTTTCAATAATGACAGTTGTGATTTGATTCTAAGGAAAATTTAGATTGGTAGCCAATGTGCTTCGTAATTTATTTCCCTGATTGCATAACGTGTGATATTTTGACAAACTACTGTCTATTATTTATCTGTACAATAAATAATATCGTTCACCTAGTAAGATATTGGCACATCGGCAAAAACAGTGAAACTGAGTTTATTACATACGTATCCTGGCAAAATTGTGGCGTCTCTCCCACAAAGGCCATTAATCAAGAATTGAATTGAATTACATACGTATGTGCTTCATCTCGTCCAAGGGCGTCCCACGCTACGTTTGCCGAGACGCGGTCTCTACTCGAGGACTAGTTTACCCCAACGGTTGTCGGTCCTGCGGCATATGTGACCAGCCCATTGCCACTTCAGCTTGCGAATCCTCTCAGCTATGTCGGTGACTCTGGTCCTCTGTCGGATCACCTCATTTCTGATGCGATCCTTCAGAGAGACGCCCAACATAGCCCGCTCCTTAGCTCGCTGAGCGACTTTAAACTTATGGACTAGTCTAACCGTTAGTGTCCACGTCTCGGCTCCGTAAGTCATGACGGGTAGGACGCACTGGTTGAAGATTTTTGTCTTCAAACATTGGGGTATGGGCGACGAAAATACCCGACGAAGTTTACCAAACGCTGCCCATCCCAGCTGGATCCTTCTATTTGCCTTATTTTTGATTTTTTATCTCCCTTGGGCGAGATGGAGCGACGACATCAAAAAGGTGGCTGGTAGTGGCTGGCGGAGAACTGCTCAGGATCGAGCTTGTTGGCGTGCCATGAAGGAGGCCTATGTCCAGCAGTGGACGAGTGGGGGCTGATGATGATGATGACATACGTATCCTAATATTTATTAGTGTCTACAACGTTATTTTTCTTTATACAAAACCTGATTATAGTTTGTTCAGAATAAGCAACTGAATCGATTTCAATAATTTTTACACCATGTTATATTTTTTATTTAAAAAATAATGCAGTGTGGTTACCGAGCGGACGATACAGTTCACTTCGGATCATAGTGTACTAGCCCTAGCCTAGGGCGAGCGAGGTGTTGACCATAATTTTGTAGGGACAACCAGGTAACACAACAAGCTTATAACTTCGTGATTATACATGATAGCTTTATAAAATTTTGTATATAAATTCTTTATATAAAAATACTGGATACGGGTTTCGCACAAACAAAAAATACCGTTGTATAATAGTACCTCGACCCTGTTGATCACTGCGTTTGGTTACCAGTGGTTATCAGTAGTATAGCCATCAATCTGTAAAGAAACGGAACATTAACTAAAAAAAAAATTTCAAACATTTTCTGTAAATTATAAAATATATAGATTAACCGATATATTACTACGTGAGCGATATATAATAAAACCATAACTCATCAGCTGTATGAAATAAAAACTGTCGAATTGTGTCAATCTCCTCAGTAATCAAGTTACTTTTCTGTACATACACGGAAGTAAAACAAATAATCTATTTATCCAGTCGCCTCCATCATCATCCTGGAACGGAGAACTGCTGGGTTACACTGTATGGTGGTGGCCTTCAGCTGACGGTACACTGGCAGGGGGCACTAACGTAGGCATGGAGTTCGCGACCGTGAGGGGACAAATTACAAAGTACATTATTGAAGGTCTGGAACATTATACACGGTGAGAAAAATATGCAATATGGGAAAGATTAAGTCATTGGGTTTAGAATACTAACTAGAGTTAATTTGTAGATATTCTGTGAGCGTTAGAGCCTTCAACAGCGCGGGCGCAGGACCTGCTTCTGCTCCAGTTAACACTTTGACCCAAGAAAGTGGCAAGTATATTTTCAATATCTTCCCTCTCTATTTATTACATAGAAAAAAAAAACAGATATTTAATTATAATAATAGTAATATATTTATTAAACCAAAAAAGTAAACCCGTTAGACAATTTGATTTAGCTTCTTAAAATTATGCTTAAGAGTAAATCAATATCAATTGTGTTCAATTATTAGCATCTGCTTCCGAACTAGGTTTCGAGCCTGTGTTTCAGCACGCAGCGCCTCAAGCTCTCGGACTGGGTATGCAAGTGTGAGCTTAATGAATAATAATCTTTAACAGTGCCTTCAGAAGGTCCTCGCGCCGTCAGATGCCGCGCGGTATCACCACAGAGTATAAAAGTGGAATGGTCCCCGCCGCCCGCGCACTCCCATCATGGCGCTTTACTTGGTTACAAATTGCTTTACCGCCCGGAACACAGTGAGTAAATATTGTCAATGTTCAATTCAATTACAACGCTGTGACGCCTAATAATCAGATTTTATTTTAAATCCAAGCTGAGTGATGGCAGTTGTTTGTCGGCAGCGACTGAGTGGTTGGAGTGGGAGGTGCGAGGGAACGGAGGGTCCAATTTGGGAGCGGGAGCGGAGGTCAAGCGGGTAGCGGGAGTCGAAACGCTTCTGCTGGCTTTGCGGCCTCATACTAACTACACTGTTCAGGCGCTTGCGTATACCGCCGCAGGCGATGGCGTGCCCGCTCATCCTATACATTGCACTACACAACAAGATGGTAAGTAATCGGGTTTTATTTCTGTGAAGCTATTTTTTTTAATTAACTTTCAGAGCTAAGGTTCTTTCAGGTCGGTGTCAGGTTTTATGTTAATCAAAATAAGATTTCGCGATAGTAAGAAATATTTATAGATTTATTTATACCTGAAAGCCAATTCTCATGATGTTAAACCTTAAAAATCTCAAAATATTTGTCAAACTGCACGGAAATAATCATTTTTTGACAGATTGAGACTGAGATCAGAATAAATGTGCTTAAAATGACTAGAATTACCCTTCAGACCGCAGATATTATCAAAACAACTTCCTACGTCCGAATTTATCTCAAATTTCATGATTTCCCGAAACTGACATGTTATAGCGTAATTTGAACTCTTAAAATTGATTTTTTTATTTATTTTGGAATACTTGGCCAACCTGGAGCTTTTGCTAACATTCAAACTAAACATCCATAGATAATATTAATGCCTAGATGCGTAGAAAAGTTCAAGTCATTGCTACGGCGTAGCTATTTGCTACGTCTGCTACGCTTTTGTAGCAAATAGATAGCTATTTGCTACAAAAGCGTAGTAGAAGCGTAGCGCTGTAACAATGAAGAGTATATGTTCATATTTTTATGTTTCTCTTACGTAGTACCAGGATCACCAGCGGCAGTGAAGGTGGTGGCAACTTCAGTAACATCTCTAGTAGTAAGTTGGCTGCCACCAAGTCGACCAAATGGCCCTATTTTATACTACACAGTATTTTATCGGGAACTTGGCAGGTCAGTAAAATATCACCAAATATTATTAATTCTTCTGTAACTGTCTAGGTACTCATTTCTGGTATTTCTTAAGGGAAAGACCTCCAATAACAACAACCGTGCAAGTGGAGGAAGGTGACGCATTCGTTGGTTTGGGAGGATCTACTGAGTTGAGGTCGTTGTCTGAAGGAGCCACATATGAAGCGTGGGTTGCCGCGCATTCTGTTGCTGGTGAAGGAGAACCGTCACCACCACAACCTGCTACAACAACGGCAAGAGGTATGAGAACTGCAGGAAATTTTTAAAACATAAAAGTAATAAAAAAATTGTCGCTTCATACATTTTGCTTCTTTTTTAATTCTTCAGCAAACTACTAGCTGATCATGACTGTACATCGATTTATTAGAAACTAAATTATCCATGTGTTATGCGTTTCTCAATATTTTTTAATAATCTCATTTGAGATTCTAGTTACTCATATTCAATTTCCATCTTTATTGCTTAACTAGCTTTCCGCCCGCGGCTTCGTCTGCGTAGAATTCGGTTATATCGGATATATCGCGCTTTTTAGATTCCCACAGGAATATCAATTTTTTTCGGGATAAAAAGTAGCCTATTATTTAATCCGGACTTCTTACTTTATGTCTGCAAAATTTCAAAGCAATCGGTTGAGTAGATACGGCGTAAAAGCGGAACAAATAAACAAACCCACTTTCATATTTATAACATTAAGTAAGGATGTTGTCAAACTAAACGTATCGATATTTAATAGCTTCATATCAAAACCTTTTTTCTCCTTCTTCTTCTTTCACATTAGCTCGAGCTCGACTCCTATCTTTTGGTGTGTGGGCCCGCGTGCAGTGTGGTCACTCGTTGCGGCTCGCGTGCGCATGGCGAGGCGAGCCGGCGCCGCGCGCGCGCTGGCTGCGCGGCGACCGACCCGTCACACATGATCCTAGGACACACCTCACGCCCCACGGCCATCTTGCTATACATGGTAAAATTATTTAAATTTTCTGATTTGGTAATAAGTATTGAAGGAGTTTTGGCGGGAAAGTCAAGCTGAGTGTCTCGCTCATTTTTCATTGGACTTTTTAAATAATTTATAGTGTTGTGTACTAAATAAAAGTGTGTGATTTATGTAGTAAAAAGTGCAATCAGTAAATAATTCATAAAGAAACACATCCTGACTTTGTCTCAAACCTCCCTCGTAACGTTCACGCGGCCGTCTATTTCGACATGAATAATTCATTACGCGACATTGGCTATATGCACAAACCGTGCGAAGTCAAAAAAGAAAGAAAGAAAAAAGCATTGAAGGCTGAATGATTAAAAGGTGAAGGAAAACATCTTGAGGAAACCTGAACCGCATTGAGCCGGCGTGGTGATTACGCTCAATCATAATTTAATTAATAAAATTATAATTTAATTATAATCAACATAATATTGTAATCAACATAATATTGGAAATACAAAAACGCAAACCTTTGATAGATATAAGAAAAACGCAATAACGAAAATAGAACAACATTGAAATAAAAACTATATATGAAATGTTCAAATATGAGTGTGCACAATCAAGGAGTTTGGAACAAATGTTTAAATTTGTAATATCGGGTGTAACAAGTCGTATACAGTTCACTAATTAGTAAAAAATATCGGGAAAAATACTTGCGAGTGTTTTTTGTTAGAGATGTTTTAACTTTAACCTCAATGTTTTGATATCGGTATTGATTTCTTTAATATTGCAACATATTAAAGGATAGATACTTTTACGCTATCTTGTTGTAAGAAATAGTAAAAGAAATCGTATATGTATCGTAAAAAAATTGAAAAAAATCAGACGGAATTAACATAATATCCCGCCTATTTCCTACGAAGGACAGACAGAGACTCGTAAGCATATCTGTCATAGATATGCTTACGAGTACCAGTAACTAGTATTTAGAACAATTAACATTTTAAATATTAAAACCTGCTGCAATAATTTTTAACTCTTGTAAACAGAAGTGGATGCATCAACAAGTGGCAACTACACGTGTTCAGCGCGCAATACTTTTGGATCAGAAGAAGTGACATATCGCGTAGAATGCGCAGCACCACCAGCCGCGCCTACTATTAGCTTAGACCACGCCGCACATACTGACGCGAGGCTATCATGGCGGACTACACATCACCCCTCTGCTCCACCACATGGTGAGTGAAATTACATTGAATCTCAGATATTGCATATAAAGGATTTATCGCATGAAGTGCTGGCTTCCCTTGCCCGATGAAGGCCAGCCTGCGCCGTAGTAAATATAAGTTCCCCACTATGACCTCTGAGTTTGTTTCGGCGTTACTTCTCAGAGCTAGTACTAGGAAACGCCGTTCCTTGCTGTCCTCTCCAGCGACGCCCTAAGCCGAGGTTCATTCCCCACAGGGGGTGCCCGTAGTGCATAGTCGCTCTGTAGTTCTTAAGTGCCCCTGGCAGGAGGCTTTATTTGTATTTAAGGCATCCACAGGATAGTCCGGTTAAGTGGTCACGGCCTTGGTCAACTACAAGATGACATAACAAAAAAAAGTGTGTTGGCCCCATCTGCTGCCATTGTTCTTAACTTGCATGGCGCCGCTCACTATGACGCGAGACTGATGTACATAGTTGATAATGCACTATCCCGCCGCACCACCACAAGGAAAATAAATGCCAAAAATAATGAAGAATTTAACTATTCATTGTTTTTTGACATTCCTTTTCAATAGCCATTTTGTGTCCTCTGACCCGTTTTCACTCTACCTTCCAGTTCCTTAAATTTATAATGAACTAGCTATCCGCCCGCGGCTTCGCCCGCGTGGAGTTCGGTTATATCGCGCATTTTTTTCCGGGATAAAAGGTAGCCTATGTTCTTTCTCGGGGTCTAAAGATTATCTGTGCCAAATTTCATCAAAATCGGTTGAGAGGTTTAAGCGGGAAAGCGTAACAGACAGACAGACAGACAGATAGACAGACAGACAGAGTTACTTTCGCATTTATAATATTAGTATGGATAGTGAGCAGTGATAGCCTAGTGGTATCGACTGCGACTTGCAAGATGTAGCCCCGTTAGGCGCTTTACTTTGTATAAATTATTTCACCGCCACTGCTCTCAAAACGGTGAAGGAAAACATCGCGAGGAAACCGGCATGTCCTAGAGGCAAGAACTTCGAAGACATGTGACATCTACCAACACGCACTGGGCCAGCATGTTAGATTACGGCCCGCGTCCTCTCATCGAGAGGAGGTCTGTGTTCCAACAATGGGAACAATATAGGCTGACTATGTTATGTTATACTGAATAGTTTCCAGCTCCAGACTGAATACTTTTCAATAGCTGCTGAGGTGTCCCCCTAGTTCTGAAAAATTCTCAACGTGAAAAGTTCGGTGGACTGAGCTTAGAGAGCTGTTAAGAGGGGACTCTAGTGCCGAGGAATTCGGAAAATAGGTATTTGAAGAAACTATTGCCGTCGCGCTGCTTCCAACCTCTCCCGGTTAAGTGCGAAAAGGACAGTTGCTGCTCACGCTGATTTTACCTGCAAAAACGTTGACCAAAAGACGATTCGTATTCCGCTCTTTTCTTTTTCAAAATACGACAGATCTCAATTATTTTTATATCAAAATTTAGAGGAAAAGTATACCTATGCTTCTATTATTTTCTTTTTTGTCAAAAACTTATCACGTTTGCCTAACACGGTAAAAGATATTTTTCACGATTTTGAAGTATCGTATTTCTTTTATTAGAATAGAATACTCTTTCTTATGTACACCATATAGATTACAAAAACATAAATATAAAGATTTTACAAAGGGTGACACAATGGGCGAGCTTATCGCTAAGAGTGATCTTTTACAGACAACCTTTGGATGGAATAGTAAGGGGAAGGAGAGAGAAATAATGTAGGTAGTCTACAGTGTACTATTTACATAGTTTATACCACAAATATGCACGTTAAGTGTATCATACTAGTCTAATAAACATATACATCTAATTATTTTAAAAATTAATTACGGATAAAATCAAATAATAGGGGCACGTATAATCACGATGTAAAATTATAGAAAAAAAATTGCTCTAAAAGCATTATCCACGAAGAAACCAGCAGAATACGTTTGTATAGAGAAAGCACCATTAGAGTTCCCTCTTAACAGTGTCAATCTAGCAATGGAATTACAGTTGCACGTTCACTTTGCCACATTTACACAGAAATATAGTTACACATTCCCACTGGTTTTAGTTCTCACTCAAACAGATGCAATACACAATTCAAACTGTCTCTCTCTCTTTTGTTTTCAAACTTGTCGAATTCCAAAGTGAACAGATCGGGCACAGCGTTTTCCTAGATCTAGCTTACACCGATAGATAATCCTATTTGATTTGGAATAGGTTTACCCAGGGGTCGGGCTTCCTTGTCAAAATCACGTTACATTAGTACCCCGGGCCGTACAGATGTGAATAATTTAGATTGGTTTTGAAATCAGAAGACAATGGTCTTACTTAAACCAAAGTTTGGTTATTCAAATCAGATTGTAATTTTCACTTGGAAAAAAGAATAGGTGTTAATAAAGACTTCTTAGCCAAAATCAGCAGTTAGACTGTTAATGCGGACCCCAGACTCCAAAGCTGAAAAAGTTTCGGATGCGCCTGGGATTAACGCTGAAATGAATAAGAAGAAAGACTTCTTAATTGTCACTGTTTTTTTGCAAAATGAATAGGAAATATACTTAAACTAACAAACTTAACTTATCAAAACAATGATAAAATGTATTTGTATTCTCTACATGTTTCCGATTTGTGAACGTAGGAAACAATCTCGAAAGTTAGTAACTTCGTGATACCGAAAACAATTTCATAGAGTACTCTGGCGGAAAACAAAAGTGCTACAAAACGTTATTAGCTTTCTAGTAACTTTTCATACTGTTTATGTACCTATGTAGTGCAAATAGATCGTTTTTATTGAGGAAACTCTTCTTTCGGCAAAAGTAGCGTGGGACGCCCTTGGGCAAGATGGAGCGACGACATCAAAAAGGTAGCTGGTAGTGGCTGGCGGAGAACTGCTCAGGATCGAGCTTGTTGGCGTGTCATGAAGGAGGCCTATGTCCAGCAGTGCACGAGTAGGGGCTGATGATGATGATGATTAAACTCTACGTAGTTCAAAGTTAACGATGTCAATTTTATCAGCGGTCAAAAAATACTGATTTGAATAAACGTGTTGACGTTTTTCTTTTGAAGATCAAATTTATTATTTATTAAACATGAGTCTCTTTGTTTTTATAAACAACGAAGATAATCACAACAAAACTTTCCGCTAACCAGACGTCGCTCAAAAATCAATTTAAAACCCAATATCAGTTACAGTTTTTGGAAAAGTTAGGTTTTGTACCTTGAAAAAAGAACTGAAGCCCGTGTTTGTCTAAATGGCAATGACCGAAATTATTACACCCAAGTGTTTCTTCAAACAGGTTTCACAATATGGTGGGTTCGAGTCCGTGAGGATACGGGCGATGGTTTGGAACCAATCAGCAGTCGTTCGGAGGAAGAAAGAAGGGTAGAAACAGGAGGAGAGGCTACTAGTGTGGTACTTAGAGCCCTGTCGTGTGGAGCCACGTACTCCGTGAGAGCTGTGGCGCATTCCAGAGCGGGGTCATCGCCACCTTCTGTGCCGCTCATGGTGAAGACAAAACCACCAGGTAGGGAATATTTAGATATAGTTCTTTTTATCAAATATATAATTATCTTGGGTGTTTGTATTTTTTTATTGAAGTACTCAAAAACAAAACAACACACATTACTAATGTCTGAACATGCTAAGGTTTTGTTTTTGAGTGGCCGCGACTTACCAGTTGTAGGTCGTAGGTTCGAACCCCGTCGGGCGCTTATTTTGTATAAATTATTTCATCACCGCCGCTCTCTAAACAGCGAAGGAAAAATTGTGAGAAAACTGTAAATATGATGCCGTAAACGTGCTTTAGTCCTTAGGTTTAAACATTCTTCTACTAAAAGTATAGAATTGTTTGATAAAAGATGTAAAAAAGTAATTAATATTGAAAATATAACGGAATGCTTTAGGTGTGGGATTTTGTCTTCGCAAACATTTTATTAATAATATTCGAAAGGGGTAAAGTTCCTGTTTGCAAAGCTTGCGCACAACTCAAACCATTTATTTTATGCAGATTTAAATAACTGGGTTACTTCAATTTGCATAATGGAGAATATTGAAAAATACTTCCGAGTTTAATTGATTCTTTTGAAGTGAAAAAGCCACAATAAATTCTTTCATTCTTGGAATAGTAGCAAAATCCAAAGATGAGAATAAAATACTGAAAATAAATAAATGGCGAAATAAATTTCGTAAACATTGTAAATGTAAGGTTTGTGGATTGAGTCAAAGTGATGCTGATTGGCATAACACTACTTGTAGCAGTCAAACTAAAAGTTTTACGCTTATGGAATAAAATATACTCTTAAAGGAAGTGCTCAAAGTTTATAGTAGTTTGTGGAAAAATTTAAAGTTGGGTACCTGGGATACTTTTTAAACTCTAATTGTAGGTAGTTACACCGAGAAAGTTTAGACGAATGAGTTGTACCATTACAGACCCCGCATGTAATGAAGCTTTGTACAACTGTATTTACAGTTAAGGGTCAAAAGTGCATTACCGCTTTTGAACTTTATTGCAATAACATATCAAACATAATCAAAAGTGGTACTCCACTTTTGACCCTTATAAATGGGAGGTTCTAATTTCCTCCTGTTACATTCACCATTTTATGTTTTGTAAAAAACAATGTTTTACATTTGAATGAAACTAGTCCTGGGCGTCCCGGCTACTGGCCTTGGCAAGTGAGGCCTAGGGGAAGGGCAAGTTAGGCCTAGGGGCACGTCAAATTTTTAAAGTGATCGCACGCGGTTTTTTGGCAATAACACCGTACATTTTGTCAGTGTCTTGCGTGGTTTATTTAAAAGTTTGAGATAAGTCGTCGTTCAAACTTTGTTTAGTAATTAGGAGAGTTCGTACATGTTGTGCGAGATTTCCAGGGGGGGACAGCTGCCCTCCCATCAAAATCAAAGCATTTATTTCAAATAAACCAGTTATAGGCACTTTTGAATTGTCAGAAGGTCGGTCAGTCAATAAGATGAAGCTAGTCGCCACCCCACCCCCTCTCCCCTCCTGTGTACGCCTATGAAACTAGTTGTGACGATCCTTCGTGAATTACTCTGGAAATTGAGTCCTAAATCCTGAGAGATGAGAAATGCGAATGAGACCTCAGGAATTGTAAAAAGATTTAACGCTGGAATCATTCGCAAAACTATGTAGGGTCATTTGAAATTTATAGACTGTGTATAGGTATCGTTTATATGTGCTAGGATGAGTTTTGTAATCTCGGGTTCCAAAACTCATTGTCGCACATCTAAACCTAATACAGTATGATTTTTTAATCAAGCTAGCTATATAACAACTACATGTTGGGTATACTATTTTTGTTTCCGCATTATGTTTATCATTGTAAAAAATAATATAATCAAACGTTGGTAAATCTAAATAAATAAAATAAGTTCTGGAGAGTTGTATACAAAACTCGTAGAATACTTGCCAAAAATTTCAATAAAGTAATAAACATGAGAATAAATAACTAAACATGTCTTAAAGCAAAGTCAATACTTATATATATGATATTTTAACCCTGGTTAAAAATTATTTGTGTGCCAAATTTCATACAAATATCTTCAATAATTTTGCGTTAAAGAGTAACAAACAGCCATATGAACATTAACGTTCATAATATTAGTAGTAGGATGTATTATACTCGAAATGTTTTTGACAAGCTTTCAAAAGACTTATTCATTGTTATAACTTGTACGTGGGCGTAAATGCGGTAATAATGTTTCCAAATCAAATGATTTTGTGATTTCATTGTTTAATTTCCGGTTGCCGGGCCAAAAACAGATTGTTTTGCGTTGGTCATATTAGATTACCAAATACCGCGTTTGTAATGTCTTCTGCATTAACCTAACTGGTCCGTCCAAATTCCTCTTAAAGTAATTTTACAGCTGGAAACCCTGCTAAAGGATCAAAGGGTTACTCGTAGCTAAACAATGAAGACTTCGATAATATTAGTAACTGTATTAAAAACCTATCGGTTTTAGTAATGCTTAACATTAAGAATTAGTTGTAATGTACGTACGTACGAGTAATTCAAGTCGTTTATAATTTAAAAAATATACATAATATGTTGAAGCGACTGACGGTGACGTGACAATTCTTTGTTAGTGCTAGTCTGCTATTTTTACAAATTTGTCATTCCAACACGATTCCATTTTCATTATGCTAAAAATTCGCAATGACCGAACAATTATTGGTCAGTGGTCTCGTGATGGAATGGTGATATAATGACATTGCCGTTTTGCCATTATTATAAAACCCGTTAGTAGAAATGATTTGCTTATAACATTTATTAATATGGAGTGGAGTGTCAGTGATTGAGCACTGAGAAGTCATAATGACGCCAGTTTGCTAGCAGATTACGAAACTTATCAAAATCGGTCATTATGAGATCACTGATCGACCAATTATTATAATAGCAGAATAGAGCCCCTGTTTGTTTATCATTATAATACGCCTGTACTTCAGATGTGTATATGTATACATATGTAGTGCACCAATATTATACTAGTTATGTTATTAACCACATGTAATAGGGCAAGCTTTATTACTAACTTGCTTTCCGCCCGCGGCTTCGCCCGCGTGGAGTTCGGTTATATCGCGCTTTTTAGATATCCCTCGGGAACATCAAGTTTTTCCGGGATAAAAGGTAGCCTATGTTCTTTCTCAGGGTCTAAAGATTGTCTGTGCCAAATTTCATCAAAATCGGTTGAGAGGTTTAAGCGAGAAAGCGTAACAGACAGACAGAGTTACTTTCGCATTTATAATCCACTAGCTTTCCGCCCGCGGCTTCGCCCGCGTGGAGTTCGGTTATATCGCGCTTTTTAGATTTCCCTCGGGAACATCAAATTTTTCCGGGATAAAAGGTAGCCTATGTTCTTTCTCAGGGTCTAAAGATTGTCTGTGCCAAATTTTATCAAAATCGGTTGAGAGGTTTAAGCGGGAAAGCGTAACAGACAGACAGACAGACAGACAGACAGAGTTACTTTCGCATTTATAATATTAGTATGGATGGATACTAATATTATAAATGCGAAAGTAACTCTGTCTGTCTGTCTGTCTGTCTGTCTGTTACGCTTTCCCGCTTAAACCTCTCAGCCGATTTTGATGAAATTTGGCACAGACATTCTTTAGACCCTGAGAAAGAACATAGGCTACCTTTTATCCCGGAAAAATTTGATGTTCCCGAGGGAAATCTAAAAAGCGCGATATAACCGAACTTCACGCGGGCGAAGCCGCGGGCGGAAAGCTAGTATTATATATAGTATGGATTACCCGTGCACACATACTGGGTTCTTGTTGTTTCTAGGAAGAATCTAAATACCACTCGCCAGTAAGCGTTGTAATGTTTGCTATTTCTGGACTAACTTGCAGTCTGATTTCACTTTTAATGATATTTACTTGTCCACCAGTATTGGTATGGGAAGGTGGGGGGGAAGAAAGGCTAGAAGAGGGCGCCGAGGCTGCAGTCTGGAGTAACAGCAGCGCTCTTGCGTTAGACGCAAGAAGGGCTGTGCGCTGTGGGGCCAGGCTCGTGCGGCTGCAGTGGCGAAGAGCCGACGCTGCCGGGGCAGCTGCCTGGAGAGACGCCGATCTTACCTCGCTACATCATCATCGCGAGGTGAGTTGCCTTCATTTATACTTTTTAGTTTATATTTTTTAGTCAGACTGCAATACATTTTCCTACTTCATTATTTGGTACATTTTCAAACTCCACAGTGTTTAAGGAGTAAATAAACGACGATTTAAGTTAAATGACGTAAAAAAGTAAAATTTGCATGGTTAAACATCAGAAAAAATCTAGACGCTGTCTCATCTCGATTACAAGGTCAAAAGCTTGTCAAAAAGTAGGGAATTTCGAGGATTTTTTCAGGAATTTCCTGTAGCATGGCTGCTTCAAAAATGCATTCTATTAGGTTTGATATTTTTTTTTTTTTCAATTCAATTCATTTATTTAAAACTTATTATATTTATATTAAACTTAGGTTTCCTTAACAGAATACTGTTCAATTCCAAGGAAAACCAATAGGTTTTCCTTGGAATTGTTATAGAACCAATTATATGTTTACTTTGAACTGGAGCGATGCAATTGCGTAATCAGAGTTTTCGATTGTTTAAGAAATTACAAATAACTTCTCGTGTGTTGCCAAGCAGACTGATTGATTTGGATTGTTCATATATTGGTAAAACATAGGTAATATTAATTTTACCTTAACTTACAGGAAAATGATTTTGTGAACCTTTTTGACTTCGATAGTAATTGAAAGTGAGTTTGAACAAAATATTGAGATCAAAAGAAAACCCACAATTTATGCTTTTTTGTGTTTCGTGTAAACAAGAGCCAATTGAAACCGGCCAAATTGAGACTCCGGCCCCATACAAATTTGTAGGTTATGATCCGTCGGGACGGATAAAATACCTTTTTTGTGCAAATATCAACAACTTTATTGTACGTACGAGGAAATTTTCCTTCAGGTAGCGACGCGTTGATTAAGGAGAGAGGGAAAAGGCGCGGAATTACGAGCTATTCACTCGCATTTGTGAAGGAATAAGTTTAGAAAATGGGTGTACCAAGATTAAAGCTATGATAACAGCGAGACCCTGAGATTGGATGAAAGGAGTTTGAGCACACTTTATTTATGTAAACGTGTCCGTTATTAATAAAAGTTGGAAAATAACCCTGACATCACTTTATGTAGCCACTTGTGAAAGTTTAATGATGCTGCTGCCTTTAAAATGTTCTTTTCCTTTAGCAGTTGCTCAACTTAAACATTTTCTGACGTTAAGTGAAAATCTTATCATAAATATAGCTTGTTTAGAAAGCTTTTTTTAAAGATACTTTTTGGAAATTTTATTAAGAACAAGAAATGCCAAATGCTTATTAAAATTTTATTTTTTATTTTACGGAAACGTAAAATATTGGTAGATTGGAATTTTAATTGAATTGGCACTATATACCTACCTAATGGTTTACTGTTTCAAATGGTCCTAACAAGAGAAACTGCCAGGTGAGGTGATTTAAGTTTAGGTTCTAGAAACCTAAACTTAAATCTACAATTCATACGTGGGGTTCTTACGTATAGTCGGTAGGTACGCTAACACTAAATAACTCAGAAAGTTAGTTATAACGCTCCTTGAAAAGTAAGTTGGTATGTTGCACAATGTAGGGGCATTAGAATTTTAAGTACTTAGTTAACTGTGGCTTCATTTAATTTTGCATGTAATCTGTACGTAGGTTGTGATTGGTGGACTGTCGGCTGGCGCATGGTATGCGTTACGCCTCTGGACTGCGACGGAATCCGCGCGACATCAAGCAGTTATTTATGGTGCTACTACCACGCATTCAGGAGGTAAGACATAATTTGTCTGTAACTATCCATTGTAAAGACAGAATTTAATTATGTATCTAAATAATAACTGTCATTCAAACGCGAATTGGCCTAAAAGACAAATTGACGTTGTGTGGCACTGATAAATAGTTTTATTTCTGACTATAACGTATTATTTATTTGTTGCGACAACACCTGAACTAATAATTAGAACACACGTATTTGTGGCAGGCAACTTTTAACGGTATATAAAGACTTCAATTTATATATTTTTAAAAAAAAAGCTTGTCATCTCTGTTTACACTTACTGACTCGATTTGATCGATGTATGTAAACTTGGACTTGAATTATGACTATATAATAAAGAAAAACGTACCACAACAGTTTAGCGGTAATTGCTTAACATACTATCAGCAGCAAAGGCTATCATTCTGATAGTCAACGACATTGATTACGTTTTTGAGGAGACTTTGTATTCGAGCGTCCTCAATTACTCATATGAAGCAATCAATTAGAAATATTTTTCTAAATTATTATCCAATTAAGATGTTGTCTCTTCTCTGAATGAGAGGAGACCTGTGCCCAGCATTGGGACGATAAAAAGGTAGATGACGATGATGATGATGATGATGATGAAGGTGTTGCACTCCCAGGCTTCGCCACAACACCCCGTCCTCCGTCTTCAGTCTATCCAACCCGCGTTTATTAGGTCTGTAAATTATTATCTTATCTTATCTTATCTGTCGTTCATCTAGCTGGGGGCATCCTACACTAAGCTTGCCACGCGATGCCCACTCCAGGACTCGTCTGCTACACCAGACATCGATCCTTTGACAAACATGGTCAGCCCACTACCACTTCAGTTTGCTTACTCTGCGAGCTACGTCTATAACTCTTGTTTTTTCCGGTTAATTTCATTCTCGGTGAGGTAGTGAGCACTTAGAAAATGTTTCTTTTTGAGAGTTCCGTAGCGATAGTGAGCTTTGTTACGGAACTCTTGGGCAAAAAATATCACACTTCTAGACCCTTAGTTTAAAACTGTTCGAATATTTGTCAGTGGACGAATGAATTTAAGATTTTTAATGGCTTTGGCTGTTTAATTTTTACCAACACAATGCTCAAGCTATCAAATATTTCTGTAGCGTACTGATAAAAGAATCTTTTTTTATCTTTCATTTGAATCAAACACTTAAAAGATGTTTTATAGCCCGAATTTAATTGCCTATAAACTGTTTTTTTCATTTCCTAGAAACATTTCTTTATTTTATACGTAATTTTCTTTTGAACATTTCAATCTCTGAAGCCACGCAGGTATTCCATCTATTACGACTTGTTTATTATTAGCAATCTATGATTTATTTATTTACTTTACGATTCATGTACACACATACATATATGAACGGACAAGAAAAAAAAACAGAGCAGAAAAAAGGTACAGAGGTAATGATTATTTCATAAGAAATCTCTTCCAGTATACCTGCTATAGGATCCTGGATCTTTTATGTTATTATTACCCTCGTAAGTTATGGCCACTGAAGAAACAAACTGCTTTAGAATTGCAATTTAAACCTCCATCTACCAGGAGTAACCGTGGGTAGGAGTTCTATTTAGGTACAGGTTAGGTATTTATGGATTCTTAGAAAACAAGGTTTTTATAAATATTGATTTAACGTCTGTATCGCCCTGTCTGGTAAAATATATTGAGAAAACCCAAATTGATGTTGGAACGAGGGCCTACCAATTAGTCTCACATTTATATAAAAAAAAAAAAAAAAATATTATTTTCTTTAAATCTATTGCCAAGCACTCTAGGTACTGTATTGTATGACTACTATCAGTTTGGTTAATGAGAGAGATGACAATTTCCTGGACTCCAACTGCATCATTTACGGCGCGTTTGTTTTAGAACTGAGCTAATCTTTCATTCACCCATCAATAACGCCTTCAACTTTATAATTGCTTTTACCATTTCAATTTTTGTCAAGGGGATGCGATGCCTGCGAAATTCATATTTGGTACGCTTTTTTTTTGTTTTTCAGCATATGGAGTTGTACGATAGTCATAATGATGATTTTAGAAATACTTATTTCACAGTGGCGAATTATATTTTGATAAATACAATATCAGTTCAGTTGCAACACTGAAGTGGCAGTGGGCTGGACACATTGCCCGTTGGACCGATGCCCGATGGGGCCGACGGGTTCTCGAGTGGCGACCACGCACCGGAAGACGTAGCGTGGGTAGGCCCCCGACAAGGTGGACCGACGACCTGGTGAAGGTCGCGGGAACCGCTGGATGCGGGAGGCTCAGGACCGGTCGTCGTGGAGAACCTTGGGGGAGGCCTATGTCCAGCAGTGGACGTCTTTCGGCTGAAATGATGATGATGACGATGAATATACTTACACTCAGTTACGAAGTGTAAAAAAAAATATATATAAATTAATTTCGCGAACTGCTCTGGTGCCTCCTACACCATAGTCCCGTTGTACACTGATATGTTTTCGTGAACAACTACGGATTATTCGCCGTATGTAGGTTTATTCGTCAGTATTGTATGGATCGCTATGTTAGTTTGTTACCACCTTGTCATAAGCAAGTACAGACCGTTATTATGTGGTGCAGAGCTCGGGCCGTATAAAACCGTACCGTGTATAACGGGCCTTCAAACAAAGGCGCTGCAGGCTCTAACCATCATAACTATAAAACTCCAATTATGTCTAGGCTGCCACGCCGGAACCTGTATTCACTATGAATGATATTATCTCTTTCCAAACAGAGCGGCTACGTCGTCCAGTAGCCTTCCAATCAGAGGGTGGTCAGATAACAACGTCGAGCGGGAATGCTGACACGGAGCGAGTTCTTGGTGCTGTGTCGCTGGCGTTCGCTGCCCTTGCTGCGCTTGCTGTAACTGCCTTACTACTTGTATTGCTGGCTAAACGAAGGTAGGTTGAGTGATACTGGACTCTCATATAAACTACTTAATAACGCCATTGACTGCCCGCAATTGGTATGTAGGCTAAACTTCAGAGTACCACGTAGACCACCTCGTAAACCCATAACACCCTTAACTCCATCTCTTCGCCATACAGTGTCTGGTGCTGATTCACCTGTACCTTGCATGTGCAAATTGTTAAACGAACGCAACGACCTGGTTGACGTCCACGCTGACTCAATATCGACATTTTTCCGACGTCATTAGTGTGTTAGTTCTGTTGAGAATCCAGTCTGGTTAGAATATAAGCGAAACCATTAGTAAAATTACAAAGAGCACTTAGCATGTGGTGTTTGCCTGTAATTGGTTGTGCAGTTAAATCTAAGTCAATAATTTGTATGTATTTTTAATGTGTGAAATATCTGTAGCAACTGTTGGCGAACCTTAATTAAATAAATACTGAGGGAGTGCATTCAAAGTAAATGTATCCCGAAAAAAGATGATTTACACCGCTTGCTACGATTTCGGGACTTCAACGAGAAACGCGATTATTCGAACCGAGGTGACGAATCGTTGGTGGCGTACAGTAGTCACGCGGCTTAGCAAATGTATGTATTGTTACATCTTTTCGTTGACGTCCCACAAACGGCCATAAATAGCCATCTTCACGGACGCAAGAATCGCGGCGTTAATGACGCCCGGTACCACCAAATTACAGCTGTATGGAGGCAATAATTCATAGAATTTCTATTGACTTTGATGGTACGGTTATATCATCGCGTTTTCCTCCTCCGCGGAGATGGCGTCCTAGATTCGTACAAACTAGATTTGTACTAGGATATCATGTTTTTTTTTTATAAATTATAAACTAGCGCTTGACCGCAATTCCGCCTGATGATAAGCAGTGACGCAATCGATGATGGTAAGCGCACTAGTTTATTAAGAGCCTACTCACTCTAACCTTGAAGACACTCAAATTGTAGTTCGACGGAAACACCGCCGCTGGCAAATTGTTCCAGTCCGTCGATGTACGCGGTATGAAAGAGGAAGCGAAACGCTTCGTCCGAGTCGTAGTGGTGTTAACGACGTAAGGGTGGAAACTTGACGTGCGACGGGTCGTCCGATTGTGGAAAACTCACCAAAATGAATGCTTTAAAACACCGAAAGGTTGGCTGGTTTTTTTTCAGGCGAGGGTTACTATCTAATGTAACCCTCGCCATCTAATGTAAGAAAACATATGATATCAGTGACCGTCTACGATCACTCTCTATCAAATTAATTATAACCATTATTTACCTATATAATTAAAAAATAAACCGATTTTTCAACTATAGGAAAAAAAATGCATCCTATCGAATACCCATAGACATAGATTGGGTATTCGATAGGTTGCATTTTGGGAAGTGTGCTCCAGAATACCCTGAGTTAATTCCGCCATCACCGTTCCATCATCGGACGACCCGTTATACGGCGAGTTATCCACCCTCAAGTTGTTGACACCACTACCGTATTTCATGCCACGTACATCGAAAGACTGGAACAATTTTCCTGCGGCGGTCTTCACGTCTGATTACAATTTAAGTGTCTCCAAGGTTGGAGTGAATAGCCTCATAATAAACTAGTGCACTATATGTAACATCAGGCTGGATCGAAACATTACTTTTATAACATAGAAAACTGACATATAATAAATATGTAGCTTTGGCATGTTTTCTACACAAAACTTGTTGTAAAAGTTATGTGAAGATTTTAAAACCAGTTTTAACTGCTTTAGTGTAATCAACATGTATGCTTTAATCTAGCTGTAATCCAGTGGTTTGGAGCAGTTACATCATTCACAGGCCTGCCTGTATACGTGAATATTATTATTTCGGTTACGATTTAACATTACAGTTGGAGGACGTTTTCATGTTATAAAAATAATTAAGATTCTGCTGCATTCATAATGTTTATTTTATTATATATACAACGCTAATTTTTGTATGTATATGTGTTTGCGCAATGTTTGTTCTCTCAACACACGCATTCATATTTTCTCCGCTAAAATACAATACAGTCCACTAATTTTATCATCATCAGCTTCAACAATATGCGAAACCTGAAATACGTGTTCAGTATTTGTAAGTAAATAATCTATGAACAAAATTTCACAAAAGTATCATGGAAAATCACAAGGTTATGTTACCTGGTTGTTCTAACAAAAATATGGTCAACGCACCGCTCACCCGCTGCGCCTGTAGCGGCGCGGTGTCGTCTTGCGTTTATTAATAACTAGCTTTCCGCCCGAGGCTTCGCCCGCGTGGAGGTCGGTTATATCGCGCTAAAAAGCATTTCCCTCGGAAATATCAATTTTTCCGGTATAAAAAGTACCCTATTATTTAATCCGGACTTCTAACTTTACGTCTGCAAAATTTCAAAGCAATCGGTTCAGTAGTTACGGCATGAAAGCGGACAAACAAACAAACTCACTTTCCCATTTATAATAATAGTAATAGTAAGGATAATTGCTGTTTGTTTTTTTGTGATAAAATTTTCCATCTCACTTGCAGGTTTTAGACTGTCGTAACGGTCAAGTGTGGGTAGATATTATTATGTACTTTACTCGTAAGTGCAGCCGTAAATGATAAAATGTAGTATATTTTACTTAAAACTTGTTATTTTTTTTACATGCTTTTTATTAGCTTCACTTATATGTTTGCTTGCTTGCTTGTTTGCTTGCTTGCCACGGACAAACAAACAAACAAGCAAACAAACAAACAATTGTTTGTTTGCTTGTTTGTTTGTTTGTCCGTCTCTAACTCTTTGGACTACGAGTGAGCGGCTCATTACTGTAAAATGTCCCACCGTTTTCAATACGTTCGTTCGTTCGTTTTTTTGTAAAAAAGAATATCAAACTAAAAAGTTGAAAATAAATATAGTTTAAAAAACTAAAAAAAACACGCTTTTAAAAAATATCAAACTAAAAAGTTAAAAATAATTTTTAAAAAAGCGTGAGGCGCTTAATATACAAAAAATATGGCACAAAGCGCCTCACGCTTTTTTTAAAATTATTTTTAACTTTTTAGTTTGAAATTTTTTAAAAGCATGTTTTTTTCTTAGAACGTATTGTACTTTTGTAACGAGATGGATGCCCCATCCCACTGTGCGTACGCGCCTAGGGCCATTATGTTCTACCGTGAACTGTGTTGTGCGCTCGATAACCACACTGCAACTATCCATACTAATATTATAAATGCGAAAGTAACTCTGTCTGTCTGTCTGTCTGTCTGTCTGTCTGTTACGCTTTCCCGCTTAAACCTCTCAACCGATTTTGATGAAATTTGGCACAGACAATCTTTAGACCCCGAGAAAGAACATAGGCTACCTTTTATCTCGGAAAAATTTGATGTTCCCGAGGGAAACTTAAAAAGCACGATATAACCGACCTCCACGCGGGCGAAGCCGCGGGCGGAAAGCTAGTTTATAAATATATTTGGGAAAAAATATAACATGGTGGTAAAAATGCTTATTCCGAACAAACTATATTCAGTTTTTGTATACAGAAAAAATAACGTTGTGTAGATAAGTGACAATTTACACTTAATACTAAGTTAAGTAACTAACTAAACAACTAAATACATAAATGAAACTGATCGTCCGCATTGTTGTTATCTGGAAACGTACCCAGAAGACTGGTAGCACTAACATGTTGAATGGCAACATCGACTACTTGGCCAAAGAACGACCCAGCCCTCACAGGGTAGCGTGAAGTAGCCACCAGGGGGTGGAAAGTTTCCATAAAAAGGTTAATATCGACAACAAACCTTAAATATTGATGCTGAACATGAATAAAAGCCTTTGATTACGTACTGAAATATTTCCGAATCTAACCTACTTTGATAGATCAAAGTTACCAAATGACGTAGAATTATTTCGAGATATATTTTCTTATCCATAAATAAATTCATACCTGGGTAAATAAAACTTGTGATAACATATGAGGGATGCTTTAAAGGTTTTATCTGAAACGTAATGGTCATGACGTCAATATATTTGATGTACACATTGCTTATATGGATCCTCTCTGAGCCCATACCTTTTGAATCCAATTTCTGCCGCAAGATTTTCATGAATTGAGGTTTGAATACCTGGGGCGGCGGTGAAAATATTATATTACCAGACATATGATTGCTTGATTTCATGTTTTAAAAGGTGAGGTATAAGTGTAGGTTATAAAACATTCGCATTTTGCCAGATATAATTAAAAATAATAAGCCTGTTCATACTACCTACATGGTACTCAGTACCGTGTAGGTAGTATGACTGTGATATAGACTTAAAATTAATCAATCTTAATCCCGCCTGATGGTAAGCAAAGATGCAATCGTTGATGGTAAAGCGCGCTAGTTTATTAAGTTTCACGTTAATTCACACTAGCTTGAAGACACTTGTTGTAGTCCGACGGAAACACCGCCGCTGGCAAATTATTCCAGTCCCACAATGTACGCTTCGTCCGAATCGTAGTGGTATCAACAACGTAAGGGTGGATACTCGCCGTACTTCGGATCGTCCGATGATGAAACGTAGATGGGAGAATTAAATCATGCAATTCCCTCGCACGCCCCCCAAAATGCATCCTATAGAGCACCGATAGGCTGGCTACTCTTCGACTGTGTGTGACTTTGAAAAGAGTTTTGAGCTAAATCTGATTCGCCATTTAGCCTCTTCGCACGCCTCTCCATCATTTCAGGCTCCGGAGTGCTGATTAATATTTAAGTATCTTGTCAAAATCAATCTGCATAGACCTTTTCGCAACTGTATTGGGGTTGGCTTCTGCCTTCTTAGCCTACCTGGATGCAACTGAATACCAGCAATGCATTTCTACAACTATCTCACTGTGGAAACTTAGGTAAAGTGATTGTGGTGTGAGCTGTCATTCCAACTACTTTTTCTTTCTTATTTTTTTTCAAGGTGAGATTCAACCTCAACTCTTGATCAATGGCCTTGAATGGCCCTGTGTGCCCCTGGAATGGCCTCTGTGGAATAGATACCAAAATTTTGCCAATCACACGTCTAACAAATTATAGAAATTCTTTGAAAATTTTCAAAGAATTTCTATAATTTGTTATTTCACAATAATAGCGGATATCGCCAATGACAGTTGAAAAAGACGGCCGCGTGAACCGTCTATGGGGGAGGTTTGAGGCAAAGTCATAATGTGGCCACTATGTTGCGATATTTCAATGTCCTTTATGAATTATTTACTGAATGCACTTTTGCACGGCATGCATCTTTTTTTGTTCCGGGGTGTAAAATCCCCATACCCGACGTTCCGGGGCGGGCGGCGTTGTCTGTCAGACTCTTACTGACTAAAACACCCCGGTGTTTGGCTTTCCCCGTGACGTCTAAGAGTGGTGCGGGTGGAACACTTCGCGCCGTCACCCCGGGTCCTGATGTTTAGGCGGCGACAGGAGGCATCGGTCTTTGTGGACCCCGTCACGATGTGCTGACATCTCTATGAAGTGCGCGTGAAACACGACGCGCCGTCGACGCGGGCCTGGTCCTTACCGGGCGGCGATCTGCCCACTGCTCACCGCCCGCAGGCCCGCAATGATGATACCCTGGCGTTTACTCCCACCTTATATGACACCCAAGCTTAGCTTAACCTTCCGTCACCCGGCATTACGCATATGAATGCTTCTTCTATTATAACTTAGGTTTTTTGTTACGATGATATACAAATGCACAGGAAATCACTGTCAATCTGTTTTTCTAGATTGTCAACTTTATCTTTAAAACTTTAGGGTTCAAAGTCGATTGGGAGAATTTGACAGCTTCGGGTACCTTGACCTGTTGGAATCTGTACCTATAAAAGAAAAAGCGGCCAGAGTACAGCAAATACAAACAAAAAACAACAATCTCAAATTAAAATAACAATGACTTTCTTCAGATTGTATTATAATGGTTTATTTATCGTCTAAAAATAACAGAAAACACCTTCATCACAAACGTCTTTCTTTTCAATAAAAGAACAACAAAAAATATCTCATTATTGTTAAAAACCCTATCGGTTTCCATTTGTTTCGGCCGAATAATTGAAAATACCCGATACCTATTTTCAATATTTTGAGCAACGCCTGTGTTGGAATCCCTATTTCTCAAGGGAGCCTGTATAAATACATAATAATAAATAAGATAAATGTAGACGTATTGAGAGCACGGTGCTTGAGTAAATCACTTAGTGCGACCTATTTACAATTCCAGACAGCACTATAGGCACGGCCTGTTAAAATATTTTGGTATTTCTTGGGAATTACTTACATTATAATTCATATATTTTTGCAATACAGCTTCTCCTATGTAAATCGCTTGACTGTGAGCCTTTTCCACCTGAGCCCAAGGATAGCCTTCATCAAAATTTGTACTCTGATGTTTTTTTTAGAATAACACGACTGATCAGTTTTAGCATATTCAAATATTTCACTGTATATACCTACCTATAACATGTTTGTAAAATTAATGGAAGGCAAACAAATCATATCATGAAGTTGGCAATAGCGGGTAGTTGAAACCGAAGTTAACCGAAGAAGAGAAGTTTAAATAGGTATTTAAAGAAACTATTGCCGTCGCTCTGCTTCCAACCTCTCCCGGTAAACTGCGAAAAGAACAGTTGCAGCTCAGGCTGATTTTACCTATAAAAACGATGACCAAGAGATATTTCGTATTCCGCTGTTTTCTTTTTGAAAACACGACAGATCTCAATTATTTATATATCAAAACTTAGAGGAAAAGTATACCTATGCATATATTATTTTCTTTTTTGTCAAAAACTTATCATGTTTGTCTAATAGTTATCTGAACATCACGGTAAAAATGGGTTATTTTACGCGATTTTGAAGTATCGTATTTCTTTAATTAAGTTTCGGAAAAAATCATATGATAGGGGCACGTATAATAACAGTGTAAATTTGTAGAAAAAAGAAATGCTCTAAAAGCATTATCCACGAAGAAAATAGCGGAATACGTTTGTATAGAGAAACCACCACTAGAGTTCCGTCTTAAAAATTCAACTTCATGAAAGTTCTGTTCCTTCTTTCAGTTGTTCAGAGGGACAAATGCTTTGGCTTTTTCTATAAGAGCTTCATTCTATTTATGATATAACCTATGCTCAAAAGCCTCAATGCAATGCTAACAGAGTAATAAATTATGGTGCCATAATAGGTTTGGCTACTACTTAATATAGTAAGGTTATATATATTATATTATAGATAAATAATTTAAAAAAAATATAATAATACTTTAGAATATAAGAAAAAATCCTTTAATTTCAAATATCTCATTATTCAATATGTAAGGAAAACCCCGTCCGACCCATAAGAATAATAAAGGTTTTAGGTAAACACATGACCAAATATGAAATTTTACATAATCATCATAGTAACAACACTAATGAATTTTGAAATAATCTATTTTTTTCCGCGAATTAATTCCAACTTCCCCAAAATTTGGTATTTTTTTAATAAGTGACAACACCGGTATTTTTATGAGCGAATAGCGAAGCGACCGCGTGCCGCGTGCCCTGCCCCCTTTCGCCCGCACATGTATTAATTTACCTTCTTTATCGAAATAATATTTTTTTTGGGGGGTTTCTTTTAAGTTTAGCCCATCTTTGTAGGCATCCGTAGAATTAGTTATCGATACCTAACAATACCTTCACAGATCGGAAAGGGTTTTCTTTACATATCGTATAGACAGGAGAAAAGCGTTTGTCGTCTGGCGACGAGATGGATGAGCGACATTTTTATCATCGCGGCTGAAACCTGTATAAGGTTGGCAGAGGAGCGTGGGGATACGCAAAGAAAGGCCTGTGCTCAGCAGTGTGTGAAGTCGGGCTGTGAATAATGCATTTTTAACACATACATGTCACTACATATGTTAAAACATCCATCATCCGCCTACCACAGCACCAATAAACATTGGACAGTTTAAACGTTTATTGGTCCTTTGGTTAATAAACGATTCTCTTCCTAGAACGCTTTGGCCATGCAGTGGCGCCGCAGAAGAAGAAACCCGACGCTGCAGCCACTCAGTAGCCAGCACCGACAAATCCGTCTGTCCGGAGCAGCAGAACATCAGGAACTGCCAACATGACTACAAGCATGATAAACTATCACCTGCTTCTGGTAAGTGATACATTAACTAATTCTTTCAGTCCATTGATAGTTATTTTAGCTCTATTTTATACTAGCTGCGCCCCGTGGTTTCACCCGTGTAAATTTGGATCCCGCAGGAATATAGGAATTAAAAATATCCTATACAACTTATTTTTTTTTATGCGAAACCCGAAACACGTGTCCAGTATTTTTAAGGAAATAATCTATGTACAAAATTTCAAAAAGATATAATGAAAAACCACCAAGCTATGAGCTTGCTACTTTACTTGGTTGTCCCAACAAAAATATGGTCAAAGGTCCGTACGGGCAGGCGAGAGCGGGCTTTGACCTCTGACGTCAGCTGGGATCTATCATAACCGCTCGGTAACCACTCTGCGGTCTCACTCTAAATGTATCTAGGTGTAATCACTCTCATAATTGCATTATTGACACCTATTAGTTTCAAACACTAGTTTTTCGAAATTGATCTTTATTGGTTACTAAGACTGTTGCAATGTATTTTAAATATTATGTGAGGAACGCGTTCTCTTGACGTTCGGACTGTTATGAGTCTTATTTTCATGGCCTGAAGTTTGATTATATCGTCCCGAAAATTGTGTATATTATTGACGGAAACTTGTTCAATAGAATTAACTACTAATTCCAGAAGTTTCGCCAACTGCTATAGTCTATACCCTTTCCGTCTCGTTGAGTCACAAGCCACTTTGCTTGCGCTTAAAAGGTTTCGCTACGATAATTACGCAACTAATCTCGTATATTTAATGTCGGTTGGACAATTGTGTCATTAAGCAACGTGGTTGCCTCAACAGGATTGGCAGGTAAATAATACATTTGGGTCATGTTAATTTTTGTACGGGACTGCTGATAGCTTTTTTTTTGTCGATTGTTTTCCAATTCTAAAATAATGTCTTTGATAATCGTGTTCATTACGAGTTTATATCTTCAATATCTTCCAATCAACCACTACAGGAAATACGCCTTAAAGAGCTCGTGTGTTTAAATATCGTGCTCAAGTAAACAATACGTGTGAACACTTATGGTTATTCTAACCTAACCTATACCTATGATTATCCTAAGGCCGATTATAATTATTTTTTATATAATAAAAAGACGTCTACGAGATAAGTCCGTACGCGACGTTCGCTGTTGGCGGCGAGACTGCGACGGCCGCGACTTTGGACCACACGCTACAGTTCCGCACCTTTGGCCACCGTGACAACGACGCACCTCCGCACCGACCCTGCAGAAAGCACCCGCAACGACACCGGGAGAGGGCTGAAGGTAATACTGACATTAATTACATAAACTTTCACATCAACAAACATCTATCTATGATAAAGTGACTGTTGACAGGGTAGAATAAAACCAGTCGAGTGCTAAACTCGTACATGAGGGGTGTCAAAAACACACGTTTATTTTATGGAGATCCCCTTTCATTTTTACCTACTTTACCTATATTATTATCGTCATTCGTGGTTATAGCGGCAATAAAAATAAACGCTTTGTGAAAATTTTTACTGTCTATCTATAATGGATCTTGAGATACAGTTCGCTTAACAACGGAAGCTTAGTAACTCTAAAACGGTTCCATGTGTTTTGATGTTCCGAATTCCACATCCATTTCATCAAGCCATCAACCCGTTTTACGAACGTTTGCCAACAATACCAATAATGTTTATCAGCAGTTGCTGGTGCAGCTAGCACGTTATTGATGCACATTTGTAAAACAGTTTGGTGGAATCCTCAACGTCATTTAAGTGTGAAAAAATCCTTACATCAATGTATTTCAGAACTAAAATAATAATACTAAAAACCACGATAGCTGCAAAAGTATAAGTAGAATAGCAGAATAAGGGTAAACGTAGTTTTTGACCCTGAAACCTCAAATTCCCAAAAAAATGTTCTAATGCGAGTTTGACACTTTCCGATCAGGTGGGTCCCTCAATTGTTTACCCTCAAATGAAATAAAAACCCGGCAAAGCCTGATTTCAGATTGAAGGGTCAGTATTTTAACGAGGGTTTCAAGTTTTTCTGAATAAACGAAATATTTGTATCTAACCTACAAACAAAAGAATTCGTAAAAGCCTGTGGCACACAAAACACTTACAAAAACCTTTGAGTAAATGAATCGCTCTCTCTTTTATTTTTCCCCATTAAATACAAGAGACGAGTGTTTGAAATTGGACTTGAAGGTCAGAACTCTGAACTGAAACAATGCGGACACAGAAAAGTGCTTCTGCTTCAAACTCAAAGTATCATCTCAAATATCGTTTGTATGTAGTAGGTAACATGTTTTAATGGGTGACACAGAAAAGCACTTACAACTTTTGAAACTGTTGGAAGTTTAAAAATTATTATCATGCCATCATAATATACCTTTTGCAGATCATCATCACGCTTCAGCTTCATCGTGTGTGTGTGTCTATTCGTCTATTAGTGTAATGTAGATGACGATAAAGTGACTATGTATAAATGTTGTTTGTTGAATAGTATGGTATGTGTAACAGTGGAGAAGCACCACTCGGAGTGCGAGCTACAGCAGCTCAGCCGCTACGAGAAGGTGCGGCCGCGACACTGCGCGCCCACGTCCTACTGCGTGCCGCTTGCACATCACGGTACTTGATGCACACTCACTCAAACTACACTCACATAGTCAAGCCGCCGAGGTAAAGGTGCGGCCGCAACACTGCGCGCCCACATCCTACTGCGTGCCGCTTACACATCACGGTAGTTGAAGCACACGCACTCACACTATACATTCACATAGTCAAGCCGCTGAGGTAAAGGTGCGGCCGCAACACTGCGCGCCCACGTCCTCCTGCATGCCGCTTGCACATCACGGTAGTTGAAGCACACGCACTCACACTATACACTCACATAGTCAAGCCGCTGAGGTAAAGGTGCGGCCGCAACACTGCGCGCCCACGTCCTCCTGCATGCCGCTTGCACATCACGGCACTTGAAGCACACGCACTCACACTATACACTCACATAGTCAAGTCGCTGAGGTAAAGGTACGGCCGCAACACTGCGTGCCGTTTGCACATCACAACACTTGATGCACACGCACTCACACAGCCGAGTCGCTGAGATAGAGGTGCGACCGCAACACTGCGTGCCCCTTGTATATCACAACACTTGAAGCACACGCACTCATACTATACACTCACACGGCCGAGCCGCTTCGTTATGTTCTTTTTTTTTTAAATTTGATTGGAGAGACTTGGCCAAAGACTCTCCAATCAAATAAAAAAAAAGAACATAGTTGATAAATAAATATATACCTATTCTGTTTCAAATATGAGTCCATATTTGGTCCATATTTGTCCATATCATTAATATTATTATTTGTCATTTTTAATTGACAAATAATAATATTTAGTCGTGGATAACAATTGATATCTGAGAGATGTTGTAATAACACCTCTAAAAATTTCAAAATTATTAGTCGAACCGAATTTACGTTATAATTGGAGTTGAAAAAATCAGCATTAAGAGAAAAAAAAATTCTAGCACGAATGCCTGCGAAGAAGTTTCTTGCCGAACCCCAGTAGCTCTACGTGAGATTATTGTTTAAAAATATCGCTGTAGTACCTTTCGTGACTGTAAACATTTCGTTCCTAGCCAAGGCCGCGCTCTCAGCTAGCATGCTCAGCGCAGGCGGCAGCGGTGGCGGAAGCGGGAGCGGCGGCGGATGCGGCAGCGGCGGCGGTCTGTCAGAGGTGTACGCGGGCGACTCCAGCGCGGAGTCGGGACCCGGCTCGATGTCCCCGCGCACACACCACGAACACAGCTAGCGCACCGCTCGCTAGGCTGCCGGGCTCAACGATACCAACCATATCGTACGCCTCACCGATACATACCTATGTAGCGAAGTGTGAAGTGGGCTTACAGTATACCTATACTGTAAGCCCACTTCACATATATATCGTAATGTCATCTACAACGTGAGTTAGTTCTCTTTAGAACTTTAGATTACCCTGTCTTTGATTGGCTTCGATGGATTCTTTTAATAAATACCTAGAAATTTGTTCAGTTTGAAATTTGCCTTGCCGCTGTATGTTGGAACAAGAGATTCCTATTTTATCCTCACACAAACGCTGCCTGAACTAAAATCATCGATTTGTAAGCCTAATTTTACAACGAATGGTTTTTTACATGACTTTTTTATAACACCCTAATTGCGTAACTCACCGTGACTATCAGTTGGAATTACTCTGAAGCTTATTGCTCTTCCATTGCTTCCTATGTTCGAAAATGTAGATACATTTATATGTTGAGCAGATGCTCAACAACGTAAATAACGCAATGAATGTTGTTGAACTGTCAAAATGAAACCCATTGCTATTGATAATGTGTTACGCAATTACGGTATATGTATTTACACTATACGGTTCTAAGTATTGAGTCCATTGATTGAATATTTTATATCGTTGTATATTTCATGGTTCAGAATTGCAATGGCTTGAAAATAAGCTGTCATGTCTTAAAAAAGTGAAGTCTTTTTGACAGAATCATTTACTTATCTGCTCAACTTATCGTAATAGTCAGCATAGGCGGTTATCTTAGTGTTTTTGCTAACTTTTTAACAGGGTGGAGTTAGCATTATTATTTACTGCGTGAATCGAAACTGAATGTTGCCAAACTTTTACACGTTCAAAAAGGTTTGAGATTTATAGCGCCTAGTTTACACGTAATATAACTCTGAATTGGCCTGTTTGGAATTATAACTTTTTTGTTTACGACGTACCTACAAAAGTTTCTCAATATATTATTTTCATATTGGCTTCGTGTCGGGTTGGTGATTGATTATGAGTTCAATACCATATTCTAAATAAGCCTAGGTGAGACAGTACGGCTCATACACTGCTGATATGCATTAACCTACACATTAATATAATACTGGAATAATTTTACTTATTATACGAATAAGCGTTATATCAAATGTTTGTAAACCTTATTAATATTAATAGACAATTCATAATACATATGTATACCACTGGTAAATATTTCGTCGTTTTCAATCCATAAAGTTCGTCGGGAAGATTCGTGTAATCATTAGGGATTAATTTGTACACCAAGATAATTTGTTTCAAAATATTATTTACTATCTGCATAAAATCGTTTCAGATACCATCATAAGTTTACCAATAGACAAATGGTTTTGCGATGATTTCCTGCTTAATAAGTTCGTAATTCACTGCGACACAAAACACATTTCGTCGAAGAGTAAACACAATCTTTGTGATCGTAACAATGTTTCGGCTTGTTTAGATTATTGCCGAATTGTGTACAAAACACAGTTAGCCCCTAATGAATACACGACTCGTTTTAGCCGTTAATAGTAGCTAGCCAACTATGTGGAACACATTAGCTCATAATATCTGTAAATACTTAACTATAGTCAGACTGATGTGTAATATCTATGTTAATTCGGAGCTTATATTTGTAAATACATTTTGTAGATAAATTACGAACTCTAGTCAATTTTTATTAAATGTTTTTATGACAATATAATTGTATTATGTAAATAACGAAATACTTAAGTATCTTTATGTGGAAATCAGTTTAATGTAAAATAAATCTATTTATCGCGTATAATTGTTTTATTGAAAACCAATTACAGATTCATCAAAAATAGCATTGGTGTTTTATTAATCAGAGGATATGGTACTAACAATATATTAAAACGTTACTAGACACAATAATGCCCAATCAGCAACAGTTATTTATTAAATATCTTGCGTTCATTGCAAGGGATTTTCACGAAGTTATTTGAGAAAGACTTTAATATCATTAGACAAAGGCGCTCTGAGGAAAATCGCAACATTGTAGCATCGGACTCCCCGATAGATTCCAATATGAGAAATTCCGGGAACGCGGTCCTAGCCCGGAATACCGGCATCCTCTTTCAATATTACCTCCCAACTTGGAATATATGGTGCACTTGATATTGTGGGTAGATAGATTCCTTTGACAAGTACACATATTATACGATTAAATACATCAAAGTATACCTAACCGTAATAGTGAATTAAACTTCGATATGGAGGAACAAGACAAAGAGAAAATGTTAAAACGAAAGTACATAACGCTTCGTGAAACTAAAATGAGTTAGAAAATTAAAAGTTAGAAAACTTTGGAAATACACACATTAAAAAAGTCTAAGCAACACATACTATTTCAAATGATTCTATTGATCTGAAGGACATACTGGCTGGTTGGAATAAAAATCGAGTATCATTTGTCTTTTTTCACAAATTCAAAAGTGAATGCGAATGAAATGCATTCGTTCGAATTTTATAGTGTCTTTTTTATTGCGTAATAAATGTTAGTATTCTGTATAAATTTTATGATTTATATGAATAATTTGAAAACAGTTTCGAACATATTTGGATTTTGAGACATTTTTTAAGTCAAAGAGCGAAGTCAATTGACCGCAGATCTTAAAAAGTTAATCTCAGGAACTCGGTATTTTGCGAAGCGTTATTTGCCGTCTTCATCAGCATTACAGTAACACGGGAGATCCTGCTGAGCAGCACCCAGGTTGAGGAAGGTATACAACCACAGGGCAAGATCGACTCGTGTCGATCGACATACAACTGACTGCAAGACGCCAGCCAATGTGAACCGCCCGAAGGCGAGTTTAAGGCTACAAAATTCAAGAGGTGTTGTTGTTAGCTGTCAAATTGTGCGAAATCGTGTGTATGAGTATAGCCTACGAGCACGACGGTCAATTAGATGTCCACCGGTACGTCACGGCAATTGCGCTCGTCGATGGCTCCAAGTTTGCCAAATCACGTACTTAACCCTAGATAGCTAACCTCCGTCGAATCGACGGGCATGGCACAGAAATATCGCTGTCTCTTTTTAACGGTGCACCCAAACTTTTTATCTTTCCTAACCAACTCAGTTGCCAGTGAGGTCTATGGAGTGGCGCATGCGTCGGGCAGGTAAGTGTTATAGTTATTGAGGTACTTGAGCTTTGCCCGTCGTTTCGACGGATGGTTAGCTTTAACGTCGTTTTTTTGTTTGAGAGTGTGTTTATACTTTTAACTTAAGATTGTGTTTGTTATAGATTTTTACAATGTCTTCGTTAATTGATGATGATATATCGAATATTATAAACCAAGAGCTTTCTGATGACTTGGATGATGCTTCTGCCAGTGAGACCGAAGACTTTGTGGAGGAGGATGATGTCCAAAGTGACGAAAATTTTGAACCGTCTGATTCCGAAGAAAGTCATATAAGTACACCTCAAGACTCGTCTTCAACTTTACAACATGATCAAGCATCAAGCTCTAGTGCGGTGACTCCAGAAACTTCATCCAGCAGTATCATTCAACTGCCTCAAAGGAACATACGAGGCAAAAATCGGCATGTTTGGGCTACCACTAAAGGTCACACTTCAGTTAGAACCTCTGCAAGGAATATCGTGCGAACTGCTAGGGGACCTAACCGTTCATGCAGAGGTATTACAAGTGCAGACTCTTGCTTCGAACTTTTTTTCACAAATGAAATTATTGAAGAAATTGTCAAATGGACGAACGTCGAAATATCAGTGAAAAGAGCGATGTATCAAATTGTAACCGCTACACAAGGCGATACTAACACTTTAGAAATAAGGGCGTTGGTGGGGGTTCTCATTTTGTCTGCAGCCCTGAAAGATAACCATTTGACTTCAGATGAAATATTCAATTCTAATTATTGTGGGTCTGGATATGTTGCTGCAATGAGCCGTGAAAGATTCGACTTTCTTGTGAGATGTATGCGATTTGATGACAGAGATTTCCGACTGCAACGATCACAGAACGATCTCTTTACACCCATCAGAATAATTTGGGATATGCTTATAACTCAATGTCGAAATAATTATACTCCAGGGACTAATGTCACAATAGACGAACAGTTACTGGCCTTTCGCGGCAGATGCAAATTTCGTATGTACATCCCGAACAAACCCGCGAAATATGGAATAAAAATTGAGATGATGTGTGATAGTGCCACGTATTATATGATTGATGCCATACCTTACCTCGGAAAAGGAACAGATACTGGAAGATTGCCATTAGGTGAATATTTCGTGAAGGAATTGACGCGCACAATTCATGGTACAAACCGAAACGTCACAACAGATAATTGGTTTACATCTATCCCTTTAGCAAAAAGCCTGCAACTTGAGCCCTATAAGTTGACATTGGTAGGTACACTTCGAGCAAATAAAAGAGAGATTCCAGAAGAACTGAAAAATAATAGAATTAGACAGGTTGGCAGTTCTATATTTTGTTACGATGGACCACTTACTTTGGTCTCCTTCAAACCTAAGCCATCGAAAGTTATTTATTTGTTGTCGTCTTGTGATGAAGAAGGTACCGTGAACACATCTACAAAAAAACCGCACATGATTGAGTTTTATAACTCAACTAAGGGAGGTGTGGATACTTTTGACCAGATGTGCTCTAACATGTCAAGTAGCCGAAAAACCAGTAGATGGCCAATGTGTGTTTTTTATGGAATGATAAATATTGCTTGCATCAATAGCTACATTATACAGTGCCATAATTTGTCCACGGCCGGGAAAAAGGTAGTTCCACGTAGAAACTTTATGAAAACACTATATTTTCAACTAGCAGAGCCTTGGTTGAAAACAAGACTGACAAAAACTACGATGCCCGTGCAAGTGAAAGATAAAATCAGGAACGTGCTTTTAGTACATCCGTCCACTAGTCAAGGTCAGCAGACATCAAGTGCATCATCAGGACATGGAGAAGAGTCTTCTGCTTCCTCAGCAGGAGAAAATCGCAAGAGGAAGACGTGCGGGAAGTGCCATTACAAAAAAAAGCGTATGACAAAAAGTGTTTGTTCAAAATGTAAAGTATCGATTTGTGGTGAACATAAAATTGATTTTTGTGTTACATGTGCTAAAGATATATAATATATTTTATTTTATAGTAATAGGTTATTATGTCTTTAAGTCTGATAAAACCAAATAAATAGAAATATATATTTTTCTAGTTGATTTTGCATGCCAAAGTTTATAGTGATAATAAATTGTTATTTTTTAGGTGATCTCAGTTGATTTAAACTTAAGATACTTAAATTTATTAAGATATATAAACAAAATGTTATAAACCAATTCAAAAAATGTATTTTTATTAACCCTTAAACAAATAATAAGTTTATACTTATATTTATGGGAAAAAAAATATTTTTTTACATACCCGTCGTTTCGACGGATGATTAGCTTAAACAGGGTATGCCCGAACGTTAGCTATCTAGGGTTAAAATAACGTTGACCCTTAACATCACAAATACTGTAAGTTATGATGGCATTTGTACAAAATTACTTAAAGCAGTCGCCAAGGAAAATTGTTGTCTTTTAAGTTACATAATAAATTTATGTATAACCGAAGGTATCTTTCCGGTTGCCCTGAAAAATCCATACTAATATTATAAATGCGAAAGTAACTCTGTCTGTCTGTCTGTCGGTCTATCTGTCTGTCTGTCTGTCTGTCTGTCGGTCTGTCTGTCTGTCTGTTACGCTTTCCCGCTTAAACCTCTCAATCGATTTTGATGAAATTTGGCACAGACAATCTTTAGACCCTGAGAAAGAACATAGGCTACCTTTTATCCCGGAAAAAAATGATGTTCCCATGGGAAATCTAAAAAGCGCGATATAACCGAACTCCACGCGGGCGAAGCCGCGGGCGGAAAGCTAGTCGGTAATAAAGCCATTATTCAAAAAACAAGACCAGTAGTTGATGGAATGCTACAGGCCAATTTCATTGATACCAATATTCTCAAAAATAATTGAAAACTACATTTATAAAGAACTCAATTTATATTTAGAAGCAAATAATATTCTTTGCAACGAACAAAATTGATTCAGAAAAAATAAGACAATTAATATGGCTATTAATGAATTTTATATACTGTTATGACAAATATGGACAGAAACACTCCAGTGTATGCAATATTTTGTGACATGACTCGCCGGGCATTCGATTGTGTGCAACATATTATTTTACTAAAAAAGCTTGTCGCTTATGGCATAGAAGGAAATGTCCTTGAGCTCTTAAAATCCTATTTAGGCGACAGAAAACAAGTAATGGAAATAAGCAGAATTAATATACACACCAAAAGAGAAGAAAGCTTTCTCTCAAATAAACGTAACGTTATCTACGGAGTCCCACAAGGAAGTATACTAGGACCTTCTCATAAGGAAATTCTCATAAGGATGACATAAATAATACATTAAAAGAAAGTATAGAACGGTTAGACAATAATAATTTAAAAATCAATTTAAATAAAACTGTAATTATGCATTTTAACCAGCGCGCGTTGACCTTTTCTTTTTAGTTTCTAAGGCTTACAATAGATCGAAGTTTAAATTGGAAGGTACATAAACTAAAAGCGTTAGCTAGTGCGTGCGCCTTGTATATTTTGTTTCGTACTGTTAACATACATAGATGCGTTACTAACTGCTTACTACGGGCTAACTGAATCTATTCTCAGATACGGTGTTATCTTTTAGAGGTCAAATAATAAAGAAGTTGCATTTAAAGCACATAAGAGATGTCTCAGAGCCATGTTTAAATTGAAAACTACCGATAGTTGTAAGCCCTATTTTATTCGATATAAAATTTTAACACTGACATCACTTTATATTCTGGAAACAGTAATGATTGTTAGAAGTAATTTTAATTTATTTTCGCGACTGGCAGATAAGTTTCCAAGAAACAGGCGTGATCAAAGCCAACTTTGTCTTCATGGAAGCAGGACAGAATCTATGCGCAAAAGTGTTTTTTGCATAGCTCCGATTTATTTATAACAAGTTAACTAATAATTGGAGAGAGCGAAATAATATACATTTGAAATGTCGACTAAACTCATATTTATTTGAGAAAGCTTACTATAATATTAATGAATTTCTGACAGAAGCATTTATATTGACATATATTTTGATGCATTGTTATATATTTTTTTTCTCGTGCTGACATTTATTTTTCTTTTCTAAGGCGTATTTATATTTTTTGACATGACATTTATAATTAAAATTATTATTGTTCATAATATTTGCACGCCATACAAGGTGGCAAACATGTCTGATCTTATTTATTTTTTTGTTATCCTGCATGCATTTATATTCTTACACATATTTTGAGCAAATAAGTCTTTATCTGCGAAATGAAAAGTGTAGGCAATACGTAAAGTGTTGCCTATACCATTCATGAACCGGAAACAATGGGATAAAAATTTTATTTTGCAATGAGTCTCGATTTGGATTTTAATTTTGAAAGATTTGGAAATACTGAAAGACTGAGGTGCGTTCAGTAAGTGTATCCATACAACGGCTCAAAAATTATGGCATGGGCGGGTAGTATGAATAACAGACTAATTGAGGTCGTTTTTGTGTTAATGGTAACATGAAAGTTGTAAATTACGTTGAGTATGTTTTAAAGCCTTATGTCCGTCCATTCGCACAAACGTCGACTCCGATTGCACGTTGATGCGTGCGCGTTCACATACAGCGTTACAGGAGTATTTGGCAAGGGGAAACTGTTCCAGTTCCTCGTTGTATGCGGTATAAAGAAGGAGGCGAAACGCTTCGTCCGGATCCTAGTGGTGTTAACAACGCAAGAGTGGACACTTGCCGTACTACGGGTCGTCCGATGGTGGAACGGAGATGGGGGAATTAAATCATGCAATTCCCTCGCACACTCCCCAAAATGCATCCTATAGAAGACCGAAAGGCTGGCTACTCTACGCCTGTGCTCTCTTGGAGACCGTCTCGAGTTAAGTCAGGGTCACAAATCAGCCTCTTCGCCCGCCTCTCTACCGAATCAAAGAGGCTAGGTGACACTTAGCAGCAGCAGCCCAAATGTGGCAGCAGTACTCCACACACGAACGGACCTGTGCTTTGTACAACATTAGAAGCTGCCCTGGGGTGAAGTACCGCCGGACCTTTGCGATAACGCCAAGTTTCTTGGCAGCCACCTTAGCCTTGGACTCAATGAACCAACCCAAAGTTTAGGTTCGAGGAAATCTCAACTCCTAAAAGGTGAAGGCTGTCGGTACACTCCAAGGATACATTTAGAAAAGTAGGAGCCAAGGTGAACGGGCTCCTTTTGGCGGTGAAAAGACACCCCTGTGTTTTGGCGGCATTGAATGCTACGATTGGCATTGCCCCATTCGGAGACTGCCTGTAGTGCAACACTCGTTCGCTCTACGATAGCCTCTCTTTCGGACCGGATTGATTCCCTACTAGCCCGAAATTTAAAAGACCAGTGTCGAAGATATGTGTGCTCCCAGTTAGTAAATAAGGGTTTTTGTTGTTAAAACTGCATATTAATGTGTTGTTAAAATAAAGCAGATTTTGTTTTTATAGTTATTGTTTTAAAATGGTATATTAAAAAACTCTGTGGTCACTATACTCAATATACTGAAATCTGAATACTCTTTGCTGCCGGTGTCGTTAATGGCGGTAATATTAACCTCAGTAATTTCCAGTTAGAATTAGCAAATCATATTGACATATCCCAATAGAAGTTGCCTGAAGATAAACATTAGCGTTGCTTTTCATATTCTTTTAGTGTGATTTCGTATTTCGGTTTTCTTATTCATAAAATTTTCACATAAAATGCATTCTTTTATGGACATGAGTTTGGATGAAATAATCAAATTGCAAGGACAAGAAGCCAGAGCGAAAAGGAATATAGTAAGATCACAGAAATTCAAACCGGTACCAATAATAAATGCCAGATATAAAAATATATCATACAATAGAACTAATTGCTTTACTGATGCTAGACAAAAACTAACACAGCTTGCTCAACAAAAAAGGGATGGCCGTTTTAAGTTAAATAAGTTGCGCCAAGAAAGAGAAACAACCTTTGTACCAGTTAGAAACACATATCCGACAAGTGTTTTTGCAAGGCCACCACCGTCTACAGAAATTAATCCTTCAAGGTGAGTTACTGCACAGCCTTTAGGTGCAGCCACATCATATACGACACATAGCGTTGGCTTGCAATGTCAAATATTCAATGAGGCCAGGCCAAAACCATATGAATATCAATATAAACCAATACATAAGAAGGATGATATGGCTAAGAAGGGGGTGACTGCCGAGATGGTTTCTGATAGGGATGCATGGAAGAAAAAGACATGTTGCGCCGACCCCAAATAAATTGGGATAAGGGCAGGAGAATGATGACCTAAACAAGCACCATGTCATACTGCTGTTGGGTGGGGCTTGTCAATGAAAAAGCCTGAAGAAGATGAAGCCCCCAAGGATGAGGATAATGTCCCACATCCACTACGATTAATGAATAAAAGCAGGCCCAACATGGAGTACAGTTACGAATCTCGAGCTACTAGCGGATATACCAACAGCGTCGAAGCTTTTCAAAGAACCGTTCAACCACTCCGAAAAAAGATTCTGCTGTAGCTATCATAAGTGACCTAATATGTCGAAAATCTATGAAGACACGTTTAGGATACAGGATAATAATAAGCAATCTGAGTCCTACTGCTTCTGAATTTGATATCCAGGAATTATTTGGGTTTGTGGGTGAAATGATACATGCAAGTTTGGTTCGCTCTGGCATTGGTGAAATTATATATAAAAGGAAAGAAGATGCTGCAGCAGCAGTTACTTTATTTCACAATAGAAAACTGAATGGGTATCCCATGCATTGCCGTCTTGTTACCTACTCCAGGGGTACCTGTAGTTACCTACAGAAACCAGGACCTGTCCTGTGAAAATCCAGAATCCTAAACAAATGTGCTCACACATGCTCAATCAAATTGCAATCGATCACACTTGATCTTCCTACTTTACATAATGTGCTGTTTAGGAAGCAAATCATCACACACTTTAGATTATTTTATTTATGAAAGTGAAGAACAAATGAAATATTTTGACACATGAAGTGTTATGAATCAAAAATATTAATAATTATGGGACACATACGTGTAACAGGACTCAAAAATAATTCTATCTACATTGCAACCCATGTCTAAAATTAATTCTATCTACATTGCAACCCATGTCTAAAATTAATTACATCTACATTGCAAAGCAATTTTGATATATGCGTCACTAGTAAGACAACAAATTGTTGTAAAAAGATTCCATTAATAATCACACTTCTCAGTATTAGTCCATACATGTATCATTGAGATTACCCTAATAATATAAAACAACAAATAGGGCAAAGTGATCCCATAATTAATCACATTTTAGAAACACGTTACAACTAGATACCATAAAATATATAATAATAATAAAAAATAAAAAGAAAAAAGTACATAGAAAAAATATCACCAAAAGTCTCGTATTCGAACATGCAAACTACTAAAACTACAGTTTGTTGTCAAAGCCAAGGCCATAGACAGCTCAAATTATTTGACATTTGACAATTAGATCCGGCTGTCATGTCATCTGTAATGCGCCCGCGACACCAGCTGATGACAGCAAACCAATTAACCAATCAATAACATAGAAATAGCAGCTTCGTGGGTAGTGGTGAACGCTTATTACGTGTTTTTCTTGGTGTTACGATTATTTTAATTATTAATTTGGTTTTAGTGGTTTTTATTAGTGGAAGGCAATCATACACAATGAGGGATAATCCGCCATACATTGTACATGTTTCATTAAAAGATGGCAAGACCCCTGCTACTGTTTTACACCCAGTGAAATTTGGTATGTTTCTGACCAAAAACAACTATAACAACATTCTTCTGGGCAGTGTGAAACGTCTGGGAAGAAACAAAGTTTCAGTAGAGTTTAAGTCCCATCAGGATGCAAACAGTTTTTTTATAAGTCGGACATTAAGCCAACATAACTTCATTGCTATGATTCCTGAATATAATATCACTAGAATGGGTCTCGTTAGAGACATCCCAACAGAATGGACCGAGGATGAAGTTATACAGAATATCAAGGTTCCTGCTGGATGTGGTCCTGTTATAAAGGCAAGAAGAATGAACCGCAAGGTAACTTCTCTGGGTGTTACAGAGTGGAAACCCACTGAAACAGTTGTATTGACGTTTGATGGACAGATATTACCACCGCGGGTTTATTGTTTTTATACTGCCGTCTCAGTTGAAAAGTATATGTACCCGACTATACAATGTTTTAACTGCTGTCGTTTTGGTCACACACGTACAGTATGCCGCTCTAAACCTCGCTGCTTTAAGTGTGGTCAAAACCACCCTGGTGATGGTTGCCAAGTCCCCACTGATTCTTCCTTCTGTGTCTCTTGTTCTGGCAACCATTACGCTAACAACAAGGCTAGCCCCGAGCTTGGTCGGCAGAAGGGCATTAAGGCTCTTATGGCAGAGAAATGTATCTCCTATACGGAAGCAAGTCAGGTTTTCCCTCCAGTGTCAAGATCGTATACTGAAGTGTCTAGAGCATCCCAAAAAAATATCCCAAATCCTAGCTCCCCTCGTCATTCCTCTCCTACTTCTCAAACCAAGTCATACCGTAAAACGGTCTTTTTAAAACCCAAAACTCATGTTCCTCTTTCGCCTAGCTATGACAAGCTGACTCATCAGGCCATTACTCATGATTATTCCTTTTCCCCTTCCCAAAGTGGCTGTGCTTACCCCAAGGAAGGCACTAGCAGTCAAGATAAGTCCGAAAACATACTTAATGTCATTACCAATATGCTAATAACAGTATTATCAAACCCTGCACAATCTTTACTTGACCACGTTGCCCACAAACTGACATCAATTGTCAAATTTATTAGCAATGCTCCATCCCCTGACATTCCTACAATGGAACGTGAGGAGTATTACTCCCAGGAAATCTGACCTACTCTTTATTATAAATAAATTTAAACCATCGATCTGTAGCATCGCTGAGACATGGCTCCGTTTCCGTTCAGACAGTAACTTTAGGATTCCCTGCTTCAGCGGTGCTCGACATGATAGACCAGATGGCTATGGAGGATGTGCTTTGTTCATTAATAATAAAGTATCATTCTCCCCAATTCCTCTACCCTCTGTTGGTGACAACATCAGTGTTGTTGCTGTTAAGGCTGAGGATATAAATATCTTTAGTTTTTATATTGCACACCCGCACAATGAAGATCTTTCAACGATTAAAATGTTGCTAAGTAGTGTACAAGGTCCAGTACTTATCATGGGCGATTTTAATGGTCATCATTATAGATGGGGATCAGATAACTGCGACAACTTTGGCATAGGCTTAGTGGACATATTAGATGAGCTAAATTTATGCGTGATCAATGATGGCTGCCCGACACGTAGGTCTACACCAGGACACAATAACAGCTGTGTTGATCTGACGATCTGCTCATCTAATTTAGCCAGTATTTTTAATTGGAGTCGCTTGAATATGACTTATGGGAGTGATCACTATCCCATCATGATTGAAGTCCCTTCCAAGACCGTCCTTGACAAAACCCTCCCTCTTTTAAAATACCAGCTGAACTCAGTAGATTGAGACCTATACTCAAAAATTTTAGACTTACGCGTCTCTTCTCTCCCATCAATTAATATTGAAACTGTTCACGGATGTTTTTCATCATTCTCCCACACTATATCCTCTACAGCAGATGATTGCTTTCGTCCAAAAAAACCGCCTATCGACAAAATTCCATCCCCGCCGTGGTGGGATAGGGAATGCTCTGCCGTGATCTGGGCCAGGAATGAGGCGGAAAGGAACTTTAACTATAATATGAACCTGGATAACCTCATTGCATTTCAACATATCTTGGCTAAGTCCAGAAAATTACTCAAAAACAAGAAGAGAGAAGGTTGGCGGAAATGTTGTGATTCGCCGAGTCCAGGCCACCCCAGTGTCGGCCGTGTGGCGTAAGATCAAATCATTTAGGAACAGTTTAAGCCCTCCCACCAGGAACATATTAACCAAGGAACTGGGTAACCGGTTTCTTTCAAAACTGGCCCCAATCTATGTTCCTAATGTTAATGAGTGTGTCACTACAGGCTGTCGGTTGGCATCGGATGATCCTCTGGACAGGTCTTTCACTCTGGGGGAACTTAAATCGGTCCTCGCCCATGTAAAGGACTCTGCTCCTGGAGTGGATGGATTCCCCTACTCCTTCATTACTAAAGCAGGTGATAAGACCCAACAGTATTATCTGGACTTGGTCAACTATTGTTTTTCTCACAGTTATATTCCTCCTGATTGGAAGGTTCAAGTCGTCATCCTTAATTTAAAACACGGTAAGAATCCCAGCGATCATTGTTCTTACAGGCCGATTGCTTTATCGTCCATAATAATTAAACTGCTAGAACATTTGATTAAAAACCGACTAGAATGGTTTGTAGAAAGTAGAAAACTACTCCCACCAACTCAGTTCGACTTCAGGAAAGGTCTGGGTACAACTGATAGTGTGGCTTCCCTCACATCAGTGATCCGACTGTCCCTTAGCAGGAATGAGTCGGTGGTAGCCGTTTTCCTAGACATTTCAGCTGCCTATGATTCTGTTCTCCTACCACTTCTCAGGCAAAAGATGCAAAAGCTGAGAATCCCGGCTAGGATTTGTCAAATCATATCCAGCATATTTTCAGATCGTAGCATCAGACTCAGGATTTCTGGGGAGAACTCTGAGCCGAGGTTGGTTTGGAGAGGTCTTCCTCAAGGATCCGTGCTTAGTTCCATCCTATATAATATTTACACTTCTGATCTTCCTTCTTGTCTTAATTTTAACTGTAACGTCCTTCAGTATGCTGACGATATTGCATTATTGGTCTGTGACAAATCCATCCAGAATGCCGCCCATTCTATTAATATATCTCTGTCCTCCTTAAACCATTGGCTTTTAGGTCACGGGTTATCTTTAAGTGCTCCAAAAAGTTATTTTCAGTCGCAAACGCCTTATCCCCCAAGTTGACATTAATATTGACGGCCAAGCTATCCCAATCGAGAATAAGGCCAGGTTCCTGGGGGTTACCTTAGACTCCAAATTGACGGGAGTTGACCACATTACTCATACAGTCAAAAAATGTGAGGGCTCAGTCTCGGTCCTTAAGGCATTGGCAGGTGTCTGGTGGGGCGCTCACCTTTTCACCTTGAAACTGGTCTACAATGCGCTGGTCAGAAGCGTGCTTGATTACTGCAGCTGCTTAATTGAGCCCTGCAACAAAGATGCTTTGCGTAGGCTGGATTCGGTCCAGGCCAAATATATGAGGATCATTTCCGGTGCCATGAAATCCTCCCCCATAAACGCGCTCCAGGTTGAATGTGCAGAACCCCCTCTTTACCTTCGTAGACAATACTTAGCAGATCGCTTCTTATCAAAAGGTTTCTCCCTATCGTCCCATCCTTTACTCCCCATTCTAGAACAAATCTACCTTTCTCTTAACTCATCTTCCTATTGGAATAATAAAACTATTCCATTGATGAGTAGGTACAGAGAGGTTAAACTCCTCTCCTCACCCGTTTGTCAATACCCCATTCTCCCGGTCTTTTCTTCCGCATATGAGGTGATTCATTTTAGGCCAAAAGTTGTTTTGGGACTAGGTATTTCCAAAAATTCCCGGGATGTGAAAGGCGACTTTGATCGCGCCAGTAAAAGATACTGGGGAGGTTGGAATTTGTTTTATACAGACGCACCGAAATTGTCTTCAACAGGCTGTACAGGGATTTCTACATATTTCCAAAATTCCAAAATTGCTCTTTTATTCCAATGCCCTCCTGAGACCTCAGTATTTACAGGGGAATGTATCGGTATCTTAGAAGCTGTAAATTTCATTTTAGCCCACAATATTAAAAACTTGGTAATTTTCTCAGATTCTCGCAGTAGTATTCAGGCTCTAGCTCAAAACCAACTTAAATCCAAACTTCATAGCAAAGTCATCTTTGATACCTTAAAATTACTATTTACTTGTTCTAGCAATGGTTTAAACGTTAAATTAGCTTGGGTTCCGAGTCACTCGGGTATAGGTGGTAATGAGTGTGCAGATTCACTGGCAAAATTTGCTACATCTAACCCGGTCGATCGGAAGCACTACGTGATACATATGTAGCTACGACTTACGGTCTGACACCAAACATAAGCTTTACAACTCGTGGTCAGCAGTGTGGCAGGTAAGTTCGAAGCTCAAGGGGGCGTACTACGCTAATATTCAACCCAGCATCCAGCGGAAACCTTGGTTTTTTAAATGTCCGAAATTGTCCAGAAGAACTGTTGCTACCTTGTGTAGACTGAGACTAGGTCACTGCTGCAGCCCAGTATTTCTACACAAGATTCGTGTTCGTGACAGTTCCCTGTGCGAATGCGGTCTTGATGATGGTAATCTGGATCATTTATTCTTCTCTTGTCCTTTAAATTCCCAATCTCTCGACTTGTGCCATAACCTTACCAAAATTAAAATCCCTCTTCCTATTAACTTCCATTCCCTGTTGACCCACTTTTCTCCGAAATTAATCTACCTCTTATCAACTTTTATAATTTGAAATGAGGTCAAATTGTAGTTTGGTGTGTAGTAATAATAACTTTGTAAATATATATGTTAGTATATATGTTGTATAGATAGTTATACTGTTGTTTATATTATTTATGATAGTTACTCCTGTGTTGTCCTATTATATATATATACTAGTAAACTACCACGAAGTTCAAAGTTCGACGGCTCGTCTGTCTCCACGTGACATTGGCAGAATAGTCGATACCGGCTCAGTTGCCAAAAATTAAAAAAAAAAAAAAAAATCATAACAATACAAAAAAATAATAATTGCAGAGTGAAGAAAACAATAAATTGCGTTACAAAACAACAGTTAAAGTGTGCATCCCCGCTGTGCAAGAAAAGGTCGTTGCTCAGCAAAATGCTGTGACTTCAGTCAGTCAACAGCGCTGATTTTCAGCAACCACCTCCTGGATGTCGTCATGACGTCCCAGCGAGTGAGACAATATTTCAGGTAGGTAAGTGTAATTTTTCCGAAGGAATAATAAGTGATAATCTAGGCGAGGATAGCATGTAAATATATGTAGAAAAGAAAAATATGTATGAATATTGTGTATAGTGTGGTGTGTTTTCTTATTAGCTACATAAATATTTTTCATCACCATGTATAAATACAGAATTCTGCATTTTTAGACGTCACCATGGACGTCGATGGCGGCCATTTACATACTAGCATGACTTTGGCAAACGACAACCATGCTTCATGGTCATACCCACTCAAGGAAATGAAAATCCTGACATGGACACAAATTGGATGACATGGACACAATTTTCACCATCTGTATATTCTTCATACTTATATCATGGAGGTTACTGTAATAATTATAAAACAACAAAAACTTGTAAAGTGATTCAGTCACACTTCTCAGTATGATTCTTCCACGTATCATGGATGTTGCGCTAATAATTATAAAACAACAAAACACTGTAAAGTGATTCTATAATTAATCACATTTTCATCGTCTTCAGTATATTCTCCATACATGTATCATGGAGGTTACTCGTAATTATAAGACTACAAATTGTTGTAAACTGATTCCATATTAATCACATTTTTATTGATAAGTACTACCAATCCAATACTCACAGATTACTCGTGTGTCATGGTAGAGGTTACTCTAATAATTAGATATAAGACAACAGATTGTTGTAAACTGATTCTATATTAATCACATTTTTCTTATCTAAGTACTACCAATCCAATACTCACAGATTACTCGTGTGTCATGGTAGAGGTTACTCTAATAATTAGATATAAGACAACAAATTGTTGTAAACTGATTCTATATTAATCACATTTTTCTTATCTAAGTTCTACCAATTCATTGATTACTCTTGTGTCATGGTGGAGGTACTCTAGTAATTATAAGATATAGGTAATCTACCTCGTGGAGTCCGCTCAGCCTCAAGTGTAGTAATATCACAATGTGGATTTAATTATTTATTTTTTATAGTTTGAAATATGTTCGAAGAGAATATGAAATATGAAAGTAAGGGAATAAATACAGTCGCTCTTTCTGTCGCCGGAATATTTTTTTAATTTTTTTAATAACTTTCCTATTGTTGTATAAAGGCTTAATCCTTACAGGAATTCTTTTGGGCCATCTCCAACCAGCCCTGGCCGTACGCGTCTCGACCCTTTCGGATCAGAAAGCCAAGTCTAGGAATTTAAAATACTGGAAGTGGTTTTATTCTAAAAAAAAAAAAAAGAAATATAGTTGTTGACGTATATTTTCTTATCTCATTATGAAAGTGATTTCTATGTTGACGGTATTTGGTCCAAAATTAACTTGTAGATATATAATGCATTTGCGACCTGGACCGCGTCTTTAATTACCGCTTGATTTTATTCTAATGCACTGTGTTTAAAGTATTTATATATTCTCTTGTCCTCTAAAGTGTGTAAAAACTTTACCTGTACTAATAAAACATTGTTCGAATTTAGTTTGTTATAGCTTTGTCTCACTATTGTATCGCTCAATATCATATTTGAGTCTATGATAAAGATTATTATGGACAAAATAGTAAATCAAAGTGGGCGGTAATATCACATTTTGTCCATGGTGGGCGGATGTTATGTCAATAATGGCAAAAGTTTGACCCTTAGCTCGATAGATGGCGTTTCTCGGCAAAAAGGCACACTACGTTATAGTTACCGACGAGTCTGTATAAGGTATCAAGTTTTTAGTAAAAAATCATTCAAAAACAGTATCATCATCATCATCCCAGCGTTAATCCCAGTCGCATCCGAAGTCTTTTCAGCTTTGGAGTCTGGGGTCCGCTTTACCAGTCCAACTGCTGATATGGCTAAACTTCGACATTTTCCCTGAAGCGACTGCCGTCTGACCTCCACAACCCGAAGGCGACATCGAAGCATTGCAGTTAGACCAATTGTTGGAGTTTTGAGGGCTCCAACAACCCGTAACGACTGCCACTAGATGTTCGTATGGCAACCGGGACCAACGGCTTAACGTGCTTTCCGAGGCACGACCAGACCAGTGCAAATATTCATATTCATGCATACAAATACTTGCACTGTGCGGGGATCGAACCGCGCCACCTTGCGCAGCGGCCGCTTCCGCTACCATTACGCCACGGAGGCTGTCCATTCAAAACCAGTATCGTTTTGTTTTATTTATGTGTGACACCTAGCAAAGTGAAGCATATCTTAGTGCGGCGTTGTTCACATATGGTATCATATCGTAATTAAATAAGGTTATTCGAAAAATTAAAAAACAAAATTTTTTGTTTAATATCAAATAAGCATTAAAATGATCTAAACAAGAAAACAGTAAAGAATTATTGCGAAAACAAATTTTAAAAGTGAAAGTTGTATGTGTTGCTTAGACTTTTTTGAGGTGTTTATTAAGGATACTCACTTTGTATCAGTAACTTCGTTTCCTCTACTAGTGATGCATAACCAGCATCATCATCAGCCTACTGCAGTTCACTGCTGGACTTAGGTCCTTATATTACTGAACGCTATTTAACTCGATTTTCTGCAAGTCTCATCCAGCAGCTACCAGTAATCCTGAGAAGATTACCGCTCCTCCTAGTTTGAGGGCGTCTTCTTGCCGATTCGCAGTCTCCTCTCAAGAACACGGCTACTCCAATAATCGTCGGTTCTGTGGTTAAAATAGCCGCTCACTTCAGCTTGCTTATTCTGTGAGAAGTGTCGACGACTTTGAAAGACAACACAAATTAATTGGATTGCTAAAAGCTTGTAAGTATCAATAATAAATGAACGCTCATGATTACTAACGACATTTGTGACACACCAATCTATGTACGGACGACAGCAGGTCATGTTACCGAAACTGCCAAATATTCCCAATCAACCTTGAGCCTTAATGCTTAAGCGATAAAGCTGAAAATCTAATAAAGAAATCCGACAGATTATAGTAGCTTGATGTGTTGTCGTCTCTACGTCTCTACAGTTCGGTTAATCCATACTAATATTATAAATGCGAAAGTAACTCTGTCTGTCTGTCTGTTACGCTTTCCCGTCTAAACCTCTAAACCGATTTTGATGAAATTTGGCACAGACAATCTTTGGAACCTGAGAAAAAACATAGGCTACCTGTTATCCCGGAAAAATTTGATATTCTCGAGGGAAATCTAAAAAGCTCGATATAACCGAACACCACGCGGGCGAAAACGTGGGCGGAAAGCACACAATCTTTAGACCCTGAGAAAGGACATAGGCTACCTTTTATCCCGGAAAAATTTGATGTTCCCGAGGGAAATCTAAAAGGCGCGATATAACCGAAATTTACGCTGGCGAAGCCGCGGGCGGAAAGCTAGTTAATATTATATACTAATATTATAAATGCGAAAGTAACTCTGTCTGTCTGTCTGTTACGCTTTCCCGTCTAAACCTCTAAACCGATTTTGATGAAATTTGGCACAGACAATCTTTGGACCCTGAGAAAAAACATAGGCTACCTGTTATCCCGGAAAAATTTGATATTCTCGAGGGAAATCTAAAAAGCGCGATATAACCGAACACCACGCGGGCGAAAACGTGGGCGGAAAGCACACAATCTTTAGACCCTGAGAAAGGACATAGGCTACCTTTTATCCCGGAAAAATTTGATGTTCCCGAGGGAAATCTAAAAGGCGCGATATAACCGAAATTTACGCTGGCGAAGCCGCGGGCGGAAAGCTAGTTAATCCATACTAATATTATAAATGCGAAAGTAACTGTCTGTCTGTCTGTCTGTCTGTCTGTCTGTCTGTCTGTCTGTCTGTCTGTCTGTTACGCTTTCCCGCTTAAACCGCTCAACCGATTTTGATGAAATTTGGTACAGACAATCTTTAGACCCTGAGAAAGAACATAGGCTACCTTTTATCCCGAAAAAAATAGATGTTCCCGAGGGAAATCTAAAAAGCGCGATATAACCGAACTCCACGCGGGCGAAGCCGCGGATGGAAAGCTAGTTAATATTATAAATGCGAAAGTAACTCTGTCTGTCTGTTACGCTTTCCCGCTTAAACCTCTCAACCGATTTTGATGTAATTTGACACAGACAAACTTTAGATCCTGAGAAAGAACATAGGCTACCTTTTATCCCGGAAAAATTTGATGTTCCCGAGGGAAATCTAAAAAGCGCGACATAACCGAACTCCACGCGGGCGAAGCCGCGGGCGGGAAGCTAGTTTTAAAATAAACGTATTAAGTTTTGGGAAATCTAAAAAGCGCGACATAACCGAACTCCACGCGGGCGAAGCCGCGGGCGGGAAGCTAGTTTTAAAATAAACGATTTCTTTTGTATACAATATGGAATATTTTACAAAATCATGTGACCAAAGTAGTGCCGATAATATACTAGGAGCAGAGTATATTCGTTCAATTGCATCTCTGGTTAAGGGCTTTTAAAAAGCTGTCAATGTAAATTACATATTATGTTTCCCAGTACCTAACCCAAATCAAAAAAAAAAATTATTAAAAAAATTTTTTTTTTTTTTGGACAAATCACACAGATTGGGCTAGACCCAAAGTAAGTTCGAGACTTATGTTATGGGATACTAACTCAACGATACTATATTTATAATAGATACATATATAGATAAACATCCAAGACCCAGGCCAATCAGGAAAAGATCGTTTTCCATTATGACCTGGCCGGGGATCGAACCCGGAGCCTCCACGTCGCAGGCAGGCGTGTTGACCGCTGCGCCACAGAGGCCGTCACATTGCCTTACACTAGGAATTTCTCCTGCATCGTGGGTGCGTTTACAAACATATAAACTTACATACACAAACAGCCAGACCTGGAAGAACTACTCGTAGGTCATACAAATATTTGTTCCATGCGGGAATCGAACCCGCGACATGCAGCGCAGCAGTCAATAGCATAAACACTGCGCGTACCTACTGTGCAACCATTTTGTCGCTATAATTTAGAATGTCGTAGTAAGCAGCGCAGAACCCAACCACACAAAAATTGTAAATGATTGTAGTTGAATGTGAAACAGTTTCCTGTATTACTCACAACTACTCATGTAACTAGATTTAAGTACGTTATCATCAAGCTCCAACCATTTTTAGGCACGCCATTTTATTTTAGCTACCAGCCTAAAGCGATAACTTATGAATTAATGTTCAGCCCGCGGGTAAGTTAAAAACTACTTGAACCGAAGTGCAAGTTTCACAAAAGAAAGTTGCACCTTGAAATAAAGTAGTTTACTTAGATAAAAATAAAAGACTCTTTGTTTCCTCTAGACATTGTTTATAATTACGCAAAATAAGCACTATAGACAAAAGGATCCATCCACCTCTGTTACTGGTAGTTTCAAAGTACGTACAGGAGAAGTATTAAAATGTTCATTGTTCGCTTCTTGTTATTAATCAAGTTATCCGTAGAGTAGATAATTTCAAGTTATAACTAGCTTCCCTGAAGAATACGCTCTGCGAAGCCGGCGGTATAATTTTTTAGTTTTATTTTTCGATGAAATATTTCATAATCCGTTCATCCAGTGGTCAGAAAAGGGGGGGAAATGGGGAATTCCTCACTCTCTCTCGCCGCTAGTCCATTTAACTTGCCGAGTCCACCTCTCCCTGCCTCCCACTTTTCTCCCCCACAGGGTGGGCAACGTCCACGTTTGTTCAGGAAAAAACGGAAAAATGCTCTCAAACAAAAACACGAATGGAGCGTCTAGAGCGAATCGAAAATTAATTACAGCTTCGGACTGTTTTTTGTATCGGGTCTGTTGTATAAAGCTTTGGATATGAAGTCTTTGAAAGCCACTTTGAACATTTACACCTCTCTTTGAGTTCGTGTTTGCTACTATTGAAAATATTGCTGTTTATCAATTAATTAATAATCACCTCATTATGCCCAATATGCACACAAAATTTTATACAACTTGGTCCGGCCGTTTCGGAGGATTTTGGCAAACACGGAGTTTTATACATATATTAAATATTATATGTTCATATTTCAGACTACCCCCAAAAACGAAATTAATTAATTTAGATTGTGTGAACACAATTTGTTATGATTTGTATGTCTTATTAATTTAAGTGATTTTGCCATCAATCAATAGGGATGTTTCCTGGGTAAAAAAAAATGATTCTGTTTAGTCCGTCATTCAGATTATAGAAAAAATTGGATACATAGGTATATTTTGTTTTATCAAATCAATAAAAATTTAGAAATATTACGAGGCAAATCATAGAAAGATTACGAGTGGTGGCTGATGACGTCACTGGCCGCTAAAAATTGTAGAGTGCAGTGACGTCACGCGAGTTTTCAACGCGCTGCGCGCTGTGTCGTCTTCATTTTTTGTTTATATGAAAAAAGAAAAAATACGTGTCTAGTATTTTTTTGGAAATCTGACTGATGGACTAATAAGTTTTTTTTAGTCAAATACCCTATTATTGTTTAATGAAACGAGTAACTTCCAATTGTTTTTTTTTTCAATAATTGTAACTGTCAGCTTAATTGTTAGTGCACACAGATGTATGGGCGTGCTTATAACAAGTAGATATACTTAGCATTTGAGTGGCATAGGTAGCCAATAGTACATATAGTCCAATAATGGCAAACCTCTATGCATCTACATGCCATTTTTTCCAACTAACAATTTTATGTGGTTCTGACATGCTAGCAAACAAATCTTGAATTAGTGATTACTGAAAAAAAAACTATAATCATACTAACGTATTATTAGAAATCTCTGTAGACATTTCTAGGGACTTTGAAATCGTTCGTATTGGCCAAAACCTACTAGGAGAGGCCCTTTGGTACGTTTTCACGAAATTTTGAAATTCTGCCGTGCCGAAATTATTTTGTTACGTGTCACCAACGGTACACGAGCTGTTGGTTCGCCATCCCTGGCATAGTCACTATAGATGGCCAAAGATTGGCAAACCCATAATGGGCCTTTAGTTTGTTTTAATGTTATTTAGATGGTAGGATTAATTTGAAAGTTTCAAAATAATTCTACGCATTATGTAGTCTTGCCAGTGCTTTCATTTATTATTGTATTGTTCAACAATACAACTTTACGAAATACAATGTAGAGATAATAATAATTGTTGTCTCTAAGCCGTATTTTCATAAAGTAATAATTTCGAATTAACTCAATATTGCCTACTAAAGTTATATCATAAATAAAGAGCTAATTTGAAATTGAAACAGTGAAGTTTCTGAATATTTTATCAAAAAGAGAAGCTAACTTGTTAACTAACATTTTCGCTTTAATAATATGAATAGTTCATGCCTATCATTGTTACATAGTTATTATTTATATTAGTTAAGAGTCTCGCTTTCTTTATCTATTATTCATTGGGGTATACATTTTTATTACGTCTCGAGTATGTTATACAAATTAAAAAAACGTTGATTTTGACTTTGACCAACTTCGACGCCTTTGTTGGTTGTGGTAACCAACTCAACGGCTACCGATGTAAAAATATCACTTTGTAAACTTAAGTGGGTTGAGCTGTAAACAGTGTTAAAGGTGGCGGTGTTAAACAGTGTTAGGGCATGAGAACCCTAACTGCGTAACAAACTATGAACCAAATATATTTTGAAGGATATTGGTAATTATGCTTATCCTTCATGTTTTTATTTAAACGTTATAAACTAATGCTTGAACGCAATCCCGCCTGACGGTAAACAGTGATACAATCATTGATGGTAATGCGCACTAGTTTATCAAGAGCTTATTCACTCTAGCCTTCAAGACACTTAAATTGTAATCAGACGGGAAGAACGCCTCAAAAAAATTGTACCAGTCAATTGGTGTACGCGTTTTAAAAGACGGGGTGAAAAGCTTCGTCCGGTTCGTAAAGGTGTCAACAACGTAAGGATGGTTACTCGCCGTACGACGGGTCGTCCGATGATGGAACAGCGACGGCGCAATCAGGTCATGTAATTCCCGCGCACTCTCCAAAATGCATACTATAAAAAACTGAAAGGCTTGCTACCCTACGCCTGTATTCCGGGCTTTGCAGATTGTTTATAACCAAATCAGGCTCGCCAATTAGCTTCTTCGCACGCGTTCCTACTAAATCTAAAGTAACCAGGTGGCATTTTGCGACACCAGCCAAAATGTGGCTGCTGTACTCCACACACGAACGGACGTGCGCTTTGTTTAACATTAGAAGCTGACCCGGTGTGAAGTACCGCCGGATCTTTGCAATAATGCCTAGTTAGTAAACTCAATGAATCGCCCAAAATTTTGATTTGAGGAAATCTCAACTCCCCGAAGCTGAAGGCGGTTGGTACACTCTAAGAAGAGAGTTCGAGAAATAGATAATTATGTCTGATCAACAACGTATATAAAGCAATGAATGTTGTTGAACTATCAAAAGCTATTGATACTGGTAGTGTATATACTTTTTAATAAGTCCCCCCCCCTTAATAGGAATGTAAACATAACAGGTGAACTGCGGTTTTTTCAACCTGCGTAGTAGGCTGTGGTAAAGTTATAAAAACTCGACGTTAATATATGCCCATTACTTTTTTAAACTTATTCATTCATTTTTGACTAATAGTTCAAAGTTACTTACAGATTAAACAATTCATACTAGATATGTCCAAACAGTAAGATTTCATATATTCCCAATAACTTACAAACACCGGTTCCTAGCGCCATCTATTGCCGCCGGCCAGAACTTTTAACCAAGTGAGAAGTTTGTACAACCAACCAACCTGCAAAATATAGGAAAGGTTAACATAATTTAAAGACTGTTTCCGTAAAATATAAATGGTAGGTTAGTAGTTAGGAAAAGTATGCCGATTTGGCTCATCAGTGGAATATTTAATTTTCCTAGAAGACACTGTAATATTGTCAAACTTCCCCGAAGCAGTAATTATCACGAGACGTTTTCTAAGAGAGAAAGACCATATCCGTGTCCTCAAACTTATAAGCTTTGCATAAGTATCGACTTAGGTGTACCACAAACTTTCATTTTATAATAATAGAATTCATATCATATTAAGTTGGAATCTCATTGTTATTCTATTGGATATTCATGAGCGAGTTCCTTTGCAACCTTTATTTAAACCTTCTTTATTTTTGTCCCCATTTTGAAAGTATTTTTCGGTTCCATTATGTAGATTTGCGATGATTGCTGTTTACTCTACTAAAGCAACATTTTGCAGGGCCCTCAATAATAGACTTAAGTAGGTCAATCGCCACGAGGATTTTTTGGCGTTTGAATGACATCCACATGGGGCAGTTTGTTGACAAACATTTGTTGTTGTGAAATTGGTTTGCATAACTGAATCAAAAAACAATGTCGCGCTTTTAGTTCCGAGGTTTGGCGACGCACCAAAAGACCCTAGTGCAAATTTTTGATGGAAGCAAGTAGGTATTTGTAAAAAAAGAACCTAAAATCTATGGTAAATTTTAGGTTCTTTTTTACAAATACGTACCTTCAACTACCGTATCAGCCTATAATATTTGTCCATTTGGGACACAGGCTTCCTTTCGGTGACAGGGAGTGGACCGTAATCTACAACGCGGCCCCAGTGCGGGTTGGTAGATGTCACATGTCTTCGAAGTTTTTCCTCTGAGACATGCCGATTTCCTCGCGATATTTTCCTTCATCGTTTAGTCAAAATCTACCTAGTCTAACCGGATCCAGCTGAATAGCAGTATTTTATATGAAGCGACTGCCTATCTCAGCTCCACAACCCAATAACTGGACATTATGATATCTAGCTTACTGGTTGTCCGACTATGTTGCTTGTGGCTGTAACCTATAACGACTATCATTCGTGTCATTAAGCCGTCGCTAATCCTTATAGACTGAACTACCTATGCTGTTTTTATTATTAAGCCACGGACAGTTGGTAAAACTTTTAATTATTGACAGCCTTGTTGGTCTATTGGCGCTGGTGGTAGCCATTAGTTTAATACTTGGATTGGATAGCTTTAATAGCTCCAAAGAGTGTGATATTTTATTGATTTTATTTCTTATTAGCAGTTAGTGCCTGATTACATGAGGTTCTTTTGATTTACTGAAGCTTCTCATAACATTGATGGTGAATTACTCATGGGCGTATATTACTTACTTAAATACTGTACCTAAATGCTGCAGCTGGAATGAACCGCATCCTGATGAATTATTGTACTGAATAAGACCCAATGAATGTGCTGCTTTTGGTAGTAAATATCAAGTTGTTTTTCTTGGAATAAAACAAATTCGTTTTAAAGTATCTAATAGACAAGAGGGGTTTATTTCCAAACGTTGCTTAAAGTTAAAAACGTCTAATCGTCAAAATGTATAGTTAAGCAGCCGCTAATCATTACTTTAATTTTTTTTATACTATCAAAAATATTATAAACATATGAAAACACGAATAGGCTATCATAAGGTTCATACATTTTTATAATATAGAAGTAAATTACGGCGTGGACGTCCCCATTCCTCTTAAATTGTCATATTATATTACGATCCAAAGGGTGAGAGAATTTATTTTATAAATCCCCGAAATTGTCACTAATTGAAATCGTCGCATAATTTTACACCCTCTTAATTTTATTCGGATTATATTTCTGTCCCTAAAATTTAATTTAATTTGGGTATAAATGGGAGTCTTAAAATATTTGCAGAACATCAAGAATTTTTATATTGATTACACAATTGAAACAATAATTCAAATTAAAATAATGTTTTAATTGTATGGTAAGAGTATAAATGTGAGATCCAATATATAGCCAGACTTCAACAATCTGTCGGGCCTGTAGTTAGTTGTGATTGAGATCTACTACTGGTGTTCTCGAGAAAATGTTTGATATGTTATTTACAAGGGTGTAGGAAAAGCCTGATCAAGCCACAAAATAAATTTATTTCCATAAACATCTAAAAACAAGGAACAACATTTTTTTCGTCTACATTGTCAACGTGTCTACAACAGTGTTTAAAGCTTGCGTGAAAGCATCGAGTGCATTCTAAGTTAACAGCGCAGCGTTCAATCGGCGTGGCGTCAGCAACGCGACTACCTGCAGTAGCCCTCGCCTTGCAGGAATAACCTGAACGCTTCCGCTATCTTAGATGGCTGTTCCTCCAGTACCATGCCACAGTCGGAGATACTCAACCAAGACGTCTTGGAGGGATCCAGGCGGCCATTGAACGTCACCGTGTCATCAACATGTGGTGACAAGGCACCTGTCACGTTCAGTACAGGCACCTTAATCGAATGAGTGTCCCTTGAAATACTCAGGTCCGTCCTGCGCAAATACGAGTCGATGAACATCGCTAAATTGATCGGGTTGACGTGCGAGAAATTTTCCTTGTAAACTTGCGCCAAGTCATGGTTGCGGTCATCAGTACTACGCCCGAAGTGATGCCACATTAGGTAATCCAGGGCTCCCTGTGTCATGCCACTCGATCTCAACTGTCTTGTATTTATTTTCTGATATAGCCATTCAGTCCACCCAGCTTGAGTGGATGTACAATTAATCAGGACCAGGGCATCCACCTTTTGAGGACTGACAATAGCATAGCGCGCTAAAATGTTTGCTCCGGCACCTACTCCAAATCCAACGAAAGATCGTATCCCGAAGTGTCCCAAAATGAAATCTATTTGCGAAGCCAATGCATCCATGCTAGGATAAGTGTAATCTTCTGGTAGAGTGGGGGCGCCCTCCTCCTGTCCCGGTGCGGTTACGTGATAGATACAGAATTGATCCAATATTTGTCTCATGTCAATGAAGTTGAAGAATGCCTGGAAATTGGCAGCATAGTTGAGCCCAAGGTCGTGGTAGGTGATGATGGCACGCTTGCTGCGGTCCCCCCGGACGGCGACCAGCAGGTCCCCGCGGGAAGTCCTCACCCTCTCCTCCACGCATGCGCCGTCGTTGTGCAATCTTCTGTGTGATGGAAAATGTAATTGAACGTTTTTCAATTCGTCTTCGAAATTGTCTGAAGACATCATATTCAGTAGAGCAATATTCTCGTGTACGTGTGTAGGCATCTTCTTGTTAAAATTGAATGGTACTTTCATGAACGTAATTCCCTTTGTTTACTTGTTACCGTATCGACGTCCTGCCGGTGTCAATCTAGGTGTCAAGGCTTCTTTACTTCTCTTAATTAACGCTTTCCATTAGTCACTGTTAATGATCCTGCGCTTAGTACGGGCATACTAATAACACAATATCCGTCTTAAACCAACTAAATGTTTATTTTGTCACTGAGTCACAGCATAACCACTATATATTATGTTAAAATCTTAAACTATGTGGCAGTATTGTGAACAGACTATATTAGTTTGATAGAATTATCGCAGGAAATGGTCAATAATGCGTTGACCGGGCGAGCGTGAGTTCCAGCGCGAGGTTGATTCGGTACTACTCGGATGTTTCCGCCGGCGTTCGCGTCTATCTGCTCGCTGGACCGCAGCTAACTTCACTTCGGTACAGGCGCTCTACACATGCGCAGTAGACATATCGAATTTTTCCAAGCTATTTTATGTTTATTATTTGGCCTATCTACTTGTACATCTATGACGATCGATCATTTAAATAGGGGCTCGTGTAACTTAATTAATTCAAGTGCAAAAGTTTTCTATTTACCCAGTCCGTTGGGAATTTTATCCTTACCCCGAATTAACTTTTATTAGTAGGTATATAGTACCTAGACATTATTAAGTACTTGAAGACCTTGACATATTTTAAATACGCGTAAAAGTAACACTATGAATAGTTTTTGTGATCTTATTTTCTCGGTTTCGTCAAGAATTATAAATATTGTAATCTAAATATATATGTATAGGTACATATATATGTGTATAAGAAAGTAGTGTTTAAAGTAGAATTTATAGCTCCCGAACGGCTGAACTGATTTGGTTTAAAATTGTTGGTGAGGTAGCTTAGAACCAGGGGACAAACAGGTTACTTTTTTATAACCAACCATTCTGTTTTTTTAACCACGATTAACATATGGGATGTTTTTATATGGATATTCCCACAGGATCGAACCTTATGCAGGAAAAACCGCAGGACGCAGCTAGTTTAATTCAAGCAATTTATATTTAACTAGCGGCCGCCCGCGACTTCGTTCACGTGGAGTTATTTATTTGAAAATTTTAATTTCACCCCAAAATATACAACAAGCATTTTAAATTTTTATTATGCTCCGCTCCTATTGGTCGCAGCATTGTTATAGTAGCCTAAAGCCTTCCTTGATTAATGGGCTACCTAATGCAAAAATATTTTTTCAAATCAGACCAGTAGTTCCTGAGATTAGCGCGCTCAAACAAACTCTTCAGCATTATATATCTATAATATATACTAATACTAGCTTTCCGCCCGCGGCTTCGCACGCGTGGAGGTCGGTTATATCGCCCTTATTAGATTTCCCTCGGGAACATCATATTTTTCCGGGATAAAAGGTAGCCTATGTTCTTTCTCAGGGTACAAAGATTGTCTGTGCCAAATTTCATCAAAATCGGTTGAGAGGTTTAAGCGGGAAAGCGTAACAAACAGACAGACAGACAGACAGACAGAGTTACTTTCGCATTTATAATATTAGTATGGATATAAAGCTGAAGAGTTTGTTTGTTTGTTTGAACGCGCTATTCTCAGGAACTACGGGTTCTATTTGAAAAATTCTTTTTGCGTTGGCCTGCCTAGATTAATGGGCTATCCCATTAATCTAGGAAGGCTTTAGGCTATATAAGATCACACTGCGACCAATAGGAGCGGAGCCTAACTAACTCCATGCGGAGGAAGTCGCTGGCTTCCGCTAGTCTATACTAATATATAAAGCTGAAGAGTTTGTTTGTTTGAACGCGCTAATCTCAGGAACTACAGGTCCCATTTGAAAAAACATTTTTGCGTTGGATAGCCCATTAATCGGGGAAGGCTTAGCTATATAACATCACGCTGGGATCAATAGGAGCGGAGCATAAATAACTCCACGCGTACGAAGTCGCTGGGGGCCGCTAGTGTATACATAAAAATAAGACTTATTCGTCAACTCGCGTGCGTCCGAGCGAAATGGCACCTTCTAAGTTCACCTGTTTTTTGTCATAAACTCGCGAGCGTGTAGTACAGTCAAATAAAAACGGATTGTAACCAATAACTATAAATAACTAGTTATAGCCCACGGTTTTGCTCGCGTTGGCTGTTTCAGTTAGAGGTTTTACGTATAACACACTTCCATGTTTCACGATACGTTATGAAATGCAGTCACCTTCAGACACGCATTCTAAATGATGAATGTTGATATGCAGAAAGTTTATTCACTATCAAGAACGCACGACGCATGATCTTTAGGACGTTATTAACCGCGTTATTAACTGTCAATATACGCGACGTCCTCGGTGGCGGGGGCCATTCGCTTGTAAAAAATTGGTCATGCTAATCTAGCAGGTACGAGGCGCGTGCCAAAAAAACTAGATACTCAAAAATTATAAAATTTATTATTTATTACTCATGTCTATCTTTTCAAAGTGTTCACCCTCGGCGAGACTAGTCACTGCTAGCAATAACTGCATTACACGAGATGACAGGCACAGCTGTGTGCCTGATTTAATTTCAAATGAATTGGAGATTATCTTTGAAAAATGCATTGAAAAGGTGAAAGGGGACTATACTATTCCTATACCAAATGCATTCCGACAGACAGTTTCAACATTAAACAATAAAGAAAAGGACCTCATAACAAGAATACCTAAATTTAATAATGTTAAAAACAAGTTTTATCGGATAAGAAATAAGTCATTGGGCGTAAAAAAGTTGTGTTTTGAGTCACCAAGGAAAGTTATTATACTCGAAAGATTTACAAAGTTTTTGCTGGCTGATTATCACACAAACAATAGAATTTTAGTATTCGCTGGTAAATATTGTAAAACAATTTTAGCGAATCCTAATTTGTCAATTTTATGCGACGGTACTTTAAAATTTTGTTTAAAACCATTTCTGCAGTTGTATACCTTACATGTAGATATAGGAAGTACTAAAACTCATTCTAATATTATACCTGTGATTTATGCGTTGTTGGCCAACAAAGCAAGAATTATTGGGATTAGGATTACAAACAAGAATTCTCTTTAACTGAATAATATTATTTATTCAGTAAATCACACATACAGTAAGTAAGCCGACCGCTGTGACAAAAGTAGTCATAGAAAAAACAGTGTCGCCACCTAACGTTACAACATATAATTAGACAGGCAAACACTCACTGAATATACAGCCAAGTATCAATATAAATTTAATCCAACACTCCCACTAAATTTTATAGAAGACAAAACTTTTATGTTTGCCTAACTTATAAAACAGACAATATCTTATCTCTTAAACATTCGAATTTAATTGTAGATAGAGCCTTTGTCAGAATATCAGCCAGTTGGTCTGCACTTTGCACATACTTAATAACAATTATTTTTTCTTTGACTTTTTCTCTAATAAAATGAAATTTAACATCAATGTGCTTTGTTCTTTTATGATAAACAGGGTTATTTATTAGTTTAATAGCACTCTGATTATCAATACACAGAGTTGTGCAATTTTGGCTGACATTTATTTCATCAAAAAACTGTCTCAACCACAAAAGATTCTTTGCTGCTTCACAACCAGCCATAAATTCGGCTTCAGTTGTTGATAAGGCAATACTAGGTTGTTTTTGGCTAGACCAAGATATAGGTCCACCATTTAACATGAAAATGTAACCAGTGGTTGATTTTCTTGTATCTGTATCCCCAGCAAAATCTGAATCTGAATACCCAATTATGCTTTCATGCCCTTGATACTTTATACATAAATCTTTAGTTTTAATAAGATATCTAATAACTCTCTTAAGCTGATCGACATGTTGTGCACTTGGATTATTAACATATCTATTTAAGAGGTTTACACCATATGATATATCTGGCCTAGTTGCTGTAGATAAAAACAATAATGACCCTATAGCCTCTCTATAAGGAAATTTAATCTGCTTATTATCCACATTTTTACTTATCTGAACATTTACATCAATAGGCGTATTACAAGGGTGGGCACAATTCATATTGAATTTATGTATCATCCATTCAATATATTGCCTTTGACTGATACAAACAAAATTATCAGTTTTCACTATATTTAAACCTATAAATCGACTCAAAATTAACTCTTTGATATTAAATCCTTGTTTTAAGTAATCTATAATTTTATCTAATACTGAATTAGATTGAGACATAATTAAGGCATCGTCCACATATAAAATTAACAAAGCCTTAATACCATTAAAGTTACCTACAAATACACAATTATCTGCTTGTGACTGAACAAAACCAAACCTTAATAAGAAGTTTGTAAATTTATGATTCCAACACCGAGAGGCTTGCTTAAGGCCATACAGAGATTTGTTCAATTTACATATTTTATTTTCAGGAGCCTTCACCCCATCTGGAACTTCCATAAAAATATCTTCTTCCAGCTCTCCATACAAGAAGGCAGTCTTGACATCTAACTGTCTAATATTCCAATTATATTCTGCAGATATAGACAACAGTATTCTAATTGACTCATATCTTGTGATAGGTGCAAAAGTTTCATTATAGTCTATCCCCGCAATTTGTGTGAAGCCCCGAGCACAAAGACGAGCTTTATATCTATCTATTTGACCATTTTGATTTGTTTTAATATTAAAAACCCATTTTGATGTAATAGTTCTTTGATTTTTATTATCAACAAAACTCCAAGTGTTATTGATATGATGAGCTTCTAATTCCTCATATATGGCTTCTAACCATAACTTACATTCCTTACTATTAACTGCCTCATCATAAGTCACAGGTACACCTAACTCTATTATATTTGCCTCATTAAATTGATTTCTTCGTGGGCGTAAATTCATATGAAAATGGTCAATATTGGTAACGTCAATTTCTTGAGTAGGCTCATAAGTCTCATCATTTTCATCAATGGCAGTATGTGTACTGTCATCACTTTCAAAACTTTGGCTACTAGTATTCAACTCACTGTTATCTATCTCCACTTCAGCATTTTGTTCATTTTCATCACATATGAAAATTCTAGCTTTCATCTGTGGGAATTCTGGACTTTTCTGTTCATTAAAAATAACGTTTCTTGATATTGTAATTCTTTTTGTGTATGGATCAAACATTTTATAATTTGTATTGTCGTATCCAACTAACATCATTTTACGACTTTTACAATCAAGCTTCTTTCTCAACTGTTCTGGTACATGAACATATCCTTCACATCCAAACACTCTAACATGATCCAAACTAGGTTTTACACCGCTCCACAACTCTATAGGTGTAATATTGGGTGTCTGACTCGAAGATGTACGATTCAATAAATATACAGCACAATTGACCGCTTCTGCCCATAGATCGAGTGGTATATTACGAGCATAGAGCATGGATCTAGCACTTTCAACAATTGTCCTAATTTCTCTTTCTGCGCGACCATTTTGTTGAGGTGTATAAGGAGCTGTTAGTTCATGTAAGATACCTTCACTATCAAGATATTCTTTAAATTCTTTGCTTGTATATTCTCCACCATTATCAGTGTGTAATATACGTACACTGTGTGAAAACTTGTTTTTAATCATTGAATTATATTTTTTAAAACAGTTTAACACATCACATTTATTCTTTATAAAGTACACATATCTATGACTCGTAGCAGCATCTTTGAAAATAACAAAATATTTCATACCTTGAACAGAAGGAACACTTAGTGGTCCGCAAACATCGCTGTATACAACGTCACCTGGTTGCTGTGGTCCTCTGTTTGATTTTTGGAATGGTTGACGAGCATGCTTGCCATAAGCACAACCTTCACATACAAACTTGTCACAGTCTGATAAGTTCACTCCTGTAATCACATTGTTTTCGCACATTTTCTGTATTTCTTTGACATTCAAATGTCCCAAACGTTCATGCCACGTTTTAAGGTCCAATTTTTGAACCATATTACAAACTGGATTTGAAATCGATTTCATTTTCAATTCATATAAATTGTTGCTTTGTAAATAGGCACACAATACTATTTTGTTATCCTTGTAAATCAAAGCATCAGTATGTTTCTTTACAATATTATAACCTTGTCTTGTCACTACTCCTTCTGAGAATAGGTTTCTTCTTAATTTCGGTACATACAAAACATTTTTCAAGATACTTGTCTCCCACTGTCCGTTGACACACTTGTTAACCAAAATATTTCCTTGACCAATAACTTCTACAGCTTCTTGGTTTCCAAGTTTCAATGGAGATCCTGTATACTCATATAATTCAACAAAATTTTCTCGTTTATATGACAAGTGAGCTGATGCACCGCTGTCTAATATCCATCTTAAATCTTCATCAACAGTATTCCAATCTATATTTGCTACATTAAATGCTAACATATTCTTTTCACCTTGTGGTTTCTGGTTTTGTTTAGGAGCACGGCAATCTTTTGCATAATGACCACGTTTTCCACAGTTGTAACAAGTAAAACGATGAGATTTTTCATTGGTTTCTTTATTTGTTTTTACACAAGGAACAGTTTTCTTCTTTGCACTTTGTTTTGCCACTAATAAAGCAGTTTCATTCTCCTCTTCTACATTCAAGCTGGCTTCCTCATCCAACAAACGAGCAGTCAAATTAGTTATAGTTTGTTTCTGAGAATCAAGTGACATCCATGCCTGGCGTAGAGATCTGTACTTGGGAGGCAGTGTACTCAATATTTTAGTTATTATCGCAGTATCACTAACAACCTCTCCACTTTCTTTGAGTTGCTTAGCCAAACTTTCTACTTTAGCTATATGCTGAGCAATACTATCTGCCGGTGACATTTTATATTGGTAGAAACGCTCATGGATCATCATTTTAGTCATCTCTGATTTATGTTCATAAATGGACTCAAGTTTGGTCATCACCTCAAGCGCTGATTCACAGTTTTCTATTAGTGATATTTGATCGAAATGCATAGTCGATGTTATAATATACATAGCCATACCATCATCTTTGTTCCATTGACTCGTATTTCCTTCTGGTTTTGGCGTGTTAATATCTAACCCTTTTGCGCGAAGGGCACATTTTATTTGAAATTTCCACTGTTTAAAATTCGTCCCGTCAAATTTTTCTAGACTCATTGTCTTTCCGAACTCCATTTTGTATGCTACAGACAGCACGCGCCTGTACTATCAAACAAAATACTTTACTGTTTTTTTGCTCTTTGTTTATAACCAACGATTCATATACGTGAACCTGGGCCCATAACCTATTGGGATTAGGATTACAAACAAGAATTCTCTTTAACTGAATAATATTATTTATTCAGTAAATCACACATACAGTAAGTAAGCCGACCGCTGTGACAGAAGTAGTCATAGAAAAAACAGTGTCGCCACCTAACGTTACAACATATAATTAGACAGGCAAACACTCACTGAATATACAGCCAAGTATCAATATAAATTTAATCCAACAAGAATAAGTTACAACATTTTGTTTCGACTTATTAAGAGTCAAATTCCTGAGTTTAATCCTAAAACCATTATACTTGATTTCGAGAAGTCTGCAATGTTAGCAATTAATGATGTATTCCACCTAACGTTACAACATATAATTAGACAGGCAAACACTCACTGAATATACAGCCAAGTATCAATATAAATTTAATCCAACAAGAATAAGTTACAACATTTTGTTTCGACTTATTAAGAGTCAAATTCCTGAGTTTAATCCTAAAACCATTATACTTGATTTCGAGAAGTCTGCAATGTTAGCAATTAATGATGTATTCCCTGAAACAAACATCAGCGGGTGTTTCTTCCATTTCACACGAAGTTTGTGGCGGAAAGCCGACAAAATGGGAATTATAAAATCTGCACTGTGCAGGAAACATATAAAGAGGTGTATTGTTTTGGCTTATTTGCCCAGGGACGCTATTGAGAGTGGTTGGTTGTACATTATGTCTCAATGTCCGAATGAAAAAAATGTTTCTAAATTTAATGATTATTTTGTAGACACTTGGTTAAATAATACTTCGTTTTTTGCTGACAAGTGGTCTTGCTACAATATGTATCACCCCCCGCACCACAAACATGGTCGAGAGCTGACATTCTACTGTAAACAAAAAAAATAAACATTAAACCCAAAAGTATCGTACATTTTTTAACCATCTTACAGGAAGAAGATAATTATTATCAAACTTTATACGTCAAAGGGTCTAATATAACTGCAAAATTAAAAGAAACCTGCGCGATCGATGAACACGTTAACTTTACTGTTAACGAATTTATCCAGAGAGTTATAAGTATTGATATATGTATCGAACTGCTAATATTGTGATTTTTATATTTTTAGATTTTTATGATTTTTAAAGTTTCCAAGTTTAATTTAGTTTTTTTTTGTTAGTCTGCTTTAAGCTAAGCAGACGATAATTAACGAAATGCCTCACTGACATAACGTGATATTGTTGACTGTTCTTGTTTTATTTGCTTTGCTTTAGTTAATTTACATAGTAGGTAATAGGTCAAATTCTTGATTTATTGTTGATATCCGATATCACTACATAGTATAAAACAAAGTCGCTTTCTCTGTCCCTATGTCCCTTTGTATGCATAAATCTTTGAAACTACGCAACGGATTTTGATGCGGGGTTTTTAATAGATAGAGTGCGTCAAGAGGAAGGTTTATATGTATAATAACATCCATTAAATAGTGGAGAAGTACTGTTATTTTTGAGGTTTCTAACACATGTCGCAAAATAAACCCATTTTATGAGCTTACGTTGCAAATGCTGGTTGAACCCTATGAGATAGATCGAAATAATGTACTACAGTATTGTAGCTACCTTAAAAATGCCTACAAAAAGTCAGCGACACCATATGTCTACCTACTATAGTTTATTCATAATGATTACATTTTTATGTTTGAAAAGTTAATTAAAATGCCAGTCGAAATCAAAGCCCACTAATTGTTTCTTATTATTAATCCTTATCCAAATAAATAACGTCATATCAAAGGAAATTTCAGTAGCAGAAGATTTCTTTTTAAATTATTGGAATTGGTTGTTTCATTTAGGAGATATCACAATTTATTCAAAACTAAACACCAGAAAAAATCAGCTTGCCGCTCGCGCCCGTGCCGGTATGGTGTTTCTCTGCCTAAACCGCGGAGGGAGTGGGCCGGAGCGGGGGACCATTATTCTGAACAAACTTGCTACGTACTCCAGTAGGCTTTCATTCTGTTTGAAGGTGGTGGAACTGGCTATGCGTGGACAATAAGGTCGATGTATCTTGCAGAGTCAGATATTGGCTGATAGGCGGCACAGTAGATATTATTTTTATTGAAGGGCACCGTTTCTTGAGAAAGGCTTAGGTACCTATATCATTTGTCCACGTGCGAAGCCGGGGCGGGTCGCCAGTGGTTAATAATTATTAGGTTAATAAGCAGTTTTCTGTTATTGTTATGTGGATATATATTAAATATCTATCTCCCAAACAATATTTGTTTTAAGAGGAAAGTCGTATAAAATGTTTTACGCATTTAAAGTTCTTATACATTTTATGCATAAAACATGCAGCTGATATTACATAAATCTGTCAGAATTTCAAGTTCGAGCGAGTTGACGACGAAAAACAGGTAAAATTGGAAGGTGCTATTTCGCGAGCGCTCGAGCGAGTTTGACGCACGCGAGTTGACGAATAAGTCAAAAATAAACATCATTTGTTTGTAGAAATTAGGCGTCATCGGTTTTTAAAATTGGTGGTTTAATGTCCAGTCCTTATTTTTAATGTTTAGGGCTTGAAAATTATTTTTATTCATGAGTACTACTTACTACACTATCGCGGGTTATTCGAAAGACATAGCGTGGCCTCTGGCGCAGAAGATTGTGAAGGGATGCGGGTGGGTTATAGTCAGAAAAAGTCTGACATACCCCTCCGCTCTGCCCAGACCGGGAGAGGTCATTTCATGATTTCCAATCTAAAATCTATAAAAGTACTACTAATAGATACTCATTTTAATAAGAAAATTATACTGATAGGCAGACGCCAAATCAAACAAATATTTTAAAAAAGATACCTTAGTTTATGTTAGGGAGCAATCTATCAATTGGGTTAAGCTACGGACAACACGCCTGCCTGCGACGTGGAGGCCCCGGGTTCGATCCCCGGCCAGGTCATGATGGAAAACGATCATTTCCTAATTGGCCTGGGTCTTGCATGTTTATCTATATATGAATATAAATAAATATTAATGTTTTTCGTCTATTATAAATATATTATCGTTGAGTCGGTATCCCATAACACAAGCCTTGAACTTACTTTGGAACTAGCTCAATCTGTGTGATTTCTTCGTATATATGTATTTATTTATTTATACCAAGAGCTCGCCGTGCCTCTTAATGCTCAAAAAGCCGAAGGTCCTGGCTTGATTGTGGATCTTCTTTGAGAATCGTCCTGGGTCGTCAGAAACCCAAAAGTCTGATAACCAGTCTTACAAAGCTACAGTATTCTTCATCTTCATCTTTATCTCAGCGTTAATCCCAGTCGCATCCGAAGCTTTTTAGCTTTGGAGTCCGCTTTTACCTAACTGGTGATTTTGGTTAAACTTCGATATTTTCCGTGAAGCGACTGCCGTCTGACCTCCACAACCCGAAGGAGATATCGAGGCATTGCAGTTAGACAAATTGTTAGACTTTTGAGGGCTACAACAACCCGTAACGACTGCCATTAGATGTTCGTTTGGCAACCGAGACCTGGGCTTAACGAGCTTTCTGAGGCACGACCAGACCTGTGCAAATATTTATATTCACGCATACAAATATTTGCCAGATCTTTATTAAATTGTAGTGCTTTTAAATACTTAATGATAAAACTTAGGGATGCTTTAGTCGTTCTTACGATATTTTAAAGTACCACTGGATTTCTCTGGTCTTCCATCATCAGATCATGACCTGATGACTATGGGACCACCTAGGAAGTATCAAATAATAAAAATTAGGGGTACCCAGTGGATTGTAGAGATCAGATATGAAGTTGCCATGTAAAACACTGTGACGGTTAGAATGAAAGTCGACTCCAATCAATGATGACATGATCACATCATCACCTCAGCGTTAATCCCAGTATCATCCGTAGCTTTTCAGCTTTTGGAGTTCGGGGTCCGCTTTATCAGTTTAATTGCTGATTTTGGCTAAACTTCGATATTTTCCGTGAAGCGACTGCCGTCTCACCTCCAAAACCCGAAGGCGATATCTAAGCAAAGTCTGAAAGTCGACTCCAATATGGCTGGGTAAAGGCTAGGCAGACGAGGACCTTAAGAGGGGACTCTAGTGCCGAGGAATTTGGAAAATAGGTATTTGAATAAACTCATGCCGTGGCGCTGCTTCCAACCTCTCTCGGTAGAGTGCGAAAAGGACAATTGCAGCTCAGGCTAATTATACCAACAAAAACGTTAACCAGAAGACGTTTCGTATTCCGCTGTTTTCTTTTTCAAAACATGACAGATCTCAATCATTTTTATATCAAAATTTAGAGGAAAAGTATACCTATGCTTCTATTATTTTCTTTTTTGTCAAAAACTTATCACGTTTGTCTAATAGTCATCTGAATATTACGGTAAAAATGGGTTATTTTTGGCGATTTTGAAGTATCGTATTTCTTTTATTAATTAAGTTTCGAAAAAAAAAACAAATAACAGGGGCACGTATAATCACGGTGTAAACCAGTAGAAAAAAATATCTCTAAAAGCATTATCCACGAAGAAAACAGCGGAATACGTTTGTATAGAGACAGCACCACTAGAGTTCCCTCTTAATTTATTTTTGTAATAACGTGTTAGATTTTCTATAGCGTTTTCTTTCTTTGCTTTATTTATAAACTCTACGTAATCATTTTGGTAAGCTCTGTCTTAAGTAAGTATGACCTTTAGCCTCGATACCTGTGCTGTAAGATACCGAAGTAAGTCATAACAGTATCGATTGCCTTTCTTGTCGATAGCCATCGGCAAACTATAACTGATTACTTGTTCCGATCCATTGTTATTTTCTCGGAAAAGGTATAACGTTAAATTACATGGCTACGTGACTTTATAAGTAATCGGTAAAAAAGCTTTCTAAGATAATATTAGCTATTTGTAAGGCATAAGTTTTGTGGGTATCATCTATACGTCTTAATATCTCATCATCATCTCAGCGTTAATCCCAGTGACATCCGAAGCTTTTTCAACTTGAGACTGGGATCCGCTTTACAGTGGTATAGCGGACCGTGGTAAAGCGGACCCCAGACTCCAAAGCTGAAATAAAATTATGAATAAAATTATGTAGAGAAACTGTAGAGGAGGAAAATTTGGTCAAGGAAGTTTTAAAAACGAATGTGGATAGTGGAATACGATTACGGGGAGATCAAAGAAACAATAAGACGATTTGACCCGTTACCCACATTATGCGTATCTTGTTGCATAAGAGAGTAACAATAGAAAAGGCTATACCACTTCTTTCCACTTCTTGATTTTCCACTTCTTTTCACACAATCTTTTTGTTTACGAGCAACTTTTGTAGTAAGTCGGTGTTTGGTACCTACAATATTTTTAGTAGGTACAGTTTTTTTTTTCGTGACAACATGTTACGTTTGGACGTCAAAAATGTATGGTTAAAGAGTCGCTAATCATTACTTTACTTTGTATGAATAAAGAGGAAAGTTTAGTGAAAAAGTTTTCGTTGATATTTCGGTATTCACTAAAAGACAAAGTTATCTTCTATTCGTCCACTTCCAAAGTACAGAGCGAGAGTGAAACCTTGAGGTGGAGATGACAATAAATTAAACTGGATATTTGTAATGGCGTTGTCAGTTTGCATACCATTACCAACTAAATATATACTTCGCCGGAACAATTCGCCGTTGCGGTGTTTCTGTCAGACTACAATTTAAGTGCCTTCAAGGCATAGAGGGGAGTAAATAGGCTCTTAATAAACTAACGCGCTTTATCATCAACAATTGCATCACTGCTTATATCAGGTGGGATTGCGGTCAAGCAATAGTTTATAATTTTTAAATAAAAATTCACTATAGCTAGTCAAAGATTACCAAAACCCATATTCGGCCTATAACTACTATGTAAGTTTGCGAGTATAATTAAGTAATTTGGAAGAATCAGGTTTTAAATTTCGATGTTTGTATTGCATCTTTAAATACATCAAATAAATTACAGACAAAAAAACAAAAGAAATTTTACAAAGAGTGACACAATGGGCCATCTTATCGTCGTGACAATAGAATTTATTTGATTGTTTTAATATTACCAGATTTCGGTCGAATCATGCAATATGAGTAACTCGACCATCGCCGTGAACTAACACTAACAGTAAGAAAGTCTTTCATTTTGACAATTAAACAACATTTATTGCGTTATTAACATTGTTAAGCACACAATTTTTAAGAACACGCAATGCATTAGCAATATGCTTCAAATTGATTGTGATTGATGGTGTATTACACAATTAGGGTGCTGGGAATAAGATTTCAATTTAGTGTAGTGTTGCCCTTTCTTGATATTTATGTTACGCTTTTTTTTAAATAGTGTCTATGCTTGCAATTTGATCTCATTGTTTGGTAAGCTTATCAACCAGTCATCATTCCATCCACGACATAAGTAGGTAACAGGGATTTTTTTTTTTGTAAAAGTGTCAATCCATGGGGATTGACACTGTTACTTGTGTTGTATTAGCTCATCGATTCTGTAAAAGTCTCACCGTGTTAGATGAAGTGAGCTTGGCATGAGGCAATGTAAGTGCACACCGAGCCCGCTCTTACTCCGCCGCCATGCCTCTCTGCTAAGTCAGAGAAGCACATGTTGGAGCGTATCTCTTCCGACAGGATATTGGCATACGGGCAATGAGACCCTCTAGGCACATAGTGCCCAAGGGGAGTCATTGCCCGTATGACGGTGCACCCTGGGGTGCACCGTCCCGAAGACTGGCCTTCCCCCCGGACATATCCATAAGGGAATTTCAGCCCACGGGCACAATGGGACTTTTCCTGTCCCAGGGCCCCCAGACGTTACTTATTTTCTCACAAAAAATATAAATGGGATGAAGTAGTGTTAGTACGTACTTTGATTGAGTGCGTACCTGCTAGCTTGGGTCGACGGCCAATTCATAGGTACCAGGTGCTAAAGGTAGATAAATACAGTACTGATCTTTCTTAGTCTCAGAGCTGATTTTTACATATGTTTTAGAGAATTTTGTTAAAAATCAAAAATCAATATAGCCAGACACTTTCCATGGGCGCTTACCCTTATCAGACGCTTTAAGCTTCAAAAAGAGTAACATATTTTTACTTATAATCTCACTCTTGATTTTTATATATGATACATAGGGAACTATTTGAACACGGTCAGCAGCCAGACCAATTGGAAGGGCAAAACATCCCGCCAGACACACATAAAGTGTCGCTATGTGTATGAGCGCGAAGTCATTATTTGTACGCTTGAGTGTGAGACAGATATCTATGTGCCTCTAGATAAATAATAAAAATGATTGAATCCACTATTATCAAAATCAATTTTGTAAACACAATGGAACCACGATACCTCCTAAAATTCTGTTCTGTTCGATATAATCAAGAGATCTCTCTTAAAGATTCGTCAAATACAATATAGAATCGAAACTGAAGATTACAAGGTCTTTTAAGGTGATCTGAGTCGAAAAAATTTGCTATATAATAAATATAAGTTTCTTTAACCATGTTTTATTTCTTATCATTGAGTAAAATTTAATACTACTATTTAAAAAATTCATGTTTATTAAATCTTAAAATTACTCAAAGTTATACATTTCTTTCTTTAAATTTCATTCTTCTAAATTATTTGTAGATTGAAAATTTTGTAATTCAGTGTAAACTTTACTGTCATCATCTTAAAAGTTACACAAGTCATCATCAACCCAATGTTGACATTGAATATCTTCATTATCATCCTTATTACTTTCATTTTCTGTAACAAAAATAACATAATTAAGAATTAAGTAGTTACAGAGTTATATAAATTATTCAAAGTTAAGTATCCTGATTCTGCTTGAAGCGATTCACTGACAAAGCTCGGCAATTGATCGCCATCGAACCACTTAAAATGATATTTATTGTCTTCCAACGTCCACCTATTATTTTCAGGACTTTTTTTATGCTCATTTTTGCATAGTGGTAAGTCACTTGCATCAAAGTTTTTCAGAGTTTTGCAATTGAACTCTTCATTTACGTCACAAACCATATAAACGCCGATGAAGAGTTGGAGTCGGGCAGCATCTACGTCAATTATTCAATAAGACTTAAAGAAATCCAAAGAAAATTCACTAATGATGATAATGAATTTTCAGTGAAAAGTACAATAGAAAAAATGGCGATAGATGTATACTTAAAATGCATCTGATAAATTACCAAAAATAAAAAAAATTCTTTCCTCCTCCATTCCTGCCACTTCAGCGAGAGAAAGGGTTTTGTACTGTAAATTATATATAGTGGCATCAATAACTTTCATAAAAAAAAAACGAATTGTTTATTTATTTAAATTTAAATGTTGATTGTTAAACAAGCTTTGTAACATTCAAAAATAACAAAAAATTGTTAGCATGTGCTAAAAGCACACAAATATATAAGTTTTTAAAGCAATAAAAACATAAAATTTGCAATAAAAAGTTTTTTTTTGTCAAAAAAAGTTGGTAGTACAGGTCTACTACCAACTTTTTACTCTAGGTAGGACCTAGAGTAAATAAGTATAAGACAGATATCGATAAATAGCTACTGTCTGGGGGGATGTTTGACCCTTCCAATTGGTCTGGCTGCTGACCAGGGGTGTTCAAATAGTTCCCTAAGTATCATATATGAAAATCAAGAGTGAGATTATAAGTAAAAATATGTTATTCTTTTTGAAGCTTTAAAGCGTCTGGTAAGGGTTAGCGTCCGTGGAAAGTGTCTAGCAATAATGATTATTAATTATTAACAAAATTCTCTAAAACATATGTAAAAATCAGCTCTGAGACTTTAAGAAAGATCAGTACTGTATTTATTTACCTTTAGCTCCCTATGAATTGGCCGTCGACCCAAGCTAGCAGGTACGCACACAATCAAAGTACGTACTAACACTACTTTATCCCATTTAATTTTTTTGTGAGAAAATAACTAACGTCTGGGGGCCCTGGGATCTTGCTCTACTAGTTTTAGTTAGAATGATAGCTCACTCCATACTCAATTCACCTAACTTTCCACGGTAGGGGTGAATCGCACTGCAGGTAGAATTACATATTCAAGGCGAGATTTTACAGAATAAATTGGCTGGATTCATTGTGATAAATCCAACTGGCCAGTCTGTAATTAATAGTAACGTACCTAGTTTTAAGACCAACAATTATTATGAACAAATAAATGATCTAAATAAAAATATCTGTACAAAAGATAGGAAGAAAAAAAAACAAAATTAATATATGCATTTACGGCAAAACATGCCGCATAAAAAGAACGCAAATAAAAATAACAAGTTAGGGGAAATCGTGCGTCACATCCAAGCAAAACGAAAATTGCTCAACTTAACGAAGAATAAATTGCCAGTGTTTTCATTTATTGTCGTCCCTACATTGTATACTTAATTCACAACACAGTTCCCCAAAAACATAAACAGAAGATAAAAGCAACGAAAGTTCACGAAACATCTCTCAAAGGCCAGTGCGTTCTTGACAAACGCTCTCTAAGATAACGAGTCGGGTGACTGTCGTACAGGTCTCGTATTTACACAAAAGAATACATTATGTATGGCGGTTATCTACGTAATTTTGTGAACACTCGTCACCTAAAATATTAATATCTGGTTATGTTTACTTACAAATTGTATTTATTGCATACACAGACATTTGAGTAGATATAGAAGTGTATACTGCATATTTCATTCTTCTCCTCGTTGAGGACACAATTCTCAATCTATATTTTATTCTGTTTGTAGGAATTTTAAAGGCTCATGATACTTTGCAGGATGGCTCGATGGCACCTAGACGAGAGTTTACGAAAATTGGGATGAATGGCGAGCAACAGCAAGGGTCTATGTCCATGGAGGAATGGCTGGAGAAGCTGCATGGTGCCTTCCGACTGACGCAGGTGCTTACTGGACATGGATGTTTCAGTAAATACCTGCGTCGCATAGGTAGGAAGCGAAGAAGCGTGGGATCATGTGGCCTATTTTTGCGAGGTGATATATGCAAAGGAGACTACGGAGAGGGAGAGAGAGCATGCTTCTCGCTCCAGTCGTACTAGAAGAGCAGCCGGGCGTCGAAGGGCGCTTAACGATCTACGGCCACCATAGGAAATAACATGCGGACGACGAAATTGGGGCCGTGTCGTCGCTTGAGAGCTAAGGCTCAAGGAGGGGACATGCAGTATGTGCGTCTTAGTGGTGGGCGATGCGGTCGTGGTACAAGGTGCACTTGGTAATGGCGCCCGCTAGGGATGGTGGGCTGATACCAGACGGGGTGCGGTGAATGTAATAGTATCTCCCGGGCCCCTGTCTCATGGTACTCGAAGGAACAGTGGGGTTTTAGCCGGTACCCTCCATTATTTCCAGGCGGAGGGTATCCATGAATCCTCATGGATACTTATAGAAGTCCACTGTTGGACATAGACCCCTTTATTTTATAAGTGGGGAAATCTGTGGGAAAGAGGTCTATGTCCAGCAGCGGACTTCTATAAGTTGATGATGATAATGATTATATTATGTTGTCCAATAACTGGGATGTAGAGTTCAGATAGATTGTGGCTCCATTTAAGGCATTTAAGGCTGCATTTTCTGTTTTATCTGCTGAGACTAAAAACAGATCCCAACATAGTTGAGCAAAAGCTGCGTAGATTGAGTTTAGGAAATTCATTAAAAATATACAAGATGAAAACTTCTTAAAATACCAACTCGTGTATAGTAAGTACCTAGTTGGGTTAAAAATAGGGAAGCATCAATCCATCAAGATAGTGAACCTACCTATTTTCACCACCTTCATACACCACACTTCTCACAGATCCCACACATAATACCCGCTAACATCACAAGTATATCTTGTCATCGAACTGTATTTGTACAACATAACAATTTTCGTGAGTTTAGATTGAATTTTTTTTATTTTTTTTTTCAAATAAATTAGGTACTTCACTGAAGTATTTGGCTTACTTGGGATACTGGCACCTTGAAATAGGGAATCCTAGAGTCCAGAAGGCCAAGTCTTGTCATTAAGAATGATCAAAATCTAGTAGCAGGCTCATCTCGACGACAAAGAAATGTCACAAATATGTCAAAATGTAGAGAAATTTAAGGATTTTTACAAATCGCTACACAGACTGGACTGTGGAAGTTCTTAAAATTGGTAGAATGGCCCCTGACCCATTTGTCAAATTCTAGCACAGGAGGATCTAACTAATCTTCTTTTATTTTTATTTTTTTCACATTAGTTCTATGTTACGTTTATTTAAAAAAAAACAATGAAAAGTTGTTAGATACCTTATCGATTTATCTTTCTTCTTACTTCATAAAATGAAAACAACCCCACATATATACAAGGCGAGTAAATATTTAATTCTCTTACAAAGTGCATGATACCTGGAAATGGTTAAATGTCGCAGACATAAAAATAATCTTTGTATGTGTATTGTTCTAATTCCTCGTAGACTATATTTAGCCGCGTCGTCGAGGCGGCGGTGTCATCGACCTACTATGCACAGTGGTAGCTATGAGTAATGCAAGCACCTACCTTCTATGCAAGGGTTGCTTAAGTAAATTTATTCCAACACTTCTCAGGCTTCATGCGACAATTTTTTTGCAACAACTACAACAAACAACAACAATATACTTACATTTTTAAGTAATAATTTAAAGTCACTTAAACTTAAAATCAGTGTTAAAATATGGAGGAATGGTAATAACATTGTAATTAATTATGTACTAAAGTAATACACGTAGAGATTGGGGTTTGAGTAATAATAACCGCACAGTTCGATGGATCAGGATAAACTACGCTTGCCTTGGTTGAAAAGGGTCGTGGACTCGTGACTGTCAAAATGACACATACCTACTATAGTAAAAGCAAACTATAGCAAAGAGTCGTGAACTATTAACCTTCAAAATGACACATACCTACTATAGCAAAAGAGTCATAAACAGTCAACAGTCTAAACGTCACATACCTACAATAGCAAAAGCAAGGTATAGCAAAAGAGTCGTGAACTGTTGACAGTCAAAATTATACATACCTACTATAGCAAAAGCAAGCTATAGCAAAACAGTCGTGAACTATTGACTGTCAAAATGCCACATACCTACTATAGCAAAAGCAAACTATAGCAAGAGTCGTGAACTCATGTCTGTCAAAATGACACATACCTACTATAGCAAAAGCAATCTGTAGCAAAAGTCGTGAACTCGTAACTGTCAAAATGCCAAATACTATTGCAAAAGAAAACTATAGCAAAAGATTCTGGAAAATTTTAATAGTCAAAATGCCACATACTTACTATTGCAAAAGCAAACTATAGCAAAAGATTCTGAAAAATTTTAATAGTCATAAATGACACATACTTACTATAGCAAAAACAAACTATAGCAAGAGTCGTGAACTCGTGACTGTCAAAATGTTATACTTTTCTCGGTTCACCTCTATCGCCAAGTGTGCTGAGCATAACATGCGATAAGAAACTTTTTTTTTTAAAACTCATGTCTTCAATTAATGAGCCAACATTTATATAGATATGAAAAGTGTTCCGTGATGTAACTATCCTTGCTTTAAAGCTAGCCTCCTTATATTTCCATTGTTCGAGGTCATTGACTTTTTAAAGCACATGCAATTATGACATGTATATGACGACGCCAGCAACGGCGGAGCGGTAGGGTCGTCAGCATCTTGGTGTGGTGGTAAAGGTGGTCCATTTTGTAGGTGAAGTTTTAAATTATTGCACAAAGTCCAATCTTGATAATTACAGTTTAAATAGGCAAAACAGTTTCGCTCCGGAGAAGTACCGTGGTCCGCGTCTCAATACGTAGTCACCGTTTGACAATCCCCACTCTCCAAAACGTGTCTACGTGCAGCAATTACAAAATAACATCACAGCGATTGCCACACTATGTAAGTCAAATGAGCAACTTTTATTAAAATAATAACGTTATCCACGACTTATATATGTGTCAGTTTATCTATTTTAGTATATATTTCACCAATGACAACTCAATTTTTTCTGCATTAAACGATAAGGCCGCCCACTGTAAATTTTGAGTGTTCGATAAATTTTGATTTGTTAATTATTTTTGTGTTGTACCTTAAAGTATATAAATAATAATACATTATAAGTACTTTCTATAAACACCTTTGATTCGGAGAATACTCAGCTTTAAAACAAAGGAAACCAAGAATAGTAAAAAGTATTCGACAATACGCCTTTTTTGGATAAACTCAAAAGGAATCTAAGGACGGACTTGATTGGTGTATAAATGCTGCAACGAACACAAAATCTCAAGTGTAGACTTGTAGAGACTTCGAGGTAGCGGTAATTGAAAGAAAACTAAGCTTTACCTTTATAAAAGCAAAAAATAACACAAGAACCTATGGTATCAATGAGCGATTAGATAAGCGATTCGACGTGTTGCGGCATGATGTCTGATGACGCCGTACGGAGGACGGGTCTGAGCAGTTCTGTTGCGATGTGTGCCGGGTACGATGCGCCAAATATTGTTGTGTCGGGAGTTTGGTCGCGGAGGTTCTCCAGATCAATCTCCCTCTGGCGCAACATCGTTGGTCGTGTTGTTGGGTTTAACATTGCATCACCTCGCTCAACTGCCGTCTCCCGTCCTATTCACTCAGTTTCTTCGAGTGAATAGGTCTTAATAAACTAGCGCGCTTTACCATCAACGATTACATCACTGTTTACCATCAGGCAGGATTGGGGTTAAGCACTAGTTTATCATTATAAAAAAAGAGCTTATTCAAGATACAATTGATCAAAATCCAATACTGTATCTAGTTTAGTACAAATGCTATAATATACTATAAACAATATACTATAAACACAAAAATCTGTGTGACTGAATGAGTTCGTTAGTGTACGGAGGGTTGGACGGTCGGAGGGTCGGAAGCGGCTCACGTACGGTATCAATCGACTCCACAATTTATTTTCTCGCCTGCAAATAGCGTTTTCTTTTATTCAGCGCAGGTATACGACTTATTATTGTAAGGAAGATGTGGAAATAAAATGTTTGATCTGCTTAAAAGGCGGGTTTCTGCCTAATAAGGTTTTTGTTGTTTCGATTTGTACCAATTTTTTAAACTATAACGTTGATAAAGAGAATAGATTTGATATTTTTGTATTTTCGTTTGTATTGGAACATAGAATAAAAAGACTGACTTAACCGATTTTAAAAATATTTTCTTCTACGACTATTTGATATTTTGCTTAATACATAACCATAAGTCATATCTCAATAGTACTCATTCCTGCCAAGTCGTGTTTCAATGACCATTTCCACAAGGGTGAACCGTACTACAAAGAAAAAATTTTTTTTATGGCTGTGGCATCAAAAAAATGACATAATATGATTATGCCAAAAAGCGCGCGTATTTGCGTCACGACTAAAAATCTCATGTTATTAGGCTGTACGGATGAATTTCCTTTGCTTTTCATTTGTGGGATTATAACAACAAAACAACATTGCGCGCGCCGCTCTGTTTTCGCGCCATTATTAACTTTTATTTTTATTTATAAAAAAAAATGTTTTGAAAATGAGTGATATCAGTGATAATAGCGAAATGGACAATATCTTAACGCCTCCTGAAATGAGAGAAATAGCTATGGAGACCACAAAAAAATTGCTACCACATAAATCAAGGAAAAAATATGAAAAGTGTTACCAAAATTTTATGGAATGGAGAACAACCAAAAATTCTAATTCATTTTGTGAAAATGTAATGGTGTATTTTATTTATCAAATAAATTTAAATCTTCGACACTATGGTCAACGTACTCTATGTTGAGATCTACCTTAATTGTAAACTATCAAAATGACTTGGCAAAATATTTCAAAGTATATGCTTTTATAAGAAGAATTTAAGATTTATAGGAAAAAAAAAAACACGACATTTTCAGCCGCTGAACTAAGCACATTCATAAATGAAGCGCCTGATAAACTATAAGTACCTTCTAACAAAGGTAAGGTTTTAATGAGTTCTAATCGACGAGTGCATTATAATGACTAAAATTTGTTCATATGCTTAACTAAATACTATTTATATTTTAATACAGACCGCATTGATTTTTTGTATAATGGGAGCGTGCCGAAGACAGGAACTCACTATATCTAACACGAAAACAGAACAAGACCGCCCCTTTACTATCACTGGAAAATATTACGAGTTATGTAAGCAATATATGAAATTGTGTCCAAACTCCTGCAGCAATCCTTTTTTTTCCTAAATTATAAATCTGGAAAATGCACTTCGCAAAACGTCAGAATAAACGTCGGAATAAATAAGGTCAGAAACCAAAGTCCAGAAACTACTACACCGAGTCGTACCCGATGCCCCACAGATGCGGCCCCAGGACCGATCTCTGTGGGACACCGCACGACATCCTCGGCTACCTGAATCTCTCTAGTCCAGAACTTTATACAGGGCACTGCTTCCGCCGGACCTAAATTATCTTTTTTCCCACCGCACAACTACCTATACAAGAACTGTGAGGTTCTGACTGTAAGACAGCTATTCCTACTTAATGTCGTACTTCTACTACATACCTCACAGACTTATAATCCGCTAAACCTACAAAAACGAAGAACAGATAGAGTATGCGTTAGAAACGAAATAAATACTACTAAATTTAGCTCAATATTTACAAACTTCATTGGACCTTATATCTATAATAAGATAAATAAAGCAATCAATATCTACCCCTTAACGAAAACTCAATGTAAGGAAAAGGTTACAAAATACTTATAAAAACTTAATTACGAAGAGACTGAGTTAATACTACATATACCACAGTGATTGACTATTTACCACATACACACACCCTCTTACATTCATACACATATAATCATATCACACAAATAGAGGACACACGTACTGTTTAGTGCTTGTTCTTAATTTAATCTAATTTTAAGTTAATTTATTACTCCTGATAAATTATAAAAATGTTAATTTTATTTGGTATGATGTTATTTTATTTTATTTCATTAAATTTAATTGATTTATTCTATTTTTGAACATGTAAATTTACAAAGTGTTGACTGTACTCAATGGCTACCTACATATATCTAGTGTCTACTTTTTAAGGGATTGGGCGCTGATAACCGAAACACAGGCTTTTGCCTAGTTCGGTTACAGATGTGTAATCCGATTGTAACAATAAATTATAGCCTATAATATATTTTGTGTAACAATGTAAATAATTTCTGAATAAACGTTATTTATTATTATTATTATTAATCGATAGTGGCGGCGATATTACTAGCTTAAAACGGCATGGCGGGTGGAGGTCCACAACTGTGGCCGAGGGATTAATTGACGATTCCATTCAAAGAAAAGTTCAAGTATCTAATCAAATACTAAATGCAATAGAAAACAAAAGCATCAACGAAGTGAACACCAATGTCCCGTGCAACTCCATCAATACTCCAGGAAATTCTTCTACGCCCGTTATAAACTTTAATAGTTGTACCATCTAGAATGTAAATTACTATAATTCCTAATAAAGTTCAACATTGGCGGTTTTTTGTATTTATTTAGTTCAAGGTCGTAGAAAAAGCTTTGTATGCCACTGTCACAAATAGCTATTGTAATACTCGTGCTGATCTATTTGCCACTCAGCTTCGCTTCGTGGCACAAACTCGCGATCTGTTATACCAATCAGATTCGCTTCGTGGCACAAACTCGCGATCTATTATGCCACTCAGCTTCGCTTCTTGGCACAAAGTATCACTCATATTACAATAGCTACCATTGCTTCACAGTGACATAAATAACTATTACAGGTAGAAACTACTTTTACATATTTTATTATAGTATGTTAAGTATCTTACGATTCCTACGCGTATCAAGCCGTGGGCAGAAGCCAGTTTAGTACATACATATACTGTTTTTTTTTTCAAAAATGTGCCCCACACTAGTAATTTCTCCTGTATCGTGGGTGCCTTTACAAATATATAAACTCACATACTCACTAAATATTTGTTCCGTAGATTTTCAAAATCCAGACAGGAATTACATACGTGTATTTTAATTAAAAAAAAAAAAAAAACATTATCATTACGCCATTTGAGAGAAACTCTAATAAGAATTATTTTTTGGGAAGTAATGAAATGTGGACTACTAAATAAAAGAGTAATTTTATAACTATCTTTTGCTTGTCCAAGTGTAAACGAAAAAAAGAAGAAATAATACCATTTTCTGAAGATAAAGTTTCCTGTCTGACTTCGTATTCCATTATTTCACACGAACAATGCTCAGACTATACATTTAGACTTACGAAGTATATAATAAATATTTTTAAGCTACATAGTTAACACTTATCCTCATATAACAACAAGCATAACACTCCAAAACATGATATCAAATTTAATTGTATAAATGATTCGCGTGGTAACACAAAACAAGATAATCATACTTTGGACGGTGCTAATGTCCCGTTAAATTGCTAATAACAACGAAAATCCTTTACAAGCGAGCTGGGAGCACTCCCGTACACTTTACGCCCAGTTTATTAGGTTTTAAAACAATTTATGAGCTTAATTGCGCTGTAGGACGCTGCTTAGTGACTATCCGAGTATCGACGACAGGAATTGTGAAATGCATTGTAAGATGGTTTTGTGTCATTTAGACTGTTGTTGTGCAGAACCACATCGAGTCCCAATTGCTTGAAAGGATTGTCTCAATGTTTCGTATTGCTGCTTCGACAGTTACCTGGTGTGACCTCCCCTGCGCCAGGACCAGTGCGTCGCCAGCGTAACAATCTACGCTAACGTCAATAAGGTCGGCGCGCAGCAACGAGTCGTACCTAATGCCCTACAGATGTGGCCTCAGGACCGATCTCTGTGGGACACCGCACGACATCCTTGGCGGTTCTACTTTCCTCGGTGACTGGGGTAGATTGCAGCCCTCTCCGTCAGATAGAACTCGGCAAACATAGGTCGGCATCCGGTGATACCGGAAGCCTCTCTGGTGCAAATCAAGGACAGGATATTGAAGGCATTGGCGGTGTCTCTAGACGCCCCCAAACCGGGACCCTCGAATGGGCATCAGGAACATGTTCAGCTACAACTCTGAAGCTGACGTCATTAAGTCGCTAAAGATGCAGAATAAGAGATTGTGGCCGAACATGGACATGAGCCACTTTAGGGTAAATGAGGTTTACCGAAGGAGGGCGCGGGATCCCCTTCAGGCCCATGTGGTGCTGTAGGTCTCCCCTCAGGAGTGGCGTAGGCTGACCGAGGCGGAGACCACTTTCATAGACATCTAGGGCCTGACTACCGCGGATCAGTCGCCGCTAGTGCAATGTACCTCTCGCCTGCGGTACGGCCACGGCGGCAAGTACTGTAAGGACACATTGGATATTTGCGCCCATTGCTGGGGGGAGCACGAGCGTGTGAAGTGCCCCTCGCGCGTGGGTGGGGGAGGCCTTCGTCTCTCACGCAAAGTAGTCAGCTCCGGCGACCACCAGTATAACTGTCGCCGGGCGCGTTTGGGCTGGACCCCGCGGCAATGCCACGTTGCATATTTCTTACATGGTCTCCCGGAACCACTCCGCCTTATAGTTCGTGTCAGCAGGCCTGCTCAATGGCGACACCCAGGCTCGCATGATCGAAGCTTCCTAGAGGAGTTCCCAGTTCAGCTGCTTTAGCGCCCACTGCAGCTGACTCAGGGCCAGTAGAACCGTCGCGCTCGAGGTCTGGGCGGAGACAACTTCGAATAGGTCACCCCCACCATGATGCGTCAGTCACCGCAAGTCCTCAACATGCGGTGACATTCCATCACTCTTCTCTGTGTGTTGAAGCTAGCTCCAAGTGTCCACCAAAACCAGGTGGACAATTGAGACTGACGTTGCCCAGGCTGCGCCACGAGGAGGCTGTTCAATATGAATACTTTGCTTACTTCCCTAAAATATAAAGCAGATAGTGGCTGCTCTTTGCATTATGCTCGTGAACGGGGGGCTGCTTGTGGTGATCGGTTTTGCCGACCATACCTTTGTTGTTGTTATTAATATTAAATTTTAGTTCGATGGTCCTAGTCCTATTTTTGTGATATCAAGTGAAACTTGTGTGAACAGATCCTAGCTATGCATGAATTTATTAGCTATCACGCTTTTTATGGTTTTTATTTAAATGGTAAATTTTTATTTACATACATGTTTAATGCTTTTTTTTTACTTGTTTTATATAATGACGCGATTAGCTGACATTAGATAAATAATTTAATTTTATGTTCTGGGTCTTGTAATAATAATATGCTTAGTATTGTTACAAATAATTATTTTCTAATTGAACAGACTGCTGGTGGAGTGTTGCGCCGCTTTTTCCCAGCAAAAGAACTAGGAAGTACTGAAAGTCGGGCATTTTCGTAGTCTTTTTCAGGGTTCCGTACCTAAAAGGTAAAACGGAACTCTATTCATGAGATTTCGCTGTTCGTCTGTCACCAGGCTGTATCTCATGAACCGTAATAGCTAAACAGTTGAAATTTTCAGAGATTATGTATTTCTGTTGTCGCTATAACAACAAATACAAAAACAAAAAAATAATTCTAATTAAATATTTATGGGGGGCTCCCATACAACAAACGTGTTTTGTTTTGCCGTTATTTTGTAACGTGTTTTATTTTTATATAAATTACGGAAATAGATAGACGTTTGAAATGTTCACAGAATATTTGATTCTTGGTAGCGACTTCGTTCGCATGGAGTTAATGATGCTCCGCTCCTATCCTTTTAAAAAACGTTGCCCCACACTAGGAATTTCTTCTGTATCGTGGGTGCGTTTACAAACATATAAACTCACATACACAAACATCCAGACCCGGCACAACTACTTGTAGGTCATACAAATGTATGTTCCGTGTGGGAATCGAATCCGCGACACGGTCGCAGCGTGATGCTGCCTAAAGCCTTCCTGGATTAATGGGCTATCCAACGCAAAAAGAATTGTTCAAATCGAACCAGTAGTTCCTGAGATTAGCGCGTTCAAATAAACCAACTCTTCTATTTTATATATTAGTATAGATTAAAAATAAATAATTAAATTAAAATAAAACAAATATTGAAGGGGGCTCCCATACAGATACAACAAACGTATTTTTTTTTCGTTTTTAAAGATAATGGTACGGAACCCTTCGTACGCGAGACCGACTCGCACTTGGCCGGTTTTTAATGTTGACGTTTTATATGCATATCGAAATGCTTGTTCTCAGCCTAATTTGAATAAATGAATTTTGATTTAAAATTATTTTTGTTAAATCCAACTGGACCGACACAAAAATTGCGAGTCATAACCCAAATTTAACTAACAAAATTAAAATTTACTACAACATTTCAATTAAAACAAATTATTTCATGATGTGATATCGTGACCAACATGACATTCGTGAAACACCAACAAAGTAACTTAATTATGTATAACAAATGACTAGCCACTGCTGTAGTTTGTAGCCACAGTAGTTAATTAACAATAATTCTCAGCAGTGACCCTGACCTTGAAAGTTTGTAATTGTTTGTGTACACCTGTTATTCCCTTAAATCAATGCTTTGTAAACCACAATTTTACCTCGATTTTGTCGTTAAAAAACGGCAATAATTTATGAGAATAGGGATATTTCCTGGGTAAAAAAAATGATTCTATTTAGTCCGTCATTCAGATTATAGAAAAATATTGGATAAGTATATTTTGTTTTATCAAATCAATAAAAATTGACAAATATAAAAGGCATCAAAGATCAGGAGTGGTGGCTGGTGACGTCACTTCTCGCTCAAAAGTGTAGCGTGCAGTGACGTCACAGTAGTTTTCAACGCGCTGCGTCGTCTTCATTTTTTATTTATATGAAAAAATACGTGACTAGTATTTTTTGGAAATCTGTCTGACGGACTAATTAGTTTTTTTTTTGTCAAATACCCTATTGTGACTACCTACTGTTTATTTTACTATTTTTTAGAAATAACTAGCATAAATTTCGTATAGACAAATAAATTTTGCTCCTAAAAGCTACTAAGTATGTAATACTGTTTCGCAGATTTTCATTGTTTTATAAAAAAGTAAGTTCTTCTTCTTCTTTTTTCAAGGTGAGATTCCACCTCAACTCTTGATCAATGGCCTCTGTGGAACATATACCACAATTTTGCCAATAACACGTGTAACAAATTATAGAAATTCTTTGAAAATTTTATTTCACAATAATGGCGGATATCGCTAATGACAGTTGAAAAAGACGGCCGCGTGAAGCGTCTATGAGGAAGGTTTGATGCAAAGTCATGATGTGGCCACTATGCTGCGATATTTCAATGTTCTTTGTGAATTATTTACTAAATGCACTTTTTACTACATAAATCACGCGTTTTTATTTAGTAAACGACACTAAATAATTTTAAGGGTCCAATGAAAAATGCGCGTGACACTCTTCTTAGCATTCCCGTCAAAACTTCGTATATATTTTCAGTTGTTCTTTAGTTAATTGAATACAAATGACAGAAGTGACAACTATATGACGTATTATGACCATTGAGATAACAAAAAACATCGCCCTATTCTCATAAATAATTTCCCAGTAAAATCCTCAGCAAATATGTTAATTCATTGTTGATTCTACACAATAACATACAATTCCTTTCAATAAACCTGCACCTAACATCTAAACCGTACATTATTACATGTAAACCAGCCCGTGCAATTATCTTTGTATATCGATCGCGCTGCCCGCCCGACTGTAATTCACGCCGTCGCAGGCCGCACCGACCATTGCACTTCGGAGGGTGGAAAAGCCGGTAGTGTCAAATGCAGTAATCACTATTTTACTTAAACCATGATTTTGATTAACATAGTGCTGGTTTGTGTGTCGACGTGCTTTGTTCAAAATGTGGTGAGTTGTTTTTTTTTTTTTTTTTGTAATTGTAATGTCACTTAGAATGTTGTGCAGTTTAATTGAATTTGCTTCTTTGTGCTACTATCTGACACTAAGATTGAGTGGTTGATTTAAATACTTGAGTTTGCTTTTAAATTTTACGTTTTAATGTTTCTATCCGTTTTAGGCACATGTTTCAGTGTGTACTTTAAATTTGTCGAAAGCGCTTTGTGATCATTTTAATAACTTCTACATAATATTTATAAATATTAATAATAGTGTTAGTTTTAGTTTTTAACTAAGTCTTAGTTTGAGCTTATTAATTATATTCTATAATTATTATTTTAAAGTTTGCATAACATACGATGCTTATAATTAAATTAGTGCCTCCAAGAGCCACATAATAATAAAATATAACACATTACACTATGTTTACATTCCTGATAATGGAAATTAGCATGCAACAAAAAAGTACATTACTAAATTTATAAAAGAAAATTATTCAATACAGTATGCGCCAAAACGTAATAAAAATTTAATTCAATTAAGTACACTACATAAAATACGTTTTCAAACTAATAATGTACATAAATACACAAACAACTATAGTACGTAGTAGATTAATCCAATACATTTACATTATCACTGTGCTGGTCCCCGGAGGAATATTATCGGTAATTATGTACATATAAGTTAACACTGCGTTTACAAATGTACGCCAAACCCACTGTTTATTAATTAATAATAATACTAAGTATGTCACATAATTAACACCTTTATCGAAGATGTTAGGAGAGCTATTTAGCGCAAGTACCTATATTTGACCAGTTATGTTTAAGCACTATCAAATAGGAGATTAATAGCCAGCTATTACCGGGTTCTTATAACAGACTCTGTCGAACTTCCCAGAATTTTCTACCCAGGTTCTTATCCAGATTCTCGTGAGCTTCCGAAAATTTTCTTATGAAAATATTTGTAATTTCTAGTAGTCTCTTACACTATCTCTATGTATAGATATCAGTGACATGAAATTGTTACAACAACATGAACAATTTATATAAAATGGATAAAAATATTATAAGTAAAGCTGACTAAAAATCTATCCGAGCATACTTAATCCATCCCTATAAAGTGCGTATGTTTGTATGTCTGTCTGTATGTATGTGCCCGAAGTTGCTCAAAACCCTCACCACTATAGATAATCAGATAGATCTGGATGCGCTAAGTTCAAAAAAACTATTTTTTATTTTTTTTCAACGCCGAAGGCGGGGAATCTCGGTCCTTAGTTAATAAATTGTGTATAGAACCACAACTAACCATATCTATTAAAAATCATTTTGCAAACCGTTTCCATGTTACGATGGAGTTATAAAACATATATGAATAAAGTATATAGCTATCTATCAAGTTGAACCCTCCTCGTGTTTTAAAGGATGTTAAAAATAGCTGATGATAGGTACTTTGATAGGTGGTTCTAGGCGATCTAGGTCAATACGCTCAGCGCACTGCTGAATGTATTGCCCTATTCTAACCACTAGCCCAACGAAGTATTAAAATAGTTTGAAGGTAGTTTTTATTCATAATTGCGACAATGTAGTTTTATAACACCATTCCACCACCAAACCTTTGAAATATGAACACTCGACCTTGATTATGTTAATTATTTTCTTTCTAATTTTATCTTCTCCTATTTTTCTTTTCTTATTTTTTATTTATCTTTCCTTTATTTTATTTTTTTATTCGTCCTCACTTATGTACACCAAGTTAAATGTGCATGCTATGGTTTTCTGAAATTGAAAGAGCACAAAATCGACTTTTTATCACTTTGTTCATTTTATCACAAGTACGAAAAACACATTCAACACTGCAACATTTACAATGGGCGGCCTTATCGCTAATACAATATTTTTCAGGCAACTTTAGAATGGACAGAGACTTTCCTGGACATAAAATGGCACTCTCGTTGGTGCAAATATTATGCATGCAAAACACTACAGTAAAATAGATACACAGATACGAACATATCCAAAATTAAAAATACATAAATAAATACATATTGAATATATAAGCAACGGAAACAAAAATAAGACTATACAATATGTAAAGACAACCCCGTCCGACCCATAAGGATAATAAAGGTTGGGTAAAATAAATATTAAATTTTACATAATCATCATAGTAACAATATTAATGAATTTTGAAATAATCTTTTTTTCCGCGATTTAATTCCAACTTCCCCAATAATTGGTACTTCTTTAAAAAGTGACAACACCATTTTTGAAGGTATTATTATGAGCGAATAGCGATGCGACCGCGTGCCTTGCCCCTCTTCGCCCGCGCATGTATTGCCTACCGAACATGTATTAAGTTAGCTCTTTTTGCGAATTAATATTTATTTTTTAGAGATTTTTTTAAAGTTTAGCCCGTCTTTGTAGGCATTAGTAGAATCAGTTATCGATACGTAACAATACTTTCACGGATCAGAGGGTTTTTTTACATATGGTAAAGGACGAGATTACAACGACAAGTAGTGCTCCTTCACGAGGCTTTTGGAAACCTGAAATGACCGCGCTTTTTATTTCTGCTGGAAATGCATTCCACAAGCGAGGGGCTTCATCAGTAAATGATGAAGGAATGTTGTGGCGTAAGGCATTACCCCCGACAACCTCACAAATTTTACTTTTTTATTTATTGTATACTACATTCTTTAAATGTAATATTATACAAAGTGTATTCTTTGTTGGCGATCTCCAATAAATATGTACATAAATAATACGTTGCTATTTCCATAATACTTACAACCCTGAGCGTTCGCGTTTATAACAGCAAAATCGATTTCGGTTTGAATAATTAAATGTATGGCGAGTTTACATTGTACAAAGCGAATGGAAAATACTGTGAAATTGTATGGTCTACATACCGGATGACTTTTTACCATATCAAATCAGAATCACAATAAATGCTATATTTGGCATAAAAACGTCATATAATAAATATTAGAAAAAGAAAATAAAGCAAACAATTAGTCACTGCATGCTGCCAGGTCACGTATTACCAACTCATAGAAAAACGTGTCTCGACCACATCATGGTTAGGACTAGATTGAGGGCTACCTGCCTTGTGGTCGAATCATCAATTACGGATCAAGAGAGTGTGGCCATTAGCCTTGACCTTAATCTTAAGCCACAGTTGAAGTATTCAAACAAAACTACTCACTGCATCGATTATGATTTAAAACTAGATTCAGATCTACGTAGGTTCGATTTTCAAACCATTCTTAACTGCACCGATGTTTATAAGGTGACTGATTTGTTGGTGTGTGTTCTGTCGGGGGCTGTAAAAGACAACTCTAGACTAGTGTTAATACCTAGTAGGAAACTAGTCAGTAAGCCGTGGATTACGAGTGGGTTATTGAAGTGCATGCGGAACCGGGACAATCTGTACAGGAAGTTAAAACGAGACCCAAATAAAGAAACGAACGACGAAGTAACTCACGAACGAAATACTTCTTACAACTTACAAGTGGTATAGAAACTATTGCAATAGACTTCTTAAGAAAGCCAAAAGGAACCATGAAAGACAGGAAATTGAGAACGCAAGTGGCAACAAAAAGAAGATTTGGGATACTATAAAGTAGATTGGTGGCTCCAGCAGGGTGATTGATCACTCCTCCTGTCTCATCTCAAGCGGTAACCCGGAAGGGGATATCAGTGAGATAATTCGTTACTTTGCGAACGTCGGACGTAGCCTGGCTGAACAAATCAGTTCTCAATCATTCTCGTCTGAGTACAGGGCTGATGATTCTGCGAGTACTGCTCCTCTCCATTCCTTGGTCATGCTCCCCACGAACGAATCGGAGATCCTACAGCTCGTTCAAGGTTTGAGGGATAGTTGTGCTGTTGGATTTGACCAGATCTCAGGCAGGTTCCTGAAAAGATATGCCCATTCACTGTCCCCCGTTATTACCCACATCTGTAACCTCGCTATATCTACAGGGACATTTCAAAGGGTGGATAGCATTATCTTGCAGTTACATTGGACCAACTCCTTAGCTTCAAACCACATATAGATGTCATGGTAGTGAGATTGCGTAAACTCATTTATATTTTTAAGGGCCTGAAACTTGTCGCTAACCTTCGTATCATCAAGATGGTTTACTATGCCTTGTGTCAGTCGCTTATTGACTATTGCATCATCTCGTGGAGAGGTGCTGCAAAAACGCAATTGATTGAGGCGGAGAGAGCTCAACGTGCAATACTTAAAGTTGCTGCGGGTCTTCCCTTCCGTTTTCAAACAATTGAGCTATACAGGAAATGGAATGTATTGCCTATAAGACAAACTTTCGTTCTGCATACAGTACTCAAAAAACACTTGCAGCTTGTTTATAACCCGAATCTTTTAAAAAATAAGCGGAGAAAGGATACTGTGTGTAGAGTGAATATTTTCCGTTTGCCCCGGTCCCACAAGTTTTTCTGTTACCTAGGCGATTACCTATATAATACTATTAACATGGCTCTTAATATTTACCCACTACATAAACTAAATTGTAAGCGAAAGGTAACGGAATTTCTGAAAGCACTTTCCTATGAGGATACTGAGAGGTGGCTCCATTCACTTAAATAATTCTTTTGTCTTCAAATAGCTATCATTCACCGTTTACATACATACCAGCCACCACTCACCTTCACATTCACCACCGTTCACCTACTCACTCACCATCTACTTTTTGACTGCTTCTATTTTTGTACTTAGTTTATATTGCTGTTTTTTTTTCTTTTTTTTTTCTCGTTTGATCTTCATCATCATTGCTCTAACTTCTCACTTTTATTTTATTTGACTTTTTTGGTTTAAATGCAAGAAGAGAACACGATACCTGCCTGATTGTTTGCATAATGCCACTAAGTGGAGCCTGGTGACCTAGTGTACTACAGGTTTTTCGTAAAACCTACTTCAGGCATCAGCTCTCACAATGTGAATTTATGATATTTTACAAAATTGTTAAACCCTACAAAACCATTCTGAGAGAAAATAAACGAATTTATTATTATTATTATTATATTTTCTATGTGGCTTCTACTCTGTTTACCTATTAAACACACAGTAGTTTTTTCGAAATAGCACGAAAACTGAAATAAGTCGTCCGATTTAGTGGCGACAGTTTTTTATAGTTTTATAATCTTCCTATGTGTGCAGCTATTCGCGTGTGTTCACAATAAATACTTGTTAATCCTCACACAACAAATCACAGTTTTTTTTCATTTTTAGTTGTTAGACGTTTACGTCCTACATAAAAAGGCGTTATATAAACACACATCAGTATACACGCGACAACGTCAACGCTTACCTAGTACATAGTAGGTAATCCATACTAATATTATAAATGCGAAAATATTTCCGGCTTTCACGCCAAAACTATTGAGCCGATTGTAATGAAATTTGGTACACAGATAGTCTAGAGCCTGAGAAAGGACATAGGCTATAAAATCCCGCTATGATCAATAGGAGCAGAGCAGGAACAAAAAATGTTGCGAAAACGGGAGCGAACGCAGACGTACATATTGCTACCATTATTTTAACAGGCGCTTATTTTATATCAACTGAGCTCTTTCGGCTCGAAGCTTACGCGGGTGAAACCGTGGGGCACAGCTAGTACTTAATAAACCAAACAATATTGGCTGCTGCGATCGTAGCGTAGAGAAACCTGCAAGTTAATTACATAACATACGATAAATCACAATCTGAAAGATTTTGAAGTATATTGGTAATGTATTATCTACTTAATTCTTTCATGTTGTTCCAAAAATTTTCCTGCTTAACAACGTAATGAATGTTGTAGAATACCCCGATGGTTTCGTAACGGGCAATATGTTACTGGCTGTCTTGATAATAGCCAAAAGCCTGCATTTGCACTCGGTTTGTGACAAAAGATTGGCCTTCCATTACATGGAAGTTCAAAACATAACTGGCGAAATGAGGATGTTGAATACACCTCTGTTGACCCGGCGTGGATAATACAATATACGTCATATTAGGGTGTTATTATAATGTACTATACGCAATATAACTGCGACTTTAATAGATTACAGAACTGCACGTTGGCTACGACCTTTGCTACGCCGTAGTACTTAGCTACGGCGCTCTACAAGATTCCGTACAACCGCGCGGCGTAGCAGAAATTACTTACCTTTGTATACTATGCCCACGGTCATAAGGTTGCGTGACCCGTCGCAATAGAAATAGTAAATTCTCAAAAGCGCGTAGTAAATTTACGTAACAATGGACTAATAGGTTTCTCGGTGGTGGGCCGTAACATCGGCTGCCAGCAGAAGTTACCACCCACCAGACAAAGTCTTACCGCCAAGCGCTTCATCGTGTTACGGCATGATGTCTGGTGAAGCCGTACGGTGGACGGGTCTAAGGAGTTATGTTGCGACGTGTACCGGGTACGATGCACCAAATGTTGTTGTGTCGGGAGTTTGGTCGTGGAGGATCTCCAGATGAATTTCCCTCTAGAGCAGCATCGTTGGTCGTGTTGTTGGTTGTGGTTGGGCATCACCTCGCACGACTGCCTTCTTCCTTCCTATTCACTCGGGTTTAACATTGCATCACCTCGCATAACTGCCGTCTTCCTTCCTATTCACTCAGTTTTTTTTAAGTGAATGAGCTTAATAAACTAGCGCTCTTTACCATCAACGCTTGCATCTCTGCTTACCATCAGGCGGGATTGCGGTAAAGCATTAGTTTATAGTTATTAGAAAAAATGTAATAATGGTATTTTATTTGAGTTTCCTACTGTTGATCTGCATTCTGTGTTGCTATTATTAAATACAGTGCAATGCATCCCGGTCATCGGGGAATTTACGCCTGACTTGTCACGTAGCAAATATATACTCCATTTTCCAAGGGAGTAAGAAAGAATACGAATGCGCTGTTTACGAGATGTAGATCTGTTGTATACATATGCTGTGAACCTAACTAATGTTCTTATTTCTTATAAAATATGTTGTATATTCGTAGGCGAAAATTCTTTGTGTATGCGAAACCTGAAATACTTGTCCAGTATTATTAAGAATCTATGTATAAAATTTGAAAACGATGTCATGAAAAACCACAGAGTTATAAGCTTGTTATCTTACCTAGTTGTCCCAACAAAAATATGGTCAACGCACTGCTCGCCCAACCCCGCCTGCAGCGGTGCGGCGCGGTCCATGCCCACGCCCAGCCCTGACTCACGTGCCTAGTACTGTGAATTAACGTCAGCTGAGTTATGCGCTCGGTAACCACACTGTAAAGATTATTGGAATCGATTCAATTACTTATTCTGAACAAACTATATTCAAGTTTCATATTAAGAAAAAATAACGTTGTATAAAACGAGTATGACTGACTGACATAGGCCTCCTTCATGGCACGCCAACAAGCTCGATCCTGGGCAGTTCTCCGCCAGCCACTACCAGCGTGTGGCGGTACGAAGTCTGTCAAAATCACATTTTATTGAAGTGAAAATATCTGTTAGGCGTTGTGCACTTTTTTAGGTAAAAATGTGAAATTCAGGACACGTGACCCTGATCAAAAATTCCGTCCCGCCGCCTATCATTTTTAAACCCCACGCCATCTATTGAAAATTTAAGGAATCACGAATTAAACGCTACCATTCCAAAATATAAAACTTAATGTTCAAGTTTTGTAGTATAAACCCGCCACACTGTTCCCAACCCACTGCAACTCCTGAAAGCCAGAATCAACAGTGGAGACCGCCAGAAAAACGCCGAGCAATGAAGCTCGACGAGTCCCGGAGAAATGTTTCAACTGTCTTGGGTCCCGCAACGAAATTAATCAGAAAAGAATAGCGGAGGAGTAAGAAAAAAGATATTTTTTCCACTTCCCTCCATAATAAGCAGGAGACAGAATAGAACTAGGCCAATCGGCACAAAGGGACATTATTGCAACTGGGAGAAGCCCAGATTGCCAAGCACCACGGAATAACATTTGATCAAGTTAATGGGTCCTAAGTAGGTATTTGCTGTTACAATTGATTCCAATAATAGGTATGGCAAAAGCGCCTGAACGCACGGAAATTAGTTCTAGTTTCAACAAGGTCCGTATAATAAACAACTCCGGATGTAACTTGTACACTATCCAACATAATATTGCGTTCATTCTGCCAAAGAATACACTCCCACAAGATGTGATGTGCGGACTGTTCAAATTCACAGTTCGATGTAGAACACTGACACAAAGGCGAAGGAACAAGTTTAAAAGAATACAGTTTACTTTTAAAGTTGCCATGACCTGTGAGAAATTGGGCAACGCAGTGGTCAACCTCCAGCCATGTCTTAGCCAGCCGATCGCCAACGGATGGAAAGAACAGATGGAGGTGCCGGCCCTTGATGGAATTATCCCACCTACTTTGCCATTCGGATAAGAGGTCCTCCCAGACGTCAGTCTGAGGTTTAAATAATCTAGAAATTCTATTGAGGTCGCGTTGTGTAACAAAGTTAGTGTCCATGGCCTCCCCCTCGCGGAGTAGTACATTGAAGCACGTCGCTGTACTTCAAGATCGACTGGAAGTACACCTGCCAGAACGGGTAAGGCTTCAGTACTGACTGTTCTATACGCTTTGCATAAAAATATCAATGCCAAACGTTGGCTTTGAAGCAGTTTACGTCGCGCCGCCCCTATGCTGGCCCTATCGGCCCAAACAGGTGCACCGTAGCACATACATCCTAAGTAGGTAGCTCCATATATAGTTTTTAAAGTTAGGAATGATAGACCCCAAGTTGCTTTGGATATTCTAGTTAGGGCATAAAAGTTCCTTTTAGCTTTTTCGCCAACTATTTTTATATGTTCGATAAATGAAAATCTTCTTACGGAGATCTTCTTACGTCCGCTTTAAATGCTTTTAGAGTTGCCAAGTCACGCTACAAAGCATCGGTGGAAAAATCTAAGGGTAACTTGTTGCGGAAAATCGTTGACAAACTTGACAGGGAGGGTCCGTGGTCTCCCTTATATCACGAATTTAAAGCTAACAGATCGGTCGACCTTGCATACGTTCAAAACATTAAGGTCAATGATAAGCATACCACGGGCATAGAGGAAACAACAAAAGTACTAATTAATACACTTATCCCTGATGATTCACCGGCTAACGATAGCGACTACCACCAACAGATTCGAGCGTGGGCTCCTGTGCCACCTGAATCACCAATGTCAGACGTACCATCTAATGACGAATTTATAAATATTGTTAGAAAACTACCGGTCAACAAATCATCAGGGGAAGATAAAATATCTAATAGGATGATTAAAGAAGCGTGTAAAACAGCGGGTGATGCCATCTTAACTGTATATAACCGATGCATTGCTGAAGGCGTTTTTCCTCGTAAATGGCGACGCGGTTTCATACGAATAATACCAAAGTGTGGTGATAAACCACCGGATGATCCGAAGTCATATCGGCCTATCACGCTTCTACCATCTTTGGGGAAACTTCTTGAGCGCCTCATCGTTCCACGGTTACTACCGAACGGTCCAAAATTTCGTAGTAATCAATATGGCTTCACCATCGGTAAATCAACAGTCGACGCGGCGCTTTCTGTCAGAAGAACCGTTAACCAGTCGGAACACAAGTACGTGATTGGTATCTTTTTGGATATTTCTGGGGCTTTTGATAACGCTTGGTGGCCTATGCTGTTGTTAAAATTAAAAAACCGCGGTTGCTATAGAAACATATATAATCTCGTTTACTCGTACTTTATAAACGGTTCCGCGGTACTTAAGCTCGGTCATTTTTCTAGTACTAAAGCACTAACCATGGGATGTCCTCAGGTTCAGTTGTCGGTCCTTATTTATGGAATTTGGGTTTTGATGATTTTCTCGCGATCCCGCTTCCTTGCGGCTGTTCACTTACTGGTTACGCGGACGATGGCCTACTGCTCATTCAATCAAGTACCCGAGCCGGACTTGAGAACTTGGCCCATACTTGCCTAAATCTAATATCTCAGTGGGGTGATCGTAACCGCCTAGCGTTTGCGCCGCATAAAACCTATCAACTTCTACTAAAAGGTAATCTTAAATCATTGCCTACTATTAAATTTAATAACGTTCCCGTTAAAAAACAGCAATCCGTATGCTACCTTGGTATGGTCTTAGAAAGTTTTGTAGTATAGTGAAAACTTGGGACATTGAACCGGCGGACAACCCGTTGTTTTTTATTTATTTATTTGATACAATAGTGGCGTTATCGCAAAGGTCCGGCAGTACTTCACACCTGGGCAGCTTCTAATGTTATACAAAGCACAGGTCCGTTCGTGTGTGGAGTACTGCAGCCACATTTGGGCTGGTGCTGCCAAGTGTCACCTGGCCACTTTGGATTCAGTGGAGAGACGTGCAAAGAGGCTGATTGGTGACCCTGATCTAACTCGAGTTGGTCTCCAAAGCCTAGAGCACAGGCGTAGAGTAGCCAGCCTTTCGGTGTTCTATAGGATGCATTTCGGGGAGTGTGCGAGGGAATTGCATGATTTAATTCCCCCATCTCCGTTCCACCAGCGGACGACCCGTTGTACGGCTGGTTTCCACCCTTACGTTGTTAACACCACTACGATCCGGACGAAGCGTTTCGCCTCCTCCTTTATACCGCGTACATCGAGGGACTGGAATAATTTGCCAGCGGCGGTGTTTCAGTCGGACTACAATTTGAGTGGCTTCAAGGCTAGAGTGAATAGGCTCTTAATAAACTAGTGCGCTTTACCATCAACGATTGCGTCACTGCTTACCATCAGGCAGGATTGCGGTCAAGCGCTAGTTTATAATATATATATAAAAAAAAATAAAAAATAAATAGTGCCAATTCTCTTGTCCACAAATTAAACTATTTTTTTAAGTTAAGAAAAGGATCATCATCAACCCTTTAATCGTCCCACTGCTGGGCACAGGTCTCCTCTCATACTGAGAAGGATTGAGCGTAATCACCATGCTTACTCAATGCGGGTTGGCGATTTCAGACTTAGAAGTCCAGGTTTCCTCAAAATGTTTTCCTTCACCTTATAATCAGTTATTGGTGTCCAAGATATACTTAGAAAGTACATATAACTTAGAAAACTTACATTGGTATTTGCCTGCCCTGGAATCGAACCCGCACACTCATACTTGAGAGGCTGGATTTTAACCAGCCACCACGACTATAATAAAAGTATAAGAAAATAGGTTAAGAAAAGGATAGAAGATAACATTTTAGTTTAATCCTAGTAAGGCCAGTATCAATAAAATGATACACCCACAATTTTTTCGATACAAAGTTGCTATTCGGTGGCGATAAACGAATTTAAATAAGGGATTTAAACAGAAAGTTCCAAGAATCTTTTGACGAACCTCACTCACAGAATTTATTATTGTCAGGTTGGAGAACCGCCGAAATTCCGAATATTGGCGCCTCCTTTCGTCTGCCCCAAAGACAAAGACTCCGTCATAGACAAACCGGACAATACCATCATCACGTGAGTATATACTTCCTTCATACCTACAAGGTGACAAGCTCAGCAACTGTAACTGAGAAATGATTCTAGATAAAAAAAAACCAAAAAAAAAACTACTCTAGGTAGCGAAAATTTTTTTGTCGGCCCAAAAAAACCTGTTGTTTCGTAGTTAACCGCAATACTCCTACGTGTTCAAAATATTTATATTGTATTAATTTTAGCGTAAGGGATTTTAGAATCATTATTGAATCAATGATAACAGCTACCGGGTCAATATAATAAATTAATGAAGATCTTAAAAAAATTTTTTTTTTCGAAAACACTCTATTTAGACAGTTTTTTTTTTTTAAATGGGTGCATATTTATCCCCAAACGTAGTCACGAGCAACAACTAGTCTAAGAAAGACATAAGATAAATCTTTTTCGTTAAATATCACGGATGGGTTGCATGACAGCGCGTTATTAGCAAGTAATCTGACAAACACAGGAAAGAAATAGCTCTTCCTATTATTTTCTGTGATTGGAAGAGTCTTTGTTTATTTTACCTAATTGTGTTTGGTTCTCTCCTTTTATAAAGAAAAGTCATAGTAGATAGTGTAGGTTCGACGATAGGTATCTAAGTAGAAGTGATATTAAGTTAAGTTTAAGACTCCGTTCGGGACACTCCCCGACAGCAAAATTTGCATTTCTTGTAAAAAAGACAGAGATTCCTAACCGGTTTGCAATCAAGTTCAGGATGTGCAACATTTGTTAATGGAGTGTACTCGGAATAAAAATAAACGGGAGCTATATAAATGAATTTAAATCTATAATACTATATAAAGCTGAAGCGTTTGTTTGAACGCGCTAATCTCAGGAACTCCTGGTCAGATTTGTTTTTTTTTTTGCGTTGGATAGCCCTTTAATCCATGAAGGCTATACGCGCTGCGACCAATAGGGGCGCAGAGCATATAAAAAAAAACAAAATTCTTTTGGGGTTACAATAAATTGTTCAAATAACTAACTCCACGCGAACGAAGTCGCGGGCGGCCGCTAGTAGATTAGATATAGGTATAATACATTTATATTTATAGTAATCTTATTAGGAATAATAGTACTGTGTTTAGTAAGTATGATCAGTGTAAAGGGTACGATGGGGCTGACATATCCTCATAAAAGCAACATTTAAAACAGATTTAAACTTCTTCCAGTGAAAACAGATGTACTGAATACCAGTGTTTTTTACAAAGCGACTGCCAATTTGACCTCCACAACCCAGCGAGTTATTATAGGTCAATGTTCTATCCCTACAGTTTGCAGACCGACGCCGGTATTCCCGTGGAGTTCGTCTGGGTCGTGCGCTGGCATCCGCTGGTTGCGCCCACACAACAGTTCACCCATGCACTCTGGCAAACCGTACGAGAGCTCGAACTTCAGCTCAACTCGATCCAGCTGGAAACAAACGTCTTCGTTATTAACAATACTGAAGTATAAACATGTTTTTTTAAGCTATTCCATAGCTTCTATCGCGGGCCTTGAGCGTGGAAACCGAATCCAGAAATTCCGTAACGAAAATAACCTAACACCCCCACTCCGACCAGCACAGCGGTGTGGTGTTGAAAGCCGGGCATCGTTTAACGTGGTTTGGTTTCGATAACAATTTAAAGATTTTCAAAAAGAACAGGCATATTGCAGGGCTCGAACTCGGTTCTACAATTTTTTTGAAATAGGTCTCCTATAAGATTTAGAATTACAAAACACAAAATGGTTCGTTACGACGACGCGGCCGACACCCATTTTATATTTCGACATGGGTGTCGTGACCGTGGTTTTCGGGCGTCCAGATCACAAGAATGACGTCATTTTTGAATTCCAAGACGGTCGACATCAAATTTCATGATACTTTGACTTAGGTGTCGCGACAGGTGTTTTCGGAGGTGCTGATCATGAATATGACATCATTTTTGAATTCCAATATGGCCGACATCATATTTCCTGACATTTTGACATGGGTGTCGTGATAAGGGTTTTCGGGGGATTTTTAAGCCATTGCATAGCTTCTATCTCTTTATCAAAGTCGAACATAAAACATTGAATATAGTTTAGTCGCTAAATCGCCACCATTTTTCGCACTCTTTTGATGGCGTTACTAGAAATAAATAAATTACAAAAAAGAGAATAACTTGAATTAATATCAATATCAAACACTAAAAGAGGAGAAAGAAATACTAGATAGATAAATAGTTATTATAATTGATAAAAAATGCTATGCAATAGCATTAACGACTGTCTATCATAGGAAACTACGATTGTGCAATGCCTGCATAATGTTCAGGACCTAATATTGAATCCATAATCTGTAGTAGCAGGTTTCGCATCGATGTGCCAGCCACTCAGTAGGGCATTTCGTTTTTTTTTAATAACTAGGTAGTACTGCCGAAAACAGCGAGGCCTAGGGGAGGCCCCTAAACAGTCTCCCCAGGGACATACCTGGGCTGCCCCTGGCTGTTTCACCTTACAGGGGTGCACAGGGGGTTGCGCAGGGGTGGTTCCGGAATTGGTCTTTAAAGAGGAACCAGGAACACCCCAGTGTGCGGATGGTGATCACCGGGGTGATTTCAGTGAGGTAAAAATCCCACACTTCCCGATCTCGATCCCTTTGAAGGTCCTTTTGAAGGATTCTCCCTGAAAATAAAAAAAGGTAGTAAGCAAATGCCTCATAAATAATGCAATCAATGTTGTTGAAAAATTTAAATGAAACCCATTTTCTGTTAATAATGTACAGTTACTTTACTTTTTAGGCTTTGTTAGCCAATATTAGAGCGACGCTATATGACCATGCTTTTAGAACATATTTTAGTCCCCTTCTCTTAATATACTAACAAGGTAACCACTTTATTTCCATTTTAGCTACTGCCCGGTGTGATCTACATCTTCAACGTCACCGCCACGGTCTTCAACGATGACGTGGGAACGCAGAAGGTGTTTCAAATCGACAACACTAAAGGAGACCAGAAGCTGCTCATCGAGGGCCAATCAGACATGTTCGCCATCGATCTTCTTGGTGGACAACTAGCCTACCCTGATATAGACTTCATACTGGAGGCACAAGTCACAGAGTGTTATAGGTCGCATGATTATTATGTTAGTATTATGCCTTTCATTTTTTTCTGCTGTCATAGAAACAAAGTTTAGCTGCATTTAAATACAGCAGTAAGACTTAAAAGTGACCCATGTACTACACCCCAAGACCAAATATTATTCTAAATGTCCCAAAACCAGTAACGTATTATTCTAAATGGTCTTTTACACAAAATTTCAACAACATTACTGTAAGAACGGTTTTGCACTACGTCTGATCCGAATCCGAGATATATCTGTCTGAAGTAGCGATAGTAATTTTTATGTGACGGATTGCGCTCTTCATCCGAAGCCAGTCCCACCCGAATTTAGAACATTCCCAATTCGGTTTGAATTCGAATCTTGAATTAGAATCCAGTTCGGACGTAGTGCGAAGCTGCCCTGATCTTCTAATTCAAATTTACTTTTGCAAAACGTTTTTCCGAAAGCTAAAGGAGACAGAGAAATCAAGAATTCCTATACAAACTTGTTTACTTTAAAACGAGTAATTGCTTTCGATCTTCTCTTAGAATAAGTTTCTTAGAAAGTCAAAAGCACACAAAATAATCAATATTTGTAAACAATATTGTTTACGTTATTACAAGCCTACGCCTACGTTATACCGTTTTACTTTGTGTAAATTGTTGCGTAGTTTCGTCACCGCTCTCTCAAAACGGTGAAGGAAAGTATCGTGAGGAAATTAACGTGTCTAAACTAACTCTAAAAATCGGAGACATGTGCCATCTACCAACCTGTAATGGGATCGCGTGGTACATTACTGTACAGTACATTACATGATACATTATAGAACATTATAGACTGATTATGCTGTTATGCTGCCTACGTTGTATCATTGGCACCTCATCCATAAGCATGTATTATTTCCTATAGCGCAGTAGGTAGTTGCATCGCATTCTACGAAGGGGTGAGTGACATTACGGTTTTAACTGAAACCTTTCAAGTGCCTTCCTTTTACAGCATAGTCAGTCCTATGGTTTCGCTGAAGTAATTAAATACTATGGATAAGCTTGCTTCACTTCCCTATAACTAAAAAGATTAAAACTCAAAGTTATTTTTCCATTAGTACCTACATTTAACCAATTCAGCTAAATAATATAAACATTTAGTGTAAAATTTTAATACAAGTTAATTTACTTAAATGAGATTTTCAAAGCTTTGCTTTTGTAACCGTTAACCCAGATGCGGATATGAATTCTGTGTTAATTTAATTAAATTTAGTTATTGTTAGGTAAAATTGAAGCAGTTTGCAAAAGTATGTGCAGCTGCTAAATAAAACAACAAATCGTTTAACTTTAAACTCGTTACTAATGAACAGTATGAATTTAGCTATAGACTTACTCAGCGGCTAGTGATAACGGCTAGTGTATTGTTGTAATAAAGTCTCAAACAATCCATAAGTTTCAAATTTGTAATGCTTCGTACCTTCTAAAGACTTCAAAACAAGAAATTGCGTTTCGTCAAATATATTTTCACGAGGATAGATCATTATTGACATCGGAGAAAGAAAATATCATATTTAATTCACCATGAGCAAGCATGTTGGATAATGCTCATGTCTTCTCTTTATGAAAAGAGGCCGTTAATATGTGGGTTACATTATTTTTCTATAAACTATAAAACTAAATTTCTTTTATTCTGATTTCATCCCACAGTTTGTATGGACTGTAACCAGTGCTCGAGAGAATGTCACCGTATCAGACGTGAAGGGGTCGCGGCTGGTCATCAAAGCCAACACGCTGACTCCTGGTCAGTCTTATGAAGTTCTCTGTCAGGTGTATAAGCATTCCAATGGGAACTTCATTACACAGGTAACGAGAATAATTATTAAATAACGAACTGAGAGTCAGTTAATTCAACGATAACTCAATGGTCAATATATTTTTAGCTTCTATGTATGAACATAAGTGGTAAGTTGCAAAATATGACGATTGTGGATCTCACTGAGCACAGCAGAAGTAGGTGAGAAGAAGAGGTCTTCTATATGAATACTTAGTTGTTATAATGGATATTGTAATTATTTTACAAACAACATATCTATACTAATATATAAAGCGGAAGAGTTTGTTTGTTTGGTTGTTTGTTTGTTTGAACGCGCTAATCTCAGGAACTGCTGGTCCGATTTGAGAAATTCTTTTTGCGTTGGATAGTCCAATAATCCAGGAAGGCTTTAGGCAATATAACATCACGCTGCGACCAATAGGAGCGGAGCATATAAAAAAAATATCAAAACAAAAAAAATATCAGTAGTGTGTGAAACCGCGGCGTGCAGCTAGTTAAAATATAGACATACATCCTACTTCATATTATAAACACGAATGTTTGTGAAATGGCAGTTTATTACTGTTCCATGCAAAAACTGATCAACAAATTTAGATGAAATTAAACGCACAAAGCTAAGTTACAATTAGAGTTATAGAATAGAATACGTTTTAATTTGATATTCTTACTAAATCGAAATGTATGCTGGTGAAACCGCGGGGCTCTTACACTAAAACTTAAAGCTAAAGAAAAAGTCTGATATCACATTAGAAAGTAAGGCCAATTAAAAAAAAAAAGTATTGCATTCACTATAGTTTGTCAAGACCAAAACAATCCAGGCAGGCGTTTTACTTTGTATAACTTATTTGATTACCACTTTTCTCAAAACATTGAAGGGAATAATCGTGAGGAAACTGCCATGTAGGTACTATAGTCAACAAATCGAAAACATGTGACCGACCCACACTGGACGTTGTAGATTACGCTCCAATCGCCGTCACAGAGAGGAAACCTGTGTCAAAACCGAGGCAACATAATACGTTGATAATGAACCAAGCTTACTTGTCAAGACACGCCAATATACCTACTACTGAATGATTCCAATTTCAGAATAGTCTGCCGATCCGTGTGCTACATAGGAGTCTTAGTATAAACTTCAACGTCAATCTGCTGGTCTTGTCTATGGAGACCCCTTTCCAACTGCTAACAGACCTTAACAAACTGGACTATGTACATAAGGGTATGACAGTGAGTGTACCTATTATGACTTTTTTGTTTAATGTTCTTTTATTTGTGCCTGCGCATTGATGCAATCTCAGTAAAGCTCGTAAAATCATATTGAAATGTTCGATTTTAAAATGTAAGCTTCTCTTGCCTTTGTATTTTCCTGTATCTCACAGTAACTTCTATAAATTAATTCTTAATTGAAAAAAAGAGTTATGGTGGCTTACTGGCACCGGTCGCGACTTACAGGTTGTAGGTCGTAGGTTCGAAGCCCGCCAGGCGGTTTGCTTTGTGTAAATTATATCATCACCACCGCTCTCAACCGGTGAAGGAAAACATTGTCAACAATCAAAAGAAGAAAAACTTGGCAAGACCAAAAACTAACAGTAATATCGGAAAACCGGACGTTTCCTTTAAAAAAAAAGAAAGAAAATGGTTTATTAAGTAAAAAATGGTACTGGACATACATACTAAGCAAATCAACTAATATTTTAGATAGCCTGGGAACATACATTCGCTAACGAGCCAGTCAATACATATTACCAAACCGATGACGAGGGCACAGTGTATTTCCCAACGGGCCTGTTTTACGTCGGCGAGTAAGTTATTACCTAATTTACTTGGTAATTGCTTTTTAATTTACTAATAGCCTAGTCTAAACCTGGCTAGACTAGTTTCTTATGTATTATAATATACCTCTAATTTAGTAGTCCACTAAATTAGAGGTATAATATAGTGGACTACTAAAATAGTAGTAGGTATACAACATCATGTACTTGTTAATACTGCCCGAAAGCTACGATAGCTAGCGGAATGTTGTAAATAACACTCAATTTTATTTTAGAAAAGAAAAAGAATGAAAATCAAAAGATTTTAATGTCATGCTAACAAAGTAGCTGGCAGGAGTTAGTTTATATTTTTATTTTATAGCAGGTCACTCAGAAAGTATTGAGATAAAAAAAGTTTTTATGTGTGAGAAACTGGCCAGTTATAATTTATTTATAACTCATTTTAGGTAAATTATCGTGTCTCTTTCAAAAATGGATTTGCGTCGAGACCATTTCCGCGCTTTGATTTTTTTACAATTTCAAATGTCGCCTGAAACCAGAGGAATTGTACGATAGACTTCAAATGGCATTCATGGATGAAGGCCCTTCTAAGGAATTTGAGCGTTTGACAACTTTGGGAGATGAAGAAAGAAGTAGTCGCCCTCTGACGGCTGTTACAGAAGACAACGTGCTAGCAGTGAAAAGGTTGATCCAAGACAATAAACGAATTACATACCAAGAAATTCAGCATAAACTGCAGATTGGATCAGAGAGCCTTCACGAGATTCTACACGTGCATCTTCGGTTGTGGAGGATAGTTTCACGTTGGTTGCCGCACAATCTCACCGATGCTCAGAACCAGGCACGGGTGCCATGATATGATAGACAAATTTGAAGCAGGCTTGTCTCGGCGTGTTTACGATATCGTTACAGGTGATGAATCTTGGATTTATCAATACCATCCAGAATCGAAGCGCCTATCGACGGTTTTCGTATTTCAAAACTAATCAACACCTACCAAAATGAAGCGATCTAGAAGCGGGAGTAAGATTTTGATCGCGAGCATTTTCAGCTTGACTGGCTATTTGGTGTAAATTCCTTTACGAAACCAATGAAGCATTAACGCTGAATGGTATACTACCAAATGCTTACAGAAGTTTTCTCTTTTCTGAGCAACAAGCAACCAAACACAGGGCTCCGCGGGTTACTGCTTCACTACGACAATGCGCCCGCCCACGCCGCAATTAAACGAGAGACTTCCTGGACATTACACCTATCAAGTTCATGGGTCACCCTCCTTATAGCCCTGACCTAGCACCGTGTGACTTCTTCTTATTCCCAAAAATAAAAGATCAGCTCAAAAAAATACAATTTTCGTCGCCGGATGATGCGCTGCCAGCGTTCGAGCAGGCTTTAAACGAGGTATCTAAGGCGGACTAGAAGAAGTGTTTCGAAAACTTGTTCAGACGCATGAAACTTTGTATAGAGGCTGGTAGATATTGCTTTGAAAAGATGTAAGAAAAATATATGTACCTATAGAACAATTTTTTTATCATCGCAAAACTTTCTGAGTGGCCCACGTATGTATACATATCGGCCGTGAAAACGTGCAGATACCACAACTAAAATCTGACAAATTTATTTAGTAGCTATCAACCATCATCAACTATTATTAAAGGTTAAAAGGTTGATTTGGAAAATTTTACTGTTTCGGGAAGCTTGACCTACTGGCGTACAAGACTAGTAAAACATTATAACTAACTACAAATAAATTTGAATTCGTGTATTGTGGCAAAGCCAATCTTGTGCCATTCAACGCCGACAAAATATGTACAAGCGTGTCTCTTCACCGCCAAAAGGAGCCCTTTCACCTTGACTCCTACTTTCTGGAATGTATCCTTGGAGTGCACCGACCGCCTTCAGCTTTTGGGAGTTGAGATTTGCTCGAACCTAAACTGTGGGCGGTTCATTGAATCCAAAGTCAAGGTGGCTACCAGGAAACTTGGCGTTATTGCAAACTTCCGGCGGTACTTCTCACCTGGCCAGCTTATAATGTTATACATACAAAGCACAAGTCCGTTCGTGTGTGGAGTACTGCAGCCACATTTGGGCTGGTGCTGCAAAATGCCACCTGGCAACGTAGATTTGATTAAAAACTGTCTCTAAAGAGACATCTGTCATGTGAAGAGTAGCCAGCCTGTCGGTAAGTATTCTATAGGATAAATATTGGAGAGTGAGCGCGGGAATTGCATGACTTAATTCGCCCATCTTCGCTCCATCATCGGACGACCCCTCGTACGGCAAGTATATGTTTTGCCTGCTCTTTTATACCGCGTACGTCGGGGAACTGGAACAATTTGCCAGCGGCGGTGGTTCCGTCTGGCTACAATTTAAGTGTCTTCAAGGCTAGAATGAATAGGCTCTTAATAAGCTAGTACGCTTTACCATCAAAGATAGCATCACATCAGATTATGATTACATAGAAAAAAAATTAGTAAATAAATAATAAAGTTATATAAACTAGTTCGTTGATATTAAAGACAAGCGTTACTGCTACCGATCGATTTTGTAAAAATCTCACCGTGGAAACTTAGGTGAAGTGAATTTGAAATGAGCTTCAATTATAACTCGCGCAAGTTAACTATGCACCTCGCTGGAATGCTACCTCGCTCCCGCTTCCCCGAGCGGCGCCCCGCATTCGCCGTAAGCGTTGAGTAGCGTTAGCATCTTTGTTACAATTATCTAAATACAGTTTAAATCTCCTGTTGTTATTACTGTTTCTGTGGAGTTTTTGCTTTGTTAAGTTTTTTTTATTAAGTTTATTTTTTACATTTTCGACACATTAGTAAAGCCTCTTGGTTGCACCAACATTATTTTCAGTCCATAGTCCATATGTATCAATTTAATCTCAAAACGTCATGAGTAAAATTATCTAGTATTATAACGCTTTATTGTCCAATGACCTTTTAATAACTTAAAAAAAAAAAATGTATTTTATATTGGCCATAACATCGGCTGCCGGCAGAAGTTACCACCCACAAGACAAAGTCTTGCCGCCAAGCGATTCGTCATGTTCCGGCATGATGTCTGGTGAAGCCGTACGGAGAACGGGTCTGAGCAGTTGTGTTGCGACGTGTGCCAGGTACGATGTGCCAAATGTTGTTGTGTCGGGAGTTTGGTCGTGTAGGGTCTCCAGATCAATCTCCCTCTGGGTTCAACATTGCATTGCATTTTTTTTTTCTGGTTGGACGTCCTTATAGGTTGTCCGCCGCCCTGGGGTAGGCGACTGGGTCTGTCAGACTTTTACTGACTAAAACCACCCCGGAATCTCTTCTATCACGAGCGCGCGTGGAGCCGCGGGAGTCTAAATTCTTCCACGGCCCCACACTCTCGTGCTGGCCCGGTCTGTCCGGGCCTCGTCTCCTGCACGAGGTAGTGGGGTGTTAAACTACCCCGTGCATCGCCTCAGAGGCGCGCACCTACACTCGCGCGCGCCTCCGCCTCGGGGTCCATCGAATAGGGGGCGGGGACTTCCCCATGTCCCCCGCCCCTGGACCCCTTCATGGGGGGCGGAAGAGGGCGTTATCCGCCCTTCTTCGGTGCCCGGTGCATCTTCTGCGGCCCGGGAAGGGAGTTGAGATCTCCCTCTCCCGTTCCGCAGCTTCCTTCTGCGACATCACGTCTTCGCAGAAGGAGACATTGCATTGCCTCGCTCAACTGCCGTCTTCCTTCCTATTCACTCAGTTTTTTGATTGAATGGGCTTCCGAATGACGTCACAGAGCGAGGTGCGCAGTTAACTAGCGCGAGTTGTAGTGTCAATCCCCAGGATCAGTTGAAATGAAAGCTCATTTCTCGCTCATTTTACCTCAGGTGAGATGGTTACAGTATCGCACTGCTGAGATTGTAGTCTTACGTCAGATATTGCTCAGTAGTAGCCCGGAGTATTTTTACCTGGCCGATGGTAACAGGCTCGCCCGGGATTGAAACAAAACGGACGAAATGTAGGAGTAGGAGGAGGAGGTACAGATGACAGCACATCAAGCTATTACAATCATTCAAATCTCTTCATTAGATATTCAATTTTATAGCTAAAGCATCAAGGCTCAAGTTTGATTGGGAATATTTGACAGTTTCAGTTAGCTTGACCTGCTGTCGTCAGTACAATACGAATAACTCTGCACCTTCGGGATGTTATTTAATCTGTGATGAGTAAATATAACATTGGTAACTATAGGTATACCCATTCATATTTGTTAGTAAAATGAAAGAAAGAAAAAAGAAAGTAATTGTTTGAATGGTTTTAAGTTTATCTACTTCTTCGTCTTTGTTTGTTGCTTTGTTTCCTAGTTTATGTTATACATAGTTATTTAAGGTAACGTCATTTTTTTGTGGCATGTGGCAAATGTGTAAGGTGGCCTTCAAATGTATAGTGATAAAATAAAAAAATAGAAACGTTTATCAAAAACTTACGTCGAATATACCCGTCTCAAAATAAAACTTGACATCAGCGCCCCCTCTTTGGTTTATGTGGAATTGTTTGAACAATGCTACAGATTTCGTTTTTGTTCTGACGAACAGCCCTAGTAATTTCTTAAATTTTCGATAGATGGTGTTGTGCTGAAAATGTTAGATGGTCTGTTTCCCTTCTGCCTTACGATTTTTGATCAGGATCACGTGTCCTGATTTTTTACCCATACCAAAAAATGCACATAGACGCTAAAGAAACACTTTAAAAATATTTTTCTCTTGTTCTCACACACTATTTAATTCTTTCTACTATACTGTCTACATTTCTTTTTTAAGTCTCCTTTTGCAGGTCTGCTGGAAGAAATTTCTTAAGAAATAAGCAGCACCTTTGTACAAATTATAATCATATCATATCCTTTGTATTTTACTGTGTATAAAAATAATAAACTTTATAAGTTTTGACGCAATGAGTAGTTTCGCTTTGTCGTACATGGTGTTGATGCTAATATAATCTTTTTAGTATGTGCTTTCCGTGGTAGTCGCCTTAATGCTTAACTTTAATAGATTTTTATTCTTTTGTAGCTACATAATATCATTGACGGTCAATGTGCAGGGTCAGTCTGTGTCAGATCAGGCTGTAGCTCGAGTGACTTCTGAGGAGCCCAGACTACCTGTCATCCAGGTAAGTAGTATACTGTTCATACTTCTATCAAAGCGTAGCTACCGATAAAAAAAATGTGTCTATAAAGTGTTATGACTTTCTTACTCATTCTTCACCGGCCCGGACACTAACATGAACGATAAGGTTGTCGGATTGGCTATTAGGAGTTTAGTAAGAAACATATTCGGATAAAATTTTATTTAATTAATAGAAAATAAACAGTTCATCTAGAAAACTAAAATTCATTGTTAAAATCCATTGGTTTTTTAACAAATTTCAACTAGGTATATCCAACGACCCTAGTTCATATCTTCGTTGGTGACTGTGCTAACAATGGATAGGAATGCGCAATAAATTTCATTTTTCGAACTGATTAAATTAAAAAAGAAAAAAACTACTTTAAGTGTAGTTAATTTTCAAGCACTACTTTCTAAATTCAATCTTCAAGCCCATGGAATGCTATAAACTGAAGCAACACATTACTCGCATCGTCTACCTAAACGCTGTTTCAGCGGTGTAATTTTGAATGTAGCTTAAATTTATGGTATGCGTCCTAGCATGTGACATTTAAAGAACACAAGCATGTAAATCTTGCCGTAAAAATATTAAAATAGTAATTCGAACAATATCTTCTAGCTGAAGTTTCAATAAATTCGCAATTTATTGCTACTCAATCTGGCTGTAACATCGTAGGTACAGACGACAGCACATCAAGCTACTACAATCTGTCATTTTTCTTTATCCGATTTTCAACTTTATCTCTAAAGCATTAAGGCTCAAGGTTGATTGGGAAAATCTGACAGTTTCGGGTAGCTTGACGTGCTGTCGTCCGTACATTAAGTCATTGACTGCCACAAAAAACTTAGAAATATTTCTGATCAATTGAAAACATTCTACAGATGTACCGAATGCCCAGAATTCTGAATGAAGGCAGTGTGGCAACTTTCAAAGCTAACGTTAGCAATGTGGTACCAGGCTGCTCCATAACTTGGTATTTTAGGAGCCAACACTGTTTAGTGTCAGAATTCTCTTCTTCGACTGACGTCTGTGCTGATAACGTGGTAAGCATCTTCAACCTATTATTGTTTTATTATTCAGCACATTTATTTATCAAAATAAAAGCTTCCTCTAAAATAAATTAGCTAAAACTTTTTACAAAAAAAAAACAACCGACTTCGAAAAAAAACCTTCAAAGTGAGAAATAACAATTTTTTTAAGTCGGTGTCAAAAACGATAGGCTCCGTGGCGTAGCGGTAGCGAACGCGGCTGCTGCGCAGGGAGGGGCGGGTTAGATCCCCGCGCAGTGCAAATATTTGTATGCATGAATATGAATATTTGCATTGGTCTGGTCGTGCCTCGGAAAGCACGTTAAGCCGTTGGTCCCGGTTGCCATACGAATATCTAGTGGCAGTCGTTACGGGTTGTTGGAGCCCTCAACAGTCCAACAATTGGTCTAACTACAATGCTTCGATATCGCCCTCGGGTTGTGGAGGTCAGACGGCAGTCGCTTCACGGAAAATAACGAAGTTTAGCCAAAATCAGCAGTTTGACTGGTAAAGCGGACCCCAGACTCCAAAGCTGAAAAGCTTCGAATGCGACTGGGATTAACGCTGAGATGATGATGATGGTGTCAAATACGAATATACAAAAACCAAAGACATCGACTTCCGAAATTAGATATTTTTCACTTTGTAGTGTTTTTTTCAAAGTCAGCTGTTTTTTTTTTAAGTTTTTATTTTATACTTTTTGGTTGTAAAAAGTACTGTACAGGTGCATCCGGTCTGATTGGACGCTGACGCTAATATAGTTGGTAAAAGGCCTGCAAGCAAACGACATAATTTTGTTTACTTTAATTTTTATCCGTAATTTTGGTTTAAAATCAAACTACTGAACAGGTTTCTATAAAAATTCTGTGGAACCAAAATGAAAGTATGAGCAATGCTAGAAACGGAGCGATTGATTTTAATTGATTGTTGCATAAGCATGACGAGTAGGTAATGGTTGTCCTATGTTAAACTTCTGTAAAATTTCTACGGAATTTTCTAGAATGCATATGGTCTTCATCATCATACGTATACACACAAATATACGTATACGTGTTTTAACGAAGTTCTCATCAATAACAGTAGCTATCGTAAACCGTTGAGGAGTTCCTTTAACTGGCCTTCGTCTTCATCGTAACACCCGTAATGACAATCACAATACATCTAGGTGTAAAGTTCTTATCAATACAAATTAATCAATCACAAGGAAACTACTGTGAATCGTTGAGGAGTTCCCTCGACTGTCTCCAGGCTCCATCATCTGAGCATTATTTAAATTGTAGTGCGTTAAAATACTCCATGAAATAACTTAGAAATGAACTAGTCGCACCTACGATTTTTAGAAATTTCCCTTGATTTCTCTGGTCTTCCATCATCAGATCCTGACCTAGTGTCTATGGGACCACCAGTAAAGTAAAGTATACCCTTTGAAATTAAAACAGAATTTTGCAAATCGTTCCAGGTGTCTTAGAGTGATCGGTGAACATGCATATATAAAAAAAAAAAGATTCCAACGAATTGAGAACTTTCTCCTTTTTAGAAGGCGGTTAAAAATCCTGCCAAAGGACCTATAAACGATGTTTTCTACCTGTTTAGTGTAATGCCATTATAAGCCGCTAATTTTAAAAGATAAACAATGCTTTATTGTCTTCTCTTCACTAATGGGAATGGTACTAGGTCATATTTCTTTAGAATTATTAAATAGAGTTGTTACTACAACCCTATCATAAAACCAATTCTTAACTACTTAAGCAGGTAAAAGAATTAAGAACACACTCAAATATTCTTTCACTTCTATGAATTGCAATTTTAAAATAATAAATGGTTAGGTATTGTCCTTTTGTTACTTGTGATCCTTAAGTTTTGTTTATCTGTACAAGCGAACAGTCACACAATACTAGCAATTCAAATCGTTAATTATCCAAAAAGGTCCAATACAGAGTTGGTACCGAACATTTTTGAAATCATAATGTTAAATGTTTCACTAGAATTTGCCAATATGGTATAATAGTACATTACGATATTAGTGCGTAATGATGGTTGGGCACACATGCGAGGCGGAATTTCAGCCCGAGCCGAAGGCGAGGGTGTAATTGAGCCGAGCATGTTATAACCAATACGCACGTATATCGTACGACGTTTTTTAACACACTTGCGAGGAAACAGAAAAAAAAGTATTTTATATTTTGTTCATTTTAAATAAACTGAATCTGTGAATGCACACTGTTGCTTTCCCGCCATTAGTATTATTATTTGCCATTTCAAATATGGAACAGCGCGCAGCGCGAGTCGTGCGGCGGCGATCAGTTCCATATTTACTTGAAATGGAAAATAATGCTGTTATGGAATTTGTATGGACTATAACTTAACTATTTGCTTTGATAACACACGCGTTTGTTATGGCCCGCTTTACATATTTAAAACCGGTGGAATTACATCAGCTTTACGAGCAAGGGTGTTAAAATAGTACATTACGATATTAGTGCGTAATGATGGTTATAACATGCGAGGCGGAATTTCAGCCCGAGCCGAAGGCGAGGGTGTAATTGAGCCGAGCATGTTATAACCAATGCACACGTATATCGTACGACATTTTTAACACACTTGCGAGGAAACAGAAAAAAAGATATTCAGAATACAAGTACAAAGAAAAGAAAATTTGAGAAAAATGGCGCGAGGTTTATTTTCTGCCGTAGCTGCGTGAAAATGTTGGCAAAGATGCTAGAGCATGCAGTCAAGTTTTTCAATTACCGAATAATCTGTTTTTTTTTTTTACAAATACTCATTTAAATACAAACAAATACTGTTTATTTCAAATAGGACATCAGTTATTTTTAATAAACTCAATCTGTGAACGCACACTGTTGCTTTCCCGCCATTAGTATTATTGTTTGCCATTTCAAATATGGAACAGCGCGCTGCTCATTGGCTAGAGCCACGCGGCGGCGATCAGTTCCATAATTATTTGAAATGACAAATAATGCTGTTATGGAATTTGTATGGACTATAACTTAACTATTTGCTTTGATAACATACGCGTTTTTTATGGCCCGCTTTACATATTTAAAACCGGTGGGATTACATCAGCTTTACTAGCAAGGGTGTTAAAAAAACTTTAATGATTTTATGACGGCCACAACCCACTTTTCTGGGAAACATCGCAAATATTACAGAAACAATTTAAATATTACTAGAAGTTGGTGAATATTGTTTTTATGAGCAAGGCGTAGCAGCTACCTCGCGTGTCAAAACTACGTAGCGGTCAGCCTTTTCATGTTTACGAGTATTTCATTTGTTTACGTTCCGAAATGACGGCTTTATGGGAAGCGGTCAGAGGTGTAAAGCTCTACTACGTGTATATATAATTTACGTTCATTTGCATTTTTATTGCTGAAATAATCTTACTTGTATAACTTTCTATTTATGAAATAACCATAAATAAGACTTGGTTAATGAAGGAATATTATATACCTAGTTAATATTATTTTTGGTTTGTTTACCGAAATGAACCTATTTATTGATTTTGTGGATTATATACACTATACAAATTACAGAACATTTCAAAAATTAGTTATCACCTTTAATATTGTCAAAAGTAGTAAAGCCATTAGAATAAAATAGAATACTCTTTATTATGTACACCATATAGATAACAGAACATTAAAAAGAAAAAAAAATAGAAAGGGTGACACAAAAGGATAATACCGCCCGGTATTATCCCTAAGAGCGATCTTTTACAGACATTTAAAAGCCATTACGAGGTCTACTATGCCTACACTATCTAAATATTGTTTATTTTCTCAAACTGATCGATTATGTCTCTCAACAGCACGGCACTCGTATATCAGAGCCGATAAACTATTATTCCCTTGAAGAGACCTTTCTGAGCGAGCTGACAGATTACACCAACGAGAGCATTTCGAAGTCGGTATCTGCCAGCATGGACGCCAGGGCGGGGCGGGTAAGGCTGGTGGTTGAATGCCACTGTGTGAAAGATGACAACTGTACCAGTAATGGGGAAGTGTATGCTGATGTTATTTTCCAACTTAATGAGAGACCTGACGCTGGATATGTTATGGTAAGTTTTTAGTTTTTGTTCAGGCTATTAATTTTGATCATATGAAATTTATTTATAGGTTGCAGTTACTTCGTTTTCGCTTAGCGTTCTTGCTAGCCTTATTATACAGCTCCTATGGTTTGTAGCGCAATGTTAGTCTACTTATAACCTTCTTGAGAGATTTTTCAAACTCAACTGGTAATTCCATAGATGGCGCATTTAAAGCAATCTGACTACAATTTACATAAGTGTCTTCAAAGCTAAAGTGCGTTCGCATCACTGCTTACCATCAGAATCTTCAGCTTTATCTTTAGAAGACATCTCTTTCATGGATTGGAATTATATTACCAATAACCCTTTATACACAATATTATTTTTGTTTATGCGAAACCCGAAACACGTGTCCAGTATTTTACAGTAAACAATTTATGTACAACATTTCAAAAAGATATCATGAAATACCACAAAGTTATGAGCTTGTTAGGTATCCTAATTTTCTGTTCCAACAAAAATATGTTCAACGCTCCGCTCGGGCCTACTGTGAACTACATTAAGCTGCGCAGCACGCTCGGTAACCACACTGCAACAATTTCTAAATGTAAGTATTTGGGACCATATAACATGAAGTAAAAATAAATGATTGAAATCGATTCAGTTGCTTATTCTGACCAAACTATATTCAGGTTTCGCATAAGCGAGAAATAACGTTGTATAGATTTTAAACGTAAAGATGAACGAAACCCCGGAACCCTTTCTTTCTCAACCTTTACCAATTAAAAAAACTAGCTGCGGTCCCCCGTTTCACCCGCGTAAGTAGTAGTAGTAGAATGAATATAAGTATAATCGTACTACTACTGAATATAAAAAATAGATTTTGATCCTGAGCGGCGGAGGAGAGCAGACGTCTTTGGGGAAAAGTATTTTTTCCAAATAAGATCAGTGTTCATCGGCTGGTGCCTGCGAAGAAAGGAAGCAGTTTCAGAGATGGAGAAGCAGTCAGAGACTCCGCCTGCCAAGGCCGCAACTCACGACTACACCTTATAGAACATGCAGAAACTGGCTGAAGTGATGCTTAACGACCTAGATTTGGGTTGCCGTAGCCGCGTGGTGTCGGTCGTCAGCGGCGACGGGCGCCCCGTCCGGCGTCAATCCGCCGGACCCTCATGCCACGCCCGAACAGATGCGCTACGATTTCGGCTACATTATAATGTCAATCTAAATGTTTCATGCAATGATGCAGCGGTACTCCTGTCTCTTTGTGTCTCTTTTTTGAATTCTCATAGTTATGAAGTCAAAGTTAGAAAGAATCATGTTTAATTCTAAATTCGAAAACGACTACATAAACAGTCAATTTCGAATTTAGAATTAAACATGATTTTAATATAAGTCCTAAGCATAACAGTAGCATTACATGTTAACATTTTAAATTAGAATATGTAGAGGTTCAATTGTAACTTATATTAATATTGCTGCATTAATCTCCACGAGTACAGTTACATTTAATGTTATTAAATTTCTTGCATAACGTATAAGACTTTGGATGTTGCAATACTGGCAATGCAGAATGTGTGTTTTTGTTTTAATAAGGTAGCATTATAATTATACAAAATGTTAAGAAAACCCTGTCCGATCCGTGAAGGTATTGTTAGGTATCGATAACTGATTCTACTAATGCATACAAAGCCGGGCTAAACTTAAAAAAAAAATACCCATAAAAAAATAAATATTATTTCGCAAAAAGAGGTAACTTAAAGCATGTGCGGTATGCCATACAGGCGCGGGCGAAGAGGGGCAGGGCACACGGCACGCGGCCACATCGCTATTCGCGCAGAATTATACCGTCAAAAATAATGTTGTCACTTTTTAAAAATTACCAAATTTTGGGGAAGTTGGAATTAATTCGCGGGAAAAAAAGATAATTTCAAAATTCACTAGTATTGTTACTATGATGATTATGTAAAATTTCATATTTTATTTGGTCAAGTGTTTACCTAACCTTTATTATCCTTACGGGTCGGTCAGGGTTTTCTTAACATATTGTATACTTAGTGCTTTAGATTTAAGATATATGAATAGGAAATGGACTAGATGTAATTGAATGTTGCACTATTGGCAGTGCAAAATGTGTAATTTAAATAAGCAGGTATTAAAATCAAATTTAAAAAAAATGATTTAAGGTAAATATTTATAGGATTTTGCTTATTGTAATGTTATACTGTTAAAATGTTGCTTATCTGGTTAATTGTGCATAATGGCTGCACAATGTGTATTTTAAATAAACATAAGACTTAATGGATATTCTCTGGCCTAACAAATGCATATACGAAATTCCATTAAAATCGGTCCAGCCCTCGAAGTCCTCCAAAACGGAGGATTTTAAGAACAAACACTGTGACAGGAGAATTTTATATAATAGCATGTAGAAACCATGATGCCTGGTGAAGCCGTAGGTACGGAGGACGGGTCTGAGCAGTTGTGTTGCGATGTGTGCCGGGTACTATACACCAAATGTTGTTGTGTCGGGTGTTTGGTCGTGGAGAGTCTCCAGGTCAATCTCCCTCTGGCGCAGCATCGTTGGTCGTGTTGGTTTTGGGTTTAACATTTCATCACCTCGCTCAACTGCCGTCATCCTTCCTATTCCTAAGTATTTTAAATGAATAGGCTTAATGAACTGGTGCGCTTTACCATCAACGATTGCATCACTGCTTGCCATCTGGCGGGATTTCAATCAAGCACTAGTTTATAATTATCAAACAAAAACGTCAAAACTGATTAAACTTTCCCTACTTTCACTATAACACTAAATTCTTTGAGATCTAGCCATGTTGCGGTGTTTGCTATGGCTAAAGTTTACCATTGAGTCCAGACAGTTATGGTTTCCCGATTTACAATCAGCCCAACTTTTCAATCCATTTGTGACTTGGGCAAACTATTAGCTATCGAAGTGGACGTCCGTAATGTTCTCCAGACGACTTTATTTTTCAATCATAACTACAATTCGATAGAAAAATTTAGTTAATTATGAAATGTATTTATGGACTAACCCCATTTAACATTTTTCTTTATTTTCAAGGTAGTCCCATACTCAGGAACAGCCATGGAAACAGTATTTCGTCTCAGCACGAAAGCTCTTGTGGATACTAACAGGCCTCTGCGTTACTCCTTCTTCGTTAATCTGAAAAAAAATGATACCCTTCTGCTGGGAACCTACCTCGAACACACGGCTCTTGAGACTCTCCTGCCTTATATTGGTATGTATAGAGACGATGCTGCTACCAAGAACATGTAAGCTGAATTTTACGTTTTTATAATAAAAAAAAATCGATAATATTGATATACGACTCGTTTTTTAGAAAATGTTATAGTATGTAGGACCGAGACTGTCAAATATTCCCAATCAACCTTGAGCTGTACTTCTTTAGTGATAAAGTTGAAAGTTTAGTAATGAAATTTCACAGATTTTAATATCTTGATATGCTATCGTCAGTACCACAATATCTATAATTAAATTTATATTTCAACAAAGTGCGTATAAAGTATAAGCTATTAGAACTAAAATAACAATAGTAATAAAACATTTTATAATGTATAAAAAAGGATTTTTATTAAGTTCTTTTCTTTTAATTATATAAATTGTTAATACATCTAAAAAGTATCAGATTTTCAATGCTCTATTAGTCATAAAAAAAAACTCGTCCGCAGGAGAAGTACCCAAAATTTGCTGGCCTGCTATGCACTGCAGATTGTTTTACCTAAACATGTTATCCATCTTGACACGTGATGAGTCAACCAAGCGCTAGGTGATGTTTGGAAAAAATTAAAATATTTAGATTATAAGCCAAATGTCTGTATGCGACTTGTATTTATGCCGATTAAGCATTTTAAAGTTACGTCTTTAAAAATTGTTTTGAAATTTAAAGACCAAAAGGTATTACTTTATTATAACCTTCTTGTTTGTATCGCTGGCGAAAATCCGTTTTAAATCTTGATTTCTCAAAACTTGACCTAATACGACCGAGACTAACCGCGGCAAGTGAAGCTTAACTTTATCGATCGACCTGTGCGGCTGTTATTATTAAGTCTCGGGCCCCTCAGTAACTATAAAAATTAATTACTTTACAGATGGCGGTACTTTCGTGTGGGTAGAAGTGTGTGACTCGTTAGGCGCTTGTTCTAGCGGTCCCAAATCTATAGTGCCAATGGCGAAGGGTACGGCGCGCACGCTAGAAGCACTGCTGGAAGATGCGCGGGCGCATGTGCGCCGCTGTGAGCTCATGATGCTGCGCCGGTTGGCTGCGTCTGCTGTCGTTACCTATACGGTTAGTATTTATAGCTCAAGCAAATTAGTTCCATTAAATACATATATATAATATCGAATAATCTCCGATATTATATTTATTCGGATGTATTAGAAATACCGTGTGAGAACTCCAATAATACCGCCAATTATTTTTCTTCCTTTTTTGCACAATAAAAACAAAGAAACAAAAGGAATTTATACGGTTATGTTAAGGTAGTGGGAAAGCAATCTGGCATTTAGGTATGTAGAATGATGGATACTCGATTTAGACGTACATATTCTGAGTGGAACCCCAAAAAGTTCTGCGATACAAGGACGGTATGCCAAAGACGTATAGCTGTGTATTTTAGTGCAAATATATAAACAGTTCATACTTATATAAGTTGGAAAAGGCTTCAGTCAAGTATTTCGGAATTCCAGTATTTACACAAGATGAATGACGCTTTATTTATTTACATAAGTAGTGAGAAAACTGCTATTTACTTTAACGTCCCTGTCACAACACTAATTGTAAAGAAAATGTTGTGCGGTATTGCTACAACGTAGGTAGGTAACTGTATCGCTACGCTTGCTACGTACGCAGTCGTTTAAGATCTGCTACGGGGTCTCAAAAAAATGTTTAGGAAAGTGACAGTGGATGAGGCTGTTGGTTATCAGTGAATTGATTGTTATCAAGTCGATTATAACATTCTCAAGTATCAGTAACTTCTTGATGATTACAGCATATCACCTCAGCTTTCCATAATTTCAATCAAAAATAATATCAGCCTGTAGATAATATTCCCACTCCTTGAATAAAGGCCTCCTCTGAGTAATGGGAAGGCCATTAATCAAGCACACGAGCCAAATACAAGTTAGTAGATCACATATAATATTCGAATGTTCCATTTCAAGCCATGTCGGACTTATCCTTCATCCGATCTGATCCTCGTGATGTTTTCCTTGATGAGTTGATAGTGCGATTATTTACACAAAGTAGAGCGTCCGTCTGGGTACTAACCCACGACCTTGTAACTCGCAAACAGCAATACTCGCAATAATTGTAAACTATGTTTATTAACGTATGTTTTAATTTGTTACAGAACGCTGATCAAGTAGAAGCTCTGTCAAAGTTCATTACATCTCTGTTTAACGCCCTAGGAGGCGTTGAGGAACGTTGTATCGAGAATAACTATGATGAATACAATGAGTTTATATATTGGCTGCAAAGTGCTGGTATTGATACCACCAAATTAATGTAAAAGTAGCACCTTGACATTGAATAAATCAAACAGTATTAGAATCGTGTATTTTTTTTATATAATACATATTCGCTTTCCGCCCGCGGCTTCGCCCGCGTGGAAATCGGTTATATCGCGCTTTTTAGATTCCTCATTTTCGGGTATTAAGTACCGTATCATTTAGCTTGTAAGTTTACATGTGCATATTCGTTTGCAATATATTACCTTGTTTTACACACAGCTCCATTTATCACCAAAGTGGTATGAAGCTAACAATATTTTTGTTTTCCCTCGGGAATATCAAATTTTTCAGAGATAAAAAGTACCCTATTATTTAAACCGGACTTCTTCCTTTACGTCTGCAACAAATTTCAAAGCAATCGGTTCAGTAGATACTGCGTGAAAGCGGAACAAACAAACTCATTTTCGGATTTATAAGGATAATTTTTTCACTATCTATAGAAACAAATAAAACGAAAGTGTCTGTTTATTTTGTCAATCCCCAGCGTCAATTTAATGACAGCTCACTGCATGCTCATTTCACCTCGGTTTTCACTGTAAGGTGGTTACAGAATCACACAGCTGGTTTCCAAACGAAGTCCTTAAGAGAAATAAAATCTCCGTAAATTTACCTTTACTCATGTTGAAATCATAGTAATGGAACAATGAACATTTATCTTAGTTTAACTTTTATCCATACCAAACGTTTCCCTAGTCTTTTCAATTTATTTTTGTTAAATAAAATAAGTACAGAAGAAGGTTTTCTTTGGTCCTTCTAACAACTTAATAATATACTAAAAAACTTCTGAAGGTAAACAAAAGCATTCTTGTAAAAAGATTTAAAGCAAAGTAATCATCAATTGTCTCCGTGTAGACCTTAAAATTATTAGGCTTCACCAGACATTATGTCGGAACTCGGCGAATCATTTAGCGGCAAGACTTTGTCTGGTGGGTGGTGACTCCTGCCGGCAGCCGATGTTATGGCCTACCGCCGAGAAAATGAAAAGGATTTAAATATTATTCCACACTCTCGGAAATGATTATCACATTCTGAAGCTTTTCTACCTTTAAAACTACCCCTAAATTAAAACAGTAAATATTTATGATTACATATTTAAAAATAAATTAATTTAGAGTAAATAATTTAATTTTCAGTTACTAAGTAGAAAAAAATATGATAAGTTTTTGGACCATAACTCCTTCAATTTTCATGCTATCACAATTTATAAAAAAAAAATTGTGCAGGTAATTAAGAGAGCTACAACATCCTTTATTGCAATATATAGTAAAAAAACCTTTTTCTAAAACGGTGACGGGTTAAAAGGCTTAAGAGAGGCTGTGATTGCGCTGCCACGCGCTCTTTAAACAATCATATCTCCGTCAATTTTGTTTCACAGAAAAAACAAAAAAGCCAAATTGTTTGTCAGAAAAATACCTAAATTTTCAATCTGTACACTTGTATACGTATCTGTCGTCATTTTTGAGATATTATGACAAAAAGTGGGTTTTTTAAAAATTTGAAATATTGTTTTTTTTTTTTTTTGTTTTAATCGTGACTTTTTTGAAAAATATGTGTCCTGAAGCAGGCAAACTGATACTATCTATCAAACTCTTCATAATAAAGTTAATTCTAGGCGCAATACGATTAATTTTAATTTTGGTGGAAATGGCACTTATGAAACCTATTGACTTAAAAGAAAAAACATTAGATGCTCCCCTTATTTGCAATACAGCCCACTTATTTTACGTGTAAAAGACTTTTAATAGTACTCATTTTAAAGCTTATTTCAAGCACTACAAAACCCCTTTGTTTTAGAATGCATAAAACGCATCTGCTTGCCGCTAGATGGCTACAGCCCTGGTCTCGATCGAATCAAAGGCTTTTCGTTGACCACATCGATTAAATTTCAGACAAAATAAAAAACGGCTTTGATCTTTAATATCTAGTATAAAATTGCACTTAAAATACTTTATAGAAAACCAAATTGTTCATTGTTTTACCTGCTACAATTTTGGTCTTTATAAAATTTTCGGTAAAACGTAGGTATATTTTTTGGAGATATTTGCAAAAAACCCATGAAAAACGGGAAAAAATTGCGAAATTTCAATTGCCAATAACTTGAAAAGTATTGGATTTTTCGAAAAACTTTATACATGATTTTTGCTTAAAATTAGGCCGTCTATCGATATTCGAGGATATTTTGAACCAAAAAAAAAATCACCCCCGAGAAGGGGTGGCAACCACCCCCAGTGTGATTGCGGAGTTCAAATCATTTTCACTTTTGAAGTTAAGGGTAAGAAGAACCTAATTCCAAAATTGTATGCAATTAGGTTCACAGTAAAAAAATCGGAGCAATAATGCTTCAATGACTGCACTAAATGCCAATCTTAGTCGCTTACTTCAAAATCATTATCATCATCATCATTTCAGCCGAAGGACGTCCACTGCTGGACATAGGCCTCCTCCAAGGTTCTCCACGACGACCGGTCCCGCGCCTCCCGCATCCAGCGGTTTCCCGCGACCTCCACCAGGTCGCACTTCCACCTCGTCGGGGGCCTACCCAAGCTACGTCTTCCGCTGCGTAGCCGCCACTCGAGAACCCGTCGGCCCCATCGGGCATCGGTCCTACGGGCAATGTGTCCAGCCCACTGCCACTTTAGTGTTGCAATTCTTCGGGCTATGTCAGTTACTCTCGTTCTTCTGCGGATCTCCTCATTCCTGATTTGATCGCGCAGGGAAACCCCAAGCATAGCCCTCTCCATTGCCCTTTGAGTGTCTTTGAGCCTTCTTATAAGGCCCATTATTAGCGACCACGTCTCAGTTCCATAAGTCATCACTGGCAACACACACTGGTCGAAGACTTTTGTCGTGAGACACTGCGGTATTTCGAACGAGAAGATTTTACGTAGCTTCCTGAAAGCAGCCCAGCCGAGTTGGATTCGACGATTGACCTCTTTCTCGAAGTTGGACCTTCCTAACTGGATAGTCTGTCCCAGGTACACGTAACTGTCAACAACTTCGAGAACAGAGTCGCCAATCTTTATAGGAGTCGGTACAACATGGGCATTAGACATGACTTTCGTCTTGTCCATGTTCATTTTAAGACCGACTCGCTTGGAGGCTCTGCTGACGTCTTCGAGCATTGTACTCAGGTCCTCCGCGGTCTCAGCCATGACTACGATATCATCAGCAAACCGAAGGTGTGTCATGTGCTCGCTATTGATGTTGATGCCCAGTCCTTTCCAGTCCAGAACCTTGAAGACATCCTCCAATGTAGCGGTGAACAGTTTCGGGGAGATAAGATCTCCCTGTCTGACACCACGCTGCAGAGGTATTGGTTTCGAGGTCTGGTCCTGTATTCGGACTGACATGGTGGCATTTTCGTACAAACCCTTCAGCGCTTCAATATACCGATAGTCTATTTGGCACCGCTGGAGAGACTGCAGTACAGCCCTGGTCTCGATCGAATCAAAGGCTTTTCGTAGTCCACAAACGCCAAGCAAAGGGGTAGGTTATACTTGTCGGTCTTCAGTATAACCTGCCGCAGCGTATGTATGTGGTCTACTGTGCTGAAGCCTTTTCGGAAACCGGCTTGTTCGGGAGGCTGGAAGTCGTCAAACCTGCAGGTGAGACGATTCGTGAGGACCCTCGAAAACAACTTATAGACATGACTCAGAAGTGAGATGGGTCTGTAGTTTTTCAAAACGGTGTTGTCACCCTTTTTGAAAAGGAGTACCACCACACTTCTGTTCCACTACTAACTGTACTTCAAAATGTTTTGTTGTAACTTATACCTCTTAACATCATGTACATACAACATAGTGCCGAACCCATTGCATTGGCTACAACCCGGTTTAAATCCTTCGGGCCGCTACTGAGAAATTGGTGGTGTCGTCTGCAAATAATTTACTCTTTGAAATGATAAAGATAATTTTATTTTGTAAACATGGGTAAGTAATGATGACAAAAAAATGTATATATAATGACAGGTTCAGCCATTTTGTACCTTTTAGGCCCACATTTTTTTTTTTTTTATATTTAACTGAAACCAGAAAATTCAGTTTAAAAAAATAGTTAAAAACAATATTATTCTCACTTAAAAAATCTTTTCACCACTAAAAAGCTTCGGAGTCTTTTTTAAAATAATTTTAATGGAAACTCTTTCCAGCTCTTTACTTTTTTTCCAGTTATTATAAATAACTGGAGCCATGCAGTAGACACTTTTGCGCATAAGTGCTGTCTTAGCTGGCTCCTGACATAGCAAGCTATTGTCGTGTCTACTGCGGAGAAAAACGTCAGATAAACGTCTGAAACGACTCGGATTTAAACGCTGGTTTGTTCTCGAGGACCCGTAATGACATGAACCTTTTTATCCTACATCGTAACCAAAAAACGACAGTCGCCTGAGAACGCAGTCGACTCAATATTTTGTGATTTATTATAGCACAGTACGAACGCGTCTTGATGATACCACGCGAGTATGTAATTTTAAAGCGCGAGGACAGCGTTCAGTTATGAAATCAGTATTAATTATTTTTACAAAAAATAAGAAAGAAAGAAACTATACCATTATACATGTATCGTCTCACCACATACACCAATAACAATAACACGCACATGTATTTTACTTTCATTATTCTTTTACACGACTATAAATATCAAATTCATAATTCAGTTAAATCCAAATCCGCTTGCTGTAGAAAATTTTTAGGGCGAAAATAGTTAAAAAATAAAAACGCGTCTCCATTTCTGCTAAGACTCAAAAATGTACGTTTTTCTAAACACAGGATACATTGTATACATTGTACGCAACATAAATGTATTTACTAGAACAAGAGCCCTCGTAGGAATGCTTGTTAGCGATACGACAACTGCAGTGCGCGCCGTAACGACAAAGCACCACGTACCTACCGATACCCGCTCACCTGAAACGTGGCCATAGTACAAGCGATGACGTTTTATACACCATGAAATACAGACCTGTGTGACTACCATGAGTTCTCATTACGAGACTCCATCATACGCATCGATCGCGTTTGGCGCTCTCATTGGTTGAGAGTTCTTACAACCCTGAAGTGGGCCAATCGATGAGTCAAACGCGGTCGATATCGATGATCGAGTCTTCATAATGAAAACTCATGGCAGCCGCACACATTCTAGCCAAAAATGATTGTCATGCGAGTACGCGACCGTAGAGTTCATTGATATGAATACTAGCTGTGCCCCGTGGTTTCACTTGCACAAGTTTCGATCTCTCGGCAATATCGGGATAAAAATATTAGTATCCTGTCTTATTCCTGGTTTTAATAATACGTAAACAACTCAATGAGTATTCCATTGCGTTACTTACGTAATTGTAGAACAGTCAAATATTCTAGCTTATGTAGCAGAGGATTATGTTACATTAGTCTAATTGACTCGGATTGAAATAAGAAGTGTGTTGCGCAATAAGACAACGGACTGTATTTCTCAGCGTTAATCCCAGTCGCATCCGAAGCTTATTCAGCTTCGGATAACATAATATTTATTATTACATGTTTTACCTTTCTTTACTAATAAAAAATATTCCAAAACATAGTAATTACTTTCATCATCAGATTCCAAATACTTTTTGTTTAAACATATTAAAAAATTCTGTTAGAAGATGGATAGCACTATTTTAAACATTAATATTTACCGCTTTCAAATCTGAATTACATGTTATTAAAATTATTTAACGCAAATTTTAAATAATAACTCATATTTAAAAGATGTCGTGGTGGCCTAGTGGTTAAAACACCAGCCGTATGAGTGTGCGGGTTTGTTTCCAAGTCAGGCAAGTTCTAATGTAACTTTTCTAAGTTATATGTACCTTTTAAGTATATCTTGGCCACCAATGACTGATTACTATGGAATTATCGTTGCTAATTGGAGTCCTATCTCCTAAAAATCGCTTGAATATTACAACTTGCACCCTGCGTCTAATACGCGGCGGTACGAGCTCGCGTCCCCGTTAACGAACCGATATACGATGGAAGAAAAAGCACCTTACGGCTTAACTCGCTACTCTGATGCTTATTTATACTGCAAATACGGAACTGCACCCGCTATACGACGCAATATTGGATAAACAATGTAACTAGATGGAAGTTACTTAAAACACATATTTTTTTATTTTTAAAATCGAGTTAAATATATGTCTTTAAACTTAGAAAGTATTGTTGTACAGCTAGAGAAATTGTTTATCGAGTTGACGGACTTCATCAAATTAACGCGTTTATAGCCAACAACGTTTTACATTTCGTATATTTTGTTCTATCAAATCAATAAAATATGACAAATATAACAGGCATCAAAGATCAGGAGTGATGGCTGGTGACGTCACTGGCCGCTATAAAGTGTAGCGTGTAGTGACGTCACACGAGTTTTCAAAGCACTGTGTCGTCTTCATTTTTTGTTTATATGAAAAAAGAAAAAAATATGTGTCTAGTATTTTTTGGGTAGGCCCCCGACAAGGTGGCCGATGACCTGGTGAAGGTCGCGGGAAACCGCTGGATGCGGGAGGCGCAGGACCGGTCGTCGTGGAGAACCTTGGGGGAGGCCTATATCCAGCAGTGGACGTCTTTCGGCTGAAATAATGATGATGATGATGAGTATTTTTTGGAAATCTGACTGACGGACTAATTAGGTTTTTTAGTCAAATACCCTATTGCATAAGTTGATAAAAAATGCTATGCAATAGCTTTGCCGCGGCAGTTCCCGAGGGCCACATCTTTTTTTTTAATTAGAAAGATTATATCTTCAAGGTAGTCGGTTCGGTTAAGGAAATTAGGGTCTGATGATGGAAGACTAAGGAAACCTAGGAGAAATTTAAAAAGTCATCAGGTAACGATCTCCTCAGTGACCGACAGTACGGGTTTCGCCGCAATCGGTCAACTGGGGACCTACTAGTGTATGCCACTCACTTGTGGGGCGAGGCCCTCGAGAAGAATGGGGAAGCGATTGCTGTCTCCCTTGATATCTCGAAGGCCTTCGACCGGGTATGGCACGCTGGCCTTTTGAGTAAGCTTCCAGCGTACGGCATTTCCCCTAGTCTGACTGGCTGGGTAAAAGACTTTCTGACTGAACGGTCCCTCCGAGTTGTTGTCGACGGATGCTCTTCTGAGCCCATGACAACTAATGCCGGTGTTCCTCAGGGGTCTGTTCTCTCTGCAACTCTGTTTCTGCTGCATATTAACGATCTGCTGATGCCCGGTATCTATGGGTATGCAGATGACAGCACAGTTGTAGAGAGATACCTGCCGGATGCTCGGGCTAGTAGGGAATCAATCCAGTCCGAAAGAGAGGCCATGGTTGAGCGAACGAGTGTTGCGCTGCGGGCAATCTCCGAATGGGGCAATGCCAATCTTGTAGCATTCAATGCCGCCAAAACACAGGCGTGTCTTTTCACTGCCAAAAGGAGCCCGTTCACCTTGGCTCCTACTTTTCGAAATGTGTCCTTGGAGTGTTCCGACCGCCTTCAGCTTTTGGGAGTCGAGATTTCCTCGAACCTTAACTTTGGGCGGTTCATTGAGTCCAAGGCCAAGGTGGCTTTCAGGAAACTGGGCGTTATCGCAAAGGTCCAGCAGTACTTCACACCTGGGCAGCTTCTAATCTTATACAAAGCACAGGTCCGTTCGTGTGTGGAGTACTGCCGCCACATTTGGGCTGGTGCTGCCAAGTGTCACCTGGCCACTTTGGATTCAGTGGAGAGACGTGCAAAGAGGCTGATTGGTGACCCTGATCTAACTCTAGTTGGTCTCCAAAGCCTAGAGCACAGGCGTAGAGTAGCCAGCCTTTCGGTGTTCTATAGGATGCATTTCGGGGAGTGTGTGAGGGAATTGCATGATTTAATTCCCCCGTCTCCGTTCCACCAGCGGACGACCCGTCGTACGGCTGGTTTCCACCCATAGGTTGTTAACACCACTACGATCCGGACAAAGCGTTTCGCCTCCTCCTTTATACCGCGTACATCGAGGGACTGGAGCAATTTGCCAGCGGCGGTGTTTCCGTCGGACTACAATTTGAGTGTCTTCAAGGCTAGAGTGAATAGGCTCTTAATAAACTAGTGCGCTTTACCATCAACGATTGCGTCACTGCTTACCATCAGGCAGGATTGCGGTCAAGCGCTAGTTTATAATATAAAAAAAAAAATCATAGGGGCGCCTAGGGCATTTCTATGTTTTTTTCATTAAGTGTTTTAGTAAAGTTCGGAGTCGATGATGGAGCCGGGAGACAGCCGAGGGATCTCCTTAACGATTCGCATCAGCTGCCTCGTGTTTGTGCTTAATAAATTTATATTGATAAGAACTTTACACCTAAATGAGTTGTGATTGTCATTAAAGCTCTGATGATGAAGACAAAGGCCAGTTAAGGGAACTCCTCAAAGGTTTACAATAGTTACCTTGTGTTTGGACTTAATTCATTTATATTGATGAAAACTTTAGATCCATGTAGGTTTAAATGAAGGTCTGCAATAGATCTGATGATGAAGACCATAGACAGTCGAAGGAATTCCACAACAATTTACAACACTGTACTTTAACATAGTACAAACACTATCTATTCGTCATGCTTATGCAAAAATCAATTAAAATCAAGAGACTGAATTTAAGTTGTGTTATTTCATTGCGTTATTTCTAGAAATGCTCATACTTTCATTGTGGTCAAATATGCTGCCGTCAGCGTCATAGTTTTATTTTTTACAATTTACGTATTTGTTTTATTAAACGAGAATAATAATATAATTTCAGTCTTGCCTGAGCCAAAAAAAAAAAAACCATCAAATCTGTTTTTTTATGTAGGTTTCCTGTCTGCAGAAATTTATTTGACGCTGATTACGTTTTCCCTTAAAATAATAAATAATGATAAATTAACCTTTATTATATTATTTTTCTATCCCTTTGACCATCTGACTTAGCTAACTTTCAATCTACAAAACTAACTTCCAACCCTGAAGTTACAGTCATAACATATTTAGTTGTAAAGGTCTAATCAATATAAATTAAGTAAGCCCAAACACATGACAGTTGCTTCCGATGTGGATTCCCTTGATTCTCTGTCATCTCCATCATCAGGTCAGGCCCAAAATCTTCACGGTTTTATAGTATCATCCGATATAAATACGAGTATCAAGTTTTCACCCGAAGCGTGCCTACAATTTTCGATAATTGGCCTAAATTTCTTAGAATTTTCACTATCGACACTGACGTGGTAACAATGAGATTACATAGGCAGCATACTCTTTCATATAAAAAAAGAATGGTCAAAATCGGTTCATTAACAATAAAGTTATCAGCGAGCACACATAAATCGAATTGAGAACCACACTTTTGGGAAGTCGGTTAAAAAATAAAATACGCAAAATTTTTATTATGAAGTATCATCAACATTTGTTTCAGTCTATAATAACCAAAAGTATTTAGGCGCACCAATAAACAAAAATAAAAGTGCCATGTCTGTTACTTCTGTGGTCTATGAATTTAACTTGTATTTGTAAGTACTTCGTCCGCCAGACGGCGTTAGTAATATTTTGCGAAGTATTGTAAATTGGCGGGGCGCGGTGAAGAGGGAGCAAATGCTCGAGGTCATTAATTGGTGAGGGTACGACCTTAATAAGATATTCTTTGGTTTGTTAATGTATACCAATTTTAAGAAGGTAATAATTTTGTTTTATTTGTGTTATAGATATTAGGTCCTTACATATGAAATTGGCGTTTTGTATGGGAGGAATAAAAATCTCCGTTCCACCAGCGGACGACCCGTCGTACGGCTGGTTTCCACCCTTACGTTGTTAACAAAAGCGTTTCGCCTCCTCCTTTATACCGCGTACATCGAGGGACTGGAATAATTTGCCAGCGGCGGTGTTTCCGTCGGACTACAATTTGAGTGTCTTCAAGGCTAGAGTGAATAGGCTCTTAATAAACTAGTGCGCTTTACCATCAACGATTGCGTCACTGCTTACCATCAGGCAGGATTGCGGTCAAGCGCTAGTTTATAATATATAAAAAAAAAAAATAGTTTATTTTTTTTAATATAATATACTAGCTTTCCGCCCGCGGCTTCGCCCGCGTGGAGTTCGGTTATATCGCGCTTTTTAGATTTCCCTCGGTAACATCAATTTTTTTTTTCGGGATAAAAGGTAGCCTATGTTCTTTCTCAGGGTCTAAAGATTGTCTGTGCAAAATCGGTTGAAAGGTTTAAGCGGGAAAGCGTAACAGAATAACAGACAGACAGACAGAGTTACTTTCGCATTTTTAATATTAGTATGGATTTATTTAATCAAAGTATCATCCATATTAGGACGGGAACCAATAAAATCTTTGAAGGCGGTTAGGACTGCCTCGTCGGAGTTGACTTTTTTCCCGTGCAAAAAGTTATCCAAATTTCTAAAACAATGGTTGTCTGTGTGGAGTAAGGTCCGGGGAGTATGATGGATGTCTTAAACATTCCAATTGAAGCTCCTCTAATTTGGTAGCAGTCAGTTGCACAGCAGTGGTCTTGTGCAATTGACCAGGCTCGGCTGTTTAGCGGCTAGTTTATCCATCACTATGTGGAGCTGCTCTTAGTAGAGATCTGCAGTAGTCGTCTGGTCAGATTTAAGGAAGCTGTACAGCACCATACGCTAACCAATAACTTTTTTCTAGTAAATTTTCTCTGAGGGTAGAATTTGGATGGTTCACCGGGGTTCAGCCATTGCTATGGGCACTTCCTATTGTTGTAGAGTATCCACTTTCCCTCACAGGTAATGATTAGATTTAATATTCCTTCAATATTGTGCCGATTCAGTAATGTATCGCATCAGTCGACGCGCGTTTGTTGGTTTACTTCACTCAATTCATGAGGTACTCACCTTTCCAGCATTCTTATATTCCCAATTTGTTTGAAGTGGATTAAAATAGTTTTATCACTAACATCGTAGCCTGTAGCTAACTCGGACTTAGTTTGCGATGGATCCGCTTCCACAATAGCCTTCAATTCTTCATTGTCGACTTTGGTCTCCGGCCGTCCACGGGGATTGTTCTGCAGGTTGAAATTTCCAGAACGAAAACGTTGGAACCAAAAACTCACTGTGCTTTCTCCAGCGACACCACTGCCATACACATATGGCGGAACTCATATTCGTAAATAACGCGAAATTTGAAATTTTTCATTTTTTAAACTCAATGACGCAGAGAGACACAAATTGATGAGTAAATTAGGTTAAAGCTGTATAAATTTGAATTTGGAAATCTAAACCAATCACCAAAGAGGAGATATTTGAGATCAAAGTGGCCAGTGCCTACGACAAAACGCCAAGTTCATATGTAAGGACCTAAGTTTGACAGTTAGAAGTCCGGATTAAACAATAAGATACTTTTCATCTAAGAATAATTTGATATTCCCGAGTGAAATCTAAAAGTCCACGCGGGCGAAGCCGCGGGCGGAAAGCTAGTAATTAATAATTAAGGTTTTATTTCATTTCTGTTCCCCTGATATAGTACATATTAATGAGAAATACAGACAAAGTAAAAAGCAGACTAGTCGGCGTTTTTTGCCGACTAGTCACCGACTACTCGCCGACTACAACAAAAGCGGCCGAATGGTCGGCACATCTCTAATTAGTATGTATAGATAGATTTCATAACACTCTAATAATGAAAGTTAAGAGAGGTAAGAAAAAATATAAATACCTGTATTAACAAATTTTGTCAACCCAAAACCTTTATATGTATAAAGTTCCTACAAATGTATAAGTCTTAATCTCAAAGTATGTGACTTATGTAGCGATGTTTCAATACGCTTTTATTCGTAAAACAATTATTGTAGTTAGATGGAAAGTAATGTAAACACTTCTGCTCGTCACTATTGTTAGAGATTTAAGTTAAAATGGCTTTGAACCGTAAAAGACAATAATACAATTATTTCATAAAAATGTTTTATCATTTAGCGAACAACTTCTACTAAAGGAGTTATTCGCTATAAGAAGATATGTAGGAAATGTTGAGGTAAATAAAACCTATATTTTTTGGCTCTTTCAACATGACAAACCAATTATTTTCTTATTCCCCTCCGATTTGTTACATTGATAACAAATCGGAGGGGAACAAGAAAATATTCGTAACCTCAATAGGTTGCACTGTACTTAAATATATAACATAATACGAATATATTAATAATTTTTTCAGTTATTTGACAGACTGACTCTACAAATCTTCCTAGTGATACAGCTAAATGGGAACTAGTATTACATTACATGTGTAAAGTACACATTACAGTATTACATTTACATATGTACAGCTACTGGTTATCTGAATCAACATCTTAACGTGGTAGGTCTCGATAGGTGGTCCCATCTACGACCCGATGGCGACAAGCGTAGCGTTACCTGTAATCTACCGGTGCCGCTGTTGTCGAACAGCCACGAGGCCCTTAGATTGATTCAATGAACAATTAATTTCTCTGTCTTTACATTATCATCATGATTTGGAAAGACGTCCAATACGTATGCCTCCCCCAAGCACCCACACTTCGTCCGGTTTCACAAGATCGTCGGTCCATCTTTGTGATGACTTTATACACCGTGTCCATAATTGAAACTCCTACCTAATGATATAACTCCACTATTGTTTTTCCGGACAATACTTCTTCTTTCATACATATTCGATGAAATGAAACCAGGTTTTGAGGACTTTGTCCGTCTTAATTAGGGTCTACCGGCCGTGAGAGAAAACCAGGAATCTATTATAAAAAAATAATGATTATAGAAAAAAAAAAAATAGGAAACCTTTGGCTACAAACTTTTAATTATTTTTAGAGTTGTAAGTTCAGACGGAAATGGCACCTGCTAGGGCCGCGGGTTATTCGCATGAGATGCCCTATAGGCAAGTGAAGGAATACAGGTAGGATTTAGTCTGTAAAATTCTGACATCTCCGCTCTGCCCCGCTCTGCCCAGAACGGGAAAAGTCATGTGATGATTTACCAACCGCAAAAAAACGAAACGACGGAAAGGCAGAATATATAATAATACACTACCACGTTTCATCGTGTAAATTACCAAAGAATACAGAAGCGCCTCGTATAGTGCGTAATCAGCTGTAAATGTGCGCAAATTCAAAAAAATTGTTCGCCTTGTCTATTTTGCAAAGGAGTAAATTTTAGAAGAAAGCTTAAATAAAGTACGCTTTACCGTCAACGATAGCATCAATGCGTACCATCAGACGAGTTCGCGGTCAAACACGAGTTTATTAAATGAGTGATGCAAACATTGTTCGAGCTGCTGACCAAAGGAAAAACTACGTACGTCTGGCCAGATTTGATTTGCTCTGGTGCTTGTGAGTATGTCACGCTCACTCTAAATCTCCCTGATGGTGGCGTGCCATCTATGGCGTCATGTTCGTGAACGGGCGCCGTCAGTGGGGACTGAATCTATTATAAAAAAATAATGATTATAGAAAAAAAAAAAATAGGAAACCTTTGGCTACAAACTTTTAATTATTTTTAGAGTTGTAAGTTCAGACGGAAATGGCACCTGCTAGGGCCGCGGGTTATTCGCATGAGATGCCCTATAGGCAAGTGAAGGAATACAGGTAGGATTTAGTCTGTAAAATTCTGACATCTCCGCTCTGCCCCGCTCTGCCCAGAACGGGAAAAGTCATGTGATGATTTACCAACCGCAAAAAAACGAAACGACGGAAAGGCAGAATATATAATAATACACTACCACGTTTCATCGTGTAAATTACCAAAGAATACAGAAGCGCCTCGTATAGTGCGTAATCAGCTGTAAATGTGCGCAAATTCAAAAAAATTGTTCGCCTTGTCTATTTTGCAAAGGAGTAAATTTTAGAAGAAAGCTTAAATAAAGTACGCTTTACCGTCAACGATAGCATCAATGCGTACCACACTTTAAACTAGGTTTTATTCACTTTAATCAAAATTAATAGGTTTTCTAATTCATTGTCGATAGTGAAACCCCGTTTGAAAAACCCATCCCTACAAAGTTAGTTTGTTAGCGGTCCGTACACGCCACCGTCGTGTATAGAAGGAAATCTGTGACGTCATAAGCGGACGGGTTTCAAGGTCATAGTGACCTTGTGCATTTTAGTGTAGTGCAATGTTTACATCTTGAGTTGGCGCACGTGTCCTTAAAAAAAATTGTGACTGTGAATATGACGAATTATTGCGAGTTGTTCAAGTCTGAATCAGAATTTTGAAATAGTTCGTCGTCCTGACATTCCGTTAAGTCGTCAACTTCCGTTTCAGGAATTTTCTTCAGTTTTCTATTAGTTTCTACAAACCAGAAAAATAATTGCGAGTATTTAGCGACACCATTAAAAAAAAGGTCTTGTATAAAACAGACACTTACCCTCCATTTTATTTTATTTTTTAAAACGTAGAAAACCACGTATTTAGCTTCTATTAATTGTATTTGTTGTAAGTAAACGAAATAAATTATGCAGGAATCGGTTGAGTTTATGCACGTGTAACTCGACCACAGTGAATATAAAATATATACCATAGAAATCTAGACATCCCTAGAACAGAAAGGATTTTGACGTGCCTCGAGCGCCAACTACTTGATATGAAGTAGAAGGATTACATTTGGAGACAAATAGGGATGTGCCTTGTAGAACACACGTCTAATAAATTTAAAATTCTTTTCTTTATTGTGAGGAATATATCCAGGTTTTCATATTGTTTTTTTTTATGTAATAAAATAAAATATGAAATTACGATTACAGTTTTTATTTAGCTTCGTAAATTGGTGAATAAACATTATTTTAAATGTATAATATTATTTGTCGATACGACACTAATCTCATCCCTACGTTTTACTATACATACGTTATACATTTGTAGTGTGGCGCAGGAGGACACATCGCGTATTATATAGATGGGCGTTCAAAAGGTTAATCAAATAACTTGTAACAATTTTATAATTTTATAGGAGTGTCCATGGAGTTGCTTGCCCGCTCTTCTTCAGAGAGAGCTACGATTTGGATGGGTCTGACCAACCCTTCGACAACTTAAAAGTGCCTGTAATTGATTTATCTCAAATAAATACTTTGATATTGATTTTGAATTAATATCCTTAGCGTTGCCTAATTAATAATTAGTTAATAAGTTAGACAGTTATTAATTAACTAGATAGTTATGAAGTATTTAGTTACTTTTCAATTATTTATTAAGTAATTAGTTAGCTATTAAAATAATTAGTAAAGAAGTTTTTGATTCATTAAGTAATTATGAAGTAATTAGTTAATTTAGAGTATATGATATACAAAATATATCTGCGGTTATGATCCAAGTTTTACAAAGAGATTTTCGGTGAATAATTTTAGTCACTCTGGTGGGCAACATTGGAAATGATGGCCATTTTGTTTTGTCAATACACATAATTTCTTTCGGCGTCATTCAAAGCCAAATAACTCACACTGTGGCAATTCAGTATGCAGTTTTTGGGATTAAGTGTTAACGCAGTAACTAATTTCAATAATTAATAAATTTTCAAAATCTTACTTCGTAAACTAAAGAGATTATTTAATCTATTTGCCCGGGATAACATAATAGTAAAACCCCTAAATTTGAAGTTTTTGATTTGCCATCAGCAACTTCAAGCAATTTTATACACATAAGAAACTTATGTCCTGACTAGTAATGGCGACTGTTAGAAATTCAACTTTAGTAGTTACATTTATCGAGTGAAGAGCTTATCTATGTGTAGATCAGATACTTTGAGGGTGCTTCTTGTGGTTTTTTGATAATTTACTGATGGGACTGTGAATCAGCCATATAGTGTATTAAATAAATTTCGTAATTAAATTTTAAAAGCTCATTTACATGCAAACTAACAATTTGTTGCACATCTATTCATTAATTCAATTATTTAAGACTTATTCAGTCAATTATTATACTTCCTTTTCAATCTTATTGTTTACTTAAAATACCCTTAACAATTTATTATCAAACGGGATCCTAGAACAATAGATAAACGCCAGGCGAACAACAGCAGAGCTTCTTCATCCCTCTCTTCATGGAAATCGCAACCCTCCCTTCCGGGGGGCGTGGCTAACGGTACCAGGGCTTCATTTGTTTAATCACTGCGTACGCGCAGGTACCTGTCTATATCCTGTCTGTATAAGCCCGGGTTCAAAATTTTTTCGGCTCATTACTTACTTCGTTACCAAAGACAGCAGTTCCTTGTTTAATAGATACATAATGAATAACCAAAACGTAATTATTGCAACTTTAATTTCTATATTGCAACTTTAAAATTTATATATATTTTATTTAATATAAAATTTATCATTATTTCAGAAAAGCACAGCGCAGGAAATTGCAAGACGGCGCGGCAGACCGACCGGAAGTAACCGGACCCCGTTATCACAGGTTCGTATTCATCAAACTCTAGAATATAATAAATAATTAATTAATATATTAAACAATGTCATGTACGTGTTGTTTGCAGGAAGAGCGCCGCGCTCGCAATGCGCAATATGAAAAGGAGCGTCGCGCCGAGACGGCAAACGAAATGCGGAATTTAAAAGAAGTCGCAAATTGTGACCCCAACGTAAGTAATTATCACTTTCCTAGGCATATTTATAATTACTTTATTAATAGTGAACATAACAATTAACATGTGTATTTGTTTACAGATCTCTATTGCGGAGGTCCTGGCTACAGTTATTACGCGTATCCAGGAAGCGCACAGCCAGACGGCCACCGAGATTGCGGAGTTGAAGCGCACTAATGCGCTGCTCGTCCAACAAAGTGTGTTTTTATTAACTATACTGTTTATGTTTAGTTGTTTATTATTTGTTATAACTTTAATTTCTTTATTTTTAGTTTCAACACTCCAAGCTAGATTGGAGTCGGACGAGGCCGGCTCGGCTCACCATAGCTTGGAGTCGAACGAGGCCGGCTCGGCTCACCATAGCTTGGAGTCGAACGAAGCCGGCTCGGCTCAGAGCGCAGTAAGTTTCAATTTATTTGTCCTTTTGTTGTTTATTTTCGGACTATACGTTTTATTAATGTGTTATTGGGTACTATTGCTTCAAAGTCAATACAAGAAAAGCTCAAAATGGTAAGAGGATATCACAGTCAAACTTGTCAGACAGAAATTTTTACAATGTTCTTTAACTTTCCTCTTTATCCTTTCAGTCTCAACAACAACAAGAGGAGCGCGGCCATAGCTTGGAGTCGAACGAGGCCGGCTCGGCTCAGAGCGCAGTAAGTTTCAATTTCTTTGCACTTTTGTTGTTTATTTTCGGACTTAACGTTTTATTAATGTGTTATTGGGTACTATTGCTTCAAAGCCAATACAAGAAATGCTCAAAATGGTAAGAGGATATCACATTCAGACAGAATTTTTTACAATGTTCTTTAACTTTCCTTTTTATCCTTTCAGTCTCAACAACAACTAAAGATGCGCGGCCACGAGAGAAATGACCGAAACTAGTTACTTACAGGCATGTAAGTTTCAATTATTTATTTTACCTTTTCGTTGTTGATTTTCACACTTTATCATGAAGGTCACGAAAACATATGCGGCCATTGGAGATCTAGGTAAAAGTTTTAATAAATCCAAAACTTGTAACATGAGAAACCAGATGTGTTTTAGTTATTACCTACTTAAGACTTGAGCTACTTGTTTTATTTTTCTTTTTTATTTTCGTTTGTTCTCATATATAAACTTACATTTTCATTACTTGTTACAGGCAAAAACAAAGAAGAACTAGATCGGAAACATGCTAAGTGGACATAGGCTTCAAGATGAGAGCCGATGACCAAGTTCTTAGCCAGTTGGTCGGCACAGTCACAATCGATTCCTTCGATGGAAAGACTGCCTCGTTAGCTGATCGTGGTGCCATCCATAAACCGGACCTGGATTGTTTAAGTAAGCATGTTTTTTTTTTTTAATTCTACCTGTCATTTCCAATTACTTAATATAGGTTCCATGCTTCGTTTTTATTTGATGACTATAACCGTGTAGTACCTAATACTGTGTTTTTCATAAACTTTATTTTCTTTTCACTAGGCGCTGAGAAACGGTTGTTGTCGGATTGGATAAATGCAGACTGCGTAGAAACCAATAAATTCTATGAGTCTCCATCAATACCCACTGATGAAGACTTAAAGACGACTGACTATCTCGGAAAGCTAGTGTAATACTCAAATATGACTGTGTACATAAAAAACATATTGTATATTTTTGTTAATAATAGTAGAATATCTCTATTGATATGTCCCTAGAACTTCCTTGAATAATATTGATGTTATGTAACATTTCTACTAAAAACTTTACGTATTCACAAATAATTTGATTGGTTTTCATAACATGCACTAGTAAGTACTTGTATTATTTTTAAATTTCATGAATTTAGGTACTTAGTTATAGATTAATGCATAAATATGTAAGCTGTTACGCCCTTCCCTTGAGGGTTTTTTTAGCTAATAAGTTTTTTCTTACGTTTTTTATTTCAATGATTTTATTATTTTATTTTAGCCTTTCTGCACTTATTCATTACAATTATTTATCATAATTATGTCAGCTAGCCACAAAAATATATCAAATATTGGCGTGTTTAGCTGACATAATTATGATAAATCATTTAATTTAATGTTTTGTTTCGTCATGTTAGTTAGTAGGTAGGTACTTTATATGCATAGTATTGTATACTTCTTCTTCCCATCGAAAGCACTGACATGTTGACGTTCAGAAAGTGCTCATTCGCAGCCTAATTTGAATAAATGAATTTTGATTTTGTATTGTTATCAGTAAATAAACAAGCTATAACAGATACTATTTCTTTTAATTGACTCCAAATAACCAACTGAAGTCTATTATTTGTTTTTCTAATTTCCGTTTCGTTATTGCTAATTAAATAAATATCAACTTTATTATACTGAGTAAGTTACAGAACTTTAACTTTACTGTGTACAAATTAAAGTTACATTTTCGGTAACTTAATCACAAACACAGATAACCTAATATGCGTAAAACCCGTAGCTGTAAAAGTCTAGATTTGGCCATGTTAGTTATGTCAGTCCGTTATTTCATCGTAGCCGCAGAGCAAACGTCCATATTTTAGGTACGAAGCTACAAGTACGTGTAGAGTTTGACCGTTGAATGCTACCTTACGTAGTGAAGGCTGGCTATATGATAGTTCGGGTCCTATTCTCATCATACATTTCATAATAACTCTATGCCCCTGTACTGAATCATCCCGTCCTATCAAGATATGAGATCCAGACAAACTAAATACCTCAACATAGATACACGTGCTTTTTGCAAAGAGGACATAAAAACGGTCCGTATGAGCCTGCGCAAAAATTAAATACTACTGTCATTCCTAAGCTGTGTTACTGGTATATCCGTAAAACCAGCTAGCATCAGAAACAGATTCATGTGCATTATGAACAATATTTGAAGAACAAGGCACAAAAAATAAATTTACAACCATCCGCCTCAGCAAGGTTGTAACATTTAAATATAATGATATAACAATTGAATGACGGGTTATTTTTGTCATTTAATATAATATTATTTAATTAATTGGCTAATACTATTACCCGGTAAACAATATCAATTACATATTGTTGCGCACACCGATTTAATATTTTCACAAAACTTTGATCAAATTTATTAGAAAATACAGGTGGCACCAATCAAATTATTTATATTATTTATGTCATAATTAAGACAGTTACCTACTGGCTGAGCCGTTAAAGATGTAGGTGCAATAATTTGAGGCTGTGCTGGCTGGGAGCAGGTACAGCTATAGGAGAGGCTAATTGTCAGAGACTCGTACCTTTCTGCATTGTAGGTCTGCCTCCTGCATGCGGCTATTCAGATTTTAAGTAGCCTCATAATTACTAAAGTAATATATTAGAGCATATGCCCTAACAAACAATTTACCCTGAAGCTGTCGGGTGTATCTGTTAAACATAGGACCTACATATTACACAATTCTAATTCCTTATGGCATGGTATAGGTATGGAGTACACCAGATTTTGTCGTCTCATTGCGGTATTCTTATTACTTCATGATACTTGTGTGTCATGAAGTTTTTTTTTGTTCTAAGAAATGTGTTGGAAAACTTGTTCAGCTTTTAGTATTAGGTAATACGAAACATTAACGAGAACGAAATAATAAATCTCTTACTTTGCCGGTTAGTACCTATAATCTTATTAGAATATTATTCAATGGTCTTTAGAACAATGGATGTTATCGGAATATTTTGCTTGAGCTCTTTATTTTCAGGTTTTGGTTGTAAAAATACATGCTCGGATTTGAGCTACGTATGACGTCATCAGGAAGTACACACGTTAACATAATCTTATTACTGATTTACATACATAACTCGATGCTTATTTATACTGCAAATACGGAACTACACCCGCTGTACGACGAAATATTGCATAAACAATGTAACTAGATGGAAGTTACGTAAAATATATTATACTAGCGGCCGCCAGCGACTTCGTTTGCGTGGTTTAGTTATGCTGCGCTCCTATTGGTCGCAGCGTGATGTTATATAGCCTAAAGCCTTCCTGGATTAATGGGCTATTTAACGCAAAAATATTTTTTTAAATCGGGCCAGTAGTTCCTGAGATGCGCACAAACAAACAAACAAACAAACTCTTCAGCTTTATATATTAGTATAGATTTGTTTATTTTTAAAATCGAGTTAAATATATGTCTCTAATCTTAGAAAGTATTGTTGCACAGCTAGAGAAATTGTTTATCGAGTTGACGGACTTCATCAAATTAACGTGTTTATAGCCAATTTCATACAACTATCAAATAATGAAAGTTTTAAAGTGCAAACTTTATACATATAGCATGCCTCATTATAACGACTTCCTCAATTTAACAAATCCTTACTAATATTATAAATCGGAAAGTGAGTCTGTTTGTTTGTTCCGCTTTCACGTCGTAACTAAGGAACCGATTGCTTTGAAATTTTGCAGACGTAAAGTAAGAAATCCGAATTAAATAATAGGGTACTTTTTATCCCTGAAAAATTTGATATTCCCGAGGGAAAACAAAAATACCGAATTCCACGCGGGCGAAGCCGCGGGTGGAAAGCTAGTTCTTCATAATACTCAACATAACGAATTTAACCTAACAAGAAAAGAATAATAACCTACCTGTATTAACCAATTTTGTCAACCCAAAACTTTTATATGTATAAAGTTCCTACCAATGTATAAGTCAATCTCAAAGTATGTGACTTCTGTGGCGATGTTTCAATACGCTTTTGTTCGTAAAACAGTTAGATGGAAAGTAATAACAACTATAACATTTACATATGTAGAGCGGCTGGTTATCTGACGTTATCGAAAGGGGTACCTGGGAAATATTATTTGTTAGACTGTTTGGACTTCTAACCACCGCGAGGATCGTAAAAGATCTTCTAATTACAGCCGGCTGCCGGAATCAACGGCTTAACGTGGTAGGTCTCGACAGGAGGTCCCATCTACGACCCGATGGCGACGTGTAATTTCTTAAATTTTACCCACCACCTAACATTTTCAACACAGCACAATCTATTGTGCTGTGTTGAAAATGTTAGGTGGTCTGTTTCCCTTCCGCCTTACGATTTTCAATCAGGATCACGTGTCCAGATTTCCACTAGTCTGGTCGTACCTCGGAAAGCACGTTAAGCCGTTGGTCCCGGTTACCATTCGAACATCTAGTGACAATCGTTACGCGTTGTTAGAGCCCTCAAAAGTCGCAACAATTGGTCTACCTACAATGCTACGATATCACCTTCGGGTTGTAGAGGTCTAACGGCAGTCGCTTCACGGAAAATATCGAAGTTTAGCCAAAATCAGCAAATAGACTGGTAAAGCGGACCCCAGACTCCAAAGCTGAAAAACCGATTTTTTTACCGAATTTACATATTTTACACTTTGTAGTGTTTTGTTGGAAGTCGGTTGTTTTTGTCTTTTTTTTTTATAATTATAAACTAGCGCTTGACTGCAATCCCGCCTGATGGTAAGCTGTGATGCAATCGTTGATGGTAAAGCGCGCTAGTTTATTAAGCCCATTCACTTAAAAAATCTTAGTGAATAGGAAGGAAGACGGCAGTTGAGCGAGGTGGTGCAATGTTAAACCCAACAACACGACCAACGATGCTGCGCCAGAGGGAGATTGATGTGGAGACCCTCCACGACCAAACTCCCGACACAACAACATTTGACGCATCGTACTCGGCACAAATCGCAACACAACTGCTCAGACCCGTCCTCCGTACGGCTTCACCAGACATCATGCAGGAACACGACGAATAGCTTGGCGGCAAGACTTTGTCTGGTGGGTGGTAACTTCTGCCGGCAGCGGTACTACTGGCGGTTTTGTAAAAAAAGTTGTTATTTTACACTTTTTAGTTGTAAAAAGTATTGTTCAGCTGCATCCGGTCAGACTGGACACTGACGCTGATATAGTTGGCAAAAGGCCTGTAACCAAATGAAGTACTTTGGTTTACTTTAATTTCTATCCGTAATTTTGGTTTTATAATCAAACTACTGAACCGGTTCCTTCTTTTAAAAATCCAATGGGATCAAAATGAAAGTATGAGCAATGCTCGAAATGATACGAATGATTTTAATTGATTATTTCATAAGCATGGCGAGTAGGTAGTGGTTGTCCATGCTAAACTTCAATGCTGTAAAAATCTGAGGAATTCTCTAGACTGCCTATGGTCTTCAGCATCCGATTTAGGGCTGACCTTCATTTTAACTCATATACGTATTTTAACAAAATGCTCATCAATAAAAGTAACTACCGCAAACCGTTGAGGAGTTCCTTTAATTGTCCTTCGTCTTCATCATAACACCCCTAATGAAAAGCACAATACATCTAGGTGTAAAATTCTTATCAATACAAATTAATCAATCACAATCACAAGGTGGTGTGAATCTTTGAGGAGTTCTCTCGACTGTCTCTCGGTTCTATCATCAAATCTACTGCAGACCTTCATTATAACCAATATGGGTGCAAAGTTTTCATTAATATAAATGAACGAAGTCAAACCACAAAGTAGTTACTGTAAACCGTTAAGGAGTTCCCGGAACTGACCTTTGCCTTCATCATCAGAGCCCTTATGACAGTCACAACCCATTAAGGTGTAAAGTTCTTATCAATAGAAATTAATCAAGCATAAACACAAGGTAGCTGCTGTGTATCGTTGAGGAGTTCCCTCGACTGTCTCCCGGCTCCATCATCAGAGCATTATTTAAATATTACTGCTTTAAAATACTTCATGAAAATACTTAGATAACAACTAGTCGCATCTACAACTTTTGATAAAATAAAAAAAGAATTTTGCAAACCGGTCCAGGTGTCTTAGAGTAATCGGTGAACATACCATCTATATAAAAAAAGATCCCGACGAATTGAGAACCTTCTCCTTTTTTGAAGTCGGTTAAAAATCCTGCCTAATGACCTATAAACGATGTTTTCTACCTGTTTAGTATAATGCCATCATAAGCCGCAAATGTTCAAAGATAAACAATGCTTTATTGTCTTTGGAATAATGGTACTAATGGGAATGTTACTAACTCCTTTTTCTTTAGAATCATTAAATAGGGTTGTTACTACACCCTATCATAAAACCAATTTTTAACTACTTAAACAGGTAAAAGAATTAAGAAGCATTTGCACACCCAAATATTCTTTCACTTCTAAGGATTGCAATTTTAAAACAATAAATGGTTAGGTATTGTCCTTTTGTTACTTGTGATCCCCTTAAGTTTTGTTTATCTGTACAAGCGAACAGTCACACAATAACAATTCAAATCGTTCATTATCCATAAAGGTCCAATACAGAGTTCGCACAGAGCATTTTTTGAAATCATAATGTTAAATGTTTCACCAGAATTTGCCAATATGGTTTAAAAACTTTAATGATTTTGTGACGGCTACAACCCTTCTGGAAAGCCGAAGTTTTACAATAAAAAAAAATCGCAAACATTACAGAAACAATATAAACAGTACTAGAAGTAGGTGAATACTGTTTTATAGTTTTTTATATAGTTATATTATTTAATTGACGTCCTCCGTGGCGCAGCGGTCAATACACCTGCCTGCGATGTGGAGGCCCCGGGTTCGATCCCCGGCCAGGTCATGATGGAAAACGACCTTTTCCTGATTGGCCTGGGTCTTGGATGTTTATCTATATATGTATTTATTATTATTATTTGAATGAGTATCCCATAACACAAGTCTCGAACTTACTTTGGGGCTAGCTCAACCTGTGTGATTTGTCCGGATATATATATAATATCATTTGGTTTTGCGTTTTATGATAATATTTGAATTTACCTTAAACGTTATTATTTATTTATCTATTTACTATTTTCTAAAGTAGCATCTTGGAGCCACATGTACTTAAAGAGTTGTAGCGCAATTGTCATTTGCCGGCGTCACGAATCATGACATGGTATCAATGAAATTAAAAAGAATAATGTAAATAGAGTAGATGACTTGACGGACAGGGTCCTATGTCGGCGAGCGATACAGGCTTGATTTCAAATTTCGAATTATTTTAAGTTGTTACAGTTTTTATGATGACTGGCCACTAGCCCGTGTCATTGTAGAAGCATGTTGTATATCTTCATGAACTTTCTTTGAAGATAAGGGAATAATGTTGTAATGATGTAATGTGCGTTCTGTTTGTGCGGAATAAATAATTTTTCTTTGTTTCTTTCTTATAATAAATGATTTATTTTCTGTAGGTAGGTTTGTACACATTCACAAGTCAATATCATCATCATCTCAGCGTTAATCCCAGTAGCATCCGAAGCTTTTTCAGCTTTGGAGTCTGGGGTCCGCTTTACCAGTCTAACTGCTGACTAAATTACGGTATTTTCCTTAAACCGACTGCCGTCTGAACTCCACAACCCGAAGGCGATATCGAAGCATTGCAATTAGAGTAATTGTTGGACTTTTGAGGACAACCGGGACCAACGACTAAAGGTGCTCCGAGGCACGACCAGACCAGTGCAAATATTCATTTTCATGCATACAAATATTTGCACTGCGCCGGGATCGAACCTGCGCCTCATTGCGCAGGGGCTGCGTTCGCTACCGCTACGCTATGGAGGCTGTCGACTTTCACCAGTCAATATGTTTTATTAAACTAGATAAATTCGGCGTTTTCTATCGGCTACTCTGAGAAATAAGGCAGCGTAACCATGGTCTAATCATACAAAGACTGTCTAGAATTGGTGTCTGAGATGGACTTTAAGGAATTAACCACAGATTGAGAGACCCGTCCAGTCAGTTCACGCGTTTGTCAGAAATTGTGTAGCTCAACTCGAAACTTAAGGAGCCCAACGATTCGAAAATGTTATCTACTAATCGTTGTTGTATATTTATAGCAAGATTATGTAAATGTCCAATGTTTACAAACATGTATACGTACATAGACTCACACCTCATTTACAAAGACAATCATGGGAAAACAGGGTGCATGAATTTATAAGAGACCTCGTAATTTCCTTTATAGCATGAAGCAATAAGGTTGCATGTCACTTATTAGGCATAAAATTACAAGGTCCATTTTTTCATGTGAAAGATAGTTTTTTTAATTTCAAGCTTTCTGCTGTTGCAAAAATTCGAAACATTAAATCCATATTAATATTATAAATGCGAAAGTAACTCTGTCTGTCTGTTACTCTTTCCCGCTTAAACCTCTTAACCGATTTTGATGAAATTTGGCACAGGCAATCTTTAGACTCTGAGAAAGAACACCTTTAGGGCTTTAGGGCCTGAGGGGTTACCTTTTACTGAAAAATTTGATATTCCCGAGGGAAATCTAAAAAGCGCGATATAACCGAAATCCACGCGGGCGGAAAGCTAGTACAAAATACATACAATAATGCCATAAAATTGTTTTATCATTTAGCGAACAACTTCTACTAAAGGGAGTTATTCGCTTAAACAAGATATGTACGTAATGTTGAGGTAAATAAAACCATTTTTTTGCCTCTTTAAACATAACAAACCAATTATTTTCTTGTTCAACAAGAAAATATTCGTGACCTCAATAGGTTGCACTGTACTTTATTATACAACATAATAGGAGTATGTGAACAATTTCTTCAGTTATTTGTCAGATTGACTCCAGAAATCTTCCTAGTGATACAGCTAAATGGGAACTAGCATTACATTACATGTGTAAAGTACACATTACAGTATTACATTTACATATGTACAGCGACTGGTTATCTGAATCAACATCTTAACGTGGTAGGTCTCGATAGGTGGTCCCATCTACAACCCGATGGCGACAAGCGTAGCGTTACCTTTAATCTACCGGTGCCGCTGTTGTCGAATAGCCACGAGGCCCTTAGACTGATTAAATCACGGAATAGGTAAATAAAACTGGAAAGGCCGAGTGGGCGTGGCAGCCATGCCACACATGTGAGACGCAAATCTTATGTCGACCGAACGTCCGAAACATTCATTTGGTATTCTTAAAAGTACTTCACGAGTCGGAGCTCCGCTTTAAAATGCCGTATTGTGCAATTATAACATGCAGGGCAAAAAGCCAGACCTCAACTATACAACGAGGTGGTATATCTTTCCACCGGTAAGTCGAAAATAATATTATGTTGTAGTAAAATTTGTAAAAAACACAAAAACATACTGAAAACAATGATATTCCAAACTTTCATGATATTATTGCATCAAGGAAGAAAAAAATTACATTGCTCGGTTCGTCTTCGCTTTGGAAAAACAATCAGAAAGTCCGCGTACGATGTAGTGAATCCAATGCGTCCTCTACACTTTACTCATTGTCATTTTGGCCTTTGCACTGATTGACCGAAATGCAGGGCGCCATGTTTATTTATAGTGAGGTGACCATGTGGTTAATTAAAATTATCGATAGAATTCAGAAATATACGAATATGATAAATATATTGTTTGATTATTTTATATTTACTTAATAATATTTTATTTTTAGTTAGACATATTTAAATAATATATTACTAATTGTTTAAGAAAAGCCTTCGTAATTTTTATGTGGTCAAGGCTTATTATTATAATTTTGCAGACTTTTTGTTTTAGAAACATCTTGGTTGACTATTTTATATAATTTAATTATTAGAAACTGATATTAATTATATTATTGACTGATGAATTTGAAATAGAATTATTGTATTAATTGATGGAATTATATTATTAAGCAAACAATGAACTAGAACAACTTATATTATTTAATTTATGTATTTTTAAATTGTGAACATTTTAATTGTGCACGCCTCTTTTTTTTTATTTAAGTTATAAACTAGCGCTTGACCGCAATCCCGCCTGATGGTAAGCAGTGATGCGATCATTGATGGTAATGCGCGCTAGTTTATTAAGAGCCTATTCACGCTAGCCTTGAAGACACTCAAATTGTAATGTGACGGAAACACCGAAATATGGCTGTTCGTATTAATATTATGTACCGCCATGTTTGCACCCTTATGTGCAAAATAAAATATCTTATCTTATCGAATAAATGTAATGGAATGATATAAAGAGCCATGTCAGCTGTTAATATTTATTTTAATAAATTGCAAATAAAAATAAATAAATTATAAATTTTAGGTTTCCTAAACAACCTAGCGTTATAAGAGAGCGATGGATTGACGTGACTGGTAGAGTAAACTGGATTCCGACAAAGACTAGTACTATTTGCTCTAAACATTTTATCGAAAATGAAATCATCAAAAAATCAATCAATCATTAAAAAATCGGGTAAAAGGTACCTAAAACCGGTATGGTCCCAAGAGAGCAAATAGTTCGGATTTGTTCTTTGGTAAGTTTTGTCATAACCGTTGTGCTTATATTTGTTGGACTTAAGTTCCGTATTTTATTCCTATTTTCTACTATCGTTAATTATGAACAAATTTGATCCTTAAGGTTAAACAGACACAACACAACTTTTAATAAATTATTTTTTATAGGAAATATATATATTATAGGAAATATTTATAGGATATATACTTGTTTATAGGAAAAAATATTTAAAATAAGTAAAGTTAGGTAGGTACGACATTTTATTTCACATTTTTGCTAAAATCTCGAAAACTAAAAGTACTATCACCTCAAAACTTCTTGTAAAACTGTTTTACGCCTAAACCTTTCATTCAACTCAAAACTGTTTTACACCTAAACCTTTCATTCAACTCAAAACTGTTTTACACCTAAACCTTTCATTCAACTCTATGTTGATAGCACCATAAACAAAAAATCACATTATAAAGTTACGTAAATTTATAAGTACATTTCTTTTTTTTAAACCCCCTACAAATTACTTAAAAATCATATAACTGGAATCTCATGTATACTTATATGTAAAGATCCTAATTCTTGCGAAACTACATAATGAGAACACAATTAATCATTTTCTGTCAATTTTATCGATATAAATATCGACATTTTGGTCGCCATAGCGTGTATGAGAAATTTGTGAATGTAGGAGTGTACGTCAAATGTACTGTTTACGTTAGTGTGATCACCAATTACAAATATAATCGAAGTGCGAGTATTCATTTGTGTGCGTAATGCGCTTCCGTATTGGTCTCTTGCTTACAGGCGAGTTATAGAGGGGAATCAAGTGGCGACACGCGTTCTAATACTAATTCCGAACTATTTCCATTCTAATAACTTTATCTGTTCTGTGGATTAAATGAACAATTAATTTCTCAGGCTTTACCTCATCATCATGATTTCAGCAGAAAGACGTCCACTACAGGCCGTATGCCTCCCCCAAGCACCCACACTTCGTCCGGTTTCACAAAATCGTCGGTCCATCTTTGTGATGACTTTATCTACCGTGTCCATAATTGAAACTCATACCTAATGATATAACTCCGCTATTGTTTTTCCGGACAATACTTCTTCTTTCATACATATTCGTTGAAATGAAACAAGGTTTTGAGGACTTTGTCCGTCTTAATTAGGGTCTTCCGGCCGTGAGACAAAATTAGGAATCTATTATAAAAAAATAATGATTATCGAAAAAAAATAGGAAACCTTTAACCACAAATTTTTAATTATTTTTAGAGTTATAAGTTCAGACGGAAATGGCACCTGCTAGGGCCGCGGGTTATTAGCTTGAGATGCCATATAGGCAAATGAAGGAATACAGGTAGGATTTAGTCCGTAAAATTCTGACATGCCCTTCCGCTCCGTCCAGAGCGGGAAAAGTCATGTGATGATTTACCAACCGGAAAAAAAAGAAACGAGGGAAAGGCAGAAAATATAATAATACACTACCACTTTTCATCGTGTAAATTACCAAAGAATACAGAAGCGCCTCGAATGATGTGAATTGAATGAATAATAATTATAGTGCGTAATCAGCTGTAAATGTGCACAAATTCAAAAAATTGTTCGCCTTGTCTATTTTCAAAGGGGTAAATTTTAGAAAAAGGCGTAAGTAAAGTACGCTTTACCGTCAACGATAGCATCAATGCGTACCATCAGACGAGTTCGCGGTCAAGCACGAGTTTATTAAATGAGCATTTGGAAACATTGTTCGAGCTGCTGACCATAGGAAAAACTACGTACGTCTGGCATAGATTTGATTGTGCTCTGGTGCTTGTGAGTACGTCACGCTCACTCTAATGTCTCCCTGATGGTGGCGTGCCATCTATGGCGTCATGTTCGTGAACGGGCGCCGTCAGTGGGGACTGATCATCACTTAGCAGCCATGGCTTAATTTATGAATTGCTATTGTTTTTTCTCTAATAGATGTATTTAACGTACACGAATCTCACTAACACGAGTTTTTTAATCAAATAACTTGTAACAATTTTATAATTTTATAGGAGTGTCCATGGAGTTGCTTGCCCGCTCTTCTTCAGAGAGAGCTACGATTTGGATGGGTCTGACCAACCCTTCGACAACTTAAAAGTGCCTGTAATTGATTTATCTGAAATAAATACTTTGATATTGATTTTGAATTAATATCCTTAGCGGTGCCTAATTAATAATTATTTAATTAGTTAATAAGTTAGACAGTCATTAATTAACTAGATAGTTATGAAGTATTTAGTACTTTTCAATTATTTATGAAGTAATTAGTTAGCTATTAAAATAATTAGTAAAGAAGTTGTTGATTCATTAGTTAAATATTTATGAAGTAATTAGTTAATTTAGAGTATATGATATACAAAATAAATCCGCGGTTATGATCCAAGTTTTACAAATGATTTTCGGTGAATAATTTTAGTCACTCTGCTGGGCAACATTGGAAATGATGGCCATCTTGTTTTGTCAATATACATAACTAGCTGCCGCCAGCGACTTTGTTCGCGTGGAGTTAGTTAACTGGAGTTGCATTTCCTCATGAGCTAAGTTCAATGGTAGCTGAGTGCGCTGTTCGTCCCGTTCTGAAAAAAAATAAAAAGGGCTGAGTTCAGTTTGAGTCATAGCGGGATGTTAAAGCCAAAAGCCTAAAGCCTTCCTGGATTAATAGGCTATCCAAAGCAAAAAGAATTTTTCAAATCGGACCAGTAGTTCCTGAGATTAGCGCGCACAAACAAACAAACAAACTCTTCAGCTTTATATATTAAGTATAGATTTATTTCGACGTCATGCAAACCAAAATAAGTCACATTGTGGCAATTCAGTATGCAGTTTTTTTGGGTTTTATAATTTATAGATTTAGTGTTTACGCAGCAACTAATTTCAATAATTATTAAATTGTCAAAATTACTTACTTCGCAAACTAAAGAGGTTATTTAATACTAGCTTTCCGCCCGCGGCTTCGCTCGCCTTGGATTCGGCTATATCGCGGTTTTTAGATTTCCCAGAGAGAGAATATTTTATTTTTTTCAATAAAAGGTAGCCTATGTCCTTACTCAGGGTTAAAGATTGTCTGTGCCAAATTTCATCAAAGTCGGTTGAGAGGTATAAGCGGGAAAGCGTAACAGACAGACAGACTTTTTTTTTTTTTTTTTGATATGGCATCTTATAGTTGACCTAGAGAGGTCGTCACTATTTAACCGGGCTATCCTGTGGCTGCCTTAAATGAATTTAAAGCCTCCAGCCAGGGCTATTAAAAGCTAAGCGACTACGCTAAGGGCACCCCATAGTGGGGTACGAACCTCGGCTTAGGGTGTCACTAGAAAAACAGCAAGGGACGGCTGGATCGATTTCTTATATTTGATTCGGTTTGATGACCGCGGCGTTTCCTAGTACTAGCTCTGAGAAGAAACGTCCGAAACAAACTCAGAGGTCATAGTTGGGAGTTTATATTTACTGGCTCAGCTGCGGCGCGGGCTGGCCGTCATCGGACAAGGGACGGGGGAGGGGGCTACTACGTTGAACGCGTCGCGATGGACCTCGGCGGCGAGGTCGGTAGGTCGGTCTTTTCTTGTGTATTGTGCTGGTGGCCCTATTGGCCTCTTGGAGGAGGGTTATGGGGTCATCGGGGTCTGTGAGGGCATGCCGTGGACGGCGAAGGCGGGAGATGGTGGAGGGAGTGTAGTTAGCAGCCGCTGCTATAAGAGGATTGCGGTGCTTGGCAGCAGTGTCAAAGAAACGCTTGGAGAGGCGTTTCATGAACTGCTGGATGGTGGGGATTTTGAGATCAAGATGGAGGATCTCATTACGGACGAACCAAGGGGCGTTTGTGGCTTTACGGAGGAATCGGTTTTGGACTACTTGCATCCTATGGATATGACGCGGCTTGGCATGTGCGAAGACTGGACAAGCGTATGTCATAATCGGGCGTATGCATGCTGTGTACAAGCGCATTTTGCACCTGAGCGACAGTTTGCTACGCGGGTTGAGGAGGGGGTGGAGTCGACCCAGAGCGAAGGCGGCGCGTGAGCGGACCGCCTTAATGTGCTCTGAGAAGTTGAGGTGTTGGTCGAGAATCACACCTAGGTATTTGGCTTGCTTCTCCCAAGGGATCGGCTTGCCGTCCATGGTGATGGGCCGTGGAAGGGTGACTTTGCGTCGCGGTTTCATGTAGAGTACCGCTTGGCTTTTTGGGGGGTTGACTTCGATCCTCCACTTCTTAAACCAGTCAGCAAGGTAGTTGACCGCTCTTTGAAGATGGAGGCGAATCCGGTCTGGATTGAGTCCAGAGCAGTAGATGGCTGTGTCGTCTGCGAACAGAGCGAGTTGTGCCTTACTGCTTTTCGGGATATCGCTGGTGAAAAGCGTGAAAATGAGGGGGGCTAGTACAGAGCCCTGGGGGACACCTGCATGGATGGGGCGGGGGGAGGAGAGTGCTCCCTCGATTTTATAACGAAAGGTGCGGTTTGACAGGAAGTCCCGTAAGATGAGGACGAGACGATCAGGCACACCGAGTTGGTACAGCTTATAGATTAAGCCGTTGTGCCAGACTTTATCAAACGCCTTCGCTACGTCAAAGTAAACTACGCCTGTATACATACCACGCAGGAATCCTGCGTGTATATGTTCAGTGATACGTAGGATCTGTTGGGGACAGGAGTGTTGGGTACGGAACCCGAATTGCTCATTTGGAATGAGGCCCTTGTTCTTTGCGTAGGCTCTGAGTCGCTTGTATATAAGCCTCTCATAGATCTTACCGAGAACTTTAAGTAAGCTGATGGGACGGTAACTAGTGGGGTCGGCTTTAGGCTTACCGGGCTTGGGAATGCCTATGACAGTGGCTTCTTTCCACGTTTGTGGGAAAATGTTATTCCCCAATGCACCATTGAAGATGGTGGTCAAGAGGATGATGAGGTGGGCTGGGAAAAGGCGGACCACTCGGTTGGTGATGCCGTCAGACCCTGGCGCTTTCTTGGGTTTAAGCCCTTTGACAATGTCCTGCACTTCCTCTGGAGTGATGGGAGGCAGGGGGTCCTCAGGGTTGTCAACGGGCGGGAGGGAGGTTCTACGTTCGACTTCAGCGTCAACCTCTAGGAGATGAGCTTGGTCTACTGATAGGAGGCTGGGGGAGCACTGGGCTTCTAGACAGGAGGCAAGGCATTCCGCCTTGTCATCGTCGTCGAAGACGATGGTATTGTCAGGGCGAACCAGGGGAGGCATGGTGACGACTTCTTTGGATTTTAATTTCCTCTGAAGTTCCCAGAAGGCTAAGTGAGTCGGCTCTAACTCATCCAGCATGCTATCCCAGGCAGCTTCACGCCACTCCGATACGCGTCTTTTTACAGTTCTCTGTAAATGGCGCATATGGGCTTTGTTAGCCACACAGGGGAAGCTGCTGTAGGCACGGACTGCCGCGTTCTTCTCGGTCAGCAGCTCACGCAAGTCAGGGGGGAGTTTCCAGCGACGATCTTCTGTCACTGTGACCTCCCTTGAACATTCGTTCAGGACTGACTGTACGTGATCCGTGAACGAGTCGATCGCGGCTGTCGTGTCAGTGATAGAGTCGAGGCGTGAAGGTATGGAGTCCAAGTGGGGGGATGTGGTGGATTTCAGCCGATCGCTTACTTTCCTCCAGTCCGTTACCACTTTTGTCAGGGGCGCTTGACCTGGGTCAGGAAGGCCAGAGCGGGGAGCCAGTCGAATGATGACTGGGCGATGGTCGGACGATAGCTCTGGTATCGCCTCTATAGAGTCCAACCGTAGGTTGACGTTCTTTAGAAGCGCTACGTCGAGGACGTCTGGGGTGTGGTCTGGATCATAGGGGAAGTGGGTGGGGGTCATGGGCCCCACGACATCGAAGTTTAATCGGGTGGAGAGGTCAAACAGGAGTCTGCCTCTGGTATTGATCCTGGTGCTGTTCCAGGCAGTGTGTTTGGCATTGAGGTCGCCCGCTATTATAACGGAGTCACTCAACCCAAGAAGTAGGGCAATGTCATCTGCTAGGAGTTGATGGTTCTCTGCAGAGGAACTGGGAGGGAGGTAGGCCGACACTATGGTAATAGGTTGGTGACCTGACATGCCGAGACGGCACATTGAAACTTCGAGTCGTGAAAGGGGTGGGGGGTCCAATGGTATGCAATATAGAGCCCTTTTGAAGTAAATAAGAGTACCGCCTTTGTGACACCGCAGCCTGTCGTTGCGAACTACGCGGTAGTTTGCGATCAGGGGTGTGCGGTTACAAGGCTTGAGGAAGGTCTCTTGAGCGAGGAAGATGTCGATCTGGTGCTCTCGGAGGAAGGTTGAGATCTCAATTTTCTGATCTCTAATGCCATCGGCATTGAAGTGAGCCAGCTTGAGGGTTCGGGGCTTGGTTCGTTGGGAGGGTCTATTATCCATTAGTGGTTCAAAGAGAGGGAGGAGAGGGCCTGCGTAATTTCAGGATACGCATTGTAGATGCTATATATAGCATGTAGGTTGCCGTCAGACCTGGCGGTTAGGAGCTCTTGCGCCATTTGTTTAGCGCGGGGAGACATGAAGATGAGGAAGGTCCCCGAGATGACATTGAAGGCATCCATGGGGCCGTTCCCTACCGTTGGGGTTGGGAGAAGGGGTGCGGGAGCCGCTGCCGCAGCTTTGGAGGCGGGGGCAGGAGCGGGGGGTGATTGTGCGGGGGTGGGGGCGGAGGGCGATGGGGCCTCCTTTTGAGCCGTGGTCGGACGGATGCGAGGATCCTTGGCCTTCCAGGCTGGGTTGGTTGGGGGAATCTGCGGGGCAGTCGCCACTAAGGCTGGGAAGGCCTGTTGGTGGTTGAGGCGGTTCCAGGGACTAGGTCTCTGGGGGCTCAAGCTCGCCGGGGGCTGGGTCGGGGGTTCAGGGGCTTCCCTTTATTGACGAGTGCTTGCGCGCTTTGTCAGCTTAGGAGAGGTGGTTTTGGGTGCTTTGGGGCACCCACGGTAATTTGCCGGATGACCGGTCGCGCCACAGAGGACGCAACTCGGTGGCTCGGTACAGAGCGACCGGTCTTTGGGGCGGAGACACTCTGCCGTGCCATGATCGCCCAGGCACTTAACGCACCTGGGTTTTGCGTGGCAGTGTGCCTGGGAGTGCCCGTATAGTTGGCACCTGTGGCATTGGCCAACAGTGCTGCTCTTGTGGGGCTTTTCAATTGTAATTCCTGTCAGTGAGCAGATGCTACTCACCAGGAAGATGGGGTGGTGGGTGGAACGTTCGACCGGGTGACAGATCACCATTATCATGTCATAGGGCACTTTACCACGCGCCCTATGCATGCGGTGGACTTCCTTTACCGGGATGTCCTGAGAGATCAGGTCTGCCTTAATGTCCTCGGAGGATAGCTCCTTGGGCACGCGGCGAATGACCACACGGGTAAGTCGTTCCTCAGGGAGGGTGTATGTGTGGAAGGCCACACCTCTGAGTTTGAGGAGCTTGGTCAGCTCCCGGTAGTCCTTTGAGGACGGGACTGTGACCTTAATTCCAGTCTGTGTAGACTGGGCCTTGGTGAAGCTGATCTTCTGATCAGCACACCATCCAGACAGGTTGGTCCATTTTCCCTTGTCCTGTATGAAGACAGGCGGGGGAGGGGGGATCTTGGCGGCAGCTCGGGGGGCTGAGTGGGGGGGGTTTGGTGTCGCGGCGCGCGAGGTGGCGGCAACGTTAGAGGGGGCAGGGGCGGGGGTGGGGGAGCCGCTGGCGGAGGCAGCGGCCGCCAGTTTGGGGGCCGGGTTTGAGGAGGAGATCCTCCTCCTCCTCTTCCCCGAGGCGGCGATGAAGCCGTCAGCTTCATCGTCCTGGGATGAGGGTGAGGACTCCTCGGAGGAATCCGAGGAGTCGAGGACGGACCGCTTTGCGGAGGGCACCTCGGTGTCCATGGACACCTCGGTTTCAACGGGGGCGGGCTGGAGAGCGGGGGCTATCTGCTGTAGGGCAGACAGTTTGTCGCCGTACTTGGCGCAGACGTCGGGGTCTTTAATAAGGACGTCTACCAGGGCAAGAAGCGCCTGGTAGAAGACGTGGGGACCTGGACTTGCGTCCATGGTTCCTATCCCCCCGGGTGGATAGGCCCGGGGGTGTGTACCCTCCCTGTCGGGTTTAGACAGGGGGGTGTGTACCTATGGTGAGCCCTAAGCTAGTAACCCGTTGCCAATCTCAATGTGCAACGGGGCCCTGACTGGTCTAGTGCGAAGGGTGTAGACACACCCTAAAGACACTAGGTGAGTTGCTGAAAAGCAAAACTGTCACCAGGTCCGACTAGGGGACCCCCCAAGGCCGGAGTACTGGGACCCGTCCGATTTGCTGCCTAGCCCTGAAGGGGTTCGGCGGGTGAGTCGGGTCAACACCCCTCTCGGCTTGTTGACACCAGTTTGGTAGCCACCGAGGACCACGAAACTGTGGTTTTTTTTCCAGAAGGGAACTAGTGACTCTAAAGTGAAATCGCGGCTGTTAAAGAAATAGGTAGTCTTGAAAAAGACTTTTTAAATCAATCAACCAGCGGTCGAGAAAACAATATGTTAAACTCGACCACTAGCTGACTAATAATATTATTTTATCTATTCGCGGAACGCCGGCCGGCCGGGCGAGCACGGGGCTACGGGCGCGCGGGGCGCTCGAGGCTACGTGCCGAGCGGCTACGCGCGGGCGAGTGCGGGGCGCGGGGCGCTCGAGGCTACGAGCCGTGCTACGACGCGCGGCTACGTGCCGAGCGGCTACGCGCGGGCGAGTGCGGGGCGCGGGGCGCGGGGCGCTCGAGGCTACGAGCCGAGCTACGAGTGCTACGACGCGCGGGCGAGTGCGGGGCGCGGGGCGCGGGGCGCGAACGCGGCGATGTAGGGCTCTGCTGGCGGCACCGTGCGACACCTCTACACAGGTAGAGAGGGGAGCGGGGCGCGGGGAGCGAGCGGAGAGCGATAGCGTAGCGTGTGGTCGTAGCGGGGTCTCGTGGACGAGTCCCAGACAGACAGACAGAGATACCTTCGCATTTATAGTATTAGTATGGATATTTGCCCGGGATAACGTAATAGTAAAACCCCTAAAGTTAAAGTTTTTGATATGCCATCAGCAATTTCAAACAATTTTATACACATGGGAAACGTATCCTGACAAGTAAGGGCAACTGTTAGAAATTCAACTTTAGTAGTTACATTTATCGAGTAAAGAGCTTATGTATGTGTAGTTATTGATACTTTGAGGGTGCTTCTTGTGGTATTTTGATAATAATAAATTATGAAATTAAAGTTTAAAAGCTCATTTATTAACAAACGGAATCCTAGAACAATAGATAAATGCCAGGCGAACAACAGCAGAGCTTCTTCATCCCTCTCTTCATGGAAATCGCAACCCTCCCTTCCGGGGGGCGTGGCTAACGGTACCAGGGTTCATTTGTTTAACCACTGCGTACGCACAGGTACCTGTCTATATAAACCCAGGTTCAACATTTTTTCGGCTCATTACTTACTTCGTTACTGAAGACATAAGTTCCATAAGAAACTTCCATAAGGATCAGAGGATAATAAGGACCATAAGGATAATGAACAACCAAAACGTAATTATTGCAACTTTAATTTCTATACTGCAACTTTAAAATGTATGTTTTGTTTTTAAATATAAAATGTATTATTATTTCAGATAAGCACAGGGCAGGAGACTGCAAGGCGTCGCGGCAGACCGGCTGGAAGTAACCGGGACCCGCTATCACGGGTTCGTATTCATCAAACTCTAGAATACAATAATTAATGAATTAATATATTTAACAATTCCATATACGTGTTGTTTACAGGAAGAACGCCGTGCTCGCAACGCGCTCTACGAAAGGGAGCGTCGCGCCGAGACGGCAGACCAAATGCGGCATTTAAGAGAAGTCGCAAATTGTAACCCCAACGTAAGTAATTATCACTTTCCTAGACACTTTTATAATTACTTTACTAATAGTGAACATAACCATTGAAATGTGTATTTATTTACAGGTCCCAGTGGCCGAAGTCCTGGCTACGGTCATTAACCGTATCCAGAGAGCACAGAGCCAGCAGGCCAATTCGATTGCGGAGTTGGAGCGCACTAATGCGCTGCTCGTCCAACAAAGTGTGTTTTTTATTAACTATACTGTTTATGTTTAGTTGTTTATTATTTGTTATAACTTTAACTTCGTTATTTTTAGTTTCAACACTCCAAGCTAGATTGGAGTCGGACGAGGCCGGCTCGGCTCAAAGCGCAGTAAGTTTCAATTTCTTTGCCCTTTTGTTGTTTATTTTCGGACTATACGTTTTATTAATGTGTTATTGGGAATTATTGCTTCAAAGTCAATACAAGAAAAGCTCAAAATGGTAAGAGGATATCACAGTCAAACTTGTCAGACAGAATTTTTTACAATGTTCTTTAACTTTCCTCTTTAACCTTTCAGTCTCAACAACAACAAGAGAAGCGCGGCCATAGCTTGGAGTCGAACGAGGCCGGCTCGGCTCAGAGCGCAGTAAGTTTCAATTTCTTTGTCCTTTTGTTGTTTATTTTCGGACTATACGTTTTATTAATGTGTTATTGGGTACTATTGCTTCAAAGTCAATACAAGAAAAGCTCAAAATGGTAAGAGGATATCACAGTCAAACTTGTCAGACAGAATTTTTTACAATGTTCTTTAACTTTCCTCTTTATCCTTTCAGTCTCAACAACAACAAGAGGAGCGCGGCCATAGCTTGGAGTCGAACGAGGCCGGCTCGGCTCAGAGCGCAGTAAGTTTCAATTTCTTTGCCCTTTTGTTGTTTATTTTCGGACTTAACGTTTTATTAATGTGTTATTGGGTACTATTGCTTCAAAGCCAATACAAGAAATGCTCAAAATGGTAAGAGGATATCACATTCAGACAGAATTTTTTACAATGTTCTTTAACTTTCCTTTTTATCCTTTCAGTCTCAACAACAACTAAAGATGCGCGGCCACGAGAGAAATGACCGAAACTAGTTACTTACAGGCATGTAAGTTTCAATTATTTATTTTACCTTTTCGTTGTTGATTTTCACACTTTATCATGAAGGTCACGAAAACATATGCGGCCATTGGAGATCTAGGTAAAAGTTTTAATAAATCCAAAACTTGTAACATGAGAAACCAGATGTGTTTTAGTTATTACCTACTTAAGACTTGAGCTACTTGTTTTATTTTTCTTTTTTATTTTCGTTTGTTCTCATATATAAACTTACATTTTCATTACTTGTTACAGGCAAAAACAAAGAAGAACTAGATCGGAAACATGCTAAGTGGACATAGGCTTCAAGATGAGAGCCGATGACCAAGTTCTTAGCCAGTTGGTCGGCACAGTCACAATCGATTCCTTCGATGGAAAGACTGCCTCGTTAGCTGATCGTGGTGCCATCCATAAACCGGACCTGGATTGTTTAAGTAAGCATGTTTTTTTTTTTTAATTCTACCTGTCATTTCCAATTACTTAATATAGGTTCCATGCTTCGTTTTTATTTGATGACTATAACCGTGTAGTACCTAATACTGTGTTTTTCATAAACTTTATTTTCTTTTCACTAGGCGCTGAGAAACGGTTGTTGTCGGATTGGATAAATGCAGACTGCGTAGAAACCAATAAATTCTATGAGTCTCCATCAATACCCACTGATGAGGACTTAAAGACGACTGACTATCTCGGAAAGCTAGTGTAATACTCAAATATGACTGTGTACATAAAAAACATATTGTATATTTTTGTTAATAATAGTAGAATATCTCTATTGATATGTCCCTAGAACTTCCTTGAATAATATTGATGTTATGTAACATTTCTACTAAAAACTTTACGTATTCACAAATAATTTGATTGGTTTTCATAACATGCACTAGTAAGTACTTGTATTATTTTTAAATTTCATGAATTTAGGTACTTAGATAGATTAATGCATAAATATGTAAGCTGTTACGCCCTTCCCTTGAGGGTTTTTTTTAGCTAATAAGTTTTTTCTTACGTTTTTTATTTCAATGATTTTATTATTTTATTTTAGCCTTTCTGCACTTATTCATCACAATTATTTATCATAATTATGTCAGCTAGCCACAAAAATATATCAAATATTGGCGTGTTTAGCTGACATAATTATGATAAATCATTTAATTTAATGTTTTGTTTCGTCATGTTAGTTAGTAGGTACTTTATATGCATAGTATTGTATACTTCTTCTTCCCATCGAAAGCACTGACATGTTGACGTTCAGAAAGTGCTCATTCGCAGCCTAATTTGAATAAATGAATTTTGATTTTGTATTGTTATCAGTAAATAAACAAGCTATAACAGATACTATTCCTTTTAATTGACTCCAAATAACCAACTGAAGTCTATTATTTGTTTTTCTAATTTCCGTTTCGTTATTGCTAATTAAATAAATATCAACTTTATTATACTGAGTAAGTTACAGAACTTTAACTTTACTGTGTACAAATTAAAGTTACATTTTCGGTAACTTAATCACAAACACAGATAACCTAATATGCGTAAAACCCGTAGCTGTAAAAGTCTAGATTTGGCCATGTTAGTTATGTCAGTCCGTTATTTCATCGTAGCCGCAGAGCAAACGTCCTTATTTTAGGTACGAAGCTACAAGTACGTGTAGAGTTTGACCGTTGAATGCTACCTTACGTAGTGAAGGCTGGCTATATGTTAGCTCGGGTCCTATTCTCATCATACATTTCATAATAACTCTATGCCCCTGTACTGAATCATCCCGTCCTATCAAGATATGAGATCCAGACAAACTAAATACCTCAACATAGATACACGTGCTTTTTGCGAAGAGGACATAAAAACGGTCCGTATGAGCCTGCGCAAAAATTAAATACTACTGTCGTTCCTAAGCTGTGTTACTGGTATATCCGTAAAACCAGCTAGCATCAGAAACAGATTCATGTGCATTATGAACAATATTTGAAGAACAAGGCACAAAAAATAAATTTACAACCATCCGCCTCAGCAAGGTTGTAACATCAAATGGGGTTATTCAATCAGGGCTTTGTTATATTTTACATTTAAATATAATGATGTAACAATTGAATGACGGGTTATTTTTGTCATTTAATATAATATTATTTAATTAATTGGCTAATACTATTACCCGGTAAACAATATCAATTAAATATTGTTGCGCACACCGATTTAATATTTTCACAAAACTTTGATCAAATTTATTAGAAAATACAGGTGGTACCAATCAAATTATTTATATTATTTATGTCATAATTAAGACAGTTACCTACTGGCTGAGCCGTTAAAGATGTAGGTGCAATAATTTGAGGCTGTGCTGGCTGGGAGCAGGTACAGCTATAGGAGAGGTTAATTGTCAGAGACTCGTACCTTTCTGCATTGTAGGTCTGCCTCCTGCATGCGGCTATTGAGATTTTAAGTAGCCTCATAATTACTAAAGTAATATATTAGAGCATATGCCCTAACAAACAATTTACCCTGAAGCTGCCGGGTGTATCTGTTAAACATAGGACCTACATATTACACAATTCTAATTCCTTATGGCATGGTATAGGTATGGAGTACACCAGATTTTTTCGTCTCATTGCGGTATTCTTATTACTTCATGATACTTGTGTGTCATGAAGTTTTTTTTTGTTCTAAGAAATGTGTTGGAAAACTTGTTCAGCTTTTAGTATTAGGTAATACGAAACATCAACGAGAACGAAATAATAAATCTCTTACTTTGCCGGTTAGTACCTATAATCTTATTAGAATATTCAATAGTCTTTAGAACAATGGATGTTATCGGAATATTTTGCTTGAGCTCTTTATTTTCAGGTTTTGGTTGTAAAAATATATGCTCGGATTTGAGCTACGTATGAAGTCATCAGGAAGTACACACGTTAACATAATTTTATTACTAATTTACATACATAACTCGATGCTTATTTATACTGCAAATACGGAACTACACCCGCTGTACGACGAAATATTACATAAAAAATGTAACTAGATGGAACTTACGTAAAATATATTATACTAGCAGCCGCCACCGACTCCGTTCGCGTGGTTTAGTTATGCTGCGCTCCTATTGGTCGCAGCGTGATGTTATATAGCTTAAAGCCTTCCTGGATTAATGGGCTATTTAAAGCAAAAATTTTTTTTTTAATCGGACCAGTAGTTCCTGAGATTAGCGCGCATAAACAAACTCTTCAGCTTTATATATTAGTATAGATTTGTTTATTTTTAAAATCGAGTTAAATATATGTCTTTAATCTTAGAAAGTATTGTTGCACAGCTAGAGAAATTGTTTATCGAGTTGACGGGCTTCATCAAATTAACGTGTTTATAGCCAATTTCATACAACTATCAAATAAGGTAAACGGCCCAGTAACCGTTAAGTTATGAACTTCGCCGAATTTGCATGAGCACTAGGCTAAAACTAGAAGACTTACAAAAATAATTTTTACTTTACTGTTTAGATAATTTAATATACTTATAGTATATTATGATTCTATTAAACTAGTGTAAAATTTAATTAACTATAAAACAATAACACTACAAAAAGGGCCAATTGTACCAGTACCCGGTAGAGTTGTACTAGTTAACGTTAAATTGTCCCGGTAACCGGTAAATTTTGCCGCGAAATTGTACTCTATTGCTTTACATTAAAGTTCATAGAAATACAATATATTCAAATAAAATATTACTGAAAAACATTAGGGTCCGTATTTAACCAACAAATAAACACGATTTGTTTTAACTTTTTATAATGTATGTTTTATAAATTACCTATAGGGGGAGACGGGGTACATTGATGCAAGGGGCACATAGATACAGTCAATATTCGTCGAAAACGAAACGCGCTAGAAGAGCCATCCGCCACCGACAAGGAGGTAAATAGTAAAGCCTACACGCACACTAGCGCAGAGCAACGTTCACTCAACGACTAGCGACTGGCACGTAAAAAACTGTTTCTGATGTTCGCAACAAAATTTTCGTACTTTTCTTTCGGATATGATTCTTCTAATTTCTTTAGTGTTACCTGTGTTATATTAAGACATTTGGTAAGTACATATCTGTCATCACATTAAATAGACTTAATTTTTTCAATTATTTTTTGCTTTAATTTTTATAAAATGTTAATTTCGATTGTAGTAGGCAGGGGCACATAGATACAAGTGGTCTTGGGGCACATTGATACCCTGATATTTTGTTAAATATACATGTATGTGAGACTTAGGTAATATATTTTACTTTCTTTATAGAAAAATGGTTTGAACATTTCAACGCAAGATGAATAGAAGTTCCATCAATGAAATTTCCGTGGCTTCTGCGATATCTGATGTGTTGGAAGAAAAATTATCAATAACAAAAGCAGCGAATAAATATAATTTAAAAAAATCAATAAATAAAGGTCAGAAAAATCAATAAAACTTGTTTAATTTACAAGAATGTTTCTATGAACCAAAGTGGCAGTGTATGTACCAATGTACCCCGCATGTGGGGTACATTGATACAAATTTCATTTTTTAGTAAATAGGCTCTAATACGTTTTGTGATTAAATCTATCGGTTAATTTGTATGTAACAAATTAACTGAATATATATTGAATATATTATAGTTATTAAATTTGATGTAATTATCATTAGATCGTCTTTTATTGAGTCTAAGTAAAAATCGTATCAAGGTGCCCCACTTCCCCCTACCTATATAAAAAGAAACAAACAAACTCTGTCCGTCGTGGATTGTCATTCCTTCTTTGAGATGTGCCAATAGTCCATCACTTCTTTAAAACTGCTTTCCTGAACTATAAAGCACGGGTGTGCATCAGATTTTGAGACACTTGCTGGCCTACTACAGGCGGCAGCTTCAACCAAACGACCGAGTCTGCCATTATTAAAAGCATTTTCTCGCTTAATTTTTTTAATAAATAAACCAACACTATCCAATAACTACTCCTTAGTGACATCTGAAATTATTTATTTATTTATTTTACCATTTAATATATTAACAAAAATGAAAAACAGAACAGATAAAAGGTACAGAGATGATTATATCATAAAAAATCTCTTGGTGGTCTTGGTGGGGAGGCGACTTGAGAAGGTTTTTAAGATGCGACCTTTTGCTTTTTTAACGTGGATAAATCCGATAAAAAAAGTTTCCCCCTTATTTCGTCTGGGAATAAGGGAGGGTTATGTCGGCCTCCTACTATCTAAACGTCCACTATTGTACACTTTAAAAAAAAAACACACATAAGTACACAGGATCAAAAACGTCTGTACAGAGAGTCACTCTAAAAGGCGAACTGATGCCTCCTAAACTAGGACAAAAGCCTGTGTTTTAGGAGCCAGGGTTCCTCAAGATATGACACACAAATGGTATAAGGTGACGTGCAAGTACTTATATGAACACAAATACAGATAATACAAAAAAAAAATAATAATATGAAAACAAAAACAAATACAAATACGCCTTAAATAAAATACAGTATTGGATTGATACTTTAAGAGACAATGGTAATAAGATTCTCGGTTTCGTCGTACGTTAACTTCTGCAACCAATCTGTAAGTTTCAGTTTAACTTCCCGTTTAGTCAGGGAATAGATGGGTATACATTTGTGAATTTTATTGTACAATCGAGAACTAGTCGCTGCATACTGTCGACTGGCAAAACTGGAACGGCATTGGACTAATTCGCATACAGGAGTGCCTTTTCGCCTTTTAAGTTTAGTAGGATCTAGCTTTAGGGTGGAGTGTTTCCGCAACGTAGCGCGAAGCACAAAAAGCTGTCTCACTGTCAGCACTTTGGCCTCTGAATAAAGATCGATGGTGGGAAAATCCCTGCGCTTAAAGAGGATGACTTTTAAAATAGCCCTTTGCGCTCTTTCTATTTTAAGTAAGGAGGTTTTGAAGGTTCCACCCCAAGCTGGGATACAATATAAGAAGATGGACTGGCAAAGACTCTGGTAAACCATCAAAGCTATATCGGGATCAGCTGAGTGCCTCAGTTCCTTAAATATATAAATAAGTTTCCTGATCCTTGTACATAAGGCTTCGATGTGGGGTTGCCAGCTAAGTTTGCAGTCGATATGGACCCCTAAATATTTTATGTCTGTGACCAAAGACAGAAATGGGCAGCTGCAATTTGATGCCTCACCGGAGCAAATATGGGCTTTAATTAGGCCTGATTCCAGCGGAGGGTTTGAAGTGTTGGGTAAGGAGAATCTAATGACCCTTGTCTTTGTAAGGTTAAGGGTAAGTAAACTCTCAGATAGCCACACCATCACAAACCGGAGCGAAAGTTCCGCCCTCCTTCTAGCACTATCCCAGTCAGTATCATAAACTATCAACGCTGTGTCATCGGCATACGTAAATATGTCGCAATTTCCTATATGTGCACGACACAGGTCATTGATGTAGAGTAGAAAGAGGGTGGGTCCGAGGATGCTGCCCTGCGGAACACCGAAGCTGATAAATCTATCATCACTTCTTATAGAACCGATTTTAACCTGTTGAGTGCGATTGGAGAGATAATCCTTAAAAATTTCTAGGGCAAGGCCACGAATCCCAACACTTTCCATTTTCGAGATCAAGATGGGAGCAGATACCGTGTCGAATGCTTTGGATAAGTCAAGGAAGATACCGTAGCATTTCATACCTTTGTCGAGTTTGGTAACTAAGGTTTTAGTAAGGTCAACAACAGCATCCTCTGTTGAGATTCCAGGTCTAAATCCGTACTGATTGTTGGCAATGATTTTGTGCTTAGAGAGATACGCGACGAGGCAATTGTTAAGTATCCTTTCAAGAACCTTAGATAAGGAGCTTAATACGGAGATTGGACGGTAATTTGATTCGTTGGCTCTGTCACCACTCTTGAAAATCGGGTGCACGATTGCTTTTTTGAGGACGTTTGGAAAAACTCCAGTATCAATAGCACGATTAAAGATATGTGTGATGGGTAATGATAAAATGAGTTTTGATTGTTTCAGTACTTTAGCTGATATGTTATCATAGCCAGTGGCACAATCAGAGCGCAAAGTGCTAATTAGCCCTTCAACCTGTGTTACATCCACCGGCAGTATGGCAAGGGACTGGCAGGGAGGAGGAAGAGGAGGGATTCTAATATCATGAAAAGATCTTGGGAGAGGAGTTACTTGGGAGGCTAGTTTACGACCAATATTGGTAAAAAAGCAATTGACATGGTTTGCTGAAACTTTAGGATCATCAGTGAGATGGAGAAGTTCTTCAGGAGATTGCGGTTGACGACGAGAGTTGGTAATAGCTTTAATTGCTCTCCAAGTGGCTTTAGGGTTATTTTTAGCCTTTCGCAATTCACTTCTATCGTGTGCTCGCCTGAGTCTTTTCAATAAGGTGTTAAGGTAATTGCGATACCTTTTATAAGTGACTTGGAGGACCGTATTATTAGGATCTTTTTTTAGTCTGTAATTCATCCTGTCACGGTTGCGTATGCATCTAACCAAGCCCTGTGTCATCCATGGCTTAATAACACGAATCCTATTGGGGATCCGTATGGATAGAGTATGTGAAGCGATAACCTCTTGAAGCATTGACACAAATAGTTCTGCGGCCAAGTTAGGATTGATTTCATTTAACACCGGCCTGAAATCAGTGTTTTTAATGTCTTCTTGAATTGCTAGGAAATTGTAACGCAGAGATGTACTTTGTATATTCTTGGATAAACGACCCTTGATCCTCAGGGCCAGGATGATTGGCAGGTGGTCGGTGATGAATGTTTGAAGTACCAAAACACAAGCTACATTTTTAGTTTTTAACAGAACATGATCCAGACAGTTGCCTGCTCTGGTAGGGCGACAGTGCGCTGGGAGCAGACCAAGAGTGGCAGTCTGTGTAAGATAAAGATCGGAGTTCCGGTCATGGTTATTAGGTTTTATGTCTACGTTTAGGTCACCAATCAGAACCACATTTTGAGGGTTATTCATAGAAGCTGTTAAACTGCTTAAGCTATTATAAAATATATCTAAATTAGAATATGCGGGGGAACGATACAAACAGATGATGACAGTATTATCTGTGGTGCAAACAAGGCAGTTAGCGCCGTAAAAAGTGGGTTCCTTCCAGTACCATGAGTCTGGGACCCGGATACTTGTACATTCGCTCCACACACGTGGGGACCAAGTGCGGCCGATCCCTCGACCACACATCCTTCCACTAAGCTGCGCATACTGCATGTCACGCTCGAGCGACGATACGGCCCCAATTTCGTCGCCCGCATGGTCCTTCTTATGGTGGCCAAAGATCGTCTGGCTACTCTTCTCATGCGAGTGGAGTGAGAGTCATGCTGTTTTTCCCTTTCTGCAGCTTCTATTGCATGCACTACCTTCTCGCAAAAAGAGGCCATAGCATCCCCCACGCTCCTTCCTTCTTCGCTTTCGACCATGAACTGTACTACGGCCGGGAGTGAGATATCACCGGCACCAAGTGTCGCGACTATGGCACTGCGCTGTTGGGTCCAAGCCGAGCTTTCCTCCAGCCTAGGTGGCGCTTTGTGCTCAATTATTTAAAAAAAAAGTCATATGATGTATTCTCATCCAAAAAAAGCCCACATTGAGCGGAGCGGAAGGGTGAGGGTCTGTTTTAACCCACCCGTGTCCCTTCATTTGCCTGTGCTCCAGGGTATCTCTTATTATGGCGGCACACTCAAGCAAGCAAGTCAGCTCGAAGGTTTTTACGGCACCAGAAGTTTGAAAACATGAAAAGAGTTAGATCTTTCGAAAAATAATTGAAGGTAGATAAATATGCAAAATAATTACCTTTAAATAACCAACTAATGAGGCATAGTCATCAAAAAATAAATAAAAGAAAGACATATGTTAGGACTCGAACTGCATTATGTAAATGAAATAGCCAAGAGCTTTTCGCCCTTGCTTCAGTTTCAGCTAGGAACTACCATTTTCTCCATGGTACTCCAAACAGTACGGTATACTACCATACATCGTACTGTTTGGAGTACCGTACGGTATATCGTACCAATACTACCATATACCGTACTGTTTGGAGTACCATGGAGCAAATGGTAGTACATGGTAGGTGTATCACGGTGTACGTTGCATGACAAAATACTTGGTCACTATGCTGTTAAATCCCAATACCATGTTTAAATAATTAAATTACCATCTGCTAAGAAATAAACGTGTTTAATTTTTTGATTTCCAAAACAAATTATTCACATTCTAGTCGCAGTAGGCTTTTTTATATACTTCATAGCTGATTCAAGAAAAGCTTGTAACGCAACCAGTACAAAAGGTGGTAAACCATACAAAAAAAAAAACGCAACCAAATTCACGTGGTACCAAAACCAACTTCATGTCTAGTAACTACATCCTTTTGATTCAAAGGAAAATAATGCTTAATTCAAGACTATAAGGACTATAAACGGATTTAAATGCAGCTGTTAAGGCATGCCCCAGTATCCGGCAGAAAATATTTAATATAATCTACAGTTTCAAAGGAAAATGAGATTTATTCCAAAGCAATAAGAATAGAATAACGGGTTTTGGTGCAACGTATGTAACTGGTTTGATAGTGTACCAATATCCGGTAAAAATCGCACATTTTTACCGGGTACTAGGTCAAGTAGGGGTTTGAGTGTACCAATAGATGTAACATGTAAAATTATTTACTTTTCGATGAGATTTACCTCAACTTATAGATTAAATCGTTAAATAATATACACAATTTATTAAAAAAAATAACACTTTTACCTTAATTTTATCCGTCGAAGTATGGCTAGATAATTTCTGCGACCGGGTGGGTTCGTAGTTCACTGACAGAACTTTGTACTTATAGATAATTTTACTATACCATACTTTTATTTTCTCACAGTTTTTACATTATTAAACTTTTTGGTGAGTGTCGCCATCAGAATTGTATAAAATAGTACCAAGAATAAATTGCTATTTACAAATTTTAATTTAGGTTTGCTAGAAAGACGCTAATATTAAAAAACTGACTAGTTAACGGCTACCGGGACATTAACCTTAATGAAAGTTTTAAAGTGCAAACTTTATACATATAGCAGGCCTCATTGTAACGACTTCCTCAATTTAACAAATCCTTACTAATATTATAAATCGGAAAGTGAGTCTGTTTGTTTGTTCCGCTTTCACGTCGTAACTAAGGAACCGATTGCTTTGAAATTTTGCAGACGTAAAGTAAGAAATCCGAATTAAATAATAGGGTACTTTTTATCCCTGAAAAATTTGATATTCCCGAGGGAAAACAAAAATACCGAATTCCACGCGGGCGAAGCCGCGGGTGGAAAGCTAGTTCTTCATAATACTCAACATAACGAATTTAAACTAACAAGAAAAGTATAAATACCTACCTGTATTAACCAATTTTGTCAACCCAAAACTTTTATGTGTATAAAGTTCCTACCAATGTATAAGTCAATCTCAAAGTATGTGACTTCTGTGGCGATGTTTGATATCACCTTCGGGTTGTAGAGGTCTAACGGCAGTCGCTTCACGGAAAATATCGACGTTTAGCCAAAATCAGCAAATAGACTGGTAAAGCGGACCCCAGACTCCAAAGCTGAAAAACCGATTTTTTTACCGAATTTACATATTTTACACTTTGTAGTGTTTTGTTGGAAGTCGGTTGTTTTTGTCTTTTTTTTTTATAATTATAAACTAGCGCTTGACTGCAATCCCGCCTGATGGTAAGCTGTGATGCAATCGTTGATGGTAAAGCGCGCTAGTTTATTAAGCCCATTCACTTAAAAAATCTTAGTGAATAGGAAGGAAGACGGCAGTTGAGCGAGGTGGTGCAATGTTAAACCCAACAACACGACCAACGATGCTGCGCCAGAGGGAGATTGATGTGGAGACCCTCCACGACCAAACTCCCGACACAACAACATTTGACGCATCGTACTCGGCACAAATCGCAACACTACTGCTCAGACCCGTCCTCCGTACGGCTTCACCAGACATCATGCAGGAACACGACGAATAGCTTGGCGGCAAGACTTTGTCTGGTGGGTGGTAACTTCTGCCGGCAGCGGTACTACTGGCGGTTTTGTAAAAAAGTTGTTATTTTACACTTTTTAGTTGTAAAAAGTATTGTTCAGCTGCATCCAGTCAGACTGGACACTGACGCTGATATAGTTGGCAAAAGGCCTGTAACCAAATGAAGTACTTTGGTTTACTTTAATTTTTATCCGTAATTTTGGTTTTAAAATCAAACTACTGAACGGGTTCCTTCTTATAAAAATCCAATGGGATCAAAATGAAAGTATGAGCAATGCTCGAAATGATACGAATGATTTTAATTGATTATTTCATAAGCATGGCGAGTAGGTAGTGGTTGTCCATGCTAAACTTCAATGCTGTAAAAATCTGAGGAATTCTCTAGACTGCCTATGGTCTTCAGCATCCGATTTAGGGCTGACCTTCATTTTAATTCATATACGTATTTTAACAAAATGCTCATCAATAAAAGTAACTACCGCAAACCGTTGAGGAGTTCCTTTAATTGTCCTTCGTCTTCATCATAACACCCCTAATGAAAAGCACAATACATCTAGGTGTAAAATTCTTATCAATACAAATTAATCAATCACAATCACAAGGTGGTGTGAATCGTTGAGGAGTTCTCTCGACTGTCTCTCGGTTCTATCATCAAATCTACTGCAGACCTTCATTATAACCAATATGGGTGCAAAGTTTTCATTAATATAAATGAACGAAGTCAAACCACAAAGTAGTTACTGTAAACCGTTAAGGAGTTCCCGGAACTGACCTTTGCCTTCATCATCAGAGCCCTTATGATAGTCACAACCCATTAAGGTGTAAAGTTCTTATCAATAGAAATTAATCAAGCATAAACACAAGGTAGTTGCTGTGTATCGTTGAGGAGTTCCCTCGACTGTCTCCCGGCTCCATCATCAGAGCATTATTTAAATATTACTGCTTTAAAATACTTCATGAAAATACTTAGATAACAACTAGTCGCATCTACAACTTTTGATAAAATAAAAAAAGAATTTTGCAAATCGGTCCAGGTGTCTTAGAGTAATCGGTGAACATACCATATATATAAAAAAAGATCCCGACGAATTGAGAACCTTCTCCTTTTTTGAAGTCGGTTAAAAATCCTGCCTAATGACCTATAAAGGATGTTTTCTACCTGTTTAGTATAATGCCATCATAAGCCGCAAATGTTCAAAGATAAACAATGCTTTATTGTCTTTGGAATAATGGTACTAATGGGAATGTTACTAACTCCTTTTTCTTTAGAATCATTAAATAGGGTTGTTACTACACCCTATCATAAAACCAATTTTTAACTACTTAAACAGGTAAAAGAATTAAGAAGCATTTGCACACCTAAATATTCTTTCACTTCTAAGGATTGCAATTTTAAAACAATAAATGGTTAGGTATTGTCCTTTTGTTACTTGTGATCCCCTTAAGTTTTGTTTATCTGTACAAGCGAACAGTCACACAATAACAATTCAAATCGTTCATTATCCATAAAGGTCCAATACAGAGTTCGCACAGAGCATTTTTTGAAATCATAATGTTAAATGTTTCACCAGAATTTGCCACTATGGTTTAAAAACTTTAATGATTTTGTGACGGCTACAACCCTTCTGGAAAGCCGAAGTTTTACAATAAAAAAAAATCGCAAACATTACAGAAACAATATAAACAGTACTAGAAGTAGGTGAATACTGTTTTATAGTTTTTTATATAGTTATATTATTTAATTGACGTCCTCCGTGGCGCAGCGGTCAATACACCTGCCTGCGATGTGGAGGCCCCGGGTTCGATCCCCGGCCAGGTCATGATGGAAAACGACCTTTTCCTGATTGGCCTGGGTCTTGGATGTTTATCTATATATGTATTTATTATTATTATTTGAATGAGTATCCCATAACACAAGTCTCGAACTTACTTTGGGGCTAGCTCAACCTGTGTGATTTGTCCGGATATATATATATAATATCATTTGGTTTTGCGTTTTATGATAATATTTGAATTTACCTTAAACGTTATTATTTATTTATCTATTTACTATTTTCTAAAGTAGCATCTTGGAGCCACATGTACTTAAAGAGTTGTAGCGCAATTGTCATTTGCCGGCGTCACGAATCATGACATGGTATCAATGAAATCAAAAAGAATAATGTAAATAGAGTAGATGACTTGACGGAGAGGGTCCTATGTCGGCGAGCGATACAGGCACAATAGACAGAGAACAGTAAAACATCTTCATATAAACGAGCCGCTCTCGGTTTGAATGTATGCGTGCGCGCCGAGCGCCGTGTCGGTACGCGATTTCACGCACACGCTGGCATAATATAGGATGGTATAGGATGGCGGCAATACGGGCTGTGCCGCGTGACTGTGAGCACGCGCGTAAATTACATGACCGCTCGCGTTCGTCAATTCTCGCCGGCCACTTACCATAATATTAATTATTACGAGTATCATGACTTCAAAAGGGGAAAAAAATATTGTAGTGTTTTCGGGTGCCTCAATAATGATTTCGCAAATCCGGACTTATCATTCTTCATACTTCCTACTGAACCAGAAATGTAAGTACAACTTAAATCTTATTAGAAAATGTGATATATGTATTGTTTGTTTCACAGTTTATTTGCTTTATTAAGAGCGTACCCGAGTCGCATTTTTCCATATAATTGTATTCTCAGATTTACTTCCTGAATACTACGCTTAAAGTTATATTTATTTTAAGAGGCCCAGTTTTACTATAAAACAGAGTATTGAGTACGAAATATCTTTTAAGTAAACGTATTTGTCACGTATAGTGTATTAAGGGCAATTTCACAATAATCAATATTGCAAATGACTATTATTTTTTTTCTATTGTCTTATGTGTTGTTTGATCCAAATATGGCGTCTTAATCATAATATTAAGTTTTATAATAAAATTATAGTAAAATGTGACCGACTGACGCTTAGGGTTGCGTAGAATTTTAGTTATAACATTTACATTACATTACATTATATTACATTATGACAACAGCAACGCGAGGTGCTCTTAATAGCGCGCGGCGCCTTTGTTGCATTTGAGCTAGCTGATGCTATCCGATTATATAAACAAACATTACACAGTACCCATATAAACAATCATTATAATTGTACCTCAGAAACTAATGAGGCTAAAAAGGGTATTGCGGTTTTATTAAAGTAAGGTATCATTTGTTAAATAGTCGCTACCCATACATAATCTTAGCTTTACTAATGTCTACTTTTTCATAAGAACTACATATTATTGTTTACGTTCTTATGTTTTATATCATTTAAGCATTAGTTATAAGCTTGTGAATATTATTGTGTTAGTGTTACATTTAAGTACTCATCACTTACAATCTTCTCTGCTAAGAACCAGTTATATCGATTTCCCATATCACACATCACTTAAAATTTATCATTATTTACGAGCTTTAGAATATAATTTAGTGTTACACTTAAGTACCTAGTCTTAAAAATTTTCTCGGTATCAAATTTGCAACTTAATATAATAAATGTTATGTGAATAAAGGCTTTTTATTTTTACTAAATTTATAAATTGGTAAAATATTCAATCATAATATGCTTTTTATTCTATAAATTTAGATCAAAGTGACAACCCTAGGGTTCAACGCAAGAGTAGGCAAATAACTCTGCGAGCGGCCTTAGATAATCTACTGTTCTCTGTCTACTGTGATACAGGCTTGATTTCAAATTTCGAATTATTTTAAGTTGTTACAGTTTTTATGATGACTGGCCACTAGCCCGTGCCATTGTAGAAGCATGTTGTATATCTTCATGAACTTTCTTTGAAGATAAGGGAATAATGTTGTAATGATGTAATGTGCGTTCTGTTTGTGCGGAATAAATAATTTTTCTTTGTTTCTTTCTTATAATAAATGATTTATTTTCTGTAAGTAGGTTTGTACACATTCACAAGTCAATATCATCATCATCTCAGCGTTAATCCCAGTCGCATCCGAAGCTTTTTCAGCTTTGGAGTCTGGGGTCCGCTTTACCAGTCTAACTGGTGTGCGTTCGCGCAGCGGAATGTTGTTGAATTTAAAGATTTTAAATATGCAGATATTTAGTGTATGACGTCGTGTAATTGTGTATGGTAAAAAAAAAATTGTGCATGCAGCCATTGTGGAGAAATTCACCAAAAACTGATTCCGCTGGGCGAACGTTGTCCTGGCGGAACTTTTTTTAATCCATTGACTTTAGAAAAAAGAGATGTGTCCAAAAATTAGTGTGTATTTGTGTGTAATTGTGTATGTATGAATAAAATTTGTGCATGCATAGACTTCGGAGAAATTCAAGTTTCCGCTGCGCGAACGTTTGGCCATTAGCTAGTTTTCATTTAAAGCGCTTACATAGAGAGCTGTAGATTTTTACATACGTTGTTTTGAATTTGTGCATATTTGTGCACAAAACAGATTTAGAAAAAATCGTAGGGCTAAAAAGATAAAAATATAAACGTGAAACACGCTTTTTAGGTCATAGTTCTTAAAGTATGCACTTTGGGGTCTAGATTTTCACGTTTATACAAACCTTGTAAGTATCTGCAACATATTGCCAAATATCAATGATGTTCCTTTAGTAATTAAAGAGATATAGGACAATTTACCATGACAAAATCACTGTTTACAAAGCAGTCAATAAGCAGTCAGTATCTACTTTGTCATAGTCAAATACATTTAAAAAAGTAGGTGTACAAAAATAAATGACCTTTATATTATATCGAAACAATTATGTTATCACCTACACCAATTCAATACCGGTATTATACTGTAAATTTTGGGATGTTACCTAAATATATTGCACGGCCGCTTTTTTGTAGCTATCCGAACTTGGTCGGGTTATGTAGGTTTTCGATGCTTCGTCAGTATTTTAATTGTTTTTCTTTAATTACTGAATTTAATGACATGAAATTTTGCATGTGAATAAATGAATGAATACACTAATTATTGGCATACATTTTACCATGCAATTCCTTTAGAATGGCGTGATACTTGACTGCTTTGTAAACAGTGATTTTGTCATGGTAAATTGTCCTATATCTCTTTAATTACTAAAGGAACATCATTGATATTTGGCAATATGTTGCAGACACTTACAAGGTTTGTATAAACGTGAAAATCTAGACCCCAAAGTGCATACTTTAAGAACTATGACCTAAAAAGCGTGTTTTACGTTTATATTTTTATCTTTTTAGCCCTACGATTTTTTCTAAATCTGTTTTGTACACAAATATGCACAAATTCAAAACAACGTATGTAAAAATCTACAGCTCTCTATGTAAGCGCTTTATATGAAAACTAGCTAATGGTCAAACGTTCGCGCAGCGGAAACTTGAATTTCTCCGAAGTCTATGCATGCACAAATTTTATTCATACATACACAATTACACACAAATACACACTAATTTTTGGACACATCTCTTTTTTCTAAAGTCAATGGATTAAAAAAAGTTCCGCCAGGACAACGTTCGCCCAGCGGAATCAGTTTTTGGTGAATTTCTCCACAATGGCTGCATGCACAAATTTTTTTTTACCATACACAATTACACGACGTCATACACTAAATATCTGCATATTTAAAATCTTTAAATTCAACAACATTCCGCTGCGCGAACGCACACGTCTAACTGCTGACTAAATTACGGTATTTTCCTTAAACCGACTGCCGTCTGAACTCCACAACCCGAAGGCGATATCGAAGCATTGCAATTAGAGTAATTGTTGGACTTTTGAGGACAACCGGGACCAACGACTAAAGGTGCTCCGAGGCACGACCAGACCAGTGCAAATATTCATTTTCATGCATACAAATATTTGCACAGCGCCGGGATCGAACCTGCGCCTCATTGCACAGGGGCTGCGTTCGCTACCGCTACGCTATGGAGGCTGTCGACTTTCACCAGTCATTATGTTTTATTAAACTAGATAAATTCGGCGTTTTCTATCGGCTACTCTGAGAAATAAGGCAGCGTAACCATGGTCTAATCATACAAAGACTGTCTAGAATTGGTGTCTGAGATGGACTTTAAGGAATTAACCACAGATTGAGAGACCCGTCCAGTCAGTTCACGCGTTTGTCAGAAATTGTGTAGCTCAACTCGAAACTTAAGGAGCCCAACGATTCGAAAATGTTATCTACTAATCGTTGTTGTATATTTATAGCAAGATTATGTAAATGTCCAACGTTTACAAACATGTATACGTACATAGACTCACACCTCATTTACAAAGACAATCATGGGAAAACAGGGTGCATGAATTTATAAGAGACCTCGTAATTTCCTTTATAGCATGAAGCAATAAGGTTGCATGTCACTTATTAGGCATAAAATTACAAGGTCCATTTTTTCATGTGAAAGATAGTTTCAACCTTATTTTTATTTTTTTTTTAATTTAAAGTTTTCTGCTGTTGCAAAAATTCGAAACATTAAATCCATACTAATATTATAAATGCGAAAGTAACTCTGTCTGTCTGTTACGCTTTCCCGCTTAAACCTCTTAACCGATTTTGACGAAATTTGGCACAGACAATCTTTAGACTCTGAGAAAGGATACCTTTAGGGCTTTAGGGCCTGAGGGGTTACCTTTTATTGAAAAATTTGATATTCCCGAGAGAAACCTAAAAAGCGCGATATAACCGAAATCCATGCGGGCGGAAAGCTAGTACAAAATACATACAATAATGCCATAAAATTGTTTTATCATTTAGCGAACAACTTCTACTAAAGGGAGTTATTCGCTATAATAAGATATGTAGGTAATGTTGAGGTAAATAAAACCATTATTTTGCCTCTTTAAACATAACAAACCAATTATTTTCTTGTTCAACAAGAAAATATATACCTATACCTCAATAGGTTGCACTGTACTTTATTATACAACATAATAGGAGTATGTGAACAATTTCTTCAGTTATTTGTCAGATTGACTCCAGAAATCTTCCTAGTGATACAGCTAAATGGGAACTAGCATTACATTACATGTGTAAAGTACACATTACAGTATTACATTTACATATGTACAGCTACTGGTTATCTGAATCAACATCTTAACGTGGTAGGTCTCGATAGGTGGTCCCATCTACGACCCGATGGCGACAAGCGTATCGTTACCTTTAATCTACCAGTGCCGCTGTTGTCGAATAGCCACGAGGCCCTTAGAGTGATTAAATGAACAATTAATTTCTCAGGCTTTACCTCATCATCATGATTTCAGCAGAAAGACGTCCACTACAGTCCCATATGCCTCCCCCAAGCACCCACACTTCGTCCGGTTTCACAAGATCGTCGGTCCATCTTTGTGATAACTATCTACCGTGTCCATAATTGAAACTCATACCTAATGATATAACTCCGCTATTGTTTTTCCGGACAATAATTCTTCTTTCATACATATTCGTTGAAATGAAACCAGGTTTTGGGGACTTTGTCAGTCTTAATTAGGGTCTTCCGGCCGTGAGAGAAAATCAGGAATCTATTATAAGATAATAATGATTATCGAAAAAAAAATAGGAAACCTTTAACCACAAACTTTTAATTATTTTTAGAGTTATAAGTTCAGACGGAAATGGCACCTGCTAGGGCCGCGGGTTATTAGCATGAGATGCCATATAGGCAAATGAAGGAATACAGGTAGGATTTAGTCCGTAAAATTCTGACATGCCCTTCCGCTCCGTCCAGAGCGGGAAAAGTCATGTGATGATTTACCAACCGGAAAAAAAAGAAACGAGGGAAAGGCAGAAAATATAATAATACACTACCACTTTTCATCGTGTAAATTACCAAAGAATACAGAAGCGCCTCGAATGATGTGAATTGAATGAATAATAATTATAGTGCGTAATCAGCTGTAAATGTGCACAAATTCAAAAAATTGTTCGCCTTGTCTATTTTCAAAGGGGTAAATTTTAGAAAAAAGCTTAAGTAAAGTACGCTTTACCGTCAACGATAGCATCAATGCGTACCATCAGACGAGTTCGCGGTCAAGCACGAGTTTATTAAATGAGCATTTGGAAACATTGTTCGAGCTGCTGACCATACGAAAAACTACGTACGTCTGGCATAGATTTGATTGTGCTCTGGTGCTTGTGAGTATGTCACGCTCACTCTAATGTCTCCCTGATGGTGGCGTGCCATCTATGGCGTCATGTTCGTGAACGGGCGCCGTCAGTGGGGACTGATCATCACTTAGCAGCCATGGCTTAATTTATGAATTGCTATTGTTTTTTCTCTAATAGATGTATTTAACGTACACGAATCTCACTAACACGAGTTTTTTAATCAAATAACTTGTAACAATTTTATAATTTTATAGGAGTGTCCATGGAGTTGCTTGCCCGCTCTTCTTCTGAGAGAGCTACGATTTGGATGGGTCTGACCAACCCTTCGTCAACTTAAAAGTGCCTGTAATTGATTTATCTGAAATAAATACTTTGATATTGATTTTGAATTAATATCCTTAGCGGTGCCTAATTAATAATTATATAATTAGTTAATAAGTTAGACAGTCATTAATTAACTAGATAGTTATGAAGTATTTAGTACTTTTCAATTATTTATTAAGTAATTAGTTAGCTATTAAAATAATTAGTAAAGAAGTTGTTGATTCATTAGTTAAATATTTATGAAGTAATTAGTTAATTTAGAGTATATGATATACAAAATAAATCCGCGGTTATGATCCAAGTTTTACAAATGATTTTCGGTGAATAATTTTAGTCACTCTGCTGGGCAACATTGGAAATGATGGCCATCTTGTTTCGCCAATATACATAACTAGCTGCCGCCAGCGACTTTGTTCGCGTGGAGTTAGTTAACTGGAGTTGCATTTCCTCATGAGCTAAGTTCAATGGTAGCCGAGTGCGCTGTTCGTCCCGTTCTGAAAAAAAAATAAAAAGAGCTGAGTTCAGTTTGAGTCATAGCGGTATGTTATATAGCCTAAAGCCTTCCTGGATTAATAGGCTATCCAAAGCAAAAAGAATTTTTCAAATCGGACCAGTAGTTCCTGAGATTAGCGCGCACAAACAAACAAACAAACTCTTCAGCTTTATATATTAAGTATAGATTTATTTCGACGTCATGCAAACCAAAATAAGTCACATTGTGGCAATTCAGTATGCAGTTTTTTTTGGGTTTTATAATTTATAGATTTAGTGTTTACGCAGCAACTAATTTTAATAATTATTAAATTGTCAAAATTACTTACTTCGCAAACTAAAGAGGTTATTTAATACTAGCTTTCCGCCCGCGGCTTCGCTCGCTTTGGATTCGGCTATATCGCGGTTTTTAGATTTCCCAGAGAGAGAATATTTTATTTTTTTCAATAAAAGGTAGCCTATGTCCTTACTCAGGGTTAAAGATTGTCTGTGCCAAATTTCATCAAAGTCGGTTGAGAGGTTTAAGCGGGAAAGCGTAACAGACAGACAGACAGAGTTACCTTCGCATTTATAGTATTAGTATGGATATTTGCCCGGGATAACGTAATAGTAAAACCCCTAAATTTAAAGTTTTTGATATGCCATCAGCAATTTCAAACAATTTTATACACATGGGAAACTTATCCTGAAAAGTAAGGGCGACTGTTAGAAATTCAACTTTAGTAGTTACATTTATCGAGTAAAGAGCTTATGTATCTGTAGTTAATGATACTTTGAGGGTGCTTCTTGTGGTATTTTGATAATAATAAATTATGAAATTAAAGTTTAAAAGCTCATTTACATGCAAACTAACAATTTGTTGCACACCTATTGATTAATTCAATTATTTAAGACTTATTCAGTTAAATATTATACTCCCTTTTAAATCTTATTGTGTACTAAAATACCCTTAACAGTTTATTAACAAACGGAATCCTAGAACAATAGATAAATGCCAGGCGAACAACAGCAGAGCTTCTTCATCCCTCTCTTCATGGAAATCGCAACCCTCCCTTCCGGGGGGCGTGGCTAACGGTACCAGGGTTCATTTGTTTAACCACTGCGTACGCACAGGTACCTGTCTATATAAACCCAGGTTCAACATTTTTTCGGCTCATTACTTACTTCGTTACTGAAGACATAAGTTCCATAAGAAACTTCCATAAGGATCAGAGGATAATAAGGACCATAAGGATAATGAACAACCAAAACGTAATTATTGCAACTTTAATTTCTATACTGCAACTTTAAAATGTATGTTTTGTTTTTAAATATAAAATGTATTATTATTTCAGATAAGCACAGGGCAGGAGACTGCAAGGCGTCGCGGCAGACCGGCTGGAAGTAACCGGGACCCGCTATCACGGGTTCGTATTCATCAAACTCTAGAATACAATAATTAATGAATTAATATATTTAACAATTCCATATACGTGTTGTTTACAGGAAGAACGCCGTGCTCGCAACGCGCTCTACGAAAGGGAGCGTCGCGCCGAGACGGCAGACCAAATGCGGCATTTAAGAGAAGTCGCAAATTGTAACCCCAACGTAAGTAATTATCACTTTCCTAGACACTTTTATAATTACTTTACTAATAGTGAACATAACCATTGAAATGTGTATTTATTTACAGGTCCCAGTGGCCGAGCTCCTGGCTACGGTCATTAACCGTATCCAGAGAGCACACAGCCAGACGGCCACCGAGATTGCGGAGTTAAAGCGCACTAATGCGCTGATCGTCCAACAAAGTGTGTTTTTATTAACTATACTGTTTATGTTTAGTTGTTTATTATTTGTTATAACTTTAACTTCTTTATTTTTAGTTTCAACACTCCAAGCTAGATTGGAGTCGGACGAGGCCGGCTCGGCTCAAAGCGCAGTAAGTTTCAATTTCTTTGCCCTTTTGTTGTTTATTTTCGGACTATACGTTTTATTAATGTGTTATTGGGTACTATTGCTTCAAAGCCAATACAAGAAATGCTCAAAATGATAAGAGGATATCACATTCAAACTTGTCAGACAGAATTTTTTACAATGTTCTTTAACTTTCCTCTTTATCCTTTCAGTCTCAACAACAGCAAATGGAGCGCGGCCATAACTTGGAGTCGAACCAGGCCGGCTCGGCTCACCATAGCTTGGAGTCGAACGAGGCCGGCTCGGCTCACCATAGCTTGGAGTCGAACGAGGCCGGCTCGGCTCACCATAGCTTGGAGTCGAACGAGGCCGGCTCGGCTCAGAGCGCAGTAAGTTTCAATTGATTTGTCCTTTTGTTGTTTATTTTCGGACTATACGTTTTATTAATGTGTAATTGGGTACTATTGCTTCAAAGTCAATACAAGAAAAGCTCAAAATGGTAAGAGGATATCACAATCAAACTTGTCAGACAGAATTTTTTACAATGTTCTTTAACTTTCCTTTTTATCCTTTCAGTCTCAACAACAACAAAGTCTGGTCGTGCCTCGGCAAACACGTTAAGCCGTTGATCCCGGTTGCCATACAAACATCTAGTGGCAGTCTTACGAGTTGTTGGAGCCCTCAAATGTCCAACAATTGGTCTAACTGCAATGCTTCGGTCAGACGGCAGTCGCTTCACGGAACATGTCAAAGTTTAGCCATTTCAGCAGTTGGACTGGTAAAACGGACCCCAGACTCCAAAGCTGAAAAGGCTTCGGATGCGACTGGGATTAACGCTGTGATGATGATGATGAGTCTCAACAACAACAAAAGATGGGCGGCCATGAGACAAATAACCGAAACTAGTTACTTACAGGCATGTAAGTTTCAATTATTTATTTTACCTTTTCGTTGTTGATTTTCACACTTTATCATGAAGGTCACGAAAACATATGCGGCCATTGGAGATCTAGGTAAAAGTTTTAATAAATCCAAAACTTGTAACATGAGAAACCAGATGTGTTTTAGTTATTACCTACTTATGACTTGAGCTACTTGTTTTTTTTTTCTTTTTTATTTTCTTTTGTTCTCATATATAAACTTACATTTTCATTACTTGTTACAGGCAAAAACAAACAAGAACTCGATCAGAAACATGCTAAGTGGACATAGGCTTCAAGATGAGAGCCGATGACCAAGTTCTTAGCCAGTTTGTCGGCACAGTCACAATCGATTCCTTCGATGGAAAGACTGCCTCGTTAGCTGATCGTGGTGCCATCCAGAAACCGGACCTGGATTGTTTAAGTAAGCATGTTTTTTGTTTTAAATTCTACCTGTCATTTCCAATTACTTAATATAGGTTCCATGCTTCGTTTTTATTTGATGACTATAACCGTGTAGTACCTAATACTGTGTTTTTCATAAACTTTATTTTCTTTTCACTAGGCGCTGAGAAACGGTTGTTGTCGGATTGGATAAATGCAGACTGCGTAGAAACCAATAAATTCTATGAGTCGCCATCAATACCCACTGATGAAGACTTAAAGACGACTGATTATCTCGGAAAGCTAGTGTAACACTCAAATATGACCGTGTACATAAAAAACATATTGTATAATTTTGTTAATAATAGTAGAATATCTCTATTGATATGTACCTAGAACTTCCTTGAATAATATTGATGTTATGTAACATTTCTACTAAAAACTTTACGTATTCACAACTAATTTGATTGGTTTTCATTACATTCACTAGTACTTGTATTATTTTTAAATTTCATGAATTTAGGTACTTCAACTTAGTTATAGATTAATGCATAAATATGTAAGCTGTTACGCCCTTCCCTGGAGGTTTTTTTAGCCAATAAGTTTTTTCTTACGTTTTTTATTTTAATGATTTTATTATTTTATTTTAGCCTTTCTGCACTTATTCATCATAATTATTTATCATAATTATGTCAGCTAGCCACAAAAATATATCAAATATTGGCGTGTTTAGCTGATATAATTATGATAAATCATTTAATTTAATGTTTTGTTTCGTCATGTTAGTTAGTAGGTACTTTATATGCATAGTATTGTATACTTCTTCTTCCCATCGAAAGCACTGACATGTTGACGTTCAGAAAGTGCTCATTCGCAGCCTAATTTGAATAAATCAATTTTGATTTTGTATTGTTATCAGTAAATAAACAAGCTATAACAGATACTATTTCTTTTAATTGACTCCAAATAACCAACTGAAGTCTATTATTTGTTTTTCTAATTTCCGTTTCGTTATTGCTAATTAAATAAATATCAACTTTATTATACTGAGTAAGTTACAGAACTTTAACTTTACTGTGTACAAATTAAAGTTACATTTTCGGTAACTTAATCACAAACACAGATAACCTAATATGCGTAAAACCCGTAGCTGTAAAAGTCTAGATTTGGCCATGTTAGTTATGTCAGTCCGTTATTTCATCGTAGCCGCAGAGCAAACGTCCATATTTTAGGTACGAAGCTACAAGTACGTGTAGAGTTTGACCGTTGAATGCTACCTTACGTAGTGAAGGCTGGCTATATGTTAGCTCGGGTCCTATTCTCATCATACATTTCATAATAACTCTATGCCCCTGTACTGAATCATCCCGTCCTATCAAGGTATGAGATCCAGACAAACTAAATACCTCAACATAGATACACGTGCTTTTTGCGAAGAGGACATAAAAACGGTCCGTATGAGCCTGCGCAAAAATTAAATACTACTGTCATTCCTAAGCTGTGTTACTGGTATATCCGTAAAACCAGCTAGCATCAGAAACAGATTCATGTGCATTATGAACAATATTTGAAGAACAAGGCACAAAAAATAAATTTACAACCATCCGCCTCAGCAAGGTTGTAACATCAAATGGGGTTATTCGATCAGGGCTTTGTTATATTTTACATTTAAATATAATGATGTAACAATTGAATGACGGGTTATTTTTGTCATTTAATATAATATTATTTAATTAATTGGCTAATACTATTACCTGGTAAACAATATCAATTACATATTGTTGCGCACACCGATTTAATATTTTCACAAAACTTTGATCAAATTTATTAGAAAATACAGGTGGTACCAATCAAATTATTTATATTATTTATGTCATAATTAAGACAGTTACCTACTGGCTGAGCCGTTAAAGATGTAGGTGCAATAATTTGAGGCTGTGCTGGCTGGGAGCAGGTACAGCTATAGGAGAGGTTAATTGTCAGAGACTCGTACCTTTCTGCATTGTAGGTCTGCCTCCTTCCTGCATGCGGCTATTCAGATTTTAAGAAGCCTCATAATTAATAAAGTAATATATTAGAGCATATGCCCTAACAAACAATTTACCCTGAAGCTGCCGGGTGTATCTGTTAAACATAGGACCTACATATTACACAATTCTAATTCCTTATGGCATGGTATAGGTATGGAGTACACCAGATTTTGTCGTCGCATTGCGGTATTCTTATTACTTCATGATACTTGTGTGTCATGAAGTTTTTTTTTGTTCTAAGAAATGTGTTGGAAAACTTGTTCAGCTTTTAGTATTAGGTAATACGAAACATCAACGAGAACGAAATAATCTCTTACTTTGCCGGTTAGTACCTATAATCTTATTAGAATATTCAATAGTCTTTAGAACAATGGATGTTATCGGAATATTTTGCTTGAGCTCTTTATTTTCAGGTTTTGGTTGTAAAAATACATGCTCGGATTTGAGCTACGTATGAAGTCATCAGGAAGTACACACGTTAACATAATCTTATTACTGATTTACATACATAACTCGATGCGTATTTACACTGCAAATACGGAACTACACCCGCTGTACGACGAAATATTGCATAAAAAAAATGTAACTAGATGGAACTTACGTAAAATATATTATACTAGCGGCCGCCAGCGACTTCGTTTGCGTGGTTTAGTTATGCTGCGCTCCTATTGGTCGCAGCGTGATGTTATATAGCTTAAAGCCTTCCTGGATTAATGGGCTATTTAAAGCAAAAATATTTTTTTTAATCGGACCAGTAGTTCCTGAGATTAGCGCGCATAAACAAACTCTTCAGCTTTATATATTAGTATAGATTTCTTTATTTTTAAAATCGAGTTAAATATATGTCTTTAATCTTAGAAAGTATTGTTGTACAGCTAGAGAAATTGTTTATCGAGTTGACGGACTTCATCAAATTAACGTGTTTATAGCCAATTTCATACAACTATCAAATAATGATAGTTTTAAAGTGCAAACTTTATACATATAGCATGCCTCATTATAACGACTTCCTCAATTTAACAAATCCTTACTAATATTATAAATCGGAAAGTGAGTCTGTTTGTTTGTTCCGCTTTCACGTCGTAACTAAGGAACCGATTGCTTTGAAATTTTGCAGACGTAAAGTAAGAAATCCGAATTAAATAATAGGGTACTTTTTATCCCTGAAAAATTTGATATTCCCGAGGGAAAACAAAAATACCGAATTCCACGCGGGCGAAGCCGCGGGTGGAAAGCTAGTTCTTCATAATACTCAACATAACGAATTTAAACTAACAAGAAAAGTATAAATACCTACCTGTATTAACCAATTTTGTCAACCCAAAACTTTTATGTGTATAAAGTTCCTACCAATGTATAAGTCAATCTCAAAGTATGTGACTTCTGTGGCGATGTTTGATATCACCTTCGGGTTGTAGAGGTCTAACGGCAGTCGCTTCACGGAAAATATCGACGTTTAGCCAAAATCAGCAAATAGACTGGTAAAGCGGACCCCAGACTCCAAAGCTGAAAAACCGATTTTTTTACCGAATTTACATATTTTACACTTTGTAGTGTTTTGTTGGAAGTCGGTTGTTTTTGTCTTTTTTTTTTATAATTATAAACTAGCGCTTGACTGCAATCCCGCCTGATGGTAAGCTGTGATGCAATCGTTGATGGTAAAGCGCGCTAGTTTATTAAGCCCATTCACTTAAAAAATCTTAGTGAATAGGAAGGAAGACGGCAGTTGAGCGAGGTGGTGCAATGTTAAACCCAACAACACGACCAACGATGCTGCGCCAGAGGGAGATTGATGTGGAGACTCTCCACGACCAAACTCCCGACACAACAACATTTGACGCATCGTACTCGGCACAAATCGCAACACAACTGCTCAGACCCGTCCTCTGTACGGCTTCACCAGACATCATGCAGGAACACGACGAATAGCTTGGCGGCAAGACTTTGTCTGGTGGGTGGTAACTTCTGCCGGCAGCGGTACTACTGGCGGTTTTGTAAAAAAGTTGTTATTTTACACTTTTTAGTTGTAAAAAGTATTGTTCAGCTGCATCCGGTCAGACTGGACACTGACGCTGATATAGTTGGCAAAAGGCCTGTAACCAAATGAAGTAATTTGGTTTACTTTAATTTTTATCCGTAATTTTGGTTTTAAAATCAAACTACTGAACCGGTTCCTTCTTATAAAAATGGGATCAAAATGAAAGTATGAGCAATGCTCGAAATGATACGAATGATTTTAATTGATTATTTCATAAGCATGGCGAGTAGGTAGTGGTTGTCCATGCTAAACTTCAATGCTGTAAAAATCTGAGGAATTCTCTAGACTGCCTATGGTCTTCAGCATCCGATTTAGGGCTGACCTTCATTTTAATTCATATACGTATTTTAACAAAATGCTCATCAATAAAAGTAACTACCGCAAACCGTTGGGAGTTCCTTTAATTGTCCTTCGTCTTCATCATAACACCCCTAATGAAAAGCACAATACATCTAGGTGTAAAATTCTTATCAATACAAATTAATCAATCACAATCACAAGGTGGTGTGAATCGTTGAGGAGTTCTCTCGACTGTCTCTCGGTTCTATCATCAAATCTACTGCAGACCTTCATTATAACCAATATGGATGCAAAGTTTTCATTAATATAAATGAACGAAGTCAAACCACAAAGTAGTTACTGTAAACCGTTAAGGAGTTCCCGGAACTGACCTTTACCTTCATCATCAGAGCCCTTATGACAGTCACAACCCATTAAGGTGTAAAGTTCTTATCAATAGAAATTAATCAAGCATAAACACAAGGTAGCTGCTGTGTATCGTTGAGGAGTTCCCTCGACTGTCTCCCGGCTCCATCATCAGAGCATTATTTAAATATTACTGCTTTAAAATACTTCATGAAAATACTTAGATAACAACTAGTCGCATCTACAACTTTTGATAAAATAAAAAAAGAATTTTGCAAATCGGTCCAGGTGTCTTAGAGTAATCGGTGAACATACCATCTATATAAAAAAAGATCCCGACGAATTGAGAACCTTCTCCTTTTTTGAAGTCGGTTAAAAATCCTGCCTAATGACCTATAAAGGATGTTTTCTACCTGTTTAGTATAATGCCATCATAAGCCGCAAATGTTCAAAGATAAACAATGCTTTATTGTCTTTGGAATAATGGTACTAATGGGAATGTTACTAACTCCTTTTTCTTTAGAATCATTAAATAGGGTTGTTACTACACCCTATCATAAAACCAATTTTTAACTACTTAAACAGGTAAAAGAATTAAGAAGCATTTGCACACCCAAATATTCTTTCACTTCTAAGGATTGCAATTTTAAAACAATAAATGGTTAGGTATTGTCCTTTTGTTACTTGTGATCCCCTTAAGTTTTGTTTATCTGTACAAGCGAACAGTCACACAATAACAATTCAAATCGTTCATTATCCATAAAGGTCCAATACAGAGTTCGCACAGAGCATTTTTTGAAATCATAATGTTAAATGTTTCACCAGAATTTGCCAATATGGTTTAAAAACTTTAATGATTTTGTGACGGCTACAACCCTTCTGGAAAGCCGAAGTTTTACAATAAAAAAAAATCGCAAACATTACAGAAACAATATAAACAGTACTAGAAGTAGGTGAATACTGTTTTATAGTTTTTTATATAGTTATATTATTTAATTGACGTCCTCCGTGGCGCAGCGGTCAATACACCTGCCTGCGATGTGGAGGCCCCGGGTTCGATCCCCGGCCAGGTCATGATGGAAAACGACCTTTTCCTGATTGGCCTGGGTCTTGGATGTTTATCTATATATGTATTTATTATTATTATTTGAATGAGTATCCCATAACACAAGTCTCGAACTTACTTTGGGGCTAGCTCAACCTGTGTGATTTGTCCGGATATATATATAATATCATTTGGTTTTGCGTTTTATGATAATATTTGAATTTACCTTAAACGTTATTATTTATTTATCTATTTACTATTTTCTAAAGTAGCATCTTGGAGCCACATGTACTTAAAGAGTTGTAGCGCAATTGTCATTTGCCGGCGTCACGAATCATGACATGGTATCAATGAAATTAAAAAGAATAATGTAAATAGAGTAGATGACTTGACGGACAGGGTCCTATGTCGGCGAGCGATACAGGCTTGATTTCAAATTTCGAATTATTTTAAGTTGTTACAGTTTTTATGATGACTGGCCACTAGCCCGTGTCATTGTAGAAGCATGTTGTATATCTTCATGAACTTTCTTTGAAGATAAGGGAATAATGTTGTAATGATGTAATGTGCGTTCTGTTTGTGCGGAATAAATAATTTTTCTTTGTTTCTTTCTTATAATAAATGATTTATTTTCTGTAAGTAGGTTTGTACACATTCACAAGTCAATATCATCATCATCTCAGCGTTAATCCCAGTCGCATCCGAAGCTTTTTCAGCTTTGGAGTCTGGGGTCCGCTTTACCAGTCTAACTGCTGACTAAATTACGGTAGTTTCCTTAAACCGACTGCCGTCTGAACTCCACAACCCGAAGGCGATATCGAAGCATTGCAATTAGAGTAATTGTTGGACTTTTGAGGACAACCGGGACCAACGACTAAAGGTGCTCCGAGGCACGACCAGACCAGTGCAAATATTCATTTTCATGCATACAAATATTTGCACTGCGCCGGGATCGAACCTGCGCCTCATTGCGCAGGGGCTGCGTTCGCTACCGCTACGCTATGGAGGCTGTCGACTTTCACCAGTCAATATGTTTTATTAAACTAGATAAATTCGGCGTTTTCTATCGGCTACTCTGAGAAATAAGGCAGCGTAACCATGGTCTAATCATACAAAGACTGTCTAGAATTGGTGTCTGAGATGGACTATAAGGAATTAACCACAGATTGAGAGACCCGTCCAGTCAGTTCACGCGTTTGTCAGAAATTGTGTAGCTCAACTCGAAACTTAAGGAGCCCAACGATTCGAAAATGTTATCTACTAATCGTTGTTGTATATTTATAGCAAGATTATGTAAATGTCCAATGTTTACAAACATGTATACGTACATAGACTCACACCTCATTTACAAAGACAATCATGGGAAAACAGGGTGCATGAATTTATAAGAGACCTCGTAATTTCCTTTATAGCATGAAGCAATAAGGTTGCATGTCACTTATTAGGCATAAAATTACAAGGTCCATTTTTTCATGTGAAAGATAGTTTCAACATTATTATTTTTTTTTTTTTTTAATTTAAAGTTTTCTGCTGTTGCAAAAATTCGAAACATTAAATCCATACTAATATTATAAATGCGAAAGTAACTCTGTCTGTCTGTTACGCTTTCCCGCTTAAACCTCTTAACCGATTTTGATGAAATTTGGCACAGACAATCTTTAGACTCTGAGAAAGGATACCTTTAGGGCTTTAGGGCCTGAGGGGTTACCTTTTATTGAAAAATTTGATATTCCCGAGAGAAACCTAAAAAGCGCGATATAACCGAAATCCACGCGGGCGGAAAGCTAGTACAAAATACATACAATAATGCCATAAAATTGTTTTATCATTTAGCGAACAACTTCTACTAAAGGGAGTTATTCGCTATAATAAGATATGTAGGTAATGTTGAGGTAAATAAAACCATTATTTTGCCTCTTTAAACATAACAAACCAATTATTTTCTTGTTCAACAAGAAAATATATACCTATACCTCAATAGGTTGCACTGTACTTTATTATACAACATAATAGGAGTATGTGAACAATTTCTTCAGTTATTTGTCAGATTGACTCCAGAAATCTTCCTAGTGATACAGCTAAATGGGAACTAGCATTACATTACATGTGTAAAGTACACATTACAGTATTACATTTACATATGTACAGCTACTGGTTATCTGAATCAACATCTTAACGTGGTAGGTCTCGATAGGTGGTCCCATCTACGACCCGATGGCGACAAGCGTATCGTTACCTTTAATCTACCAGTGCCGCTGTTGTCGAATAGCCACGAGGCCCTTAGAGTGATTAAATGAACAATTAATTTCTCAGGCTTTACCTCATCATCATGATTTCAGCAGAAAGACGTCCACTACAGTCCCATATGCCTCCCCCAAGCACCCACACTTCGTCCGGTTTCACAAGATCGTCGGTCCATCTTTGTGATAACTATCTACCGTGTCCATAATTGAAACTCATACCTAATGATATAACTCCGCTATTGTTTTTCCGGACAATACTTCTTCTTTCATACATATTCGTTGAAATGAAACCAGGTTTTGGGGACTTTGTCCGTCTTAATTAGGGTCTTCCGGCCGTGAGAGAAAATCAGGAATCTATTATAAGATAATAATGATTATCGAAAAAAATAGGAAACCTTTAACCACAAACTTTTAATTATTTTTAGAGTTATAAGTTCAGACGGAAATGGCACCTGCTAGGGCCGCGGGTTATTAGCATGAGATGCCATATAGGCAAATGAAGGAATACAGGTAGGATTTAGTCCGTAAAATTCTGACATGCCCTTCCGCTCCGTCCAGAGCGGGAAAAGTCATGTGATGATTTACCAACCGGAAAAAAAAGAAACGAGGGAAAGGCAGAAAATATAATAATACACTACCACTTTTCATCGTGTAAATTACCAAAGAATACAGAAGCGCCTCGAATGATGTGAATTGAATGAATAATAATTATAGTGCGTAATCAGCTGTAAATGTGCACAAATTCAAAAAATTGTTCGCCTTGTCTATTTTCAAAGGGGTAAATTTTAGAAAAAAGCTTAAGTAAAGTACGCTTTACCGTCAACGATAGCATCAATGCGTACCATCAGACGAGTTCGCGGTCAAGCACGAGTTTATTAAATGAGCATTTGGAAACATTGTTCGAGCTGCTGACCATAGGAAAAACTACGTACGTCTGGCATAGATTTGATTGTGCTCTGGTGCTTGTGAGTATGTCACGCTCACTCTAATGTCTCCCTGATGGTGGCGTGCCATCTATGGCGTCATGTTCGTGAACGGGCGCCGTCAGTGGGGACTGATCATCACTTAGCAGCCATGGCTTAATTTATGAATTGCTATTGTTTTTTCTCTAATAGATGTATTTAACGTACACGAATCTCACTAACACGAGTTTTTTAATCAAATAACTTGTAACAATTTTATAATTTTATAGGAGTGTCCATGGAGTTGCTTGCCCGCTCTTCTTCTGAGAGAGCTACGATTTGGATGGGTCTGACCAACCCTTCGTCAACTTAAAAGTGCCTGTAATTGATTTATCTGAAATAAATACTTTGATATTGATTTTGAATTAATATCCTTAGCGGTGCCTAATTAATAATTATATAATTAGTTAATAAGTTAGACAGTCATTAATTAACTAGATAGTTATGAAGTATTTAGTACTTTTCAATTATTTATTAAGTAATTAGTTAGCTATTAAAATAATTAGTAAAGAAGTTGTTGATTCATTAGTTAAATATTTATGAAGTAATTAGTTAATTTAGAGTATATGATATACAAAATAAATCCGCGGTTATGATCCAAGTTTTACAAATGATTTTCGGTGAATAATTTTAGTCACTCTGCTGGGCAACATTGGAAATGATGGCCATCTTGTTTCGCCAATATACATAACTAGCTGCCGCCAGCGACTTTGTTCGCGTGGAGTTAGTTAACTGGAGTTGCATTTCCTCATGAGCTAAGTTCAATGGTAGCCGAGTGCGCTGTTCGTCCCGTTCTGAAAAAAAAATAAAAAGAGCTGAGTTCAGTTTGAGTCATAGCGGTATGTTATATAGCCTAAAGCCTTCCTGGATTAATAGGCTATCCAAAGCAAAAAGAATTTTTCAAATCGGACCAGTAGTTCCTGAGATTAGCGCGCACAAACAAACAAACAAACTCTTCAGCTTTATATATTAAGTATAGATTTATTTCGACGTCATGCAAACCAAAATAAGTCACATTGTGGCAATTCAGTATGCAGTTTTTTTTGGGTTTTATAATTTATAGATTTAGTGTTTACGCAGCAACTAATTTCAATAATTATTAAATTGTCAAAATTACTTACTTCGCAAACTAAAGAGGTTATTTAATACTAGCTTTCCGCCCGCGGCTTCGCTCGCCTTGGATTCGGCTATATCGCGGTTTTTAGATTTCCCAGAGAGAGAATATTTTATTTTTTTCAATAAAAGGTAGCCTATGTCCTTACTCAGGGTTAAAGATTGTCTGTGCCAAATTTCATCAAAGTCGGTTGAGAGGTTTAAGCGGGAAAGCGTAACAGACAGACAGACAGAGTTACCTTCGCATTTATAGTATTAGTATGGATATTTGCCCGGGATAACGTAATAGTAAAACCCCTAAATTTAAAGTTTTTGATATGCCATCAGCAATTTCAAACAATTTTATACACATGGGAAACTTATCCTGAAAAGTAAGGGCGACTGTTAGAAATTCAACTTTAGTAGTTACATTTATCGAGTAAAGAGCTTATGTATCTGTAGTTAATGATACTTTGAGGGTGCTTCTTGTGGTATTTTGATAATAATAAATTATGAAATTAAAGTTTAAAAGCTCATTTACATGCAAACTAACAATTTGTTGCACACCTATTGATTAATTCAATTATTTAAGACTTATTCAGTTAAATATTATACTCCCTTTTAAATCTTATTGTGTACTAAAATACCCTTAACAGTTTATTAACAAACGGAATCCTAGAACAATAGATAAATGCCAGGCGAACAACAGCAGAGCTTCTTCATCCCTCTCTTCATGGAAATCGCAACCCTCCCTTCCGGGGGGCGTGGCTAACGGTACCAGGGTTCATTTGTTTAACCACTGCGTACGCACAGGTACCTGTCTATATAAACCCAGGTTCAACATTTTTTCGGCTCATTACTTACTTCGTTACTGAAGACATAAGTTCCATAAGAAACTTCCATAAGGATCAGAGGATAATAAGGACCATAAGGATAATGAACAACCAAAACGTAATTATTGCAACTTTAATTTCTATACTGCAACTTTAAAATGTATGTTTTGTTTTTAAATATAAAATGTATTATTATTTCAGATAAGCACAGGGCAGGAGACTGCAAGGCGTCGCGGCAGACCGGCTGGAAGTAACCGGGACCCGCTATCACGGGTTCGTATTCATCAAACTCTAGAATACAATAATTAATGAATTAATATATTTAACAATTCCATATACGTGTTGTTTACAGGAAGAACGCCGTGCTCGCAACGCGCTCTACGAAAGGGAGCGTCGCGCCGAGACGGCAGACCAAATGCGGCATTTAAGAGAAGTCGCAAATTGTAACCCCAACGTAAGTAATTATCACTTTCCTAGACACTTTTATAATTACTTTACTAATAGTGAACATAACCATTGAAATGTGTATTTATTTACAGGTCCCAGTGGCCGAGCTCCTGGCTACGGTCATTAACCGTATCCAGAGAGCACACAGCCAGACGGCCACCGAGATTGCGGAGTTAAAGCGCACTAATGCGCTGATCGTCCAACAAAGTGTGTTTTTATTAACTATACTGTTTATGTTTAGTTGTTTATTATTTGTTATAACTTTAACTTCTTTATTTTTAGTTTCAACACTCCAAGCTAGATTGGAGTCGGACGAGGCCGGCTCGGCTCAAAGCGCAGTAAGTTTCAATTTCTTTGCCCTTTTGTTGTTTATTTTCGGACTATACGTTTTATTAATGTGTTATTGGGTACTATTGCTTCAAAGCCAATACAAGAAATGCTCAAAATGATAAGAGGATATCACATTCAAACTTGTCAGACAGAATTTTTTACAATGTTCTTTAACTTTCCTCTTTATCCTTTCAGTCTCAACAACAGCAAATGGAGCGCGGCCATAACTTGGAGTCGAACCAGGCCGGCTCGGCTCACCATAGCTTGGAGTCGAACGAGGCCGGCTCGGCTCACCATAGCTTGGAGTCGAACGAGGCCGGCTCGGCTCACCATAGCTTGGAGTCGAACGAGGCCGGCTCGGCTCAGAGCGCAGTAAGTTTCAATTGATTTGTCCTTTTGTTGTTTATTTTCGGACTATACGTTTTATTAATGTGTAATTGGGTACTATTGCTTCAAAGTCAATACAAGAAAAGCTCAAAATGGTAAGAGGATATCACAATCAAACTTGTCAGACAGAATTTTTTACAATGTTCTTTAACTTTCCTTTTTATCCTTTCAGTCTCAACAACAACAAAGTCTGGTCGTGCCTCGGCAAACACGTTAAGCCGTTGATCCCGGTTGCCATACAAACATCTAGTGGCAGTCTTACGAGTTGTTGGAGCCCTCAAATGTCCAACAATTGGTCTAACTGCAATGCTTCGGTCAGACGGCAGTCGCTTCACGGAACATGTCAAAGTTTAGCCATTTCAGCAGTTGGACTGGTAAAACGGACCCCAGACTCCAAAGCTGAAAAGGCTTCGGATGCGACTGGGATTAACGCTGTGATGATGATGATGAGTCTCAACAACAACAAAAGATGGGCGGCCATGAGACAAATAACCGAAACTAGTTACTTACAGGCATGTAAGTTTCAATTATTTATTTTACCTTTTCGTTGTTGATTTTCACACTTTATCATGAAGGTCACGAAAACATATGCGGCCATTGGAGATCTAGGTAAAAGTTTTAATAAATCCAAAACTTGTAACATGAGAAACCAGATGTGTTTTAGTTATTACCTACTTATGACTTGAGCTACTTGTTTTTTTTTTCTTTTTTATTTTCTTTTGTTCTCATATATAAACTTACATTTTCATTACTTGTTACAGGCAAAAACAAACAAGAACTCGATCAGAAACATGCTAAGTGGACATAGGCTTCAAGATGAGAGCCGATGACCAAGTTCTTAGCCAGTTTGTCGGCACAGTCACAATCGATTCCTTCGATGGAAAGACTGCCTCGTTAGCTGATCGTGGTGCCATCCAGAAACCGGACCTGGATTGTTTAAGTAAGCATGTTTTTTGTTTTAAATTCTACCTGTCATTTCCAATTACTTAATATAGGTTCCATGCTTCGTTTTTATTTGATGACTATAACCGTGTAGTACCTAATACTGTGTTTTTCATAAACTTTATTTTCTTTTCACTAGGCGCTGAGAAACGGTTGTTGTCGGATTGGATAAATGCAGACTGCGTAGAAACCAATAAATTCTATGAGTCGCCATCAATACCCACTGATGAAGACTTAAAGACGACTGATTATCTCGGAAAGCTAGTGTAACACTCAAATATGACCGTGTACATAAAAAACATATTGTATAATTTTGTTAATAATAGTAGAATATCTCTATTGATATGTACCTAGAACTTCCTTGAATAATATTGATGTTATGTAACATTTCTACTAAAAACTTTACGTATTCACAACTAATTTGATTGGTTTTCATTACATTCACTAGTACTTGTATTATTTTTAAATTTCATGAATTTAGGTACTTCAACTTAGTTATAGATTAATGCATAAATATGTAAGCTGTTACGCCCTTCCCTGGAGGTTTTTTTAGCCAATAAGTTTTTTCTTACGTTTTTTATTTTAATGATTTTATTATTTTATTTTAGCCTTTCTGCACTTATTCATCATAATTATTTATCATAATTATGTCAGCTAGCCACAAAAATATATCAAATATTGGCGTGTTTAGCTGATATAATTATGATAAATCATTTAATTTAATGTTTTGTTTCGTCATGTTAGTTAGTAGGTACTTTATATGCATAGTATTGTATACTTCTTCTTCCCATCGAAAGCACTGACATGTTGACGTTCAGAAAGTGCTCATTCGCAGCCTAATTTGAATAAATCAATTTTGATTTTGTATTGTTATCAGTAAATAAACAAGCTATAACAGATACTATTTCTTTTAATTGACTCCAAATAACCAACTGAAGTCTATTATTTGTTTTTCTAATTTCCGTTTCGTTATTGCTAATTAAATAAATATCAACTTTATTATACTGAGTAAGTTACAGAACTTTAACTTTACTGTGTACAAATTAAAGTTACATTTTCGGTAACTTAATCACAAACACAGATAACCTAATATGCGTAAAACCCGTAGCTGTAAAAGTCTAGATTTGGCCATGTTAGTTATGTCAGTCCGTTATTTCATCGTAGCCGCAGAGCAAACGTCCATATTTTAGGTACGAAGCTACAAGTACGTGTAGAGTTTGACCGTTGAATGCTACCTTACGTAGTGAAGGCTGGCTATATGTTAGCTCGGGTCCTATTCTCATCATACATTTCATAATAACTCTATGCCCCTGTACTGAATCATCCCGTCCTATCAAGGTATGAGATCCAGACAAACTAAATACCTCAACATAGATACACGTGCTTTTTGCGAAGAGGACATAAAAACGGTCCGTATGAGCCTGCGCAAAAATTAAATACTACTGTCATTCCTAAGCTGTGTTACTGGTATATCCGTAAAACCAGCTAGCATCAGAAACAGATTCATGTGCATTATGAACAATATTTGAAGAACAAGGCACAAAAAATAAATTTACAACCATCCGCCTCAGCAAGGTTGTAACATCAAATGGGGTTATTCGATCAGGGCTTTGTTATATTTTACATTTAAATATAATGATGTAACAATTGAATGACGGGTTATTTTTGTCATTTAATATAATATTATTTAATTAATTGGCTAATACTATTACCTGGTAAACAATATCAATTACATATTGTTGCGCACACCGATTTAATATTTTCACAAAACTTTGATCAAATTTATTAGAAAATACAGGTGGTACCAATCAAATTATTTATATTATTTATGTCATAATTAAGACAGTTACCTACTGGCTGAGCCGTTAAAGATGTAGGTGCAATAATTTGAGGCTGTGCTGGCTGGGAGCAGGTACAGCTATAGGAGAGGTTAATTGTCAGAGACTCGTACCTTTCTGCATTGTAGGTCTGCCTCCTTCCTGCATGCGGCTATTCAGATTTTAAGAAGCCTCATAATTAATAAAGTAATATATTAGAGCATATGCCCTAACAAACAATTTACCCTGAAGCTGCCGGGTGTATCTGTTAAACATAGGACCTACATATTACACAATTCTAATTCCTTATGGCATGGTATAGGTATGGAGTACACCAGATTTTGTCGTCGCATTGCGGTATTCTTATTACTTCATGATACTTGTGTGTCATGAAGTTTTTTTTTGTTCTAAGAAATGTGTTGGAAAACTTGTTCAGCTTTTAGTATTAGGTAATACGAAACATCAACGAGAACGAAATAATCTCTTACTTTGCCGGTTAGTACCTATAATCTTATTAGAATATTCAATAGTCTTTAGAACAATGGATGTTATCGGAATATTTTGCTTGAGCTCTTTATTTTCAGGTTTTGGTTGTAAAAATACATGCTCGGATTTGAGCTACGTATGAAGTCATCAGGAAGTACACACGTTAACATAATCTTATTACTGATTTACATACATAACTCGATGCGTATTTACACTGCAAATACGGAACTACACCCGCTGTACGACGAAATATTGCATAAAAAAAATGTAACTAGATGGAACTTACGTAAAATATATTATACTAGCGGCCGCCAGCGACTTCGTTTGCGTGGTTTAGTTATGCTGCGCTCCTATTGGTCGCAGCGTGATGTTATATAGCTTAAAGCCTTCCTGGATTAATGGGCTATTTAAAGCAAAAATATTTTTTTTAATCGGACCAGTAGTTCCTGAGATTAGCGCGCATAAACAAACTCTTCAGCTTTATATATTAGTATAGATTTCTTTATTTTTAAAATCGAGTTAAATATATGTCTTTAATCTTAGAAAGTATTGTTGTACAGCTAGAGAAATTGTTTATCGAGTTGACGGACTTCATCAAATTAACGTGTTTATAGCCAATTTCATACAACTATCAAATAATGATAGTTTTAAAGTGCAAACTTTATACATATAGCATGCCTCATTATAACGACTTCCTCAATTTAACAAATCCTTACTAATATTATAAATCGGAAAGTGAGTCTGTTTGTTTGTTCCGCTTTCACGTCGTAACTAAGGAACCGATTGCTTTGAAATTTTGCAGACGTAAAGTAAGAAATCCGAATTAAATAATAGGGTACTTTTTATCCCTGAAAAATTTGATATTCCCGAGGGAAAACAAAAATACCGAATTCCACGCGGGCGAAGCCGCGGGTGGAAAGCTAGTTCTTCATAATACTCAACATAACGAATTTAAACTAACAAGAAAAGTATAAATACCTACCTGTATTAACCAATTTTGTCAACCCAAAACTTTTATGTGTATAAAGTTCCTACCAATGTATAAGTCAATCTCAAAGTATGTGACTTCTGTGGCGATGTTTGATATCACCTTCGGGTTGTAGAGGTCTAACGGCAGTCGCTTCACGGAAAATATCGACGTTTAGCCAAAATCAGCAAATAGACTGGTAAAGCGGACCCCAGACTCCAAAGCTGAAAAACCGATTTTTTTACCGAATTTACATATTTTACACTTTGTAGTGTTTTGTTGGAAGTCGGTTGTTTTTGTCTTTTTTTTTTATAATTATAAACTAGCGCTTGACTGCAATCCCGCCTGATGGTAAGCTGTGATGCAATCGTTGATGGTAAAGCGCGCTAGTTTATTAAGCCCATTCACTTAAAAAATCTTAGTGAATAGGAAGGAAGACGGCAGTTGAGCGAGGTGGTGCAATGTTAAACCCAACAACACGACCAACGATGCTGCGCCAGAGGGAGATTGATGTGGAGACTCTCCACGACCAAACTCCCGACACAACAACATTTGACGCATCGTACTCGGCACAAATCGCAACACAACTGCTCAGACCCGTCCTCTGTACGGCTTCACCAGACATCATGCAGGAACACGACGAATAGCTTGGCGGCAAGACTTTGTCTGGTGGGTGGTAACTTCTGCCGGCAGCGGTACTACTGGCGGTTTTGTAAAAAAGTTGTTATTTTACACTTTTTAGTTGTAAAAAGTATTGTTCAGCTGCATCCGGTCAGACTGGACACTGACGCTGATATAGTTGGCAAAAGGCCTGTAACCAAATGAAGTAATTTGGTTTACTTTAATTTTTATCCGTAATTTTGGTTTTAAAATCAAACTACTGAACCGGTTCCTTCTTATAAAAATGGGATCAAAATGAAAGTATGAGCAATGCTCGAAATGATACGAATGATTTTAATTGATTATTTCATAAGCATGGCGAGTAGGTAGTGGTTGTCCATGCTAAACTTCAATGCTGTAAAAATCTGAGGAATTCTCTAGACTGCCTATGGTCTTCAGCATCCGATTTAGGGCTGACCTTCATTTTAATTCATATACGTATTTTAACAAAATGCTCATCAATAAAAGTAACTACCGCAAACCGTTGGGAGTTCCTTTAATTGTCCTTCGTCTTCATCATAACACCCCTAATGAAAAGCACAATACATCTAGGTGTAAAATTCTTATCAATACAAATTAATCAATCACAATCACAAGGTGGTGTGAATCGTTGAGGAGTTCTCTCGACTGTCTCTCGGTTCTATCATCAAATCTACTGCAGACCTTCATTATAACCAATATGGATGCAAAGTTTTCATTAATATAAATGAACGAAGTCAAACCACAAAGTAGTTACTGTAAACCGTTAAGGAGTTCCCGGAACTGACCTTTACCTTCATCATCAGAGCCCTTATGACAGTCACAACCCATTAAGGTGTAAAGTTCTTATCAATAGAAATTAATCAAGCATAAACACAAGGTAGCTGCTGTGTATCGTTGAGGAGTTCCCTCGACTGTCTCCCGGCTCCATCATCAGAGCATTATTTAAATATTACTGCTTTAAAATACTTCATGAAAATACTTAGATAACAACTAGTCGCATCTACAACTTTTGATAAAATAAAAAAAGAATTTTGCAAATCGGTCCAGGTGTCTTAGAGTAATCGGTGAACATACCATCTATATAAAAAAAGATCCCGACGAATTGAGAACCTTCTCCTTTTTTGAAGTCGGTTAAAAATCCTGCCTAATGACCTATAAAGGATGTTTTCTACCTGTTTAGTATAATGCCATCATAAGCCGCAAATGTTCAAAGATAAACAATGCTTTATTGTCTTTGGAATAATGGTACTAATGGGAATGTTACTAACTCCTTTTTCTTTAGAATCATTAAATAGGGTTGTTACTACACCCTATCATAAAACCAATTTTTAACTACTTAAACAGGTAAAAGAATTAAGAAGCATTTGCACACCCAAATATTCTTTCACTTCTAAGGATTGCAATTTTAAAACAATAAATGGTTAGGTATTGTCCTTTTGTTACTTGTGATCCCCTTAAGTTTTGTTTATCTGTACAAGCGAACAGTCACACAATAACAATTCAAATCGTTCATTATCCATAAAGGTCCAATACAGAGTTCGCACAGAGCATTTTTTGAAATCATAATGTTAAATGTTTCACCAGAATTTGCCAATATGGTTTAAAAACTTTAATGATTTTGTGACGGCTACAACCCTTCTGGAAAGCCGAAGTTTTACAATAAAAAAAAATCGCAAACATTACAGAAACAATATAAACAGTACTAGAAGTAGGTGAATACTGTTTTATAGTTTTTTATATAGTTATATTATTTAATTGACGTCCTCCGTGGCGCAGCGGTCAATACACCTGCCTGCGATGTGGAGGCCCCGGGTTCGATCCCCGGCCAGGTCATGATGGAAAACGACCTTTTCCTGATTGGCCTGGGTCTTGGATGTTTATCTATATATGTATTTATTATTATTATTTGAATGAGTATCCCATAACACAAGTCTCGAACTTACTTTGGGGCTAGCTCAACCTGTGTGATTTGTCCGGATATATATATAATATCATTTGGTTTTGCGTTTTATGATAATATTTGAATTTACCTTAAACGTTATTATTTATTTATCTATTTACTATTTTCTAAAGTAGCATCTTGGAGCCACATGTACTTAAAGAGTTGTAGCGCAATTGTCATTTGCCGGCGTCACGAATCATGACATGGTATCAATGAAATTAAAAAGAATAATGTAAATAGAGTAGATGACTTGACGGACAGGGTCCTATGTCGGCGAGCGATACAGGCTTGATTTCAAATTTCGAATTATTTTAAGTTGTTACAGTTTTTATGATGACTGGCCACTAGCCCGTGTCATTGTAGAAGCATGTTGTATATCTTCATGAACTTTCTTTGAAGATAAGGGAATAATGTTGTAATGATGTAATGTGCGTTCTGTTTGTGCGGAATAAATAATTTTTCTTTGTTTCTTTCTTATAATAAATGATTTATTTTCTGTAAGTAGGTTTGTACACATTCACAAGTCAATATCATCATCATCTCAGCGTTAATCCCAGTCGCATCCGAAGCTTTTTCAGCTTTGGAGTCTGGGGTCCGCTTTACCAGTCTAACTGCTGACTAAATTACGGTAGTTTCCTTAAACCGACTGCCGTCTGAACTCCACAACCCGAAGGCGATATCGAAGCATTGCAATTAGAGTAATTGTTGGACTTTTGAGGACAACCGGGACCAACGACTAAAGGTGCTCCGAGGCACGACCAGACCAGTGCAAATATTCATTTTCATGCATACAAATATTTGCACTGCGCCGGGATCGAACCTGCGCCTCATTGCGCAGGGGCTGCGTTCGCTACCGCTACGCTATGGAGGCTGTCGACTTTCACCAGTCAATATGTTTTATTAAACTAGATAAATTCGGCGTTTTCTATCGGCTACTCTGAGAAATAAGGCAGCGTAACCATGGTCTAATCATACAAAGACTGTCTAGAATTGGTGTCTGAGATGGACTATAAGGAATTAACCACAGATTGAGAGACCCGTCCAGTCAGTTCACGCGTTTGTCAGAAATTGTGTAGCTCAACTCGAAACTTAAGGAGCCCAACGATTCGAAAATGTTATCTACTAATCGTTGTTGTATATTTATAGCAAGATTATGTAAATGTCCAATGTTTACAAACATGTATACGTACATAGACTCACACCTCATTTACAAAGACAATCATGGGAAAACAGGGTGCATGAATTTATAAGAGACCTCGTAATTTCCTTTATAGCATGAAGCAATAAGGTTGCATGTCACTTATTAGGCATAAAATTACAAGGTCCATTTTTTCATGTGAAAGATAGTTTCAACATTATTATTTTTTTTTTTTTTTAATTTAAAGTTTTCTGCTGTTGCAAAAATTCGAAACATTAAATCCATACTAATATTATAAATGCGAAAGTAACTCTGTCTGTCTGTTACGCTTTCCCGCTTAAACCTCTTAACCGATTTTGATGAAATTTGGCACAGACAATCTTTAGACTCTGAGAAAGGATACCTTTAGGGCTTTAGGGCCTGAGGGGTTACCTTTTATTGAAAAATTTGATATTCCCGAGAGAAACCTAAAAAGCGCGATATAACCGAAATCCACGCGGGCGGAAAGCTAGTACAAAATACATACAATAATGCCATAAAATTGTTTTATCATTTAGCGAACAACTTCTACTAAAGGGAGTTATTCGCTATAATAAGATATGTAGGTAATGTTGAGGTAAATAAAACCATTATTTTGCCTCTTTAAACATAACAAACCAATTATTTTCTTGTTCAACAAGAAAATATATACCTATACCTCAATAGGTTGCACTGTACTTTATTATACAACATAATAGGAGTATGTGAACAATTTCTTCAGTTATTTGTCAGATTGACTCCAGAAATCTTCCTAGTGATACAGCTAAATGGGAACTAGCATTACATTACATGTGTAAAGTACACATTACAGTATTACATTTACATATGTACAGCTACTGGTTATCTGAATCAACATCTTAACGTGGTAGGTCTCGATAGGTGGTCCCATCTACGACCCGATGGCGACAAGCGTATCGTTACCTTTAATCTACCAGTGCCGCTGTTGTCGAATAGCCACGAGGCCCTTAGAGTGATTAAATGAACAATTAATTTCTCAGGCTTTACCTCATCATCATGATTTCAGCAGAAAGACGTCCACTACAGTCCCATATGCCTCCCCCAAGCACCCACACTTCGTCCGGTTTCACAAGATCGTCGGTCCATCTTTGTGATAACTATCTACCGTGTCCATAATTGAAACTCATACCTAATGATATAACTCCGCTATTGTTTTTCCGGACAATACTTCTTCTTTCATACATATTCGTTGAAATGAAACCAGGTTTTGGGGACTTTGTCCGTCTTAATTAGGGTCTTCCGGCCGTGAGAGAAAATCAGGAATCTATTATAAGATAATAATGATTATCGAAAAAAATAGGAAACCTTTAACCACAAACTTTTAATTATTTTTAGAGTTATAAGTTCAGACGGAAATGGCACCTGCTAGGGCCGCGGGTTATTAGCATGAGATGCCATATAGGCAAATGAAGGAATACAGGTAGGATTTAGTCCGTAAAATTCTGACATGCCCTTCCGCTCCGTCCAGAGCGGGAAAAGTCATGTGATGATTTACCAACCGGAAAAAAAAGAAACGAGGGAAAGGCAGAAAATATAATAATACACTACCACTTTTCATCGTGTAAATTACCAAAGAATACAGAAGCGCCTCGAATGATGTGAATTGAATGAATAATAATTATAGTGCGTAATCAGCTGTAAATGTGCACAAATTCAAAAAATTGTTCGCCTTGTCTATTTTCAAAGGGGTAAATTTTAGAAAAAGCTTAAGTAAAGTACGCTTTACCGTCAACGATAGCATCAATGCGTACCATCAGACGAGTTCGCGGTCAAGCACGAGTTTATTAAATGAGCATTTGGAAACATTGTTCGAGCTGCTGACCATAGGAAAAACTACGTACGTCTGGCATAGATTTGATTGTGCTCTGGTGCTTGTGAGTATGTCACGCTCACTCTAATGTCTCCCTGATGGTGGCGTGCCATCTATGGCGTCATGTTCGTGAACGGGCGCCGTCAGTGGGGACTGATCATCACTTAGCAGCCATGGCTTAATTTATGAATTGCTATTGTTTTTTCTCTAATAGATGTATTTAACGTACACGAATCTCACTAACACGAGTTTTTTAATCAAATAACTTGTAACAATTTTATAATTTTATAGGAGTGTCCATGGAGTTGCTTGCCCGCTCTTCTTCTGAGAGAGCTACGATTTGGATGGGTCTGACCAACCCTTCGTCAACTTAAAAGTGCCTGTAATTGATTTATCTGAAATAAATACTTTGATATTGATTTTGAATTAATATCCTTAGCGGTGCCTAATTAATAATTATATAATTAGTTAATAAGTTAGACAGTCATTAATTAACTAGATAGTTATGAAGTATTTAGTACTTTTCAATTATTTATTAAGTAATTAGTTAGCTATTAAAATAATTAGTAAAGAAGTTGTTGATTCATTAGTTAAATATTTATGAAGTAATTAGTTAATTTAGAGTATATGATATACAAAATAAATCCGCGGTTATGATCCAAGTTTTACAAATGATTTTCGGTGAATAATTTTAGTCACTCTGCTGGGCAACATTGGAAATGATGGCCATCTTGTTTCGCCAATATACATAACTAGCTGCCGCCAGCGACTTTGTTCGCGTGGAGTTAGTTAACTGGAGTTGCATTTCCTCATGAGCTAAGTTCAATGGTAGCCGAGTGCGCTGTTCGTCCCGTTCTGAAAAAAAAATAAAAAGAGCTGAGTTCAGTTTGAGTCATAGCGGTATGTTATATAGCCTAAAGCCTTCCTGGATTAATAGGCTATCCAAAGCAAAAAGAATTTTTCAAATCGGACCAGTAGTTCCTGAGATTAGCGCGCACAAACAAACAAACAAACTCTTCAGCTTTATATATTAAGTATAGATTTATTTCGACGTCATGCAAACCAAAATAAGTCACATTGTGGCAATTCAGTATGCAGTTTTTTTTGGGTTTTATAATTTATAGATTTAGTGTTTACGCAGCAACTAATTTCAATAATTATTAAATTGTCAAAATTACTTACTTCGCAAACTAAAGAGGTTATTTAATACTAGCTTTCCGCCCGCGGCTTCGCTCGCTTTGGATTCGGCTATATCGCGGTTTTTAGATTTCCCAGAGAGAGAATATTTTATTTTTTTCAATAAAAGGTAGCCTATGTCCTTACTCAGGGTTAAAGATTGTCTGTGCCAAATTTCATCAAAGTCGGTTGAGAGGTTTAAGCGGGAAAGCGTAACAGACAGACAGACAGAGTTACCTTCGCATTTATAGTATTAGTATGGATATTTGCCCGGGATAACGTAATAGTAAAACCCCTAAATTTAAAGTTTTTGATATGCCATCAGCAATTTCAAACAATTTTATACACATGGGAAACTTATCCTGAAAAGTAAGGGCGACTGTTAGAAATTCAACTTTAGTAGTTACATTTATCGAGTAAAGAGCTTATGTATCTGTAGTTAATGATACTTTGAGGGTGCTTCTTGTGGTATTTTGATAATAATAAATTATGAAATTAAAGTTTAAAAGCTCATTTACATGCAAACTAACAATTTGTTGCACACCTATTGATTAATTCAATTATTTAAGACTTATTCAGTTAAATATTATACTCCCTTTTAAATCTTATTGTGTACTAAAATACCCTTAACAGTTTATTAACAAACGGAATCCTAGAACAATAGATAAATGCCAGGCGAACAACAGCAGAGCTTCTTCATCCCTCTCTTCATGGAAATCGCAACCCTCCCTTCCGGGGGGCGTGGCTAACGGTACCAGGGTTCATTTGTTTAACCACTGCGTACGCACAGGTACCTGTCTATATAAACCCAGGTTCAACATTTTTTCGGCTCATTACTTACTTCGTTACTGAAGACATAAGTTCCATAAGAAACTTCCATAAGGATCAGAGGATAATAAGGACCATAAGGATAATGAACAACCAAAACGTAATTATTGCAACTTTAATTTCTATACTGCAACTTTAAAATGTATGTTTTGTTTTTAAATATAAAATGTATTATTATTTCAGATAAGCACAGGGCAGGAGACTGCAAGGCGTCGCGGCAGACCGGCTGGAAGTAACCGGGACCCGCTATCACGGGTTCGTATTCATCAAACTCTAGAATACAATAATTAATGAATTAATATATTTAACAATTCCATATACGTGTTGTTTACAGGAAGAACGCCGTGCTCGCAACGCGCTCTACGAAAGGGAGCGTCGCGCCGAGACGGCAGACCAAATGCGGCATTTAAGAGAAGTCGCAAATTGTAACCCCAACGTAAGTAATTATCACTTTCCTAGACACTTTTATAATTACTTTACTAATAGTGAACATAACCATTGAAATGTGTATTTATTTACAGGTCCCAGTGGCCGAGCTCCTGGCTACGGTCATTAACCGTATCCAGAGAGCACACAGCCAGACGGCCACCGAGATTGCGGAGTTAAAGCGCACTAATGCGCTGATCGTCCAACAAAGTGTGTTTTTATTAACTATACTGTTTATGTTTAGTTGTTTATTATTTGTTATAACTTTAACTTCTTTATTTTTAGTTTCAACACTCCAAGCTAGATTGGAGTCGGACGAGGCCGGCTCGGCTCAAAGCGCAGTAAGTTTCAATTTCTTTGCCCTTTTGTTGTTTATTTTCGGACTATACGTTTTATTAATGTGTTATTGGGTACTATTGCTTCAAAGCCAATACAAGAAATGCTCAAAATGATAAGAGGATATCACATTCAAACTTGTCAGACAGAATTTTTTACAATGTTCTTTAACTTTCCTCTTTATCCTTTCAGTCTCAACAACAGCAAATGGAGCGCGGCCATAACTTGGAGTCGAACCAGGCCGGCTCGGCTCACCATAGCTTGGAGTCGAACGAGGCCGGCTCGGCTCACCATAGCTTGGAGTCGAACGAGGCCGGCTCGGCTCACCATAGCTTGGAGTCGAACGAGGCCGGCTCGGCTCAGAGCGCAGTAAGTTTCAATTGATTTGTCCTTTTGTTGTTTATTTTCGGACTATACGTTTTATTAATGTGTAATTGGGTACTATTGCTTCAAAGTCAATACAAGAAAAGCTCAAAATGGTAAGAGGATATCACAATCAAACTTGTCAGACAGAATTTTTTACAATGTTCTTTAACTTTCCTTTTTATCCTTTCAGTCTCAACAACAACAAAGTCTGGTCGTGCCTCGGCAAACACGTTAAGCCGTTGATCCCGGTTGCCATACAAACATCTAGTGGCAGTCTTACGAGTTGTTGGAGCCCTCAAATGTCCAACAATTGGTCTAACTGCAATGCTTCGGTCAGACGGCAGTCGCTTCACGGAACATGTCAAAGTTTAGCCATTTCAGCAGTTGGACTGGTAAAACGGACCCCAGACTCCAAAGCTGAAAAGGCTTCGGATGCGACTGGGATTAACGCTGTGATGATGATGATGAGTCTCAACAACAACAAAAGATGGGCGGCCATGAGACAAATAACCGAAACTAGTTACTTACAGGCATGTAAGTTTCAATTATTTATTTTACCTTTTCGTTGTTGATTTTCACACTTTATCATGAAGGTCACGAAAACATATGCGGCCATTGGAGATCTAGGTAAAAGTTTTAATAAATCCAAAACTTGTAACATGAGAAACCAGATGTGTTTTAGTTATTACCTACTTATGACTTGAGCTACTTGTTTTTTTTTTCTTTTTTATTTTCTTTTGTTCTCATATATAAACTTACATTTTCATTACTTGTTACAGGCAAAAACAAACAAGAACTCGATCAGAAACATGCTAAGTGGACATAGGCTTCAAGATGAGAGCCGATGACCAAGTTCTTAGCCAGTTTGTCGGCACAGTCACAATCGATTCCTTCGATGGAAAGACTGCCTCGTTAGCTGATCGTGGTGCCATCCAGAAACCGGACCTGGATTGTTTAAGTAAGCATGTTTTTTGTTTTAAATTCTACCTGTCATTTCCAATTACTTAATATAGGTTCCATGCTTCGTTTTTATTTGATGACTATAACCGTGTAGTACCTAATACTGTGTTTTTCATAAACTTTATTTTCTTTTCACTAGGCGCTGAGAAACGGTTGTTGTCGGATTGGATAAATGCAGACTGCGTAGAAACCAATAAATTCTATGAGTCGCCATCAATACCCACTGATGAAGACTTAAAGACGACTGATTATCTCGGAAAGCTAGTGTAACACTCAAATATGACCGTGTACATAAAAAACATATTGTATAATTTTGTTAATAATAGTAGAATATCTCTATTGATATGTACCTAGAACTTCCTTGAATAATATTGATGTTATGTAACATTTCTACTAAAAACTTTACGTATTCACAACTAATTTGATTGGTTTTCATTACATTCACTAGTACTTGTATTATTTTTAAATTTCATGAATTTAGGTACTTCAACTTAGTTATAGATTAATGCATAAATATGTAAGCTGTTACGCCCTTCCCTGGAGGTTTTTTTAGCCAATAAGTTTTTTCTTACGTTTTTTATTTTAATGATTTTATTATTTTATTTTAGCCTTTCTGCACTTATTCATCATAATTATTTATCATAATTATGTCAGCTAGCCACAAAAATATATCAAATATTGGCGTGTTTAGCTGATATAATTATGATAAATCATTTAATTTAATGTTTTGTTTCGTCATGTTAGTTAGTAGGTACTTTATATGCATAGTATTGTATACTTCTTCTTCCCATCGAAAGCACTGACATGTTGACGTTCAGAAAGTGCTCATTCGCAGCCTAATTTGAATAAATCAATTTTGATTTTGTATTGTTATCAGTAAATAAACAAGCTATAACAGATACTATTTCTTTTAATTGACTCCAAATAACCAACTGAAGTCTATTATTTGTTTTTCTAATTTCCGTTTCGTTATTGCTAATTAAATAAATATCAACTTTATTATACTGAGTAAGTTACAGAACTTTAACTTTACTGTGTACAAATTAAAGTTACATTTTCGGTAACTTAATCACAAACACAGATAACCTAATATGCGTAAAACCCGTAGCTGTAAAAGTCTAGATTTGGCCATGTTAGTTATGTCAGTCCGTTATTTCATCGTAGCCGCAGAGCAAACGTCCATATTTTAGGTACGAAGCTACAAGTACGTGTAGAGTTTGACCGTTGAATGCTACCTTACGTAGTGAAGGCTGGCTATATGTTAGCTCGGGTCCTATTCTCATCATACATTTCATAATAACTCTATGCCCCTGTACTGAATCATCCCGTCCTATCAAGGTATGAGATCCAGACAAACTAAATACCTCAACATAGATACACGTGCTTTTTGCGAAGAGGACATAAAAACGGTCCGTATGAGCCTGCGCAAAAATTAAATACTACTGTCATTCCTAAGCTGTGTTACTGGTATATCCGTAAAACCAGCTAGCATCAGAAACAGATTCATGTGCATTATGAACAATATTTGAAGAACAAGGCACAAAAAATAAATTTACAACCATCCGCCTCAGCAAGGTTGTAACATCAAATGGGGTTATTCGATCAGGGCTTTGTTATATTTTACATTTAAATATAATGATGTAACAATTGAATGACGGGTTATTTTTGTCATTTAATATAATATTATTTAATTAATTGGCTAATACTATTACCTGGTAAACAATATCAATTACATATTGTTGCGCACACCGATTTAATATTTTCACAAAACTTTGATCAAATTTATTAGAAAATACAGGTGGTACCAATCAAATTATTTATATTATTTATGTCATAATTAAGACAGTTACCTACTGGCTGAGCCGTTAAAGATGTAGGTGCAATAATTTGAGGCTGTGCTGGCTGGGAGCAGGTACAGCTATAGGAGAGGTTAATTGTCAGAGACTCGTACCTTTCTGCATTGTAGGTCTGCCTCCTGCATGCGGCTATTCAGATTTTAAGTAGCCTCATAATTACTAAAGTAATATATTAGAGCATATGCCCTAACAAACAATTTACCCTGAAGCTGCCGGGTGTATCTGTTAAACATAGGACCTACATATTACACAATTCTAATTCCTTATGGCATGGTATAGGTATGGAGTACACCAGATTTTTTCGTCGCATTGCGGTATTCTTATTACTTCATGATACTTGTGTGTCATGAAGTTTTTTTTTTGTTCTAAGAAATGTGTTGGAAAACTTGTTCAGCTTTTAGTATTAGGTAATACGAAACATCAACGAGAACGAAATAATAAATCTCTTACTTTGCCGGTTAGTACCTATAATCTTATTAGAATATTCAATGGTCTTTAGAACAATGGATGTTATCGGAATATTTTGCTTGAGCTCTTTATTTTCAGGTTTTGGTTGTAAAAATACATGCTCGGATTTGAGCTACGTATGAAGTCATCAGGAAGTACACACGTTAACATAATCTTATTACTAATTTACATACATAACTCGATGCTTATTTATACTGCAAATACGGAACTACACCCGCTGTACGACGAAATATTACATAAAAAATGTAACTAGATGGAACTTACGTAAAATATATTATACTAGCAGCCGCCACCGACTCCGTTCGCGTGGTTTAGTTATGCTGCGCTCCTATTGGTCGCAGCGTGATGTTATATAGCTTAAAGCCTTCCTGGATTAATGGGCTATTTAAAGCAAAAATATTTTTTTAAATCGGACCAGTAGTTCCTGAGATTAGCGCGCATAAACAAAATCTTCAGCTTTATATATTAGTATAGATTTGTTTATTTTTAAAATCGAGTTAAATATATGTCTTTAATCTTAGAAAGTATTGTTGCACAGCTAGAGAAATTGTTTATCGAGTTGACGGACTTCATCAAATTAACGTGTTTATAGCCAATTTCATACAACTATCAAATAATGAAAGTTTTAAAGTGCAAACTTTATACATATAACAGGCCTCATTATAACGACTTCCTCAATTTAACAAACCCTTACTAATATTATAAATCGGAAAGTGAGTCTGTTTGTTTGTTCCGCTTTCACGTCGTAACTAAGGAACCGATTGCTTTGAAATTTTGCAGACGTAAAGTAAGAAATCCGAATTAAATAATAGGGTACTTTTTATCCCTGAAAAATTTGATATTCCCGAGGGAAAACAAAAATACCGAATTCCACGCGGGCGAAGCCGCGGCTGGAAAGCTAGTTCTTCATAATACTCAACATAACGAATTTAACTAACAAGAAAAGTATAAATACCTACCTGTATTAACCAATTTTGTCAACCCAAAACTTTTATGTGTATAAAGTTCCTACCAATGTATAAGTCAATCTCAAAGTATGTGACTTCTGTGGCGATGTTTGATATCACCTTCGGGTTGTAGAGGTCTAACGGCAGTCGCTTCACGGAAAATATCGACGTTTAGCCAAAATCAGCAAATAGACTGGTAAAGCGGACCCCAGACTCCAAAGCTGAAAAACCGATTTTTTTACCGAATTTACATATTTTACACTTTGTAGTGTTTTGTTGGAAGTCGGTTGTTTTTGTCTTTTTTTTTTATAATTATAAACTAGCGCTTGACTGCAATCCCGCCTGATGGTAAGCTGTGATGCAATCGTTGATGGTAAAGCGCGTGATATCACCTTCGGGTTGTAGAGGTCTAACGGCAGTCGCTTCACGGAAAATATCGAAGTTTAGCCAAAATCAGCAAATAGACTGGTAAAGCGGACCCCAGACTCCAAAGCTGAAAAACCGATTTTTTTACCGAATTTACATATTTTACACTTTGTAGTGTTTTGTTGGAAGTCGGTTGTCTTTGTCTTTTTTTTTTATAATTATAAACTAGCGCTTGACTGCAATCCCGCCTGATGGTAAGCTGTGATGCAATCGTTGATGGTAAAGCGCGCTAGTTTATTAAGCCCATTCACTTAAAAAATCTTAGTGAATAGGAAGGAAGACGGCAGTTGAGCGAGGTGGTGCAATGTTAAACCCAACAACACGACCAACGATGCTGCGCCAGAGGGAGATTGATGTGGAGACCCTCCACGACCAAACTCCCGACACAACAACATTTGACGCACCGTACTCGGCACAAATCGCAACACAACTGCTCAGACCCGTCCTCCGTACGGCTTCACCAGACATCATGCAGGAACACGACGAATAGCTTGGCGGCAAGACTTTGTCTGGTGGGTGGTAACTTCTGCCGGCAGCGGTACTACTGGCGGTTTTGTAAAAAAGTTGTTATTTTACACTTTTTAGTTGTAAAAAGTATTGTTCAGCTGCATCCGGTCAGACTGGACACTGACGCTGATATAGTTAGCAAAAGGCCTGTAACCAAATGAAGTAATTTGGTTTACTTTAATTTTTATCCGTAATGTTGGTTTTAAAATCAAACTACTGAACGGGTTCCTTCTTATAAAAATCCAATGGGATCAAAATGAAAGTATGAGCAATGCTCGAAATGATACGAATGATTTTAATTGATTATTTCATAAACATGGCGAGTAGGTAGTGGTTGTCCATGCTAAACTTCAATGCTGTAAAAATCTGAGGAATTCTCTAGACTGCCTATGGTCTTCAGCATCCGATTTAGGGCTGACCTTCATTTTAATTCATATACGTATTTTAACAAAATGCTCATCAATAAAAGTAACTACCGCAAACCGTTGAGGAGTTCCTATAATTGTCCTTCGTCTTCATCATAACACCCCTAATGAAAAGCACAATACATCTAGGTGTAAAATTCTTGTCAATACAAATTAATCAATCACAATCACAAGGTGGTGTGAATCGTTGAGGAGTTCTCTCGACTGTCTCTCGGTTCTATCATCAAATCTACTGCAGACCTTCATTATAACCAATATGGGTGCAAAGTTTTCATTAATATAAATGAACGAAGTCAAACCACAAAGTAGTTACTGTAAACCGTTAAGGAGTTCCCGGAACTGACCTTTGCCTTCATCATCAGAGCCCTTATGATAGTCACAACCCATTAAGGTGTAAAGTTCTTATCAATAGAAATTAATCAAGCATAAACACAAGGTAGCTGCTGTGTATCGTTGTGGAGGGTACTGTCTCCCGGCTCCATCATCAGAGCATTATTTAAATATTACTGCTTTAAAATACTTCATGAAAATACTTAGATAACAACTAGTCGCATCTACAACTTTTGATAAAATAAAAAAAGAATTTTGCAAATCGGTCCAGGTGTCTTAGAGTAATCGGTGAACATACCATCTATATAAAAAAAGATCCCGACGAATTGAGAACCTTCTCCTTTTTTGAAGTCGGTTAAAAATCCTGCCTAATGACCTATAAACGATGTTTTCTACCTGTTTAGTATAATGCCATCATAAGCCGCAAATGTTCAAAGATAAACAATGCTTTATTGTCTTTGGAATAATGGTACTAATGGGAATGTTACTAACTCCTTTTTCTTTAGAATCATTAAATAGGGTTGTTACTACACCCTATCATAAAACCAATTTTTAACTACTTAAACAGGTAAAAGAATTAAGAAGCATTTGCACACCCAAATATTCTTTCACTTCTAAGGATTGCAATTTTAAAACAATAAATGGTTAGGTATTGTCCTTTTGTTACTTGTGATCCCCTTAAGTTTTGTTTATCTGTACAAGCGAACAGTCACACAATAACAATTCAAATCGTTCATTATCCATAAAGGTCCAATACAGAGTTCGCACTGAGCATTTTTTGAAATCATAATGTTAAATGTTTCACCAGAATTTGCCAATATGGTTTAAAAACTTTAATGATTTTGTGACGGCTACAACCTTTCTGGAAAGCCGAAGTTTTACAATAAAAAAAAATCGCAAACATTACAGAAACAGTATAAACAGTACTAGAAGTAGGTGAATACTGTTTTATAGTTTTTTATATAGTTATATTATTTAATTGACGTCCTCCGTGGCGCAGCGGTCAATACACCTGCCTGCGATGTGGAGGCCCCGGGTTCGATCCCCGGCCAGGTCATGATGGAAAACGACCTTTTCCTGATTGGCCTGGGTCTTGGATGTTTATCTATATATGTATTTATTATTATTATTTGAATGAGTATCCCATAACACAAGTCTCGAACTTACTTTGGGGCTAGCTCAACCTGTGTGATTTGTCCGGATATATATATAATATCATTTGGTTTTGCGTTTTATGATAATATTTGAATTTACCTTAAACGTTATTATTTATTTATCTATTTACTATTTTCTAAAGTAGCATCTTGGAGCCACATGTACTTAAAGAGTTGTAGCGCAATTGTCATTTGCCGGCGTCACGAATCATGACATGGTATCAATGAAATTAAAAAGAATAATGTAAATAGAGTAGATGACTTGACGGAGAGGGTCCTATGTCGGCGAGCGATACAGGCTTGATTTCAAATTTCGAATTATTTTAAGTTGTTACAGTTTTTATGATGACTGGCCACTAGCCCGTGCCATTGTAGAAGCATGTTGTATATCTTCATGAACTTTCTTTGAAGATAAGGGAATAATGTTGTAATGATGTAATGTGCGTTCTGTTTGTGCGGAATAAATAATTTTTCTTTGTTTCTTTCTTATAATAAATGATTTATTTTCTGTAGGTAGGTTTGTACACATTCACAAGTCAATATCATCATCATCTCAGCGTTAATCCCAGTAGCATCCGAAGCTTTTTCAGCTTTGGAGTCTGGGGTCCGCTTTACCAGTCTAACTGCTGACTAAATTACGGTATTTTCCTTAAACCGACTGCCGTCTGAACTCCACAACCCGAAGGCGATATCGAAGCATTGCAATTAGAGTAATTGTTGGACTTTTGAGGACAACCGGGACCAACGACTAAAGGTGCTCCGAGGCACGACCAGACCAGTGCAAATATTCATTTTCATGCATACAAATATTTGCACAGCGCCGGGATCGAACCTGCGCCTCATTGCATAGGGGCTGCGTTCGCTACCGCTACGCTATGGAGGCTGTCGACTTTCACCAGTCAATATGTTTTATTAAACTAGATAAATTCGGCGTTTTCTATCGGCTACTCTGAGAAATAAGGCAGCGTAACCATGGTCTAATCATACAAAGACTGTCTAGAATTGGTGTCTGAGATGGACTTTAAGGAATTAACCACAGATTGAGAGACCCGTCCAGTCAGTTCACGCGTTTGTCAGAAATTGTGTAGCTCAACTCGAAACTTAAGGAGCCCAACGATTCGAAAATGTTATCTACTAATCGTTCTTGTATATTTATAGCAAGATTATGTAAATGTTTCCAATGTTTACAAACATGTATACGTACATAGACTCACACCTCATTTACAAACACAATCATGGGAAAACAGGGTGCATGAATTTATAAGAGACCTCGTAATTTCCTTTATAGCATGAAGCAATAAGGTTGCATGTCACTTATTAGGCATAAAATTACAAGGTCCATTTTTTCATGTGAAAGATAGTTTCAACCTTATTTTTTTTTTTTTTTTAATTTAAAGTTTTCTGCTGTTGCAAAAATTCGAAACATTAAATCCATACTAATATTGTAAATGCGACAGTAACTCTGTCTGTCTGTTACGCTTTCCCGCTTAAACCTCTTAACCGATTTTGATGAAATTTGGCACAGACAATCTTTAGACTCTGAGAAAGGATACCTTTAGGGCTTTAGGGCCTGAGGGGTTACCTTTTATTGAAAAATTTGATATTCCCGAGAGAAACCTAAAAAGCGCGATATAACAGAAATCCACGCGGGCGGAAAGCTAGTACAAAATACATACAATAATGCCATAAAATTGTTTTATCATTTAGCGAACAACTTCTACTAAAGGGAGTTATTCGCTATAATAAGATATGTAGGTAATGTTGAGGTAAATAAAACCATTATTTTGCCTCTTTAAACATAACAAACCAATTATTTTCTTGTTCAACAAGAAAATATATACCTATACCTCAATAGGTTGCACTGTACTTTATTATACAACATAATAGGAGTATGTGAACAATTTCTTCAGTTATTTGTCAGATTGACTCCAGAAATCTTCCTAGTGATACAGCTAAATGGGAACTAGCATTACATTACATGTGTAAAGTACACATTACAGTATTACATTTACATATGTACAGCTACTGGTTATCTGAATCAACATCTTAACGTGGTAGGTCTCGATAGGTGGTCCCATCTACGACCCGATGGCGACAAGCGTATCGTTACCTTTAATCTACCAGTGCCGCTGTTGTCGAATAGCCACGAGGCCCTTAGAGTGATTAAATGAACAATTAATTTCTCAGGCTTTACCTCATCATCATGATTTCAGCAGAAAGACGTCCACTACAGTCCCATATGCCTCCCCCAAGCACCCACACTTCGTCCGGTTTCACAAGATCGTCGGTCCATCTTTGTGATAACTATCTACCGTGTCCATAATTGAAACTCATACCTAATGATATAACTCCGCTATTGTTTTTCCGGACAATACTTCTTCTTTCATACATATTCGTTGAAATGAAACCAGGTTTTGGGGACTTTGTCCGTCTTAATTAGGGTCTTCCGGCCGTGAGAGAAAATCAGGAATCTATTATAAGATAATAATGATTATCGAAAAAAATAGGAAACCTTTAACCACAAACTTTTAATTATTTTTAGAGTTATAAGTTCAGACGGAAATGGCACCTGCTAGGGCCGCGGGTTATTAGCATGAGATGCCATATAGGCAAATGAAGGAATACAGGTAGGATTTAGTCCGTAAAATTCTGACATGCCCTTCCGCTCCGTCCAGAGCGGGAAAAGTCATGTGATGATTTACCAACCGGAAAAAAAAGAAACGAGGGAAAGGCAGAAAATATAATAATACACTACCACTTTTCATCGTGTAAATTACCAAAGAATACAGAAGCGCCTCGAATGATGTGAATTGAATGAATAATAATTATAGTGCGTAATCAGCTGTAAATGTGCACAAATTCAAAAAATTGTTCGCCTTGTCTATTTTCAAAGGGGTAAATTTTAGAAAAAAGCTTAAGTAAAGTACGCTTTACCGTCAACGATAGCATCAATGCGTACCATCAGACGAGTTCGCGGTCAAGCACGAGTTTATTAAATGAGCATTTGGAAACATTGTTCGAGCTGCTGACCATAGGAAAAACTACGTACGTCTGGCATAGATTTGATTGTGCTCTGGTGCTTGTGAGTATGTCACGCTCACTCTAATGTCTCCCTGATGGTGGCGTGCCATCTATGGCGTCATGTTCGTGAACGGGCGCCGTCAGTGGGGACTGATCATCACTTAGCAGCCATGGCTTAATTTATGAATTGCTATTGTTTTTTCTCTAATAGATGTATTTAACGTACACGAATCTCACTAACACGAGTTTTTTAATCAAATAACTTGTAACAATTTTATAATTTTATAGGAGTGTCCATGGAGTTGCTTGCCCGCTCTTCTTCAGAGAGAGCTACGATTTGGATGGGTCTGACCAACCCTTCGACAACTTAAAAGTGCCTGTAATTGATTTATCTGAAATAAATACTTTGATATTGATTTTGAATTAATATCCTTAGCGGTGCCTAATTAATAATTATTTAATTAGTTAATAAGTTAGACAGTCATTAATTAACTAGATAGTTATGAAGTATTTAGTACTTTTCAATTATTTATGAAGTAATTAGTTAGCTATTAAAATAATTAGTAAAGAAGTTGTTGATTCATTAGTTAAATATTTATGAAGTAATTAGTTAATTTAGAGTATATGATATACAAAATAAATCCGCGGTTATGATCCAAGTTTTACAAATGATTTTCGGTGAATAATTTTAGTCACTCTGCTGGGCAACATTGGAAATGATGGCCATCTTGTTTTGCCAATATACATAACTAGCTGCCGCCAGCGACTTTGTTCGCGTGGAGTTAGTTAACTGGAGTTGCATTTCCTCATGAGCTAAGTTCAATGGTAGCCGAGTGCGCTGTTCGTCCCGTTCTGAAAAAAAAATAAAAAGAGCTGAGTTCAGTTTGAGTCATAGCGGGATGTTATATAGCCTAAAGCCTTCCTGGATTAATAGGCTATCCAAAGCAAAAAGAATTTTTCAAATCGGACCAGTAGTTCCTGAGATTAGCGCGCACAAACAAACAAACAAACTCTTCAGCTTTATATATTAAGTATAGATTTATTTCGACGTCATGCAAACCAAAATAAGTCACATTGTGGCAATTCAGTATGCAGTTTTTTTTGGGTTTTATAATTTATAGATTTAGTGTTTACGCAGCAACTAATTTCAATAATTATTAAATTGTCAAAATTACTTACTTCGCAAACTAAAGAGGTTATTTAATACTAGCTTTCCGCCCGCGGCTTCGCTCGCCTTGGATTCGGCTATATCGCGGTTTTTAGATTTCCCAGAGAGAGAATATTTTATTTTTTTCAATAAAAGGTAGCCTATGTCCTTACTCAGGGTTAAAGATTGTCTGTGCCAAATTTCATCAAAGTCGGTTGAGAGGTTTAAGCGGGAAAGCGTAACAGACAGACAGACAGAGTTACCTTCGCATTTATAGTATTAGTATGGATATTTGCCCGGGATAACGTAATAGTAAAACCCCTAAATTTAAAGTTTTTGATATGCCATCAGCAATTTCAAACAATTTTATACACATGGGAAACTTATCCTGACAAGTAAGGGCGACTGTTAGAAATTCAACTTTAGTAGTTACATTTATCGAGTAAAGAGCTTATGTATGTGTAGTTATTGATACTTTGAGGGTGCTTCTTGTGGTATTTTGATAATAATAAATTATGAAATTAAAGTTTAAAAGCTCATTTACATGCAAACTAACAATTTGTTGCACACCTATTCATTAATTCAATCCCTTAACAGTTTATTAACAAACGGAATCCTAGAACAATAGATAAATGCCAGGCGAACAACAGCAGAGCTTCTTCATCCCTCTCTTCATGGAAATCGCAACCCTCCCTTCCGGGGGGCGTGGCTAACGGTACCAGGGTTCATTTGTTTAACCACTGCGTACGCACAGGTACCTGTCTATATAAACCCAGGTTCAACATTTTTTCGGCTCATTACTTACTTCGTTACTGAAGACATAAGTTCCATAAGAAACTTCCATAAGGATCAGAGGATAATAAGGACCATAAGGATAATGAACAACCAAAACGTAATTATTGCAACTTTAATTTCTATACTGCAACTTTAAAATGTATGTTTTGTTTTTAAATATAAAATGTATTATTATTTCAGATAAGCACAGGGCAGGAGACTGCAAGGCGTCGCGGCAGACCGGCTGGAAGTAACCGGGACCCGCTATCACGGGTTCGTATTCATCAAACTCTAGAATACAATAATTAATGAATTAATATATTTAACAATTCCATATACGTGTTGTTTACAGGAAGAACGCCGTGCTCGCAACGCGCTCTACGAAAGGGAGCGTCGCGCCGAGACGGCAGACCAAATGCGGCATTTAAGAGAAGTCGCAAATTGTAACCCCAACGTAAGTAATTATCACTTTCCTAGACACTTTTATAATTACTTTACTAATAGTGAACATAACCATTGAAATGTGTATTTATTTACAGGTCCCAGTGGCCGAAGTCCTGGCTACGGTCATTAACCGTATCCAGAGAGCACAGAGCCAGCAGGCCAATTCGATTGCGGAGTTGGAGCGCACTAATGCGCTGCTCGTCCAACAAAGTGTGTTTTTTATTAACTATACTGTTTATGTTTAGTTGTTTATTATTTGTTATAACTTTAACTTCGTTATTTTTAGTTTCAACACTCCAAGCTAGATTGGAGTCGGACGAGGCCGGCTCGGCTCAAAGCGCAGTAAGTTTCAATTTCTTTGCCCTTTTGTTGTTTATTTTCGGACTATACGTTTTATTAATGTGTTATTGGGAATTATTGCTTCAAAGTCAATACAAGAAAAGCTCAAAATGGTAAGAGGATATCACAGTCAAACTTGTCAGACAGAATTTTTTACAATGTTCTTTAACTTTCCTCTTTAACCTTTCAGTCTCAACAACAACAAGAGAAGCGCGGCCATAGCTTGGAGTCGAACGAGGCCGGCTCGGCTCAGAGCGCAGTAAGTTTCAATTTCTTTGTCCTTTTGTTGTTTATTTTCGGACTATACGTTTTATTAATGTGTTATTGGGTACTATTGCTTCAAAGTCAATACAAGAAAAGCTCAAAATGGTAAGAGGATATCACAGTCAAACTTGTCAGACAGAATTTTTTACAATGTTCTTTAACTTTCCTCTTTATCCTTTCAGTCTCAACAACAACAAGAGGAGCGCGGCCATAGCTTGGAGTCGAACGAGGCCGGCTCGGCTCAGAGCGCAGTAAGTTTCAATTTCTTTGGCCTTTTGTTGTTTATTTTCGGACTTAACGTTTTATTAATGTGTTATTGGGTACTATTGCTTCAAAGCCAATACAAGAAATGCTCAAAATGGTAAGAGGATATCACATTCAGACAGAATTTTTTACAATGTTCTTTAACTTTCCTTTTTATCCTTTCAGTCTCAACAACAACTAACGAAGAAAGATAGAAGAGGCCACGAGAGAAATGACCGAAACTAGTTACTTACAGGCATGTAAGTTTCAATTATTTATTTTACCTTTTCGTTGTTGATTTTCACACTTTATCATGAAGGTCACGAAAACATATGCGGCCATTGGAGATCTAGGTAAAAGTTTTAATAAATCCAAAACTTGTAACATGAGAAACCAGATGTGTTTTAGTTATTACCTACTTATGACTTGAGCTACTTGTTTTTTTTTTTCTTTTTTATTTTCGTTTGTTCTCATATATAAACTTACATTTTCATTACTTGTTACAGGCAAAAACAAAGAAGAACTCGATCGGAAACATGCTAAGTGGACATAGGCTTCAAGATGAGAGCCGATGACCAAGTTCTTAGCCAGTTGGTCGGCACAGTCACAATCGATTCCTTCGATGGAAAGACTGCCTCGTTAGCTGATCGTGGTGCCATCCATAAACCGGACCTGGATTGTTTAAGTAAGCATGTTTTTTTTTTAATTCTACCGGTCATTTCCAATTACTTAATATAGGTTCCATGCTTCGTTTTTATTTGATGACTATAACCGTGTAGTACCTAATACTGTGTTTTTCATAAACTTTATTTTCTTTTCACTAGGCGCTGAGAAACGGTTGTTGTCGGATTGGATAAATGCAGACTGCGTAGAAACCAATAAATTCTATGAGTCGCCATCAATACCCACTGATGAAGACTTAAAGACGACTGATTATCTCGGAAAGCTAGTGTAATACTCAAATATGACTGTGTACATAAAAAACATATTGTATATTTTCGTTAATAATAGTAGAATATCTCTATTGATATGTACCTAGAACTTCCTTGAATAATATTGATGTTATGTAACACTTCTACTAAAAACTTTACGTATTCACAACTAATTTGATTGGTTTTCATTACATTCACTAGTACTTGTATTATTTTTAAATTTCATGAATTTAGGTACTTCAACTTAGTTATAGATTAATGCATAAATATGTAAGCTGTTACGCCCTTCCCTGGAGGTTTTTTTTTAGCTAATAAGTTTTTTCTTACGTTTTTTATTTTAATGATTTTATTATTTTATTTTAGCCTTTCTGCACTTATTCATCACAATTATTTATCATAATTATGTCAGCTGGCCACAAAAATATATCAAATATTGGCGTGTTTAGCTGACATAATTATGATAAATCATTTAATTTAATGTTTTTGTTTCGTCATGTTAGTTAGTAGGTACTTTATATGCATAGTATTGTATACTTCTTCTTCCCATCGAAAGCACTGACATGTTGACGTTCAGAAAGTGCTCATTCGCAGCCTAATTTGAATAAATGAATTTTGATTTTGTTTTGTTATCAGTAAATAAACAAGCTATAACAGATACTATTTCTTTTAATTGACTCCAAATAACGAACTGAAGTCTATTATTTGTTTTTCTAATATCCGTTTCGTTATTGCTAATTAAATAAATATCAACTTTATTATACTGAATAAGTTACAAAACTTTTTTGAAGTCGGTTAATAATCCTGCCGAAGGACTTTTAAACGATGTTTTCTACCTGTTTAGTGTAATGCCATCATAAGCCGCAAATGTCAAAAGATAAACAATGCTTTATTGTCTTTGGAATAATGCTACTAATGGGAAAGGTATTAGGTCCATTTTTTTATAATCATTAAATAGGGGTGTTACTACAACCCTACCATAAAATCAATTTTTAACTACTAAAACAGGTAAAAGAATTAAGAAAAATAAAAATAAAAGAAATATTCTTTCACTTCTGAGGATTGCAATTTTATATGAAATAGTTAGGTATTGTCCTTTTGTTACTTGTGATCCGCTTAAGTTTTGTTTATCTGTACAAGCGAACGGTCACACAATACTAGCTATTCAATTCGTTAATTATCCAAAAAGGTCCAATACAGAGTTAGCACACAGCATTTTTTGAAATCATAATGTTAAACGTTTCACCAGAATTTGCCAATATGGTTGAAAAACTTTAATGATTTTATGACGGCTACAACCCTTCTGGAAAGCCGAAGTGTTACAATAAAAAAAAAATCGCAAACATTACAGAAACAATATAAATAGTACTAGAAGTAGGTGATTATTGTTTTATTATTTGTTTTATAGTTTTTTATATAGTTATATTATTTAATTGACGTCCTCCGTGGCGCAGCGGTCAACACACCTGCCTGCGATGTGGAGGCCCCGGGTTTGATCCCCGGCCAGGTCATGATGGAAAACGACCTTTTCCTGATTGGCCTGGGTCTTGCATGTTTATCTATATATGTATTTATTTTCAATATAGTATCTTTGAGAATCCCATAACACAAGTCCCGAACTTACTTTGGGGCTAGCTCAACCTGTGTGATTTGTCCGGATATATATATAATATCATTTGGTTTTGCGTTTTATGATAATATTTGAATTTACCTTAAACGTTATTATTTATCTATTTACTATTTTCTAAAGTAGCATCTTGGAGACACATGTACTTAAAGAGTTGTAGCGTAATTGTCATTTGCCGGCGTCACGAATAATGACATGGTATCAATGAAATTAAAAAAAATAATGTAAATAGAGTAGATGACTTGACGGAGAGGGTCCTATGTCGGCGAGCGATACAGGCTTGATTTCAAATTTCGAATTATTTTAAGTTGTTACAGTTTTTATGATGACTGGCCACTAGCCCGTGTCATTGTAGAAGCATGTTGTATATCTTCATGAACTTTCTTTGAAGATAAGGGAATAATGTTGTAATGATGTAATGTGCGTTCTGTTTGTGCGGAATAAATAACTTTTCTTTGTTTCTTTCTTATAATAAATGATTTATTTTCTGTAAGTAGGTTTGTACACATTCACAAGTCAATATCATCATCATCTCAGCGTTAATTCCAGTCGCATCCGAAGCTTTTTCAGCTTTGGAGTCTGGGGTCCGCTTTACCAGCCTAACTGCTGACTAAATTTCGGTATTTTCCTTAAACCGACTGCCGTCTGAACTCCACAACCCGAAGGCGATATCGAAGAATTGCAATTAGAGTAATTGTTGGACTTTTGAGGACAACCGGGACCAACGACTAAAGGTGCTCCGAGGCACGACCAGACCAGTGCAAATATTCATTTTCATGCATACAAATATATGCACAGCGCCGGGATCGAACCCGCGCCTCATTGCGCAGGGGCTGCGTTCGCTACCGCTACGCTATGGAGGCTGTCGACTTTCACCAGTCAATATGTTTTATTAAACTAGATAAATTCGGCGTATGCTTATGAAATAATCAATTAAAATCATTCTTATCATTTCGAGCATTGCTCATACTTTCATTTTGATCCCATTGGATTTTTATAAGAAGGAACCGGTTCAGTAGTTTGATTTTAAAACCAAAATTACGGATAAAAATTAAAGCAAACCAAATTACCTCATTTGGTTACAGGCCTTTTTGCCAACTATATCAGCGTCAGTGTCCAGTCTGACCGGATGCAGCTGAACAATACTTTTTACAACTAAAAAGTGTAAAATAACAACTTTTTTACAAAACCGCCAGTAGTACCGCTGCCGGCAGAAGTTACCACCCACCAGACAAAGTCTTGCCGCCAAGCTATTCGTCGTGTTCCTGCATGATGTCTGGTGAAGCCGTACGGAGGACGGGTCTGAGCAGTTGTGTTGCGATTTGTGCCGAGTACGATGCGTCAAATGTTGTTGTGTCGGGAGTTTGGTCGTGGAGGGTCTCCACATCAATCTCCCTCTGGCGCAGCATCGTTGGTCGTGTTGTTGGGTTTAACATTGCACCACCTCGCTCAACTGCCGTCTTCCTTCCTATTCACTAAGATTTTTTAAGTGAATGGGCTTAATAAACTAGGGCGCTTTACCATCAACGATTGCATCACAGCTTACCATCAGGCGGGATTGCAGTCAAGCGCTAGTTTATAATTATAAAAAAAAAGACAAAAACAACCGACTTCCAACAAAACACTACAAAGTGTAAAATATGTAAATTCGGTAAAAAAATCGGTTTTTCAGCTTTGGAGTCTGGGGTCCGCTTTACCAGTCTATTTGCTGATTTTGGCTAAACTTCGATATTTTTCGTGAAGCGACTGCCGTTAGACCTCTACAACCCGAAGGTGACATCAAACATCGCCACAGAAGTCACATACTTCGAGATTGACTTATACATTGGTAGGAACTTTATACACATAAAAGTTTTGGGTTGACAAAATTGGTTAATACAGGTAGGTATTTATACTTTTCTTGTTAGTTTAAATTCGTTATGTTGAGTATTATGAAGAACTAGCTTTCCACCCGCGGCTTCGCCCGCGTGGAATTCGGTATTTTTGTTTTCCCTCGGGAATATCAAATTTTTCAGGGATAAAAAGTACCCTATTATTTAATTCGGATTTCTTACTTTACGTCTGCAAAATTTCAAAGCAATCGGTTCCTTAGTTACGACGTGAAAGCGGAACAAACAAACAGACTCACTTTCCGATTTATAATATTAGTAAGGATTTGTTAAATTGAGGAAGTCGTTATAATGAGGCCTGCTATATGTATAAAGTTTGCACTTTAAAACTTTCATTATTTGATAGTTGTATGAAATTGGCTATAAACACGTTAATTTGATGAAGTCCGTCAACTCGATAAACAATTTCTCTAGCTGTACAACAATACTTTCTAAGATTAAAGACATATATTTAACTCGATTTTAAAAATAAACAAATCTATACTAATATATAAAGCTGAAGAGTTTGTTTGTTTGTTTGTGCGCATCTCAGGAACTACTGGCCCGATTTAAAAAAATATTTTTGCGTTAAATAGCCCATTAATCCAGGAAGGCTTTAGGCTATATAACATCACGCTGCGACCAATAGGAGCGCAGCATAACTAAACCACGCAAACGAAGTCGCTGGCGGCCGCTAGTATAATATATTTTACGTAAGTTCCATCTAGTTACATTTTTTTTATGCAATATTTCGTCGTACAACGGGTGTAGTTCCGTATTTGCAGTATAAATAAGCATCGAGTTATGTATGTAAATCAGTAATAAGATTATGTTAACGTATGTACTTCCTGATGACTTCATACGTAGCTCAAATCCGAGCATGTATTTTTACAACCAAAACCTGAAAATAAAGAGCTCAAGCAAAATATTCCGATAACATCCATTGTTCTAAAGACTATTGAATATTCTAATAAGATTATAGGTACTAACCGGCAAAGTAAGTGATTTATTATTTCGTTCTCGTTGATGTTTCGTATTACCTAATACTAAAAGCTGAACAAGTTTTCCAACACATTTCTTAGAACAAAAAAAAACTTCATGACACACAAGTATCATGAAGTAATAAGAATACCGCAATGCGACGAAAAAATCTGGTGTACTCCATACCTATACCATGCCATAAGGAATTAGAATTGTGTAATATGTAGGTCCTATGTTTAACAGATACACCCGGCAGCTTCAGGGTAAATTGTTTGTTAGGGCATATGCTCTAATATATTACTTTAGTAATTATGAGGCTACTTAAAATCTGAATAGCCGCATGCAGGAGGCAGACCTACAATGCAGAAAGGTACGAGTCTCTGACAATTAACCTTTCCTATAGCTGTACCTGCTCCCAGCCAGCACAGCCTCAAATTATTGCACCTACATCTTTAACGGCTCAGCCAGTAGGTAACTGTCTTAATTATGACATAAATAATATAAATAATTTGATTGGTACCACCTGTATTTTCTAATAAATTTTATCAAAGTTTTGTGAAAATATTAAATCGGTATGCGCAACAATATGTAATTGATATTGTTTACCGGGTAATTTCAATATGTTTTATTAAACTAGATAAATTCGGCGTTTTCTATCGGCTACTCTGAGAAATAAGGCAGCGTAACCATGGTCTAAACATACAAAGACTGTCTAGAATTGGTGTCTGAGATGGACTTTAAGGAATTAACCACAGATTGAGAGACCAGTCCAGTCAGTTCACGCGTTTGTCAGAAATTGTGTAGCTCAACTCGAAACTTAAGGAGCCCAACGATTCGAAAATGTTATCTACTAATCGTTGTTGTATATTTATAGCAAGATTATGTAAATGTCCAATGTTTACAATCATGTATACGTACATAGACTCACGCCTCATTTACAAAGACAATCATGGGAAAACAGGGTGCATGAATTTATAAGAGACCTCGTAATTTCCTTTATAGCATGAAGCAATAAGGTTGCATGTCACTTATTAGGCATAAAATTACAAGGTCCATTTTTTCATGTGAAAGATAGTTTTTTTAATTTCAAGCTTTCTGCTGTTGCAAAAATTCGAAACATTAAATCCATATTAATATTATAAATGCGAAAGTAACTCTGTCTGTCTGTTACTCTTTCCCGCTTAAACCTCTTAACCGATTTTGATGAAATTTGGCACAGGCAATCTTTAGACTCTGAGAAAGAACACCTTTAGGGCTTTAGGGCCTGAGGGGTTACCTTTTACTGAAAAATTTGATATTCCCGAGGGAAATCTAAAAAGCGCGATATAACCGAAATCCACGCGGGCGGAAAGCTAGTACAAAATACATACAATAATGCCATAAAATTGTTTTATCATTTAGCGAACAACTTCTACTAAAGGGAGTTATTCGCTTAAACAAGATATGTACGTAATGTTGAGGTAAATAAAACCATTTTTTTGCCTCTTTAAACATAACAAACCAATTATTTTCTTGTTCAACAAGAAAATATTCGTGACCTCAATAGGTTGCACTGTACTTTATTATACAACATAATAGGAGTATGTGAACAATTTCTTCAGTTATTTGTCAGATTGACTCCAGAAATCTTCCTAGTGATACAGCTAAATGGGAACTAGCATTACATTACATGTGTAAAGTACACATTACAGTATTACATTTACATATGTACAGCTACTGGTTATCTGAATCAACATCTTAACGTGGTAGGTCTCGATAGGTGGTCCCATCTACGACCCGATGGCGACAAGCGTATCGTTACCTTTAATCTACCAGTGCCGCTGTTGTCGAATAGCCACGAGGCCCTTAGAGTGATTAAATGAACAATTAATTTCTCAGGCTTTACCTCATCATCATGATTTCAGCAGAAAGACGTCCACTACAGTCCCATATGCCTCCCCCAAGCACCCACACTTCGTCCGGTTTCACAAGATCGTCGGTCCATCTTTGTGATAACTATCTACCGTGTCCATAATTGAAACTCATACCTAATGATATAACTCCGCTATTGTTTTTCCGGACAATACTTCTTCTTTCATACATATTCGTTGAAATGAAACCAGGTTTTGGGGACTTTGTCCGTCTTAATTAGGGTCTTCCGGCCGTGAGAGAAAATCAGGAATCTATTATAAGATAATAATGATTATCGAAAAAAATAGGAAACCTTTAACCACAAACTTTTAATTATTTTTAGAGTTATAAGTTCAGACGGAAATGGCACCTGCTAGGGCCGCGGGTTATTAGCATGAGATGCCATATAGGCAAATGAAGGAATACAGGTAGAATTTAGTCCGTAAAATTCTGACAGGCCCTTCCGCTCCGTCCAGAGCGGGAAAAGTCATGTGATGATTTACCAACCGGAAAAAAAAGAAACGAGGGAAAGGCAGAAAATATAATAATACACTACCACTTTTCATCGTGTAAATTACCAAAGAATACAGAAGCGCCTCGAATGATGTGAATTGAATGAATAATAATTATAGTGCGTAATCAGCTGTAAATGTGCACAAATTCAAAAAATTGTTCGCCTTGTCTATTTTCAAAGGGGTAAATTTTAGAAAAATGCTTAAGTAAAGTACGCTTTGCCGTCAACGATAGCATCAATGCGTACCATCAGACGAGTTCGCGGTCAAGCACGAGTTTATTAAATGAGCATTTGGAAACATTGTTCGAGCTGCTGACCATAGGAAAAACTACGTACTTCTGGCATAGATTTGATTGTGCTCTGGTGCTTGTGAGTATGTCACGCTCACTCTAATGTCTCCCTGATGGTGGCGTGCCATCTATGGCGTCATGTTCGTGAACGGGCGCCGTCAGTGGGGACTGATCATCACTTAGCAGCCATGGCTTAATTTATGAATTGCTATTGTTTTTTCTCTAATAGATGTATTTAACGTACACGAATCTCACTAACACGAGTTTTTTAATCAAATAACTTGTAACAATTTTATAATTTTATAGGAGTGTCCATGGAGTTGCTTGCCCGCTCTTCTTCAGAGAGAGCTACGATTTGGATGGGTCTGACCAACCCTTCGACAACTTAAAAGTGCCTGTAATTGATTTATCTGAAATAAATACTTTGATATTGATTTTGAATTAATATCCTTAGCGGTGCCTAATTAATAATTATTTAATTAGTTAATAAGTTAGACAGTCATTAATTAACTAGATAGTTATGAAGTATTTAGTACTTTTCAATTATTTATGAAGTAATTAGTTAGCTATTAAAATAATTAGTAAAGAAGTTGTTGATTCATTAGTTAAATATTTATGAAGTAATTAGTTAATTTAGAGTATATGATATACAAAATAAATCCGCGGTTATGATCCAAGTTTTACAAATGATTTTCGGTGAATAATTTTAGTCACTCTGCTGGGCAACATTGGAAATGATGGCCATCTTGTTTTGCCAATATACATAACTAGCTGCCGCCAGCGACTTTGTTCGCGTGGAGTTAGTTAACTGGAGTTGCATTTCCTAATGAGCTAAGTTCAATGGTAGCCGAGTGCGCTGTTCGTCCCGTTCTGAAAAAAAAATAAAAAGAGCTGAGTTCAGTTTGAGTCATAGCGGGATGTTATATAGCCTAAAGCCTTCCTGGATTAATAGGCTATCCAAAGCAAAAAGAATTTTTCAAATCGGACCAGTAGTTCCTGAGATTAGCGCGCACAAACAAACAAACAAACTCTTCAGCTTTATATATTAAGTATAGATTTATTTCGACGTCATGCAAACCAAAATAAGTCACATTGTGGCAATTCAGTATGCAGTTTTTTTTGGGTTTTATAATTTATAGATTTAGTGTTTACGCAGCAACTAATTTCAATAATTATTAAATTGTCAAAATTACTTACTTCGCAAACTAAAGAGGTTATTTAATACTAGCTTTCCGCCCGCGGCTTCGCTCGCCTTGGATTCGGCTATATCGCGGTTTTTAGATTTCCCAGAGAGAGAATATTTTATTTTTTTCAATAAAAGGTAGCCTATGTCCTTACTCAGGGTTAAAGATTGTCTGTGCCAAATTTCATCAAAGTCGGTTGAGAGGTTTAAGCGGGAAAGCGTAACAGACAGACAGACAGAGTTACCTTCGCATTTATAGTATTAGTATGGATATTTGCCCGGGATAACGTAATAGTAAAACCCCTAAATTTAAAGTTTTTTATATGCCATCAGCAATTTCAAACAATTTTATACTCATGGGAAACTTATCCTGACAAGTAAGGGCGACTGTTAGAAATTCAACTTTAGTAGTTACATTTATCGAGTAAAGAGCTTATGTATGTGTAGTTATTGATACTTTGAGGGTGCTTCTTGTGGTATTTTGATAATAATAAATTATGAAATTAAAGTTTAAATGCTCATTTACATGCAAACTAACAATTTGTTGCACACCTATTCATTAATTCAATCCCTTAACAGTTTATTAACAAACGGAATCCTAGAACAATAGATAAATGCCAGGCGAACAACAGCAGAGCTTCTTCATCCCTCTCTTCATGGAAATCGCAACCCTCCCTTCCGGGGGGCGTGGCTAACGGTACCAGGGTTCATTTGTTTAACCACTGCGTACGCACAGGTACCTGTCTATATAAACCCAGGTTCAACATTTTTTCGGCTCATTACTTACTTCGTTACTGAAGACATAAGTTCCATAAGAAACTTCCATAAGGATCAGAGGATAATAAGGACCATAAGGATAATGAACAACCAAAACGTAATTATTGCAACTTTAATTTCTATACTGCAACTTTAAAATGTATGTTTTGTTTTTAAATATAAAATGTATTATTATTTCAGATAAGCACAGGGCAGGAGACTGCAAGGCGTCGCGGCAGACCGGCTGGAAGTAACCGGGACCCGCTATCACGGGTTCGTATTCATCAAACTCTAGAATACAATAATTAATGAATTAATATATTTAACAATTCCATATACGTGTTGTTTACAGGAAGAACGCCGTGCTCGCAACGCGCTCTACGAAAGGGAGCGTCGCGCCGAGACGGCAGACCAAATGCGGCATTTAAGAGAAGTCGCAAATTGTAACCCCAACGTAAGTAATTATCACTTTCCTAGACACTTTTATAATTACTTTACTAATAGTGAACATAACCATTGAAATGTGTATTTATTTACAGGTCCCAGTGGCCGAGCTCCTGGCTACGGTCATTAACCGTATCCAGAGAGCACAGAGCCAGCAGGCCAATTCGATTGCGGAGTTGGAGCGCACTAATGCGCTGCTCGTCCAACAAAGTGTGTTTTTTATTAACTATACTGTTTATGTTTAGTTGTTTATTATTTGTTATAACTTTAACTTCGTTATTTTTAGTTTCAACACTCCAAGCTAGATTGGAGTCGGACGAGGCCGGCTCGGCTCAAAGCGCAGTAAGTTTCAATTTCTTTGCCCTTTTGTTGTTTATTTTCGGACTATACGTTTTATTAATGTGTTATTGGGAACTATTGCTTCAAAGTCAATACAAGAAAAGCTCAAAATGGTAAGAGGATATCACAGTCAAACTTGTCAGACAGAATTTTTTACAATGTTCTTTAACTTTCCTCTTTATCCTTTCAGTCTCAACAACAACAAGAGGAGCGCGGCCATAGCTTGGAGTCGAACGAGGCCGGCTCGGCTCAGAGCGCAGTAAGTTTCAATTTCTTTGTCCTTTTGTTGTTTATTTTCGGACTATACGTTTTATTAATGTGTTATTGGGTACTATTGCTTCAAAGTCAATACAAGAAAAGCTCAAAATGGTAAGAGGATATCACAGTCAAACTTGTCAGACAGAATTTTTTACAATGTTCTTTAACTTTCCTCTTTATCCTTTCAGTCTCAACAACAACAAGAGGAGCGCGGCCATAGCTTGGAGTCGAACGAGGCCGGCTCGGCTCAGAGCGCAGTAAGTTTCAATTTCTTTGCCCTTTTGTTGTTTATTTTCGGACTATACGTTTTATTAATGTGTTATTGGGTACTATTGCTTCAAAGCCAATACAAGAAATGCTCAAAATGGTAAGAGGATATCACATTCAGACAGAATTTTTTACAATGTTCTTTAACTTTCCTTTTTATCCTTTCAGTCTCAACAACAACTAACGAAGAAAGATAGAAGAGGCCACGAGAGAAATGACCAAAACTAGTTACTTACAGGCATGTAAGGTTCCAATTATTTATTTTACCTTTTCGTTGTTGATTTTCACACTTTATCATGAAGGTCACGAAAACATATGCGGCCATTGGAGATCTAGGTAAAAGTTTTAATAAATCCAAAACTTGTAACATGAGAAACCAGATGTGTTTTAGTTATTACCTACTTATGACTTGAGCTACTTGTTTTTTTTTTCTTTTTTATTTTCGTTTGTGCTCATATATAAACTTACATTTTCATTACTTGTTACAGGCAAAAACAAAGAAGAACTCGATCGGAAACATGCTAAGTGGACACAGGCTTCAAGATGAGAGCCGATGACCAAGTTCTTAGCCAGTTGGTCGGCACAGTCACAATCGATTCCTTCGATGGAAAGACTGCCTCGTTAGCTGATCGTGGTGCCATCCATAAACCGGACCTGGATTGTTTAAGTAAGCATGTTTTTTTTTTAATTCTACCGGTCATTTCCAATTACTTAATATAGGTTCCATGCTTCGTTTTTATTTGATGACTATAACCGTGTAGTACCTAATACTGTGTTTTTCATAAACTTTATTTTCTTTTCACTAGGCGCTGAGAAACGGTTGTTGTCGGATTGGATAAATGCAGACTGCGTAGAAACCAATAAATTCTATGAGTCGCCATCAATACCCACTGATGAAGACTTAAAGACGACTGATTATCTCGGAAAGCTAGTGTAATACTCAAATATGACTGTGTACATAAAAAACATATTGTATATTTTCGTTAATAATAGTAGAATATCTCTATTGATATGTACCTAGAACTTCCTTGAATAATATTGATGTTATGTAACACTTCTACTAAAAACTTTACGTATTCACAACTAATTTGATTGGTTTTCATTACATTCACTAGTACTTGTATTATTTTTAAATTTCATGAATTTAGGTACTTCAACTTAGTTATAGATTAATGCATAAATATGTAAGCTGTTACGCCCTTCCCTGGAGGTTTTTTTTTATCTAATAAGTTTTTTCTTACATTTTTTATTTTAATGATTTTATTATTTTATTTTAGCCTTTCTGCACTTATTCATCACAATTATTTATCATAATTATGTCAGCTAGCCACAAAAATATATCAAATATTGGCGTGTTTAGCTGACATAATTATGATAAATCATTTAATTTAATGTTTTGTTTCGTCATGTTAGTTAGTAGGTACTTTATATGCATAGTATTGTATACTTCTTCTTCCCATCGAAAGCACTGACATGTTGACGTTCAGAAAGTGCTCATTCGCAGCCTAATTTGAATAAATGAATTTTGATGTTGTATTGTTATCAGTAAATAAACAAGCTATAACAGATACTATTTCTTTTAATTGACTCCAAATAACCAACTGAAGTCTATCATTTGTTTTTCTAATTTCCGATTCGTTATTGCTAATTAAATAAATATCAACTTTATTATACTGAGTAAGTTACAGAACTTTAACTTTACTGTGTACAAATTAAAGTTACATTTTCGGTAACTTAATCACAAACACAGATATAACCTAATATGCGTAAAACCCGTAGCTGTAAAAGTCTAGATTTGGCCATGTTAGTTATGTCAGTCCGTTATTTCATCGTAGCCGCAGAGCAAACGTCCATATTTTAGGTACAAAGCTACAAGTACGTGTAGAGTTTGACCGTTGAATGCTACCTTACGTAGTGAAGGCTGGCTATATGTTAGCTCGGGTCCTCTTCTCATCATACATTTCATAATAACTCTATGCCCCTGTACTGAATCAACCCGTCCTATCAAGGTATGAGATCCAGACAAACTAAATACCTCAACATAGATACACGTGCTTTTTGCGAAGAGGGCATAAAACGGTCCGTATGAGCCTGCGCAAAAATTAAATACTACTGTAATTCCTAAGCTGTGTTACTGGTATATCCGGAAAACCAGCTAGCATCAGAAACAGATTCATGTGCATTATGAACAATATTTGAAGAACAAGGCACAAAAAAAAAATTACAACCATCCGCCTCAGCAAGGTTGTAACATCAAATGGGGTTATTCAATCAGGGCTTTGTTATATTTTACATTTAAATATAATGATGTAACAATTGAATGACGGGTTATTTTTGTCATTTAATATAATATTATTTAATTAATTTTCACCCGGTAAACAATATCAATTACATATTGTTGCGCACACCGATTTAATATTTTCACAAAACTTTGATCAAATTTATTAGAAAATACAGGTGGTACCAATCAAATTATTTATATTATTTATGTCATAATTAAGACACTTACCTACTGGCTGAGCCGTTAAAGATGTAGGTGCAATAATTTGAGGCTGTGCTGGCTGGGAGCAGGTACAGCTATAGGAGAGGTTAATTGTCAGAGACTCGTACCTTTCTGCATTGTAGGTCTGCCTCCTGCATGCGGCTATTCAGATTTTAAGTAGCCTCATAATTACTAAAGTAATATATTAGAGCATATGCCCTAACAAACAATTTACCCTGAAGCTGCCGGGTGTATCTGTTAAACATAGGACCTACATATTACACAATTCTAATTCCTTATGGCATGGTATAGGTATGGAGTACACCAGATTTTTTCGTCGCATTGCGGTATTCTTATTACTTCATGATACTTGTGTGTCATGAAGTTTTTTTTTGTTCTAAGAAATGTGTTGGAAAACTTGTTCAGCTTTGAGTATTAGGTAATACGAAACATCAACGAGAACGAAATAATAAATCTCTTACTTTGCCGGTTAGTACCTATAATCTTATTAGAATATTCAATAGTCTTTAGAACAATGGATGTTATCGGAATATTTTGCTTGAGCTCTTTATTTTCAGGTATTGGTTGTAAAAATACATGCTCGGATTTGAGCTACGTATGAAGTCATCAGGAAGTACACACGTTAACATAATCTTATTACTAATTTACATACATAATTCGATGCTTATTTATACTGCAAATACGGAACTACACCCGCTGTACGACGAAATATTACATAAAAAATGTAACTAGATGGAACTTACGTACCTAAAATATATTATACTAGCAGCCGCCACCGACTCCGTTCGCGTGGTTTAGTTATGCTGCGCTCCTATTGGTCGCAGCGTGATGTTATATAGCTTAAAGCCTTCCTGGATTAATGGGCTATTTAAAGCAAAAATATTTTTTTAAATCGGACCAGTAGTTCCTGAGATGAGCGCGCATAAACAAACTCTTCAGCTTTATATATTAGTATAGATTTGTTTATTTTTAAAATCGAGTTAAATATATGTCTTTAATCTTAGAAAGTATTGTTGCACAGCTAGAGAAATTGTTTATCGAGTTGACGGATTTCATCAAATTAACGTGTTTATAGCCAATTTCATACAACTATCAAATAATGAAAGTTTTAAAGTGCAAACTTTATACATATAGCAGGCCTCATTATAACGACTTCCTCAATTTAACAAATCCTTACTAATATTATAAATTATTATTATTATGTAAATATTAGCCATGTAATTAATGAAATTGAAATAAAGTCTTTTTTACTTTAAAAAAAAAATATTATAAATCGGAAAGTGAGTCTGTTTGTTTGTTCCGCTTTCACGTCGTAACTAAGAAACCGATTGCTTTGAAATTTTGCAGACGTAAAGTAAGAAATCCGAATTAAATAATAGGGTACTTTTATCCCTGAAAAATTTGATATTCCCGAGGGAAAACAAAAATACCGAATTCCATGCGGGCGAAGCCGCGGGTGGAAAGCTAGTTCTTCATAATACTCAACATAACGAATTTAAACTAACAAGAAAAGTATAAATACCTACCTGTATTAACCAATTTTGTCAACCCAAAACTTTTATGTGTATAAAGTTCCTACCAATGTATAAGTCAATCTCAAAGTATGTGACTTCTGTGGCGATGTTTGATATCACCTTCGGGTTGTAGAGGTCTAACGGCAGTCGCTTCACGGAAAATATCGAAGTTTAGCCAAAATCAGCAAATAGACTGGTAAAGCGGACCCCAGACTCCAAAGCTGAAAAACCGATTTTTTTACCGAATTTACATATTTTACACTTTGTAGTGTTTTGTTGGAAGTCGGTTGTTTTTGTCTTTTTTTTTTATAATTATAAACTAGCGCTTGACTGCAATCCCGCCTGATGGTAAGCTGTGATGCAATCGTTGATGGTAAAGCGCGCTAGTTTATTAAGCCCATTCACTTAAAAAATCTTAGTGAATAGGAAGGAAGACGGCAGTTGAGCGAGGTGGTGCAATGTTAAACCCAACAACACGACCAACGATGCTGCGCCAGAGGGAGATTGATGTGGAGACCCTCCACGACCAAACTCCCGACACAACAACATTTGACGCATCGTACTCGGCACAAATCGCAACACAACTGCTCAGACCCGTCCTCCGTACGGCTTCACCAGACATCATGCAGGAACACGACGAATAGCTTGGCGGCAAGACTTTGTCTGGTGGGTGGTAACTTCTGCCGGCAGCGGTACTACTGGCGGTTTTGTAAAAAAGTTGTTATTTTACACTTTTTAGTTGTAAAAAGTATTGTTCAGCTGCATCCGGTCAGACTGGACACTGACGCTGATATAGTTGGCAAAAGGCCTGTAACCAAATGAAGTAATTTGGTTTACTTTAATTTTTATCCGTAATTTTGGTTTTAAAATCAAACTACTGAACGGGTTCCTTCTTATAAAAATCCAATGGGATCAAAATGAAAGTATGAGCAATGCTCGAAATGATACGAATGATTTTAATTGATTATTTCATAAGCATGGCGAGTAGGTAGTGGTTGTCCATGCTAAACTTCAATGCTGTAAAAATCTGAGGAATTCTCTAGACTGCCTATGGTCTTCAGCATCCGATTTAGGGCTGACCTTCATTTTAATTCATATACGTATTTTAACAAAATGCTCATCAATAAAAGTAACTACCGCAAACCGTTGAGGAGTTCCTTTAATTGTCCTTCGTCTTCATCATAACACCCCTAATGAAAAGCACAATACATCTAGGTGTAAAATTCTTATCAATACAAATTAATCAATCACAATCACAAGGTGGTGTGAATCTTTGAGGAGTTCTCTCGACTGTCTCTCGGTTCTATCATCAAATCTACTGCAGACCTTCATTATAACCAATATGGGTGCAAAGTTTTCATTAATATAAATGAACGAAGTCAAACCACAAAGTAGTTACTGTAAACCGTTAAGGAGTTCCCGGAACTGACCTTTGCCTTCATCATCAGAGCCCTTATGATAGTCACAACCCATTAAGGTGTAAAGTTCTTATCAATAGAAATTAATCAAGCATAAACACAAGGTAGCTGCCGTGTATCGTTGAGGAGTTCCCTCGACTGTCTCCCGGCTCCATCCTCAGAGCATTATTTAAATATTACTGCTTTAAAATACTTCATGAAAATACTTAGATAACAACTAGTCGCATCTACAACTTTTGATAAAATAAAAAAAGAATTTTGCAAATCGGTCCAGGTGTCTTAGAGTAATCGGTGAACATACCATCTATATAAAAAAAGATCCCGACGAATTGAGAACCTTCTCGTTTTTTGAAGTCGGTTAAAAATCCTGCCTAATGACCTATAAAGGATGTTTTCTACCTGTTTAGTATAATGCCATCATAAGCCGCAAATGTTCAAAGATAAACAATGCTTTATTGTCTTTGGAATAATGGTACTAATGGGAATGTTACTAACTCCTTTTTCTTTAGAATCATTAAATAGGGTTGTTACTACACCCTATCATAAAACCAATTTTTAACAACTTAAACAGGTAAAAGAATTAAGAAGCATTTGCACACCCAAATATTCTTTCACTTCTAAGGATTGCAATTTTAAAACAATAAATGGTTAGGTATTGTCCTTTTGTTACTTGTGATCCCCTTAAGTTTTGTTTATCTGTACAAGCGAACAGTCACACAATAACAATTCAAATCGTTCATTATCCATAAAGGTCCAATACAGAGTTCGCACAGAGCATTTTTTGAAATCATAATGTTAAATGTTTCACCAGAATTTGCCAATATGGTTTAAAAACTTTAATGATTTTGTGACGGCTACAACCCTTCTGGAAAGCCGAAGTTTTACAATAAAAAAAAAATCGCAAACATTACAGAAACAATATAAACAGTACTAGAAGTAGGTGAATACTGTTTTATAGTTTTTTATATAGTTATATTATTTAATTGACGTCCTCCGTGGCGCAGCGGTCAATACACCTGCCTGCGATGTGGAGGCCCCGGGTTCGATCCCCGGCCAGGTCATGATGGAAAACGACCTTTTCCTGATTGGCCTGGGTCTTGGATGTTTATCTATATATGTATTTATTATTATTATTTGAATGAGTATCCCATAACACAAGTCTCGAACTTACTTTGGGGCTAGCTCAACCTGTGTGATTTGTCCGGATATATATATAATATAATTTGGTTTTGCGTTTTATGATAATATTTGAATTTACCTTAAACGTTATTATTTATTTATCTATTTACTATTTTCTAAAGTAGCATCTTGGAGCCACATGTACTTAAAGAGTTGTAGCGCAATTGTCATTTGCCGGCGTCACGAATCATGACATGGTATCAATGAAATTAAAAAGAATAATGTAAATAGAGTAGATGACTTGACGGAGAGGGTCCTATGTCGGCGAGCGATACAGGCTTGATTTCAAATTTCGAATTATTTTAAGTTGTTACAGTTTTTATGATGACTGGCCACTAGCCCGTGCCATTGTAGAAGCATGTTGTATATCTTCATGAACTTTCTTTGAAGATAAGGGAATAATGTTGTAATGATGTAATGTGCGTTCTGTTTGTGCGGAATAAATAATAATTTTTCTTTGTTTCTTTCTTATAATAAATGATTTATTTTCTGTAAGTAGGTTTGTACACATTCACAAGTCAATATCATCATCATCTCAGCGTTAATCCCAGTCGCATCCGAAGCTTTTTCAGCTTTGGAGTCTGGGGTCCGCTTTACCAGTCTAACTGCTGACTAAATTACGGTAGTTTCCTTAAACCGACTGCCGTCTGAACTCCACAACCCGAAGGCGATATCGAAGCATTGCAATTAGAGTAATTGTTGGACTTTTGAGGACAACCGGGACCAACGACTAAAGGTGCTCCGAGGCACGACCAGACCAGTGCAAATATTCATTTTCATGCATACAAATATTTGCACAGCGCCGGGATCGAACCTGCGCCTCATTGCAAAGGGGCTGCGTTCGCTACCGCTACGCTATGGAGGCTGTCGACTTTCACCAGTCAATATGTTTTATTAAACTAGATAAATTCGGCGTTTTCTATCGGCTACTCTGAGAAATAAGGCAGCGTAACCATGGTCTAATCATACAAAGACTGTCTAGAATTGGTGTCTGAGATGGACTTTAAGGAATTAACCACAGATTGAGAGACCCGTCCAGTCAGTTCACGCGTTTGTCAGAAATTGTGTAGCTCAACTCGAAACTTAAGGAGCCCAACGATTCGAAAATGTTATCTACTAATCGTTGTTGTATATTTATAGCAAGATTATGTAAATGTTCAATGTTTACAAACATGTATACGTACATAGACTCACACCTCATTTACAAAGACAATCATGGGAAAACAGGGTGCATGAATTTATAAGAGACCTCGTAATTTCCTTTATAGCATGAAGCAATAAGGTTGCATGTCACTTATTAGGCATAAAATTACAAGGTCCATTTTTTCATGTGAAAGATAGTTTCAACCTTATTTTTTTTTTTTTTTTAATTTAAAGTTTTCTGCTGTTGCAAAAATTCGAAACATTAAATCCATACTAATATTGTAAATGCGACAGTAACTCTGTCTGTCTGTTACGCTTTCCCGCTTAAACCTCTTAACCGATTTTGATGAAATTTGGCACAGACAATCTTTAGACTCTGAGAAAGGATACCTTTAGGGCTTTAGGGCCTGAGGGGTTACCTTTTATTGAAAAATTTGATATTCCCGAGAGAAACCTAAAAAGCGCGATATAACCGAAATCCACGCGGGCGGAAAGCTAGTACAAAATACATACAATAATGCCATAAAATTGTTTTATCATTTAGCGAACAACTTCTACTAAAGGGAGTTATTCGCTATAATAAGATATGTAGGTAATGTTGAGGTAAATAAAACCATTATTTTGCCTCTTTAAACATAACAAACCAATTATTTTCTTGTTCAACAAGAAAATATATACCTATACCTCAATAGGTTGCACTGTACTTTATTATACAACATAATAGGAGTATGTGAACAATTTCTTCAGTTATTTGTCAGATTGACTCCAGAAATCTTCCTAGTGATACAGCTAAATGGGAACTAGCATTACATTACATGTGTAAAGTACACATTACAGTATTACATTTACATATGTACAGCTACTGGTTATCTGAATCAACATCTTAACGTGGTAGGTCTCGATAGGTGGTCCCATCTACGACCCGATGGCGACAAGCGTATCGTTACCTTTAATCTACCAGTGCCGCTGTTGTCGAATAGCCACGAGGCCCTTAGAGTGATTAAATGAACAATTAATTTCTCAGGCTTTACCTCATCATCATGATTTCAGCAGAAAGACGTCCACTACAGTCCCATATGCCTCCCCCAAGCACCCACACTTCGTCCGGTTTCACAAGATCGTCGGTCCATCTTTGTGATAACTATCTACCGTGTCCATAATTGAAACTCATACCTAATGATATAACTCCGCTATTGTTTTTCCGGACAATACTTCTTCTTTCATACATATTCGTTGAAATGAAACCAGGTTTTGGGGACTTTGTCCGTCTTAATTAGGGTCTTCCGGCCGTGAGAGAAAATCAGGAATCTATTATAAGATAATAATGATTATCGAAAAAAATAGGAAACCTTTAACCACAAACTTTTAATTATTTTTAGAGTTATAAGTTCAGACGGAAATGGCACCTGCTAGGGCCGCGGGTTATTAGCATGAGATGCCATATAGGCAAATGAAGGAATATAGATTAGAAAATTTGATGAAAAGAGAATACACCACCACTTTTCATCGTGTAATTACCAAAGAATACAGAAGGCCTTCTGCAATTTAGAAAAGCTAAGTCTGATTTTTGCATTATACTATTCAGAATTAAACATGTTAGAGCTTCTTCATCCCTCTCTTCATGGAAATCGCAACCCTCCCTTCAGGGGGGCGTGGCTAACGGTACCAGGGTTCATTTGTTTAACCACTGCGTACGCACAGGTACCTGTCTATATAAACCCAGGTTCAAAATTTTTTCGGCTCATTACTTACTTCGTTACCGAAGACAGCAGTTTCTTGTTTAATAGATACATAATGAATAACCAAAACGTAATTATTGCAACTTTAATTTCTATACTGCAACTTTAAAATGTATGTTTTGTTTTTAAATATAAAATGTATTATTATTTCAGATAAGCACAGGGCAGGAGACTGCAAGGCGTCGCGGCAGACCGGCTGGAAGTAACCGGGACCCGCTATCACGGGTTCGTATTCATCAAACTCTAGAATACAATAATTAATAAATTAATATATTTAACAATTCCATATACGTGTTGTTTACAGGAAGAACGCCGTGCTCGCAACGCGCTCTACGAAAGGGAGCGTCGCGCCGAGACGGCAGACCAAATGCGGCATTTAAGAGAAGTCGCAAATTGTAACCCCAACGTAAGTAATTATCACTTTCCTAGACACTTTTATAATTACTTTACTAATAGTGAACATAACCATTGAAATGTGTATTTATTTACAGGTCCCAGTGGCCGAAGTCCTGGCTACGGTCATTAACCGTATCCAGAGAGCACAGAGCCAGCAGGCCAATTCGATTGCGGAGTTGGAGCGCACTAATGCGCTGCTCGTCCAACAAAGTGTGTTTTTTATTAACTATACTGTTTATGTTTAGTTGTTTATTATTTGTTATAACTTTAACTTCGTTATTTTTAGTTTCAACACTCCAAGCTAGATTGGAGTCGGACGAGGCCGGCTCGGCTCAAAGCGCAGTAAGTTTCAATTTCTTTGCCCTTTTGTTGTTTATTTTCGGACTATACGTTTTATTAATGTGTTATTGGGAACTATTGCTTCAAAGTCAATACAAGAAAAGCTCAAAATGGTAAGAGGATATCACAGTCAAACTTGTCAGACAGAATTTTTTACAATGTTCTTTAACTTTCCTCTTTATCCTTTCAGTCTCAACAATAACAAGAGGAGGGCGGCCATAGCTTGGAGTCGAACGAGGCCGGCTCGGCTCAGAGCGCAGTAAGTTTCAATTTATTTGTCCTTTTGTTGTTTATTTTCGGACTATACGTTTTATTAATGTGTTATTGGGTACTATTGCTTCAAAGTTAATACAATAATTTAAATTAGATTAAATAATTTAATAAAAAATTTTTTACAATGTTCTTTAACTTTCCTTTTTATCCTTTCAGTCTCAACAACAACTAAAGATGCGCGGCCACGAGAGAAATGACCAAAACTAGTTACTTACAGGCATGTAAGGTTCCAATTATTTATTTTACCTTTTCGTTGTTGATTTTCACACTTTATCATGAAGGTCACGAAAACATATGCGGCCATTGGAGATCTAGGTAAAAGTTTTAATAAATCCAAAACTTGTAACATGAGAAACCAGATGTGTTTTAGTTATTACCTACTTATGACTTGAGCTACTTGTTTTTTTTTTTCTTTTTTATTGTCGTTTGTTCTCATATATAAACTTACATTTTCATTACTTGTTACAGGCAAAAACAAAGAAGAACTCGATCGGAAACATGCTAAGTGGACATAGGCTTCAAGATGAGAGCCGATGACCAAGTTCTTAGCCAGTTGGTCGGCACAGTCACAATCGATTCCTTCGATGGAAAGACTGCCTCGTTAGCTGATCGTGGTGTCATCCATAAACCGGACCTGGATTGTTTAAGTAAGCATGTTTTTTTTTTTAAATTCTACCTGTCATTTCCAATTACTTAATATAGGTTCCATGCTTCGTTTTTATTTGATGACTATAACCGTGTAGTACCTAATACTGTGTTTTTCATAAACTTTATTTTCTTTTCACTAGGCGCTGAGAAACGGTTGTTGTCGGATTGGATAAATGCAGACTGCGTAGAAACCAATAAATTCTATGAGTCTCCATCAATACCCACTGATGAGACGACTGATTATCTCGGAAAACTAGTGTAATACTCAAATATGACTGCGTACATAAAAAACATATTGTATATTTTTGTTAATAATAGTAGAATATCTCTATTGATATGTACCTAGAACTTCCTTAAATAATATTAATGTTATGTAACATTTCTACTAAAAACTTTACGTATTCACAACTAATTTGATTGGTTTTCATAACATGCACTAGTAAGTACTTGTATTATTTTTAAATTTCATGAATTTAGGTACTTAGATAGATTAATGCATAAATATGTAAGCTGTTACGCCCTTCCCTTGAGGGTTTTTTTTAGCTAATAAGTTTTTCTTACGTTTTTTATTTCAATGATTTTATTATTTTATTTTAGCCTTTCTGCACTTATTCATCACAATTATTTATCATAATTATGTCAGCTAGCCACAAAAATATATCAAATATTGGCGTGTTTAGCTGACATAATTATGATAAATCATTTTATTTAATGTTTTGTTTCGTCATGTTAGTTAGTAGGTACTTTATATGCATAGTATTGTATACTTCTTCTTCCCATCGAAAGCACTGACATGTTGACGTTCAGAAAGTGCTCATTCGCAGCCTAATTTGAATAAATGAATTTTGATTTTGTATTGTTATCGGTAAATAAACAAGCTATAACAGATACTATTTCTTTTAATTGACTCCAAATAACCAACTGAAGTCTATTATTTGTTTTTCTAATTTCCGTTTCGTTATTGCTAATTAAATAAATATCAACTTTATTATACTGAGTAAGTTACAGAACTTTAACTATACTGTGTACAAATTAAAGTTACATTTTCGGTAACTTAATCACAAACACAGATAACCTAATATGCGTTTTTACGCATATTAGGTTATCTGTGTTTGTGATTAAGTTACCGAAAATGTGGGTAAGTTACATGGCCAAATCTAGACTTTTACAGCTACGGGTTTTCCCGTAGCTGTAAAAGTCTAGATTTGGCCATGTTAGTTATGTCAGTCCGTTATTTCATCGTAGCCGCAGAGCAAACGTCCTTATTTTAGGTACGAAGCTACAAGTACGTGTAGAGTTTGACCGTTGAATGCTACCTTACGTAGTGAAGGCTGGCTATATGTTAGCTCGGGTCCTATTCTCATCATACATTTCATAATAACTCTATGCCCCTGTACTGAATCATCCCGTCCTATCAAGATATGAGATCCAGACAAACTAAATACCTCAACATAGATACACGTGCTTCTTGCGAAGAGGACATAAAAACGGTCCGTATGAGCCTGCGCAAAAATTAAATACTACTGTCGTTCCTAAGCTGTGTTACTGGTATATCCGTAAAACCAGCTAGCATCAGAAACAGATTCATGTGCATTATGAACAATATTTGAAGAACAAGGCACAAAAAATAAATTTACAACCATCCGCCTCAGCAAGGTTGTAACATCAAATGGGGTTATTCGATCAGGGCTTTGTTATATTTTACATTTAAATATAATGATGTAACAATTGAATGACGGGTTATTTTTGTCATTTAATATAATATTATTTAATTAATTTTCACCCGGTAAACAATATCAATTACATATTGTTGCGCACACCGATTTAATATTTTCACAAAACTTTGATCAAATTTATTAGAAAATACAGGTGGTACCAATCAAATTATTTATATTATTTATGTCATAATTAAGACAGTTACCTACTGGCTGAGCCGTTAAAGATGTAGGTGCAATAATTTGAGGCTGTACTGGCTGGGAGCAGGTACAGCTATAGGAGAGGTTAATTGTCAGAGACTCGTACCTTTCTGCATTGTAGGTCTGCCTCCTGCATGCGGCTATTCAGATTTTAAGTAGCCTCATAATTACTAAAGTAATATATTAGAGCATATGCCCTAACAAACAATTTACCCTGAAGCTGCCGGGTGTATCTGTTAAACATAGGACCTACATATTACAAAATTCTAATTCCTTATGGCATGGTATAGGTATGGAGTACACCAGATTTTGTCGTCGCATTGCGGTATTCTTATTACTTCATGATGCTTGTGTGTCATGAAGTTTTTTTTTGTTCCAAGAAATGTGTTGGAAAACTTGTTCAGCTTTTAGTATTAGGTAATACGAAACATTAACGAGAACGAAATAATAAATCTCTTACTTTGCCGGTTAGTACCTATAATCTTATTAGAATATTCAATAGTCTTTAGAACAATGGATGTTATCGGAATATTTTGCTTGAGCTCTTTATTTTCAGGTTTTGGTTGTAAAAATAGATGCTCGGATTTGAGCTACGTATGACGTCATCAGGAAGTACACACGTTAACATAATCTTATTACTGATTTACATACATAACTCGATGCTTATTTATACTGCAAATACGGAACTACACCCGCTGTACGACGAAATATTGCATAAAAAATGTAACTAGATGGAACTTACGTAAAATATATTATACTGGCGGCCGCCACCGACTCCGTTCGCGTGGTTTAGTTATGCTGCGCTCCTATTGGTCGCAGCGTGATGTTATATAGCTTAAAGCCTTCCTGGATTAATGGGCTATTTAAAGCAAGAATATTTTTTTAAATCGGGCCCGTAGTTCCTGAGATGCGCACAAACAAACAAACAAACAAACTCTTCAGCTTTATATATTAGTATAGATTTGTTTATTTTTAAAATCGAGTTAAATATGTGTCTTTAATCTTAGAAAGTATTGTTGCACAGCTAGAGAAATTGTTTATCGAGTTGACGGACTTCATCAAATTAACGTGTTTATAGCCAATTTCATACAACTATCAAATAATGAAAGTTTTAAAGTGCAAACTTTATACATATAGCATGCCTCATTATAACGACTTCCTCAATTTAACAAATCCTTACTAATATTATAAATCGGAAAGTGAGTCTGTTTGTTTGTTCCGCTTTCACGTCGTAACTAAGGAACCGATTGCTTTGAAATTTGCAGACGTAAAGTAAGAAATCCGAATTAAATAATAGGGTACTTTTTATCCCTGTAAAATTTGATATTCCCGAGGGAAAACAAAAATACCGAATTCCACGGGGGCGAAGCCGCGGGTGGAAAGCTAGTTCTTCATAATACTCAACATAACGAATTTAAACTAACAAGAAAAGTATAAATACCTACCTGTATTAACCAATTTTGTCAACCCAAAACTTTTATGTGTATAAAGTTCCTACAATCTCAAAGTATGTGACTTCTGTGGCGATGTTTCAATACGCTTTTCTTCGTAAAACAATTATTGTAGTTAGACGGAAAGTAATGTAAACACTTCTGCTCGTCACTATTGTTAGAGATTTTAGTTAAAATGGCTTTGAACCGTAAAAGGTGTTCCTTATCGGTTGCAGAAATGAGAAACATTTATTAAATACAAAATACATGCAATAATTTCATAAAAATGGTTTATCATTTAGCGAACAACTTCTACTAAAGAGAGTTATTCGCTATAACATAATATGTAGGTAATTTTGAGGTAAATAAAACCTATTTTTTTTTTGCCTCTCTCAACATAACAAACCGGAGTTGTTATCAATAAAACAAATCGGAGGGGAACAAGAAAATAATTCGTAACCTCAATTAATTGTAATGTACTTGAATCATCCTCGTCTCAGCGTTTAGTTTATATCGGTTGCGTCCGCGGCTTTCGCGTTGGAGCCCGGGGTCCGCTTTCTTGCTCGGTTTCTTCCATTTCGGGCGATCTTTAGCATCCTGTGGTGTCAGATTGTTGGCAAGCATATCATCTCTTACAACGTCAAGCCATCACTTCTTTGGTCTACCTCGCTTGTTCCGGCCCAGCGGAGGCACCGTTTTGTTGGAAGTCGGTTGTTTTTGTCTTTTTTTTTATAATTATAAACTAGCGCTTGACTGCAATCCCGCCTGATGGTAAGCTGTGATGCAATCGTTGATGGTAAAGCGCGCTAGTTTATTAAGCACATTCACTTAAAAAATCTTAGTGAATAGGAAGGAAGACGGCAGTTGAGCGAGGTGGTGCAATGTTAAACCCAACAACACGACCAACGATGCTGCGCCAGAGGGAGATTGATGTGGAGACTCTCCACGACCAAACTCCCGACACAACAACATTTGACGCATCGTACTCGGCACAAATCGCAACACAACTGCTCAGACCCGTCCTCTGTACGGCTTCACCAGACATCATGCAGGAACACGACGAATAGCTTGGCGGCAAGACTTTGTCTGGTGGGTGGTAACTTCTGCCGGCAGCGGTACTACTGGCGGTTTTGTAAAAAAGTTGTTATTTTACACTTTTTAGTTGTAAAAAGTATTGTTCAGCTGCATCCAGTCAGACTGGACACTGACGCTGATATAGTTGGCAAAAGGCCTGTAACCAAATGAAGTAATTTGGTTTACTTTAATTTTTATCCGTAATGTTGGTTTTAAAATCAAACTACTGAACCGGTTCCTTCTTATAAAAATCCAATGGGATCAAAATGAAAGTATGAGCAATGCTCGAAATGATACGAATGATTTTAATTGATTATTTCATAAGCATGGCGAGTAGGTAGTGGTTGTCCATGCTAAACTTCAATGCTGTAAAAATCTGAGGAATTCTCTAGACTGCCTATGGTCTTCAGCATCCGATTTAGGGCTGACCTTCATTTTAACTCATATACGTATTTTAACAAAGTGCTCATCAATAAAAGTAACTACCGCAAACCGTTGAGGAGTTCCTTTAATTGTCCTTCGTCTTCATCATAACACCCCTAATGACAATCACAATACATCTAGGTGTAAAATTCTTATCAATACAAATTAATCACAATCACAAAGTGGTGTGAATCGTTGAGGAGTTCTCTCGACTGTCTCTCGGTTCTATCATCAAATCTGCTGCAGACCTTCATTATAACCAATATGGGTGAAAAGTTTTCATTAATATAAATGAAAGAAGTCAAACCACAAAGTAGTTACTGTAAACCGTTAAGGAGTTCCCGGAACTGACCTTTGCCTTCATCATCAGAGCCCTTATGACAGTCACAACCCATCTAGGTGTAAAGTTCTTATCAATAGAAATTAATCAAGCATAAACACAAGGTAGCTGCTGTGTATCGTTGAGGAGTACCCTCGACTGTCTCCCGGCTCCATCATCAGAGCATTATTTAAATATTACTGCTTTAAAATACTTCATGAAAATACTTAGATAACAACTAGTCGCATCTACAACTTTTGATAAAATAAAAAAAGAATTTTGCAAATCGGTCCAGGTGTCTTAGAGTAATCGGTGAACATACCATCTATATAAAAAAAGATCCCGACGAATTGAGAACCTTCTCCTTTTTTGAAGTCGGTTAAAAATCCTGCCTAATGACCTATAAACGATGTTTTCTACCTGTTTAGTGTAATGCCATCATAAGCCGCAAATGTTCAAAGATAAACAATGCTTTATTGTCTTTGGAATAATGGTACTAACGGGAATGTTACTAACTCCTTTTTCTTTAGAAACATTAAATAGGGTTTTTACTACACCCTATCATAAAACCAATTTTTAACTACTTAAACAGGTAAAAGAATTAAGAAGCATTTGCACACCCAAATATTCTTTCACTTCTAAGGATTGCAATTTTAAAACAATAAATGGTTAGGTATTGTCCTTTTGTTACTTGTGATCCCCTTAAGTTTTGTTTATATGTACAAGCGAACAGTCACACAATACTAGCAATTCAAATCGTTCATTATCCATAAATGTCCAATACAGAGTTTGTACCGAGCATTTTTGAAACATAATGTGAAATGTTTCAATAGAATTTGCCAATATGGTTTAAAAACTACAGAAGCCGAAGTTTTACAATAAAAAGAAATCGCAAATATTGCAGAAACATTCTAAATAGTACTAGAAGTGGTGAATATTGTTTTATTATTTGTTTAATTGTTTTTTTTTTTTTTTAATAGTTATATTATTTCATTGACGTCCTCCGTGGCGCAGCGGTCAAAACACCTGCCTGCGACGTGGAGGCCCGGGGTTCGATCCCCGACAAGATCATGATGGAAAAGGATCTTTTCCTGATTGGCCTGGGTCTTGGATGTTTATCTATATATGTATCTATTATAAATATAGTATCTTTGAATGAGCATCCCATAACACAAGTCTCGAACTTACTTTGGGGCTAGCTCAACCTGTGTGATTTGTCCGGATATATATTTACGATAATATTTGAATATACCTTAAACGTTATTATCTATTTACCTATTTACTATTTTCTAAAGTAGCATCTTGGAGTCACATGCACTTAAAGAATTGTAGAGCAATGGTCATTTGCCGGGGTAAGGAATCATGACATGATATCAATAAAATTAATAAAAAAATCCGGCGAAGTGCGAGTCGGAATCGCACACCGAGGGTTCCGCCGTACAAACGTAGCGGTTTACAATACTGCTGTATCTTTTGATCGCGTTAACTTAAAAGTTTGATTTTTTTCACTGCTTAAAGGGACAATAGACCTAGGTATTTGGTATAAATTTCAATTTGATACCTTTATTCCTTCGTGAGAAATAAGGTAGTAAGTTTCATTTTATTAAAATATTTTTATTATATTATACAACTAAAAAAATGAGATTTTCGCAATGTTCCCTATATTTGCATTATATGACAATGCTTCATGCCAAATTTTAAGTTTCTGAGTTTACGGGAAGTATCCTGTAGGTTTTGATTCCTTTGCGAGTGTCCAAAGTTTTCCTTTTTCTAGAAACTACGCCCGATTATGACCTACGCTTGTCCAGTGTTCGCACATGCCAAGCCACGTCATATCCATAGGATGCAAGTAGTACAAAACCGATTCCTCCGTAAAGCCACAAACGCCCCTTGGTTCGTCCGTAATGAGATCCTCCATCTTGATCTCAAAATCCCCACCATCCAGCAGTTCATGAAACGCCTCTCCAAGCGTTTCTTTGACACTGCTGCCAAGCACCGCAATCCTCTTATAGCAGCGGCTGCTAATTACACTCCCTCCACCATGTCCCGCCTTCGCCGCCCTCGGCATGCTCTCACAGACCCCGATGACCCCATTACCCTCCTCCAAGAGGCCAATAGGGCCACCAGCACACTACATAAACACAGACCGACCTACCGACCTCGCCGCCGAGGTCCATCGCGACGCGCTCCACGCAGTAGTCCCCTCCCCCGTCCCTTGTCCGATGAAGGCCAGCCCGCGCCGCAGCTGAGCCAGTAATTATAATAATGTCCCAACAATGACCTCTGAGTTTGTTTCGGCGTTTCTTCTCAGAGCTAGTACTAGGAAACGCCGTGGTCATCAAACCATCAAGTATAACTTTCGATCCAGCCGTCCCTTGCTGTCCTCTCTAGCGACGCCCTAAGCCGAGGTCCGTACCCCACAGGGGGTGCCCTTAGTGCGTAGTCGCTTAGTTTTAAGTTGTCTTATGCCCTGGCTGGAGGCTTTAATTTTTAATTAAGGCATTCACAGGAAAGTTCGATTAAGTAGTAACGGTCTCTTAAGTAGCCACCTACGAGATGCCATATCAAAAAAAAAAAAAATTCTAGAAATTGTCGAAATTGCAAGATGGCGCGGCAGACCGACCGGAATACGAACCTGTGATAACGGGGTGCGGTTACCGCACCCCGTTATCACAGGTTCGTATTCATCAAACTCTAGAATATAATAAATAATTAATTAATATATTAAACAATGTCATGTACGTGTTGTTTGCAGGAAGAGCGCCGCGCTCGCAATGCGCAATATGAAAAGGAGCGTCGCGCCGAGACGGCAAATGAAATGCGGAATTTAAAAGAAGTCGCAAATTGTGACCCCAACGTAAATAATTATCACTTTCCTAGGCATATTTATAATTACTTTATTAATAGTGAACATAACAATTAACATGTGTATTTGTTTACAGATCTCTATTGCGGAGGTCCTGGCTACAGTTATTACGCGTATCCAGGAAGCGCAGGCCAACGAGACTGCGGAGTTGAAGCGCGCACATACGCTGCTCGTCGCACAAAGTGTGTTTTTATTAACTATACTGTTTATGTTTAGTTGTTTATTATTTGTTATAACTTTAACTTCGTTATTTTTAGTTTCAACACTCCAAGCTACATTGGAATCGGACGAGGACGGCTCGGCTCAGAAAGTTTCAATTTCTTTGCCCTTTTGTTGTTTATTTTCGGACTATACGTTTTATTAATGTATTATTGGGTACTATTGCTTCAAAGCCAATACAAGAAATGCTCAAAATGGTAAGAGGATATCACATTCAGACAGAATTTTTTACAATGTTCTTTAACTTTCCTTTTTATCCTTTCAGTCTCAACAAATAAAGATGCGCGGCCACGAGAGAAATGACCGAAACTAGTTACTTACAGGCATGCAAGTTTCAATTATTTATTTTACCTTTTCGTTGTTGATTTTCACACTTTATCATGAAGGTCACGAAAACATATGCGGTCATTAGAGATCTAGGTAAAAGTTTTAACAACTCAAAAACTTGTAACATGAGAAACCAGATGTGTTTTAGTTATTATCTACTTATGACTTGAGCTAACTTGTTTTTTTTTTTCTTTTTTATTTTCGTTTGTTCTCATATATAAACTTACATTTTCATTACTTGTTACATGCAAAAACAAACAAGAACTCGATCAGAAACATGCTAAGTGGACATAGGCAAAAGAGTATAATAATAATAGGGTAAAAGAGAGCCAACATTCCCTCGAGAGCGAGGGAATTTTATGCATATCGTATGAAAGCGCCCCGGACCTGGATTGTTTAAGTAAGCATGTTTTTTTTTTAATTCTATCTGTCATTTCCAACAACTTAATAAGGGTTCCATGCTTCGTTTTATTTGATAGCCAAAACCGTGTTATTGTGTTTTTTAATAACCTTTATTTTCTTTTCACTAGATGCTGAGAAACGGTTGTTGTCTGATTGGATAAATGCAGACTGCGTAGAAACCAATTAATTCCATGAGTCTCCATCAATACCCACTGATGAAGACTTAAATACGACTGACTATCTCGGAAACCTAGTGTAATATTCTGACTACAATATTCTAAATGACTGTGTACCTAGAGGACATGTATATTTTTATTAATAATAGTAGAATATCTCTATTGATATGTCCCTAGAACTTCCTTGAATAATATTGATGTTATGTAACATTTCTACTAAAAACTTTACGTATTCACAACTAATTTGATTGGTTTTCATTAGTTGGCACTAGTACTTGTATTATTTTTAGAATTTAGGTACTTCAACTTAGTTATCAATGCATAAATATGTAAGCTATCACGCCCTTACCTGGAGGTTTTTTTAGCTAATAAATTTTTACTTACATTTTTATTTTATTGATTTTCTTATTTTATTTTAGCCTTTCTGTACTTATTCATCACAATTATTTATCATAATTTTGACTAAAACAGCAAATTTTAAGAAAAAAACTTGTCAGACCACAATTTCTTATCTGTATTCTATACTCTGTAGTAATTTTGATAGATGCGATTAACGGAAAACAAATTGAATTGCAGTCGGTATTTCATTTTATTTATTATTATAATTTGGTTTATAAATAAAATGGAAGAAAAAAGAGTGCGAAACCCTAACTGGAGTGAAGAAGAAAAGGTATTTATCTCAAAAATTTACTATTACTGATGTAACTGATCAAATTAATGATAACGCTAAAAAGAATGCATGCATGTCTGCCCTATTCTAAGACTAAAAAAGTTCTTCTTAATGCTTGGCTTCATGAAATTTCTCGCTTTAGAAAGTGCTACGCATGCTGGTGCTTGAGCGGGCTGACATCATAGAGAACAAAGAAGCCACAAATAGTACCAATGCCGCCAAAAAGCTTGCTTGGGAGGATGTGTTGTCTCGGTATATTTCGGTGTTTCTTGTTTGGTTTTGGATTCTTTATATGTTATTTACATGGTATATATCTATGGATATTTGTGATTTCAGATTTAACACAGTCAGTACGAATAAACGCAGTACAACACAACTCCTCAATCAATGGAGGAATATGAAAAATAATGCGAATAAGACGGAATTCGCGTACAGGAGAGTGAGGACGATGACTGGTGGAGGACCGCCTCCACCTAGCCCACCTGCTGCAGACCGTGAACTCATCGAAGCGATTCCCAATGAGTTCACAGTAGATAGCAATATATACGGTGCCGCCTCTATTTATGCCAATCAGGTAAAGTGTACATCCTCATTACCTCCATTTACTAGTGGTCTCTGCATAAATTAACAGTAAATGACTTTTTTGTTAATAGCAATCAATAGGGTGCATTCCCTGGAAAGATTCCCATTAGATTTTACTATATAAAGTATATTCATTGTGTGAGTATTATAAAATCACTCATTTAATTAAATGTTTTCAGTGCTATATTAAAAATATTTATATATTTTTTTAGATAAAGCTGAACACTTCTGTAGCTCCAATTCCTACTGCATTGGTAAGTATAAAATATTACATTCTTTATGGATCTTCGTTTACTATTTAATAAAATATTTTTTATTAAACTTATTTTATCATATTTTAGCCTGAGACTTCGCAAAACAAAATACCTCTAATTCTCGAGCATCCTCACAGTTCTCAAGCAAATAAAAATAAAAGAAGGAAGATGTAAGTATGTTGGTACACTTTATTGAAATCTATTTAGCCATTATAGGATTCAATGGGAACAAACATCCAACAAAAACCTTCAAATTTATAATACATATTAATGTGATAATACATGTATCCCAATATCTAAGAAGGAGGATACCGAAACTTCTGTTTTGTTGATTACTTCTACGGTGGGGCTTATCCATACTAATATTATAACTCTGTCTGTCTGTTACGCTTTCCTGCTTAAACCGCTCAACCGATTTTGATGAAATTTGGTACAGACAATCTTTAGACTCTGAGAAAGAACATAGGCTACCTTTTATCCCGGAAAAAATAGATGTTCCCGAGGGAAATCTAAAAAGCGCGATATAACCGAACTCCATGCGGGCGAAGCCGCGGGCGGAAAGCTAGTTGTTTTATATATCTACTTGTTTACAGGAACAATTCTGACTGCTGCCGTGAAAGCCACGAGCACCAATTATTTGTCCTTGCGAAGACAGCAAGACATGAGGCAATGGCTCGAGAGAAAGAAGCACACGAGGCAAGAATGGCAGTAATACGTTTGGAAGAAGAATATTGGAAAGCAAAAATCAATAAATTAAATAATGATTAAATATTTTTATTTGTAATCTGTGTTATTTGTAAAATTAATATTTGAAAATAAATGAAGAGAGAAGTCATTCAACGTTGTTTTCTATAAAAATATTCCTATTCATTCTTGCCATCTCGTCATCAATGATAACACTATCATCCGATTCAGTTGCTTCATGTTCTTGATTCTGTGGTGCATCTGAAAATCAAAAAATCTTCTAACTAAAGTTTAAATAAATTCGCAATATATTGCTACTCAATCTGGCTGTAACTTCGTAGGTACAGACGACAGCACATCAAGCTACTACAATATGTCAGATTTTGTTATCCGATTTTCAACTTCATCTCTGAAGCATTAAGACTCAAGGTTGATTGGGAAAATCTGACAGTTTCGGGTAGCTTGACGTGCTGCCGTCCGTACATTAAGTCATTGACTGCCACAAAAAACTTGGAAATATTTCTGATCAATTGAAAACCATTCTACAGATGTACCGAATGCCTCGAATTCTGAATGAAGGCAGTGTGGCAACTTTCAAAGCTAACGTTAGCAACGTGGTACCAGTGTGCTCTATAACTTGGTATTTCTTTTTTTTAGACACCCGTCATCACAGGGCGTTGTCGTCTTCCCTTCCTGCGTGGCAAGAAATCTTTTTTACTTTTTGTTCTATGCCAATTCGGTTTTTCCCGCTTCTGCTCTTTTGCGGCATTGGTCCTTCTTTTTAGGTTGCTCTTTTCCTATATATATTTTGTCACATCTTTATTATTACATTATTTATGCACTTGTCATTGTTATTATTATATTACATTATTACTGATTATTTCTTCTAACAACCTACCTATTGGCAATTCTTGCCGACGACATGCTAGGTTGCACTGCCCTTGTTCTGTTTCTCTCTATTGCGATCTTAGCGACTTTGAGACAATACCGCTCCAGACACGGCCTGGAGTGTTTGTCTGCCATTAGGTCGGCAATAGTCGTTTCTGATAAAACTCTACCAGTGCTTACTTCCAGTTCGTATCTGTCGCGGTCATGCCTCGGGCATTCAAACAGAATATGCTGGAGTGTCTCGCTAGCCTGCGTGTCGCACACACAGGCTGGACTGTCCTTCAATTTAAATTTATGCAGGTACGCGGCGAAGCCGCCGTGACCCGTCAGGATCTGCGCCCAGACAGACGTCCTGTCTCGACAGGACGTCGAGGCACTTCAGGACCTTGCGCCCGCGCACCACATCGGGGAAGAACATCCGCGTGTCCCCAGCCGTCGCCCCCCTGGTGTACCTCTCGTTCCAGAGCGCTACTGTGCCCTCCCTTAAACGTAGCTTGACGTATGAGACCGGACACCTGGCATACGCCGGGGCGACCCTGGACTGAGCCGCCGCCTGCCTTGCCAACTCGTCGGCGCGCTCCTTGCCGGGGATTCCGACATGAGCTTTCACCCAAAAAACTTGGTATTTTAGGAGTCAACACTGTTTAGTGTCAGAATTCTCTTCTTCGACTGACATCTGTGCTGATAACATGGTAAGCATCTTCAATCTATTACAGTTTTATCAAAATACAATACAACAAATTTATCAAAATAAAAGCTTCCTCTAGAATAAATTCCCTAAAAAAAACTTTTCCACAATAAAAAAACAACCGACTTTGAAAAAACCCTACAAAGTGAGAAATAACTAATTTTGGAAGTCGGTGTCAAAAACGACAGCCACTGTGGTGTAGTGGTAGTGAACGCGATCGTTGCGCAGGGACGTCACTTTAATTTTTATCCGTAATTTTGGTTTAAAAATCAATCTAATGAACCGGTTCCTTCCTATAAAAATCCTATGGGATCTCAAAATGAAAGTATGAGCAATGCTCGAAATGATGCGATTGATTTTAATTGTTTTTTAAGCATGACGAGTAGGTAGTGGTTGTCCATGTTAAACTTCACTGCTGTAAAAATCTGCGGAATTCTCTAGACTGCCTATGGTCTTCATCATCCGATTGAGGGCAGACCTTCATTTTAACCCATATACGTATTTTAACAAAAGTCTCATCAATAAAATAGCTACCGTAAACCGTTGAGGAGTTTCTTTAACTGTCCTTCGTCTTCATCATAACACTCCTAATAACAATCACAATACATCGCTACAGTATACAGTCGCTTAGTTTTGTTTGTTAGTTGCCCTGGCTGGCTTCATTTAAGGCAGCCACAGGATAGTCCGGTTAAGTAGTCATGACCTCTCTTGGTCAACTACGAGATGCCACATCAAAAAAAAAAAAAAAATGGTGGGCTCATTACTTACTTCGTTACTGAAGAGAGCAGTTCCTTACATAATGAACAACCAAAACGTAATTATTGTAACTTTAATTTTTATACTGCAACTTTAAAATGTATGCTTTTTTTTTTAAATATAAAATGTATTATTATTTCAAAATAGCAAAGCGCAGGAGACTGCAAGGCGTCGTGGCAAACCGGCTGGAAGCAACCGGAACCCGCTATCACGGGTTCGTATTCACCAAACTCTAGAATACAATAATTAATGAATTAATATATTTAACAATTCCATATACGTGTTGTTTACAGGAAGAACGCCGTGCTCGCAACGCGCTCTACGAAAGGGAGCGTCGCGCCGAGACGGCAAACGAAATGCGGCATTTAAGAGAAGTCGCAAACTGTAACCCCAACGTAAGCAATTATCACTTACCTAGACATATTTGTAATTACTTTATTAATAGTGAACATAACAATTAACATGTGTATTTATTTACAGATCTCTATTGCGGAGGTCCTGGCTACAGTTATTACGCGTATCCAGAAAGCGCACAGCCAGCAGGCCAACGAGATTGCGGAGTTGAAGCGCACTAATGCGCTGCTCGTCGCACAAAGTGTGTGTTTTATTAACTATACTGTTTATGTTCAGTTGTTTATTATTTGTTATAACTTTAACTTCGTTATTTTTAGTTTCAACACTCCAAGCTACATTGGAATCGGACGAGGCCGGCTCGGCTCAGAGCGCAGTAAGTTTCAATTTCTTTGCCCTTTTGTTGTTTATTTTCGGACTATACGTTTTATTAATGTATTATTGGGTACTATTGCTTCAAAGCCAATACAAGAAATGCTCAAAATGGTAAGAGGATATCACATTCAGACAGAATTTTTTACAATGTTCTTTAACTTTCCTTTTTATCCTTTCAGTCTCAACAAATAAAGATGCGCGGCCACGAGAGAAATGACCGAAACTAGTTACTTACAGGCATGCAAGTTTCAATTATTTATTTTACCTTTTCGTTGTTGATTTTCACACTTCATCATGAAGGTCACAAAAACATATGCGGCCATTGGAGATCTAGGTAAAAGTTTTAACAACTCAAAAACTTGGAACATGAGAGACTAGATGTGTTTTAGTTATTACCTACTTATGCCTTGAGCTACTTGTATTTTTCTTTTATATTTTCGTTTGTTCTCATATATAAACTTACATTTTCATTACTTGTTACAGGCAAAAACAAACAAGAACTCGATCAGAAACATGCTAAGTGGACATAGGCCAAAGAGTATAATAATAATAGGGTAAAAGAGAGCCCCCTCGAGGGAATTTTATGCATATCGTTTGAAAGCGCCCCCTGGTTTTCTGTACGTACATTAACGTCAATATATATACCTACGCATACCATAGCTATAGACAGGTATATTGTATAGTCCTATTGATTAGAGGTTATTAATGTTACTTCCTTAAAAGCTATTTTGTTTCAGCGAGTTACAGAAATTATAAATCATTGAAACAAAATAGCTTTTAGGGGAAGTAACATTAATGTAATGAATATAATAGAAATAAAACCACTTAATAAAATATTTATTTATTACTTTTAAACTTGTCTTATGTTCTTATATCCAAGAGCACAGTGATGCGGCATTTTCTCTATTTTACAAGACACGCACACAGAACACAAGCATCTTTTCACAATTATAAGAGTGTATTTCTTATGGAATCACAATTCACGGCGCACACGTACAATACTGCGAAGAGTGAACTGGTTTCCGGGTAAGACTAATTATCAGGACGGAGGAGGTCCCAAGAGATCTCAACACGACGTCAATAACACAGAAATCCTCTCGAAAACCAAGAAACATGCGCAAAATGAATACGAAACAAACAAACACGTGCAAGCCGTGACCACAAACCACAGTGCACTGCTTTATCGACAGTCTAGTTAGAAAAGTTAAATTTTATTATAGCGGCACCTATCAGCATGCCATGGGTACCAATGTTTAGGTATGCTGTTCACGTTCAAAGATGTCATTAGTCACTTTGCTTCAGTTGCTGATGTTCTAAGTGAACCCCCCCTGACATAGACTTCAAGACGAGAGACGATGACCAAGTTCTTAGCCAGTTTGTCGGCACAGTCACTATCGATTCCTTCGATGGAAAGACTGCCTCTGATCGTGGTGCCATCCATGAAGCGGACCTGGATTGTCTAAGTAAGCATGTTTTTTTTTTTTTTATTTCTACCTGTCTTTTTCAATTACTTAATATAGGTTCCATGCTTCGTTTTTATTTGATGACTATAACCGTGTAGTACCTAATACTGTGTTTTTCATAAACTTTATTTTCTTTTCACTAGGCGCTGAGAAACGGTTGTTGTCGGATTGGATAAATGCAGACTGCGTAGAAACCAATAAATTCTACGAGTCTCCATCAATACCCACTGATGAAGACTTAAATACGACTGACTATCTCGGAAAACTACTGTAATACTCAAATATGAGTGTGTACACAAAGAACATGTACATATATTTTTGTTAATAATTGTAGAATTTCTCTAGTGATATGTAACTAGAACTTCCTTGAATAATATTGGTGATAAGTAACATTTCTACTAAAAACTTTACGTATTCACAACTAATTTGATTGGTTTTCATTAGTAGGTACTAGTACTTGTATTATTTTTAAATTAATTTCTTGAATTTAGGTACTTCAACTTAATTATAGATCAATGCATAAATATGTAAGCTATCACGCCCTTACCTGGAGGTTTTTTAGCTAATAATTTTTTACTTACATTTTTATTTTAATGATTTTATTTTAGCCTTTCTGCACTTATTTATCACAATTATTTATCATAATAATGTCAGCTAGGAGTGGCGGAACAAACTCCCCAGCAGCCCAATTGTATGTTCAGTTACAAAAAATACCTTAATTTATATAATACTATGCATATAAAGTACTAACTAACATAACAAAACATTAATTAAATGATTTATCATAATTATGTCCAAGTTTTCGTGGCTAGCTTGGACATAGTTGTGCTGCTGGGGAGTTTGTTCCGCCACTTCTTCTTCCCAGCGAAAGCACTATCATGTTGACGTTCAGAAAATGCTTATTGGCAGCCTAATTAGAATAAGTGACTTTTGATTTTGTTTTCTTATAGTAAATAAACAAGCTATAACCCGTACTATTTCTTTTAATTGACTCCAAATAACCGACTGAAGTCTATTGTTTGTTTTTCTAATATCCGTTTCGTTATTGCTAATTAAATAAATATCAACTTTATTATACTGATTAAGTTACAAAACTTTAACTTTACTGAGTACAAATGAAAGTTACTTTACCATTAACTGACATTTGTTCACATTTGGGGTAACTTAGTCATAAACACAGAAAACCGAATGTGCGTAAAACCCGTAGCTGTAAAAGTCTAGATTTGGCCATGTTAGTTATGCCAGTCTGTTATTTCATCGTAGCCGCAGACCAAACGTGCATATTTTAGGTACGAAGTTACAAGTACGTGTAGAGTTCGACCGCCGAAATAAAATAATAATAATAATAACAAAGGTAAAACTAAAATGAAATATCAATAAAATAAAGTTCAATCAGGATTACATATTATCATTTATGAATTCGGCAATTGAATAGTAACATTTATTAATCAATAAACTCGACAATCTCTTTTTAAAAAGTGGAATACTCTCATTTTTTATTTCATTGGGTATTTTGTTATAAATTGTCGGGCCCATACATACAAATAACACTTTTCTTTAATAGGGCGGTATTATGAGAACCAAGACGCAACATATTTTGAGACTGTTTTCTTATTATCCTTTTGCTTTCTGACATTTTGTTACAAAAACGGCAATTTCAAAAATGTAAAGTGCTGGAAAAGTTAGCACTTTTAGTGATTAAAAAAAAGGAACACAACTATCCGTTACTTTCAAATTGCACATTGCCCTTAAACAGCGTTTTTGAGCCTTGAATACTTGTTCCCTGAAGCTACTATTCCCCCAGAAATTGATACGAAATCTCAAGATTGACGCAACTAATCCATTCCAGCAACCAACCAATCATTGATACCAACCAGTCTTGCAGCCATATTTACCTTCTTGGATAAGTTAAAGAGCACATATGCAGCTGCGCTTAACTTTTTTGTTACTTCCTCCACTTGAGGCTTCCAGGTTAACTGACTGTCTATCATTACTCCTAGAAACCTTGCGACTGGTACTTGGTTCACTTTATGTCCATCATAGTGTAAGTTTAACGCTTGCGGTGGTATACGCTGGTAAAAATGCATAACATTAGTCTTGGACACGTTAATAATTAAATTGTTATGGTCAAGCCAGCGTGTAGTGTCAATTAGTGTATTATTTATGTCCTGTTCATATGTTCTTACGTCAATAAATTTAATCAAGGCCGTGCCATCGTCAGCAAATAGAATCATGGGATGGTTAATGCAACGGGGCGAGTCATTTATATACAACAGAAACAATAAAGGGCCTAATACACTACCCTGTGGAACGCAATACCTAATGATTCTGCCCTCAGATAAATATTTCTTTTCACGCTTGGTTTTTAAACATATTCTAGATATATCTGTATATTGCTTACGGTTTTGAAGATATGATTTTATGAGCTGTAGTATGTTTCCTCTGATGCCTATATTGCTTAACTTATTAATGAGAGTTTCATGATCAACACAATCGAAGGCCCTCGTCATGTCTGTCAAAATTGCACAGACTGGTACTTTTTTTATCGACATTACTAATAATAACATTAATTAGATCATAAACCGCCGTATTTATACCCCTATTTTTTCTAAAACCCTTCTGTTCTTCGTTCAGGATGTGATGTTTTGTCAAGAATTTGTCAATGGAAACGTAAATTACTTTTTCAGTGACTTTTGAAAAAATTGGTATCAAAGCAATTGGTCTATAGTTACCTATATTTTCTATAGCGCTCTTTTTACAAATTGGCTTAACTATCACTGTTTTTAAACTGTCCAGAAATACTCCAAAACAAATGCATAAATTAAATATATAAATTAAATGTAAGGCTATGTCATATGCTGTGCTATTTTTATTTTTTAAGAATTTTATCGCCATTACGACATCTTGAGCTAAAGTTGGTTGCATAAACATTGACTTTGGGTTATTTAAGAGTGTGGTGGTATTCGGTGTTGAATTGGCTGTCATATTATTTTGAGTCTGGTCAATAAAAAAACTATTAAAAGCATTTGCAAATTCCATTAGATCAGTAATAATGGCATTTTGCATTTTAATCTGGGTTATAGGGTCGGTATTTCGTACTTTATTGTTTACTAGCTTTCCGCCCGCGGCTTCGCCCGCGTGGAGTTCGGTTATATCGCGCTTTTTAGATTTCCCTCGGGAACATCATTCTTGTTGTAGTTATGAATAAATAGTAATTTGAGTGCAGACAGTACCTTCTGGGATCCTTTACATTTTAAATAACTCCAAAATCAATTAATACACCATTCTATGCACTTCATAATTTTTAATATATTAAGCACAACTTTCAAACACTCTATAAAAAAACATTACAATATTATATATCAAACATTAACGATTGACTGCAGTCTTGCTACTCTCGATGCTACCGAAACAAACAATAATCACATAAACAATGAATCTTTTCTCCTGTCTCCGTAATCTTCCAAACTTAAAATATTTTTGCTTATAAAAGTTAGCTGCCAGAGACAATAATCAAATTCAACCTCAACAATTCTTTCTCAGGGTCTAAAGATTGTCTGTGTCAAATTTCATCAAAATCGGTTGAGAGGTTTAAGCGGGAAAGCGTAACAGACAGACAGACAGACAGATAGACAGACAGACAGTCACTTTCGCTTTTATAATATTAGCACAGTCTAAAAAATCATACAGTCGTCCGACGAAGACGTCTAGACAGAGCAAATATTATTAATTAATAGGTTATTGCATAGAGCATGTGTTTGAAAATCCTACTACTTAATATTATAAATGTGAAAGTCTTTGTTAGTATGATCCGTGTCAAGATGGTGGACTTTTTATCTATTATGGGTGAATTTCGAGATGGTGAATGTAATTTTTTTTTATTAAAAAGTTAGGATCTCAATTTTGAGTTTAATTGTAAGCATTCTAATTATATATTATAATCTGATATGGGTGTCAATTTTGAGTATAATTGAGGTGCTTGTTACGAAAAAGCTATCCTTATTGAAATCCAAGTTGGCGGACGTGATTTTCTTATAATTTAATATGAGTGTCAATTTTGAGTATAATTGAGGTGCTTGTTACGAAAAAGTTATCCTTATTGAAATCCAGGTTGGCGGACGTTGTTTTATTATAATTTAAAATGGGTGTCAATTTTAAGTATAATTTTTACGAAAAAGCCATCCTTTTTAACATCCAAGATGGCGAACGTCATTTTTAGAATTACAAGGCGCTGTGATAGCTACCCGTCTCGCCACAAAAATTTGCGAAGCTCACCGGTTCAAGCCCAGTCGCCGTGTGTTCTGGTGTGAATCGATGACTGTGTTAGGGTGGTTGAAAAGCGACGCAAGAAATTATAAGCCCTTTGTTGCTCATCGCGATAGGTGAGATCTTAGAGAGCACAATGGTCAATGATTGGCACTGGGTCCCTACTCATTTTAACGTGGCTGACGACACCACACGGGGCAAAGCTGCTATTGAGTCCCGATGGCTATCAGGCCCAGAATTTCTTTGTTATCCCCCTTCCGAATGGCCTTCTGAGCCGACGGATCTCAGGAGCTCAGGATCAACCACTCTAGGGCAGGAAGAGCTCAAGCCATCACTGTCATCATCTGTCCATTACACAGGATCACGTCAGTTGCCGTTGCCAGTGGTTAGCTAGCTGCAATATACACAAAGCATTCTCAGAAGCGAGGAGGAGCGTGCATCCTTATCAAAAACTATCTTGAGCACAAAGAGCTCTTAGGTATATCACGGCATTCTATACCTAACGTCATCGAATGCTGTGACGACTAATCAGAATTTATTTATATTTATATATATATACACACATCAAAAGTGTCTAGGGATCAAGCATTTTTATGCGGATTTCTTGAGATTGAGATGTGGCTTTGTAATAAATTTATGATTTTATAAATTTATATGGATCCTTTTTGGTGCATTTCATAATTTGAATCAGGAACTGTGAATCAAATTCGAGTAAAAGATGAAAATCAGCTGTCAATATTTTCCCTATAAAAACATACAACGCATTGAAGACATTATTAGTGCTACTGTTTCCCTACTACTGATTAAAACCAACGTTATTATGGAGCGGCGACGTCATTTAAGCAGGGAAGAAATGCTCAGAGCCGTGGGAATGATAGAAGCTGGTTCCCGGCAACGTACTGTGGCTTTAGCTCTGAATACAAGTCAGAGTGTTATCAGTCGACTTTGGACACGTTACCGAAGCACTGGTACCGTGGCTGAGCGCCATGGAGGACGGTATCGCTGCACCACACGGAGACAAGACCGATACATTCAAATCTTAACTCGAAGAGCTCCAACAATAACCGCCATGATGTTAGCCGTGAGGCTTCATCACTCTTCAGGGAACTTAATTAGCGACCAAACAGTCAGAAACCGCTTGCATGAAGTGAACCTTCATTCCCGAAGACCGCTACGGGTACCACCTATAGGAATGCACAATCGTAGGATTCGATATCAATGGGCTCTTGAACACAGAAATTGGGCAGAAGAACAATGGCGTTTCGTGTGCTTTTCTGATGAGTCTCGTTTTGGTATGAGACCGGATACAAGACGTATACGACACTGGAGAACCCCTGGACGCCAACAGCGATTAAAATCCTGCCAGGAAGTCCATCCTTATAGTGGTGGAACCATCATGGTATGGGCGGGTATTTGGATCGGCGGAAGAACTGAGTTGATTTGGATCAGAGGCAACCTCAACGCTCAAATTTATGCTGAAACAATTGTATCAGACGTCATCGTTCCTCTACAAGTGCAAATCGGTCCCTTATTTCAGTTAATGCATGATAATGCACGACCGCACACCGCAAGAGTTGTAAGACAGACTCTCGCCGCAGCTAACATCAATGTCCTGCCCTGGCCTGCTCAGTCGCCAGACTTGAACCCGATTGAGCATGCATGGGATATGCTACAGAGAAGAGCTCTGCCGAATATGGAGGGTATCCAGTCGCAAGAAGACCTTTTTTTGTTGTTGCAACGAACATGGGCGGCCATTCCACAGCGTGATTTGGATGAACTCATTTTGAGTATGCCAAACCGATGTTCTTGTGTTGTTAGTGTTCGCGGTAGAAACACGGATTATTAATTGTTTAAGTTACCCAATAAAATTTTAGAGAAAACTGTTATTTCAGTCTTTTTTTCGAACTTTTGTGTTAGTGGTTCAAATGTCAAATATCCCTTTATTAGGAAAATGGCAAATTTCTTTATTAATGCAAAGGTGACTTGGTTTATCGTTACTGTGACAAACGAAAACACTTTATTTGATGAATCCTTAAAGAAAATTTTAATTAATATCAATCAGGAGAAAAGTTATTGCAAAAATATATGTTGATCCCTAGACACTTTTGATGTGTGTATATTTTTTGTCAAAAAATATAAATGTTTTTTTTTTATGAAAAACTGGGCATTTTTATGAATATGTTAAGTATCAAACAAGATAAAAAAAAAATTGTTATGTGTGGGGACTTCAACATAGATGCATTAAAACGTTATAGCATAACTTTGGACTTTGAATGTTTTCTTTTGGGCTACAATCTTAAGTTAGAATTGCGGCAACCCACCAGGCTATCCAGCAATACCTGTCTAGACAATTTTGCCCGTAGTTGTCAGTTAAAGTATAAGTCATAAGTCTTGGACTTTGCGTTATCAGACCATACTGCTCAGGTATTAGAAGTAGAGGCTGCTAAATCATGTGCAATAAACTCTTGGCGTATTAAAAAACGTGATCTATCTAGCGAAAAATTAAATAGATTCAGAAAATACCTAAAATGCCTTTCATTCCCTGAAATCTACGAGACTGAAGATCCTAACGAGGCATATAATTATTTTTTGGAAAACTTTCTTCTATTGTATGATCTTTGCTTTCCTTACAAATTACTAACTGTTAAATGGGTATCACAGAGTATACGAGTGTGTAGTAGAAAGCAAAGACATTGATTGTGAAAACAAAGACGCGAGCCATCTAATTTAATATAAATAATTTCAAGAATTATTTGCACAGCGCAAATAATTCTTGAAAGCGCAAAATAATTATTACATTAACACCGCAAACAACAAATCTAAGGCATCCTGGCAGATAATCCATACTAATATCACAGTATAAAAATTCATACAGTAGGCCGACGCCTTTGATCTCGTGTAAAATGTCAACATCGTCTAGACAGTAACGCATCGGCCAGGGTTGTCACAAATAAACAATATTTATGAAATGATTTATTTATTGCAGATGAACATCGATGAGATGAGCATCATGACCTAGCCGGGTATCGAACCCGGGGCTTCCGTGTCGCAGAAAGGCGTGTGGACCTTTGCGCCACGGAGGACGTCAAACGTAATATACGTTAAAAGTTTTTCTTGTTCTCCATATTTTTATCGTTTTTTTTTTTTTTTTGGAAAAAGAAAGAATTTATTTAGCACAGACTAAAAGACACACAATACACTAGACACTTTCATCAGATTGTTAAAACAAAAGATAAAAAATTAAAGACCAAATAAAATGTGTAAATATAAAAAAGAAACTAGCAGACAAGATGTTAATGGCTGCTTCGAAAATATATCATTTGTAAAACATTTCTAAAATTAGTCACTACCTGTATTATTGTTAAAATAAGTAAAGCCCTTAGAATAAAATAGAATAGTATACTCTTTATGTGGCATTGTCAGCAGTGATGAGCAGTCATGAGATGATTTACCAACCGCAAAAAAAAGAAACGACGGAAAGGCAGAAAATATAATAATACACTACTACTTTTCATCGTGTACATTACCAAAGAAGGAAAGAAGCGCCTCGAATGATGTGAATTGAATGAATATAATTAGTGCGTAATCAGCTGTAAATGTGCGCAAATTCAAAAAACTGTGCGCCTTGTCTATTTTGCAAAGGCGTCAATTTTAGAAAAATGCTTAAATAAAGTATGTTTTACCGTCAACGATAGCATCAATGCATACCATCAGACAAGTACGCGGTCAAGCAATAGTTTATTAAATGAGCATTTGGAAACATTGTTGGAGCTGCTGACCATAGGAAAAACTACGTACGCCTGGCAAAGACTTGATTGTGCTCTGGTGCTTGTGAGTATGTCACGCTCACTCTAATGTCTCCCTGATGGTGTCATGTTCGTGAACGCGCGCTGTCAGTGGGGACTGATCATCACTTAGCTGCCATGCCCTAATTTCTGAATTACTTTTGTTTTCTCTAACAGATGTTTTTGTGACGTACACGAATTTTACGTAAACGAGTTTTTTAATCTAATAACTTGTACCAATTTTATGATTTTAAAGGAATGTCCATGAAGTTGCTTGCCCGCACATCTCCAGAGAGAGCTACGATTTGGATGGGTCTGACCGACACTTTGACAACTTAAAAGTGCCTGTAATTGATTTATCTGAAATAAATATTTCGTCGTACTTTAATAATTCGTCGTGTTCCGGCATGAAGACTGGTGAAGCCGTACGGAGGACGGGTCTGAGCAGTTGTGTTGCGATGTGTGGCGGGTACGATGCGCCAAATGTTGTTGTGTCGGGAGTTTGGTCGTGGAGTCTCCAGATCAATCTCCCTCTAGCGCAGCATCGTTTGGTCGTGTTGGTCTTTAACATTGCATCACCTCGCTCACCTGCCGTCACCCTTCCTATTCCTAAGATTTTTAAGTGAATAGGCTTAACAAACTAGTGCGATTTACCATCAACGATTGCATCACTGCTTACCATCAGGCGGGATTGCAGTCAAGCACTAGATTATAATTAATAAAAAAAAAAATATTTAGATTTAATATCCTTAGCGTTGCCTAATTAATAATTATATAATAAGTTAGACGGTTACTAATTAACTAGATAGTTATGAAGTATTTAGTTATTTTTCAATTATTTATTAAGTAATTAGTTAGATATTAAAAAATGTAAAGTAGTTGAACATTAGTTAGTTAATTATGAAGTAATTAGTTAATTTAGAGTATATGATATACATAATATATCCACGGTTAAGATCCAAGTTTTACAAAGAGATTTTCGGTTAATAATTTTAGTCACTCTGGTGGGCAACATTGGAAATGATGGCCATCTTGTTTTGTCAATATACATAATTTCTTTCCACGTCATTCAAACTCAAATAACTCACATTGTGGCAATACAGTATGCAGTTTTTTGGGTTTTATAATTTATAGATTTAGTGTTTACGCAGCATCTAATTTCAATAATTAATAAATTTTCAAAATCTTACTTCGTAACATTGATAAAATATTAAACTAAAGTAGATATGTCACTAGCGCTCTAAAAATGAAGCGTACAAAAGGAAGTAAGTCATGTATCTCGCTTTAGTCACTCTCGATAGACTCGTAAAAACAAACGACAAACACTAACAGCGCAAACGACAAACACTAGCCATCGTTTTCTTCTCTATGCTTTAGATTGCGCCCCATCTCACTCACACTGTACCGAATAAAAATATGCATGTGGGCTGCTGCTGTGTTCGGCACATTTTTTTGGTCAGTTTGTTAGAATATATCGTATCTGTTTAATATTTTATCAATGCTTCGTAAACTGAAGAGATTATTTAATATATTTGCCGGGGATAACATAATAGTGAAACCCCTAAATTTGAAGTTTTTGATTTGCCATCAGCAACTTCAAGCAATTTTATACACATAAGAAACTTTTGTCCTGACTAGTAATGGCGACTGTTAGAAATTCAACTTTAGTAGTTACATTTTTTTTTTTTTTTTGTTCTCTGTGGCGCAGCGGTCAACACGCCTGCCTGCGACGTGGAGGCCCCGGGTTCGATCCCCGGCCAGGTCATGATGGATATATTTATTTATTTATATTTATTTACCGAGTAAAGAGCTTATGTATGTGTAGATATTGATATTTTGAGGGTGCTACTTGTAGTATTTTCATGATTTACTGATGGGACTGTGAATCATCCATATACTGTAGGTATTAAATAAATGATGAAATTAAAGTATAAAAGCTCATTTACATGCAAACTTACAATTTGTTGCATACCTATTCATTAATTCAATTATTTGAGATTTATTCAGTGAATTATTATACTTCCTTTTAAATCATATTGTGTACTTAAAATACCGAAAACTGGCTAAAACGCTTAACAATTTATTAACAAACGAAATCCTAGAACAATAGATAAATTTCAGGCGAACAACAGCAGAGCTTCTTCATCCCTCTTTTCATGGAAATCGCAACCCTCCCTTCCGGGGGGCGTGGCTAACGGTACCAGGGCTTCATTTGTTTAATCACTACGTACGCGCAGGTACAGTCAAGACCAAAAGTCGAGTTGCAATCTCACAAAACTATGGCCAAGCAATACTAGTTGTAGTTACGACCTTCTTCTATAATAAAGTTTGATACACACTCATACACTTGCTGCCCGCTTATGATTGTTAGGTACTACTTACTAATTTCAACGTCTACAGTAAGTGTTTCAATGGCTTAACGGTTTTCGCCTTGATAGGCGTTCAAGGTGATTCGAGTTCAAATCTAATAACTTACAAAATATTTTTTAAATGTTTGTTGGTGAGTTATGAATGCTGACAACAAAAATATCTAAAAATACCGATCTGCAACTTAAAGATGATACTTTCTTTTAAGATTTTTTCTATATTAGAGTCATTATAAAAAGATGACGGTAGACTTAAAAGAATCTGAATCACTACTTCACAAAAAATATTCTGCTACCTACAATAACTATTATTAGCTACAATAACTCAAATAATATTACTTACCTGTTGTTGGTTGGTGAACATATAGTTACCAGTTTGTGTTATTAGTTTTACTTTTTTAATCAATATGCAGGCATATGCAGCAATATATCTCAAATATCATATGAAACCGGCTTTTGTGTAAGTTGTTTTTATTATTATTTGTGTTAAGGTGCAAACTAATCGCTTGTTAAGTGTGTAATAAAATTGTTATTGTTTTAGAGAAATACTGTAAGCCGTTGGAGGTCAAGGTCAAGAGGTTGGAGGACGAAGGTAGCTGTCGAGACAAGTGAAACGAAACGACAATATTTACCGTTGAATAAACTTTTAAATCGTGCGAAGAAGATAGGTTGCATTTGTGGTTTAAAAATAAATTGGCGAGCCTGGTGGAGTCTTATCGAGCTAAACAAAAAAAAAACTATTTATAACAAAAACAGTGCAGAAGTGTCCTACAGAATGTTTTAAATATATACCAATAAATATCTAAATAACGGACTCTAAACCATCTCTAAAGTAATTTAGCTAAGTGACAGTAATATGTTCGGTTGGCTTAATGGCTAACAGATGTCGCCTTTTGCAATTTCAACACAAATTACTTTTGGTAAATTATAAAAACAATAATTTCGGAATTCGATAATAAATAAGTTCGTTTACTTTTGAACTAAGAAAGCGCTTGAAGATTATAATCTCATGCCATCAAACTCCGAAAAAAGTCACTACAAGATGGCAGCATTAGTACCATGCTATACACGCAAAAAAATTATAAATGTAATAAGCACTATTATGTGTTCTAAGTATAGATTATTTTATGATTGCAATAATATTCAGGTTAAGCTTCAATCCTCTTTTCTTTAAGAAAATGAATAATTAAGCTATAACCTCTTTAATCATAATATACGTATAATATTATAATTTTCATATCTAACAACCAAAAATGTTTTTTGTATTTTTTACCATAACAATATCATAAGTTTGTCAAGGATTACTTTTATATAAAATATTACAATGCTGCCGTGTCAACGTTTGTTTCATTTGTTAGTATAAGTATATCTATACCGAATAATATATAACTTTATAATATATTGCATTATAATATGCTTATTGTTTTATTTTTATATATTTTTTATTATATTACCCCTATAATAAACTAAAACATATAATAAAACCCTTTTTTGGGATAAATATTCAATACATTTTCCTATTTGTTTAAATATTATTTGCAAACATTTTTACTTTAAAATACAAATCAATTATCATAATTTTAAATTATATGAAACAACAAAAAGAGTTGCCTATAATAAGGATCGAACCCACAATCGCTCGCTTTTGATAGCACCATTGTTATGTGCGGCCGCTAACTCAACTTCAAATGAAGTAACGAAATTTTGCATTACTTTAAAGAAAGACGAAGACTGCGATAAAAAAATAATGCGGTAGTGTGCGTGGCCGGTTTAGCGCAGGCGACAGTAGTCTTTAAGGTGGAAATGGACTTCTACAGCTGATAGTACCTGTCTATACAACGTGTAACAAAAAGGGTATATACATACCAAGGGCATGGCATCTTTAGATGATATCAAACGATATCGGAAGGGTTTCAACTCAAAATAAAATACTCAAAAAATTGGTACCAAATTTTCGGTTTCGTGTGTTTCTTTAAATAAAATCATCACAAACGTAGCAGCACACTACATACGTTAATAACTACTCGTTACCCGTCACGTTACTTGCCAAAATCCGATAAATGTCTTCAATATCTCTGTGCGACTAGTATGATAGTAGCCTATCACAGGCGGTGTTTTTACTCATAACTTCCTAACATAAAGAGATAGGATTAAAAAACCCTTCCAATATCGTTTGATATCATGTAAAGATGCCATGCCTTTGTTATGTATATACCCTTTATGTTACACGTTGTATAAACCCGTGTTCAAAATTTTTTCGGCTCATTACTTACTTCGTTACTGAAGACATAAGTTCATAGATAATGAACAACCAAAACGTAATTATTGCAACTTTAATTTCTATACTGCAACTTTAAATATGTTTTTTTTTTTTTTTTAAATATAATATGTATTATTATTTCAGAAAAGCATAGCGCAGGAGACTGCAAGGCGTCGTGGCAGACCGGCTGGAAGCAACCGGAACCCGCTATCACGGGTTCGTATTCATCAAACTCTAGAATACTATAATTAATGAATTAATATATTTAACAATTCCATATACGTGTTGTTTACAGGAAGAACGCCGTGCTCGCAACGCGCTCTACGAAAGGGAGCGTCGCGCCGAGACGGCAAACGAAATGCGGCATTTAAGACAAGTCGCAAACTGTGACCCCAACGTAAGCAATTATCACTTACCTAGACATATTTGTAATTACTTTATTAATAGTGAATACAACAATTAAAATGTGTATTTATTTACAGACCTCTACTGCTGAGCTCCTGGATATAGTTATTAAGCGTATCCAGAGAGCTAAAAGCCAGCCGGCCAACGAGATTGCGGAGTTGGTGCGTACTAATGCGCTGCTCGTCGCACAAAGTGTGTTTTTTATTAATTATATTGTTTATGTTTAGTTGTTTATTATTTGTTATAACTTTAACTTCGTTATTTTTAGTTTCAACACTCCAAGCTACATTAGAATCGGACGAGGCCGGCTCGGCTCAGAGCGCAGTAAGTTTCAATTTCTTTGCCCTTTTGTTGTTTATTTTCGGACTATACGTTTTATTAATGTATTATTGGGTACTATTGCTTCAAAGCCAATACAAGAAATGCTCAAAATGGTAAGAGGATATCACATTCAGACAGAATTTTTTACAATGTCCTTTAACTTTCCTCTTTATCCTTTCAGTCTCAACAACAACAAGAGGAGCGCGGCCATAGCTTGGAGTCGAACGAGGCCGGCTCGGCTCAGAGCGCAGTAAGTTTCAATTTCTTTGACCTTTTGTTGTTTATTTTCGGACTATACGTTTTATTAATGTATTATTGGGTACTATTGCTTCAAAGCCAATACAAGAAATGCTCAAAATGGTAAGAGGATATCACATTCAGACAGAATTTTTTACAATGTTCTCGGCCAACGAGAATCATGAAGAACCATGAAGTATGAGCTCCACCAAAAGGAGAACGAGGAGTTCCGAGCGGACCTGAAACTGAAAGCGGAACTGAAAGTGCCACAGGAAGAGGCACCCCAAGGGCGGAGACAGCCCGCGCCGGGCGAGGATCCGGGCCTGGTCCTGGTCCTAAAGGAACTGGCCGCCTTCCGGAGTCGGTTTTCGGCTCTGGAGGCTGTTGTTCTACGCCCTCCACTCGCGGCGAGCCGGCCAGCCTCAGGCCAGCGGAAGGCGGCAACTTTCGCTGCTGCTGCGGCCACTACTGCCACAGCTGCAGGGAAGGCGAAGGCCAAGAGTGCGCCCGCACAGGCTCCAGCTACGAAGGCCACAGTCCCTGCGGTAAAAAGGCAACCTCAACCACCTCCTACAACCCCTGCAGTCGATGCCGCCTGGCACGTAGCAGGGGAGAAGGAAAAGGCGGCTAAGGCTGCAAGGGCGGCCAGAAAGCGGCAGCGGCGGAAGGAGCGTATAGTCGCGGCTAGGCTTCGTGCCCCGAAATCCGCAGCTGTAGTAATAACACTACAGCCGGAAACGGAAAAGAAAGGCACGTCCTACCGCGACGTGCTCAATAAGGCCATGAAAGCGGTGAACCTCCAGGATATCGGAGTCACCTCGGGCCTAAAAATGATGATCACCGTGACCGACTGCCGACGCTCTGGCTGAAAAGTTAAGAGCGTCCTTAGATGCGGTCGAGGCCAAAGTGTCCAGGCCTATCAAATGCGTTGACTTGCGTATCTTGGGTCTGGACGATACGGCGACGAAGGAGAAGGTGTTGGCTGCCATCGTCAGGACTGGGGGGTGCTCTGCGGAACAGATTAGGGTGGGCACCCTCCGCCCTAAAAATTGTTGCGAGGGCCGAAGACTTCTTGTGGGCTGGGTTTCAGCGCAGGTGAAACTGTTAGAACCCAGACCTCTGAGGTGCTACCGCTGCTATGTGGGCCACCACGTGGGAGTGAAATGCACCTCGGAGGTGGACCGCAGCGGTCTCTGCTTCCGCTGCGGCCAGCCCGGTCACAAGGCCGATTCGTGTGAAGCCGCTCCGCACTGCTCAGTTTGTGCGGCAGCTGGTAAGTCGGCCAAGCACCGGGCTGGGAGTAGGGCCTGCGCCCCATCCACCAGAGGCAAAGCTAAGGACCGGGGTAGGCCCTCCGCCATCACCGCCGTCGTCGCCGTAGCCGCAGCCTCTGCCGCTGCCGCTTCCAGCAACGCCGTGCTGTCGCCGCCCCCGTCGCTGTCACCGCGGCTGAGCCCTCACAAGGGACTCGGGAGGAGGTTGTTATGGAGTACCAATAAATGGCCCCATTATGCCTCCTCCAGGCGGACATCAACCACTGTGCCTCCGCTCAGGACCTTTTGCTCCAGAGCATGGCGCAGTGGTCGATTAACATTGCCGTGGTCTCTGAGCCATACTTTGTCCCACCCAGGGATGACTGGGTGGAGGACCTCAATGGCTCAGTGGCCCTAATTTCGTCGGCCGCCGCCGGCACCCCGTCCCTAGAGGCCATCAAGAGAGGACGGGGTTGCGTAGCAGCAAGGTTCGGGGTTCCCCGAGCCGCACTCTCGCCGAGTTCCACAACTCCCTTGCGGAGTTGAGAGTCGTCGTCGTATAGTTCCGATCCCTCTCCGTGCTCGTCTTTGGGGACTTCAATGTCAAAAATTTGGCTTGGGGTTCCCGGCTTACAGACACACGGGGCAGGATGGTGGAGGACTGGGCTCTGGAGACCGGCCTGGTCGTCCTAAACCTGAAAAACAGACCACCGGTATATCCGGTTTGACGTCTACGCCCAGACCTCCAGCGCGCCGGTCCGATCGGCCCCGGGTGGTCCGCGGTGGGCGCTGAAGCAGCTTGGCCGGGAGCTCCTCTTGGAAGCTTCGATCGTGCAGGCCTGGGTGTTACCACCGGATAAGCCTGCTGACTCAAACGACGAGGCGGAGTGGTACCGGGGGAACATGTCCGAGATATGCGACATGGCAATGTCCCGAGTCAAGCCCGCGCGCGCCCGACGTCAGGTGTACTGGTGGTCGCCGGAGCTTATGTCTTTGCGCAAGGCGTGCGTGGCTACGCGACACCGGTACACCAGACATGGCAGGCTCCGTATTCGTCCGCCGAATACGGAGGCCATACAGGCGGAGCTTTACGAGGGATACAGAGCGGCGAAGACCGCCCTCCGAGTGGAGATCCAGCGGGCCAAAGGGCTGGCCCGTGAGGAGTTGCTGGGAACTCTGAACAGAGATCCGTGGGGATGCCCCTACAAAATGGTGCGGGATAAACCCCGCCCATGGGCTCCCCCGCTGACGCAGTCTCCGGCCTCAGCTCGTGGAGGACGCGATGAGCGCTCTGTTTTCCTCGAGAGAGAAACATATTCCTCCACCCATGGCTCCGCCTTCAACACCCTACCCTGGAGTTGCATCAGGGAGGCATTCCGGTATCACCGGATGCCGACCTATCTCTGTCGAGTGGTCGAGGCCTATCTAACGAACAGGACCATAATGGACCCACTTTGGCCAACAGGGAAACCTGTCCATGACCCTTAGTTAAGGGATTTAAAAAGTATGCTACACCTGACTCCGCAAGACTCACATGATTTTTATGTGAAACTTGTCGGAAATAACGATATAGAAGACGATTTTGAAGGCTTTTCAAGTCAACCGGAATTTGATGTAGAATTGGATTAAGATTAAGTTATTTTTGATATTCAATTAAACTTTTTTGTAGTTTTAACATTTTCATATTACATATTTCTAAGGATTTAGGATTTGTTTTTATTTTAATAATAAATCGATATGTTTAAAATAAATATGAGATTTTTCATTTTTTTTTCCTATAAATTTATGGCATGATGATAAATTAACAAAGAACCAACAAACACACGGATAGTTTAGCAAAAAGGAACCAACGAGTTTTGCTTTAATTATTATTAAAAGTGTTAATGATTTTCATCAATATGATTTTTGTTTACATAGAACAAATTATTTGGAACAATATTGTAAATAAACTTCATTCAAAATTCCATACAATTTCACTGTATTCAAAATTTTGACAAAACTGTCTTTTTTCAAAACTGCCATGGTGTGGGTTTATCCTGTTTTGTATAAGTAGGTCCATTTAACAATTTCTTATACGTGTTGTTTACAGAAAGAGCGCCGCGCTCGGAATGCGCGCTACGAACCCGAAAACTGTGGCCCCAACGTAAGTAATTTTTACTTACCTAGACATATTTATAATTATTACATTTGTAAACATAACAATTAAAACGTGTATTTATTTACAGATGTCTACTGCGGAGCTCCGGGCTAGAGTTACTAAGCGTATCCAGAGAGCTCACAGCCAGCCGGCCAACGAGATAGCGGAGTTGGAGCGCACTAATGCGCTGCTCGTCGCACAAAGTGTGTTTTTTATTTACTATACTTTTTATGTTTGGTGGTTTATTATTTGTTATTAATTTAACTTTGTTATTTTTAGTTTCAGCACTACAAGCTACATTGGAGTCGAATGAGGCTGGCTCGGCTCAGAGCGCAGTAAGTTTCAATTTCTTTGCCCATTTGTTGTTTATTTTCGGACTATACGTTTTATTAATGTGTTATTGAGTACTATTGCTTCAAAGCTAATACAAGAAATGCTCAAAATGGTAAGAAGATACCACATTCAAACTTGTCAGACAGATTTTTAAAAAATGTTTTGAACTTTCCGTTTTAACATTTCAGTCTCAACAACAACAAAAGACGCGCGGCCACGAGACAAAAGGCTGAAATTAGATACTTACAGGCATGTAAGTTTCAATTATTTATTTTACCTTTTCGTTGTTGATTTTCACACTTTATCATAATGGTCACAAAAACATATGCGGCCATTGGAGCTCTAGGTAAAAGTTTTAACAACTCAAAAACTTGGAACATGAGAAACCAGAGGTATTTTAGTTATTACCTACTTATGACTTGAGCTACTTGTATTTTTTTATATTTTCGTTTGTTCTCATATATAAACTTACATTTTCATTAGTTGTTACAGGCAAAAACAAACAAGAACTCGATCAGAAACATGCTAAGTGGACATAGGCTTCAAGAGAGCCGATCACCAAGTTCTTAGACAGTTTGTCGGCACAGTCACAATCGCTTCCTTCGATGGAAAGTGGATTGCCGATTAAACCTTGGTATCATCATTTCAAATACATCTCAAGATTTATAACTATTATATCACGTATGAGATTGGGACATTGCTTAACACCAGCCCACCTTAATGGGATTCGCATAATTAACAACAGCCGATGTCAACATTGCGGAACAGATAATGCTGATTTGGATCATATTATCTTACAGTGTTCAAGTTTTAACATTCAACGTTTGATTTTGGCCAGTGAACTAAAAGAATTAAATGACAACAATGACACTGAAAGTCAAAGTGTCCGCGGTGTTCAGGAGTTATTAAAAAACATGAATTATTTTAGTGTGTTGTTTAGGTATATTTGTAATACCATAGATACATAGCTCGTCGCCCGCAAGCCCGCGTCAACGGTGGCCGGAAAGTCGATGTAGTTTCCCGACCAGGGCATCTCCTGCGGCGGTTAGAGGCGTGAGGGCGCTGGGATTCGCGCTCCGACTCCTCCTTTGCCAGCATAACTGCTTCGTAGAAGGAGGTGACGGTCTGTCATGCCCTCTCTCTCCGAACCATGGCCTGGACCAGGGTCGGACGCAAGAGATCGCCGCTGATTGCCGCCACGAGGGCACGGCGATGCTCTAACCTAGCCTGGCAAACCTCCATCGTATGCTCTCCCTGGCGTTTCCTCCCGCCTAATCCGAAAGAGAAACCTCCCGAAACAACTGTGTCCGGTGAAAACCTGCGTCAGGCGGAATGTGAGGGAGCCGTGGCGCCTCTCTAACCACTCTTCAAAGGGGGGACTTACCGCCGCTATTGTGGCGTGCCCAAAAGTGACTCGAACTGGCGTCTTTATAATAAAGTACTCCTTCTTAACTGAACTAAATCATGATTTTAATAATAAGCTTAAGTTAAGTTTAAGTATAATTTTAAACCAATCTAAGGCCTACTTGACAACAATTACAATTTAAAGCAACACGAAGGGTGTTGCTGTGTATGTATGCTTTTAAATAATTGAATTACTACAAAGTTTTTACTAAATATGTTTTGAAAATCTGTATTCCTACTTTTGTATTGTTTTGAAATCAGCAATTACCAAATAGCGTGATAATTTTCTTTCCGATAGTCATGACTGGTAAACAGAAGGCCATATAAAAGGCTATGGAGCCAGTTAGAAAAGGAGCCTCAATTTCAGCTGCAGCCAATCATACAGTATACCACGATCAACTTTGGACGATAAAATACGCGGCCGCTATCCTATTCAATGTCCCAAAGGACCTGCTGCAGTTTTGACAAAAAAAGAAGAAGATCATTTTAAAAAGATGGTTAATTTTTGTGGTAGATAATGGATTTCCTGTAAGTAAGGTGCAGTTATTAGATAGTGTAAATCTGTTAATAAAAAAATTGAAACGTGAAAACTCTTTCAAAAATGACAGACCAGGACCTGTAGCCAATGTAACATTGCCTCGTAGAGAAGCGAAATCGAATACCAAACCAATCAAAGGCGGGAACGATTGACCACGTGATGTATCTCGTCACGTGGTTTTCGTTATTGGTTGGTTTGGTATTCGATTTCGTTTCTTTGTGAAGCGATGTTACATTGGCTAGGGCCCCTGGTCATCACTGGTTTGAAGCTTTCATAAAGCGAAACCCTGAAGTGGGCCAGCGAGTGGCCCAAAATCTTACACAAACCCGGGCTTTAGTTAAAGAAAGCTGTTTAAGAGCGTGATTCATAGAAATGGATAACTATTTTACTATGGCACACCTCGATGAAGCAATTAAAGATCCACGACGGATGTTCAATGGTGATGAAAGCGCGTTCTTTTTGTCACCGACTAACAACAGAGTGTTAGGTGCCATAAATGTTTACAACATTATTCCCAGTAGTGAAAAAAAAATGCGTGACAGTCTTAGTCACGGCAAATGCAGCAGGTGAATTGGCACCTCCAATGGTGTTGTTTAAACTGAAATCAATACCGTACAAAGTTTCAAAAACTGCACCAAGTGGTTCTTAGAATTCACGCTAAAAGGTTGGATGACATTAGAATTATTTTATGAGTACATGAACAATGTGTTCTATCCTTGGATAAAAAACCAACATTGAATTTCCAATAATATCATTTCTTAGATGGATATTGTTCACATACGAACCTGCCACTCAGTAATTTCTGTAGCGATAAAACATCCAACTGATCTCTTTATATTTTAATGCGACTAATTTGTTACAACCGATGGACGTGGCTGTTTTTCGGGCTCGGAGGTGATTTGGAAAAGAGCAGTTTATGAGTGGCGAAATTAGAACCACTTTTCTTCTTTTTCTTTCTTCAGCCTATAGATGTCCACTGCTGGACAAAGGCCTCCCCCAAGGCTTTCCACGTTGACCGGTCTTGTGCTGCCCGCATCCATCGCCTTACCGCGACCTTCACCAGGTCATCGGTCCACCTCGTTGGGGGCCTCCCTACGCTGCGTCTTCCAGTACGTGGCCGCCACTCCAGAACCTTACTGCCCCATCGGCCATCGGTTCTACGAGCAATGTGCCCTGCCCACATTAGAACCACTACGCTAAACTTATTAAAGAACAATTTTGCCCGCTGCTTCATAAATCTCTTATGCAATTAGATCCTAACTCGATTAAAAATGGATTTCGCAAATGTGGGTTGTTGTGTAACAAGTCACCCAAAGAAACCAGCCACAGCATATAGTGACAGTAATAAATATAAACAAAAAATACAACGATATGCCGTTGATCATTTTTTTTAAATGGATTCTTTGAAATACAGATAAGTTCTGAAAATCTCGCAGCTTTTTACAGCAACGAAGGTCAAATTTGGAAAAGAGATACATCCACAGAAGGGTTATTCCATGTCTGGAAGCAAGTGAAGTCACAAAATACGAGTAATTTACCTTCAAGCCTACCGGCTCAAGAAACTTTATTCGATAACTTCACGGACTTGGACTTAAATAAGTTCACAAGAGTTCAGTGACATAACGGCAGAAAATAAAAAGAAAGCCCTACAGGAAAAGTCGAGGTAAACGAAAATGTCGACAGGAAACAATAAAAATCTAGACGTTGAAGTTCCAACTAATGAGGCTTCACTGTCAAATTTATTTAAAAATGCCCTTTACCTTTGCCTTTCTAATTTTTGCTCTGAAAATGAGACACGACAAAGACCTCAATTATTAGGTCAAGTAATGCGAACAATAGGTTAGAACCCTATATATATCACCTCTTTCAAAAATATTACAACAGATGCTGGAATAATCTCAACTCCTATATCTCTTCGTAATGCAGAATCGATGTCAAATCTTGTTGAGACAGATACTGCAATGCAGCCATCATTACATGCTACAAGAAATTCGAACAAAACTCTATTAACTCTGCAATCATGAGTCTAATACGAGTTTCGACTAAGAAACCTATCACATCTAAAGCTCCATCTCAATCAGTAGATGTGCAGTACCCCTGTAATTGGTTTATTAATCATCCAAGCTCAAAACCTATGCTCAATATAATCTTAGTCTTAAGAAATCTAGAAGCGTCCCGCCAAGCATTGAGAAAGGGAATCCTCGACAACGACAACAACCTAGATGTTGCCAAAACTTTCCTTTATTATTATGTCGCGACCATAAAATCACAGCTTGATGATGAATGGTCATCATACGGACGCATTATTGGTGCCAAAGGGCAAGAAATAACTCCCTTAGACCTGCTGCAATTGAAATCTAAAACCAAAATGGTTGAGAACACTGTAATTTCCAATGTAACGCCAGCAGACGATGGATGGATGGCTGGTTTCGTCTTGGCAATTTATCGTCTCATCCGAGCAAGTGTACCAGAATACAAGCAGCAAATTGCAGGACGGCTCTCAATCCAACTCAAAGCCTTATGTAACCATGCTCCAGAAATTACAAAAGTCACAATATGCTCATTGCCGCATATGATATGTACTTCAATAAGTTTCCTTTGCAACCCCTGTCCAACTTAAGAATAGGTACAACAAGATCAAGGTTCCGTGATTGTGCTGCATTAATTTCATACGGTTATCTCATGGACCTCTTAAGGATGCCCCATGCAACAGATGTCATGGATTGGGTGTTTCTGGAGCATATATAAACATAGAATGATGACATCTGAGGATGAACTCTTGGATAATTTATCTTACTTCCCCTATAATGTTGATTTGGGACTTGTAACCAAATCCGCCTTCTCAGCCACGGCAAATCTGCAATTTATTGAATAGGTGCACCTTATAGGAGCACTAATGAAAGCTCCAAGGTCTCTGAATGCCCGTCATATCTGTGACTCGAGAGCCGTTGACATCTTGGCCAATGCGGCATGTGTGGCTTAGGCCTTCTCCCACACATTCGCATTCACTAAGGTATACACCGAACCCGGCGAAGAGCTTGCGGATCATGAAGATGAGGTGGGTTGAGAATACGGAGATGACACACAAGACAATGACACAGATAAAATACTCAAATCACCAGACCCGACTGTCTGGTGTACTCTAATACAATTAACAGATGGAGTTGTTTCAGACTAAGTAAGAAAATTTGTAGTATGTATGTAAGTTAGTAGTCGTGTATGTAAACTGAAGTCCACGCGGACGGAGTCGCGGGAAACAGCTAGTACTTATATAATTTAATCTAAAAAGTTTTCATATTTATTAAAAAAATCATTTCTAAGTAATCCTGAACTTTGATGCAGATTATGAATCCGTCAGTGTATTATGTAAACCGGGGCAAACATATCGACACCAGAAGTATCAATTAACGTAAGGGACATTTTGGCCAAAATGAGTTATATATACCATTCGATTCAGAATTTTGCGCTCCATCGTTTGGTATATTTGAAATTTCTCTATCGTTTAAAAATCCCTTACAGTACACGTTTTTGAACGTCTAGACGGTTTTTTTATAAAAAAAAAATGATTTAACGGACGTACATATTATTACGTGTTATAAAACTAACGTAAATAATTCTGAAAAACAAATCAGTCCCTTACGTTAAACTTCAATTTAATACAATTCTCACAACATGTCCTTTACGTTGAGGACAAATTTATTATAGCTTCACTATAATTTGTCACTTACCTTAATACATACATAATTTTTCAAGTAAAGTGTTTCTTACGTTAATCATTACTACTACACATTTCAATCAACATTGTCACTTAAACTAAACAAAATACGATTTGTATAATTTTACTGTGTATGAGAGCAAATCCCAGAATGGATATTGCTATACATGGGGTGAGGCAGATGGTAAAAGAGGAAGCTGTGAAATAGCGACCTGTTTATACAAATATTTGAAAGAGGTAGATATTAGAGGAGTAAAAAAGATGTTATTAAATTGTGACAAATGCTCCGGGCAAATAAGGCAAAATCAGTCATCATTTCAATGTTTAAAAGCTTCTTAGAGAACTCTGAAAATCTAAATGTCATTCAAATAAATCACCTTTAGCGGGTTATACGTATGCCAGTCGACAGTATGCTTGCTGTCATTGAAAGAGAAGTTAAGAAGATGATTGTTTGGGCACCTTCTCAATGGCGAAATCTTATGCACAGTGCGAGAAAACGACCGACACCATACAATGTTAGTGTTTTAAATCAAACAGATTTTATTAACTTCAACAATCTCGAGAATTCTGTGTTCTCCAAAACTACTGTGAAAAATAAAGATCTACACTTCAAAAATATAAGAATTTGCACTATGAAGAAAGTTAACTTGAACAACATTGAGATAAAGTACACTATGTTAGAGAATGGTACATCTTATGACATAGAGATATATGGACAGTACGAAGACAAAGGTAAAGGAAAAAAGATTTCTTTAAGAAATAAGGATAAAACAGGTACCCTACCCCGATTAGAAATTAAAAGATATAAAAAAGATGATTTGCCGCCTCTATATAAAGAAAGACTGCGGATTTCCGTGGCAAAATCTAACGATTTAAAAAAGTTGTGTGACAATGGAATAATTCCTAAAAGATTCCATAGGGAATACTTAAGTTTTCCTAGCAAATCTGTAATAAAGGATACGCTAAATCAGACTGATAATGAAGAATCAACTAATGAACATGATGATGAATAAAGGATTGAGTTTGATGATTGGATGACCCACTTTACAAACATGAAGGTTCTTGATTTGTTTTGTGTTTTTATTATAATTTTAAGACAGACTTTAAAAATCTTCGGGTTGTGGAGGTCAGACGGCAGTCGCTTCACGGAAAATATCAAAGTTTAACCAAAATTAGCAGTTGTTAGACTGGTAAAAGCGGACCCCAGACTCCAAAGCTGAAAAAAGCTTCAGATGCGACTGGGATTAACGCTGAGATGATGAAAAAGAAGAAGACTTAAGGTGCAATATCATTGTGTTCAAATATTTGTACTGATTTAAATAAGTCTAAAATAGTTTTGATCTATGTCTTTATCTTTATCTTGTATTAGCTGTCCCGCGCAGTTTTCACTGCTCCAATCCCACGTTCCTGTTACAAACAGACAGATAGAACATAATATTCTACTATAATGATAATCTGATAACTCTGCTGCAACTCGTTATTAGTAAAAGGATGTCCATGAACAAGAGAAAAAGATTTCTCTAAACGTAAATAAATTTCAATTAATATGTTTACTGAATATGCAATGTTATAGCCATACATCCAATATAAGTAATGTTTATACAGATACCTGTTAAGAAAATGAAACACTACATATATTGTGTTTATTCGGAAGTTTGTAATGACCCAGGATAGCCAAAATTGCCGAAATAAATCAGAAGATAAAGCAAATATTATATATTTTGCACTCATGGACTTAATATATAAGACCTAATGTCAAAAATTATACGATTCTTGTTCTTATTAGTTTATCATACATCATATTTTGTCCAATTATAAGTTATTTATGACCTTTACACTAGATTTGTGTTGTAGTTTCCTATTACATTGAAAATCTTCAGTAACGTTAAGGACAACTAAGCAACTTTTTTTAATGTAAGGGACATGCTATTTTCTAAATGCGTAACTTTACGTAAATCTTTTGTTTATACTTATAAAGAAAAAAGAAATCTAAGAAACTTTGTCTTAGACACCTATAAGGTCAGGGTAAATGAGAAAAAGTTACAGACGAATTTGTAAGAAAAAAATGGTTTTCTGGCTCTCCTGAAAAGTCCTATTTTGTCCCTTACGTCAATTGATACTTCTGGTGTCGATATATAAACTCTTTGGCCAACTTTACGAAGCAAGATTTGGAAAGGACATCGGCCACTGCCCATACATACTGTGACCTAGCTATGAAATGTCATAAACAAGGTTAATATAGGGCTTAAATAGTTCGCCTAACCACCGTTAGCAATTCCACATTTCAAATATTTATATTTAAAACCGGCGGAGCTTAGAAATTTTACACATTTTTTAATTTTTGATTAGGTGCATAGCTCTGCCTTTGCCAAGAAATGGGAAGAATTAAAAAAAAAAACATTTTTTTGAGGTTCATCATCATCATCATCATTTCAGCTGAAAGCCGTCCACTGCTGGACATAGGCCTCCCCCAAGGTTCTCCACGAGGACCAGTCCTGCGCTTCCAGCGGTTGAGGATGATAACGATTCGTACAATTTTTGAGGTACAACGTAATAATGAATATGGTTTATAGTTATACCTTCAAAGCTACAATCAATTTATCTCGATCCGACCCACCAGACAAAGTCATGTCGCCAAGCGATTCGTCGTGTTCCGGCATGATGTCTGGTGAAGCCGTTCGGGGGACGGGTCTGAGCAGTTGTGTTGCGATTTGTGCCGGGTACGATGCGCCAAGTGATGTTGTGTCGGGAGTTTGGTCGTGGAGGATGGCGGGATCCGAAGCACGGTGCTGCGCTGGCCGACCGCAGGTAGTTGGGGGCCTAAGTAGTGTGCCAGCCACATACGAAAGGCTGCCCCGCTAACTGCGAAAAATCCCAGGGTGGCCCCATCGTGCCGGTTGGCGACCGGACGAGAGGATCCGATAGCGATCGAGTGCTACAACCGGCGATATACAACGACGCTAACAGCAAGTCAGTTGTGCGTGTGTGTCATGTGCCATCTGTCATCACTATACGTTGACAAAAATACGTTGCGTTTTAACTTATTTCTGATATATTATTAAATGTAATTAAGGCAGTGACTACATATTAAATGAATTAATTATATTATTTTTATTGTTAATTGATATAAGACGTCCTGACTAGTCATGTGTAGTGTATGCGTTTTATCATTAACCACAGAAAACACTGTTCCTGTCAGACAGCACTGTCTCGACCGCACTACGTCAATCATTCTTACGAGAGCCACGAGCGAGAGTAGGCGTGTCGGAAGTCTGTCCGTTAAGTGCGTGTGCGAGCCTGTGATATTCAACGAAGTAAAGGTTTTACATCATGTAAAATAATTTAAAAATATTATTCTAGTATTTTTTTAAACGTAATTGCATAATTAAATGCCGCTGCTCTGTTAAAGCAAAACGCATAGGTACCATTCAAACTTGATAATAATTGTGATAAATATTGTCTCATGCAGCAAATGACAACAATGACAAACCTCCTTATCAACTTCATGACTAAAACCCAAAATTCGATTAATTAAATATATGGAATATGGAATGCCAATGGCTTGTCACAACATTATCTAGAACTAAAAACATTCTTAGATATTAACGAACGATGAAACGCATTTAACTGACAAGAGTCACTTTTCAATTCCTCGATATTCATTTTATCACACAATACATCCAGATGGAAAAGCACATGGTGGATCTGCAATTTTAATAAAATGTAACATCAAGCATTATGAAAATAATCCCTACTGCACCCCTGAAATATACTGGTAATATCCGCTATTTATAGCCTACCCAAACAAAATATTTAAGAAGAAGACTACTTAAAATACTTCAATACATTGGGTTACCTATTCCTAGCGGGAGGCGACTATAACGCCAAACACACACTGGGGATCCCGGATAATTACAACGAAAGGACGACAATTGTATCAAGCACTCCAGACACAGAATCTTGATGTGATTTCAACTGGAAAACTAACTTACTGGCCAACAGATGTGAACAAAACTCCGGATCTAATTGATTTTTGTGTTGTAAAAGGCATTACCAACAAGTATGTTACTTGTTCCCCCAGTGAAGAACTATATTATTGTCGTCAGACCATGCGCCTGTTTTTGTCACATTAAGACACAAAATGGTGGAGAAACCAAAACCCTGCAAACTGCACAGCCGAAAAACCAACTGGCCACTGTTCAGACAGCTTGTTGAGTCCTCTATAAATAATACACTGCCTTTGCAGACTGAACATGACATTTTCCAGGCAGTTGAACAGTTTAATCACTGCATACAACAATCTGCATGGAGCGCCATCCCCGTACAGAAAATTGAACATGCAGATATACAGATATCTGAAACAGTCAGGGACTTGATAGAAATGAAGCGAAAAGCAAGGAAACATTGACAAATGACGAGATACCCCGCTGACAAGAAACACCTGAATTATATCACAACTCGTCTTAAATCAGCACTCAATGATGACCAAAATTCGATATGGAGAAATACACCCAAAATGTAGATGCAACAGCTGGTTCAGATTATTCTCTGTGGCGAGCAACAAAAAAGCTCAAAAGACCGGTAGCTAGCCAAGCACCAATACGTAAAAGCGACAACACATGGGCCAAAAGTGACCCCGAAAAAGCACAAACCTTTGCCGAACACCTGAGCGAAGTATTTACTCCCAACGATGGAGCGAACGATGGAACGATGGAGAGCTGGCAACACAGCATTACGTAAACATTACCCGTATATTTAAAACTCGAAATAAATAGTAAAACACAGTACAAGTGATGTGTATAGTAGCGAATCTTAATAGGCGTATCGAACTACATAAGTGAAATTGTTGGTGACTTCTATAAACCAAGATATGCAATAAAAACATTGTGTAATAATATTTGGACTTTAAACATTATTGTGCTTTAATAAAAATACTAATCACGGACAAACGCAAGTGTAATTAACCTATACAAATGTACTCTCATCAGTAGAACTTTTAAAAACATAATCAGTGCTGAATTAATTACTAGTAAATGTACATAAAACGGTTAAGTATGATGTTTTGTTTTAAAAAGTGAACTTTGTACCATAAGTGGCGCCCCTAGTAGTGAGTAGCGAAACAAATATTGACATTGACGTAGCAAATTGACATTACCATTAGGGTTGCTACTGCAAATAACAAAGACTTTATGCCAAACAGCGCCATCTTGTGTCTAGGAGCGGAAATAAAATTGGCATACAGGCCAGTGTGGCTATTATAAATAAATAGGAAAGTGTTGCTACAAAACTATCTGTGATACCAGAATTAAAAAAATAAATATTTTGGTAGAAAATAAATATATTCACTGAAGCGAAAATACAAAAAAAAAAAAATATGGAACCCTCGAAAAATATTACTTTACGCAAAAGAAAAACTCATCTCACACTCTCCTTAAATGATGTATCGAACACAGACACAAATCTATTCGATGCTACGATGTCAAGTTTACCGAACACGTCATTAAATGATAGCCAAACTATTTATGACCTTAGAGAAAAGATAGACAGTCTAAGTAGAGAATTAGATATTGCTCATAAAGAAATTGAGAATTTAAACCTAGAAAACTATCTCTTAAAACATGATTTGAACAAAAGCTTGCAAACAACTCAAGCTTATAAAAATCTTGCTCTGTCAGATAGCCGATGCATGACTCCATTATCATCGCGTGCTAATAAACGAAAAGGACGCTGCTCTACACCAACTCAATCTCATACAATTTCTAAACTGAACACAATTAATAATGACCGGGATATTACCGATGGCGGACGTCCTTCAGAGCAGGGCTCTGAAAATCAAGCATTGGAGTCCTGTCTTAACTCCACTGAGCAACAAACCCTCGATGCCTCCGCTCAACCCTTCGGGATTGACGACGTGAAGGGACTGAGTAATGTTACTTCTGTCAACAATTCAAGTACCACTAAAACTAGTCAATCTAAACTGAATCTAAATAAAAACTTAAACCAAGCAAATAACTTGACACCAAAAAAGAAGTATACTTTGAGACCAAGAGTTACAAATACCAAGCAAAGAAAACTGTGCGTATTAAGTAATAATACACATAGAGGCATATTAAAATCAATTGAAAAATTTTTTTTCTAATGACTTTAAGTATTGTAGCTATTTGATGCCCAACTCAAAAATAAGACATCTGTTAACTAATATTAAAACAAAATTGGAAGAATTCACTATAAATGACTATTGTATAATTTTATTAGGCGATTCAGATATTAAAACTGACAATAACTATATTGACCTCGTGAAAGTAATTAATGAAAGCTTGAGACAAATGACTCACACAAATATTATAATATGTACACCTACGTACATACGGGGAGCCCCTATCTATAACTGTAAAGTCGATATATTTAATAACCTACTTTACATGGACCTAGAATATCATAAATACGCATATTTTTTTGACTCAAATAGTGACCTAGAAACTAGATTTGACATGTTTTCAGACAGATCAGGGAAACTAAATAAATCTGGAATAGGTTTCATATTTAAAAATATTATGGAGAGGATCAAAGTTGACTTAAGGTTATTTCCTTACGTAGATACTAACGAAAATAAGCAAAACTCGCCGTTTTTTCTTCTACAATAATATACACATTTTGCATCAGAACATTGCTGGTCTGCTAGCTAAAGCTGACATTCTTACAGTACATTTAGAAGAATTGGAACTAAAGAATATACCCGTGGATGTAATATGTATAACTGAACATTTTATGACACCAGAACAAGAAGCTACAATTAATTTACCAAAATTTTGCTTGGCAGCAAGTTTTTCGAGAGACGTAAATAGGGGAGGTGCCTGTATATTTACCAGATTAGGACATCCATACGCTGTACTTAATAATACGTTTTCAAGTAAAGGTATTATGGAATATAGTGCAATAGAACTAATTGACCATAAGTTGATAATAGTTTGTGTGTACAGAGTACCCAACTCGTGTATGTCTACATTTTTTAATAATTTAGATAAGTTATTGCATCAAATATGTGATAACACTAGTAAGAAAGTTGTTGTATGCGGAGATTTCAATATCAATACGTTAAAAAGAAACCGACAAACTTTAGATTTTGAACAAATTCTAGACAGTCATAACCTAAAACTGGAAATTAAGGTTCCCACTAGACTCATAAGTAGCACTTGCATCGACAACTTTGCTCACAATATTCATAAATGCAAAAGCCAAATAATTGAATTAGGATTATCAGATCATACTGCACAATTATTAGATTTACCAGTCAAAAAATCCTGTGTATTAAAGTCTTGGCGCATTAAAGTACGCGATTACAGTGAGGAAAATTTGACAAAATTTAAAACTTGTATGAAGAACTTGACATTCTCTGACATTTACCAGACAAATGATCCAAACGAAGCCTACAATCGTTTCTTGGAGCTTTTCCTGTGTTTTTATAACATGTGTTTTCCTTACAAATTAATAACAAAATCGTTATACAAAAAAACTAAATGGGTTTCAAAAGGGATCAAAATTTGTAGTAAAATGAAAAGAAAATTACTATGGCAATATAGAACTCACCGGACGAAAAAAAACAAACATAAATTCAAGCAATACGCTATGAAATTTAAAAAAATTGTTTGTCTTACGCAAAAGGCACATAATAACCATCGCATCAACACAGCTCAAAATAAATCTAAAGCTACTTGGTCACTTATAAATAACTCTAAATTTAAATTTCGCAGGGAACAAATTTGCGAAATATTAAAAGATAAAGTAAGCATTACAGATCCAACGTCGATTGCGAATAATTTTAACGATTATTTTATTGACCAAGCTGCAAAATCTATATCTAATCTAAACATACACACTAACCTAAACTCAATTTTCCTTACCCCCACAAACCCAATAGAGGTGGACAGAGAAATTAAGCAACTGAAAAATACATCGAGTGAGGGTTACGATGGTGTCTGTACTAAAGTAATAAAACAAGTATCTCAATCAATTGCAGCTCATCTAAGTTATATAATAAATTTATGCATTTCTACTGGAACTTACCCAGAACAACTAAAAACAACGGTTGTTATTCCTCTCCACAAAAAAGATGACAAAAACAATATGGGAAATTATAGACCTATAGCTTTGATACCCATCTTTTCAAAGATATTCGAAAAATCCATTCATAGCCGTCTTTACAATTTTTTAGAAAAATATAATATCTTGGCTAGCGAACAAAAAGGATTTCGTAGGGGTAAATCCATTAATGCTGCAATATATGAACTAACTAATATAGTTTTGACTAATATGGATAAAAGAAATCCAATATGTGCTATTTTCATGGATATGAGTAAAGCTTTTGATAGTGTTGACCATAACATACTGCTTCGAAAATTAGATTCATATGGCATAAGGGGAGAGTCACTAGATCTCATTCACTCATATCTATGTGACAGAAAACAGTTGACAAAAATAACTAGAATATGCCTTGAAGCGCGGTATGAGAAGATATATAGATCCCAAACTAGAACCATAAAATTAGGAGTTCCACAAGGTAGTGTCTTGGGTCCTTTGCTTTTTCTAATTTATATTAATGATCTCCCTAGACACATAAAGCATCCCATGGCACTTTTTGCAGATGATAGCACTGTACTAATAAAATGTGACGGTCAAAATGAGTATCAAAATGAAATTAATGAAACATTAAGAAGTATAATTAAATGGTTAATTGATAACAATCTGAAAATAAATTTAGAAAAAACAAATATTTTAACAATAGTTATAACGGACATACAGTAGAATTAGTAACACATTCAAAATTTCTAGGAATACATATTGATTGCAGACTTTCATGGACATTCCATATACACAATCTCTGCAAAAGAATTAACAAATCTTGATTTGCTCTTTACAAACTCTCCAAAATAGTTAACAAGGAAGCGATTTTAACAGCCTATCACGGTCTGGTAGCACCATTACTGAGATATGGCATTATATTTTGGGGTAATTCGGTAGACAAGGAATTTATATTTAAAGCTCAAAAGAAGTGCATTAGAGCAATGTGCCAAATAAATAGTACAATAAGCTGTCAACCTCACTTTAAAAATATAAAATTCTCACATTGCCGTCCCTATACATTTACGAAGCAAGTATTTTTGTGAAATTAAATCTAAACTACTATAAGACTGCTGTCAAAAGCTATTATCGTAAATTAAAAAAAGTAGATAAAAAAAGGTTAGAGGTACAAATACCCTATGGTAAAACGGCACTATTAAATAAAAGTATTTTATGCATGACATCATTAATCTATAATAAATTGCCTGATGACATCAAACAATTACCAATTATACAGTTTAAAAAGAAATTACATTCATTATTAATATACAAGTGTTATTATGATGTCAGAGATTATTTGTGTGACAAAAATATTGTATTTCAATGACAGGAAAGGAAAAATAAATATTGTACTTAATAATTATGACCAATATGACTTGAATTTGTATGTATTTGTAATTTGTAATGTTTTATTAATGTATCAAAACTAATATGACTAATTTATGTTTTGACTTCTAATTTGTATTTAATTATTGTATGCCTAAACGGCGGGACATAGCTGAACTTCTTTTAATTATTTAACACCTGTATCTATGATGTATACCTATTGTCTACAATAAAGATGATTTGATTTGATTTGATGCTCAAGGAAACATACCAACTCGACTTGCCCTTGGAAAAAGTTTTGAAAAATGAAGTTAAGACTGCTATCAATAAACTAAATGAACACAAAGCACCTGGATATGATTTAATTCCAGCAAAAATATTAAAAGAGCTTCTTAAAGCAGGTATAAAATTTCTCACAGCTCTTTATAACGCAGTGGTTTTGAAGGGGTACATTCCTCCACAATAGAAAGTCGCCCAAATAATAATGATTGCTAAGCCAGGAAAGTGTTCCAGCCCATTAGCTTATTATCAATTCCTTCAAAATTACTTGAAACTTTCTTAAGAGACTAAGACCACTTATCCACCAAAACTCACTCTTACCTGACCACCAATTCGGGTTTAGACAAAGACATGGAACAATAGAACAAATACATCGGCTTGTGGAAAAAATCTATTTAATTTATGAACGGAAACAATACTGCTCGGCTGCTTTCCTAGACATTTCTCAGGCTTTCGATCGTGTTTGGCATGAGGGTCTCTTATACAAAATTAGAAAGTCACTCCCAAAAATTATTACATATTTAATAAGGCTTATCTGAAGAAGAGGTATTTCTTTGTTAGACGAGGCTGTGAAGTAACTGGACTGCACGACTTTGGCTTAGCACGCAAGACTCAAGTCTTGCGTGCTAATCCAAAGTCTATAATATTATAAAACATTATAAAACAAAAATAAAATATTATAAAACGGATTGAAGTGGGTGCACCACTGGGTGCATACCAAGCATGACATTATTTTTGAACACAACCGATGCTGAATGTGATGACACTGAGTGGACCAATGAGTGGACAGATTGCATCAGAAAAAGGAAAAAAAAAAATTAGTTTCAGCACTACAAACTACATTGGAGTCGAATGAGGCTGGCTCGGCTCAAAGCGCAGTAAGTTTCAATTTCTTTGCCCTTTTGTTGTTTATTTTCGGACTATACGTTTTATTAATGTGTTATTGAGTACTATTTCTTCAAAGCTAATACAAGAAAAGCTCAAAATGGTAAGAGGATACCACATTCAAACTTAACAGACAGATTTTTTAAAAATGTTTTTTAACTTTCCGTTTTATCCTTTCAGTCTCAACAACAACAAAAGACGCGCGGCCACGCGACAAAAGGCTGAAATTAGATACTTGCAGGCATGACAAAAACACGGGCAGTTGTACGTTAAAGTGTAAAAAATTTTGCTCAATTTTTTTAAATTTATTGAAATTATAAATATATGCAATTTTTTATTTAAATGTACTCATATACATGCTAATGTAAGGTACCTACCAGTCTAGTGTTATCTCCTAAATTTGATCACACAACTATTAAAACAATACACAGTTTTAAAATTTCATAATGGAAGCATTGGAGGCCTCAATTTCAAGCATGAAGTTGCTGTTCCAAAATAGAATGACAGCCTTTGAAGCAGAATTGCAGAGCAACCCTTCGGAAACAGCAAGCTGCACAAGTGACGGTTTGGTTGCGGACTTCACTGCATTGAAGAAATTTATTTTTGAGGCTTTGAATTGTCTTCAGCGGCAGTTGGAGGCCAATGCACAACCATCATCGCATCTCCAGGTAGTCAAGTCCTTGAGCCAATGCGCAAGGACTCGACAACCTGGAGATGCGTGGGCGACGCAAGATGATCTTATTCCATGGTATCACCGAGCAGGCCAAGGAAGAAACCACACAGGTTGTCGCTGAAGTTGTGCGATGTCACCTGAAGCTGACTGATTTTGGGGTTGCTGATATCAGGCGGTGCCACCGGTTGGGTGGACAAGCGGGTGCTAGCAAACCCAGGCCCATTCTCTGCAAGTTACGTGACGTCTGCGTCAGGGACAGTATTTGGTTTGCTAAAGCAAAACTAATGGGTACTGGAATAACAATTTCAGAGTTTCTGGCGAGATCGCGGCATCGGCTCTTCATGTCAGCGCGTGAGAGACTTGGTGAAACAAATTGCTGGACTAAGCAGGGACAAATATATGTTCTTCGCGCTGACGGTTCACGGCGAAGTAAGCCGGTGCGCTCTTCTTTATTATTTTTTGTTCTTTTATCGAGTGTCATCCGGGTGGCAGTTTTTATTAATTAACTTGTAGGTAACCTTTAAAATTTTTATACCCTTACCGTTACACATACATATATTAGTTAGATGTAAATATTTGTTTCTATTACGTATTCCCGTATATTACACTAGTTTACAAAATTGAACTTTTTGTCTGTTGCTGAGAATTCTGTTGTTGATAATGATCACTTACGACTTGTTTTTATCAAATCTACCCTCAAAATTTTTTGAGCAGCTCGAGTTACTTTGTTTTTGATTTTTATAATTTACACCTATATATCAATCCATATTAGGCTTGTTTTACTGTGTTAAGATTAATTTCTCAAGTTTTTATGTCATGAGTAGTCCAAGGAGACGTTGTTTAAATAATCCAGATACCTATTGCGCACAGTACAAAGTTAGAAGAAGAATACGCCAAGTTTCCCTGTTTTAAAATGTCTTTAGACAATGGAAATAAGCAAGAACACCGGGTAAGAAAAAATTGGCCCTTGAGAGAACATATAGAGCCTGGAAAGCAAAATATAGTCCACAATTAATTAGTACCTCGTGACAAAAATAAATTATCCTTCCAAAATTACATATAAAACTGGGCACCATGAAACAATTTGTAAAATCACTAGATAAAGACGGGAACTGCTATTTTTATATTTGCCAAAAACCTCAGCTCGCCATCCATGGAAAACATTAAAGGCGGTATTTTTGATGGCCCCCAAATTAGAGACCTTAACTCAATTTAGAAATTCTATGACTGTTTTCTATGCTTAAAAAGCTTTCGTTTCTGTGATGCAGAATTTTCTCAGAAATAAAAAGTCTAAAAATTATATTGAACTGGTATAAGACACACACTTAAAAAATATGTGGTGCAATATGAGCATAAAACTCCACTTCCTCTATAGTTACCTGGACAGGTTTCCAGATGAGAGAAGAGCAGGGAGAGTGTATGCATCAAGACTTACGCGTCATGGAAGAGCCCTATCAGGCTTTCTGGGACACGAATATGATGTCTGACTATATACGTCATTTTCCAAAGTCTAAACTTCAGAGAAGAGCTTTAAAACATAGTTTTTAGAACACAATAATTACTTAATTATTTTATTTAGTTAAGTTTTTCTTAGTAAATAAATACATGTTTTTTTCTGTTTGATACCTACATACATAGGTAAAGCTCAGAAACTAGAACTGATAAAAATACTAATACTATTTTTGAAAACAACATATCATATGTAGTCAGCAACAGTTCAAATTTTTTCAGCAACAGATGTACTGTAAACTAGTGTTATTACTCATTTCATTTCTGTCTGTCAGCTGACAGAAATGAAATGACAGCTGTCAATTCATTATGTCGCGTGACGCGTCATGTGTCGTTCTATTTTTGAAGTTATCGTTCGGAAACTTTAAGGATGGAACAAAGAAGTTATAGGTATATTATAATTTCTTTGGGATGGAATGACCGTGTGCCAAGTATATTTGTCATAAATTGATACTATTTATTATATTTGTGCATTATTATTGCTACCTCTCTTCATTATAAAAAATTAAATTCATCTGTCACCCGGGTGATGAAATTATTTAAATGTTGTTTTATGTTTAATTTGTTAACGCTCAACTGGCGGGTGGATTTAAATTATTTTTCTTTTTATATTATTACTTATATAATATTTTTAAATATTTATTTTTATTATTTATGTTTATATAGTGCTCATGCCATACAATAATGACGATAGCGACACCGAAGGCTTTTTATCGGTCTGTAGTAATAACAGCTCTGTTAGCTTTCAGTCCCTTGCTTGACACCCTCGAGTCTCAGTTTTCCGATGTATCTAAGAATTTCAATGTAGTCCATATAAATGCCCAGAGTATTCCGGCACATTATTCTGGCATGCTAGTTAACCTAGACTGTAAGAACATTCACGCTATCCTTGTTTCAGAATCTTGGCTAAAGCCTTGCCTACCTTCTTCTTCCTATTTCTTACCGGGTTAATAACTGATAAGAAATGATCGCAGGAGTGGCGGTGGTGGTGGTGTTGCCATATACCTTCGTTCACATATTCCTTTTTCAATTGTTGATATGTCCACACAACCTCCACCGCAAAATGCAGTCAAGCATCTCTTTTTGGAAGTAATCCTACACCACGTAAGAGTTCTGTTGGGTGTTTATTATTGCCCTTCGTCACGCATAAGTTTCACGTCTTCCTTTGAAAATATCCTAGAAAACCTAACACCCTCTTACAGTCATACATTCATTATGGGGGATTTCAATACATGCTTACTGTAAAACGACTCCCGCTCTTCTTCTCTTCGATCAACAGTCCAGTCGTCAAATCTCCCTTTGAGTGCCACACATCATTTTCTCAACTGTATTCCTTCACTTTTGAATCTTCTGATTGTTTTTTTTTATATATATATTATAAACTAGCGCTTGACCGCAATCCTGCCTGATGGTAAGCAGTGACGCAATCGTTGATGGTAAAGCGCACTAGTTTATTAAGAGCCTATTCACTCTAGCCTTGAAGACACTCAAATTGTAGTCCGACGGAAACACCGCCGCTGGCAAATTATTCCAGTCCCTCGATGTACGCGGTATAAAGGAGGAGGCGAAACGCTTCGTCCGGATCGTAGAGGTGTTAACAACGTAAGGGTGGAAACCAGCCGTACGACGGGTCGTCCGCTGGTGGAACGGAGATGGGGGAATTAAATCATGCAATTCCATGGCACACTCCCCGAAATGCATCCTATAGAACACCGAAAGGCTGGCTACTCTACGCCTGTGGTCTAGGCTTTGGAGACCAACTCGAGTTAGATCAGGGTTTCTTCTCCGCAAAATGTCAGCAAGCATGGTCAATGCCCACCTGACATGTTTTCTTACCATGATCTTTTATTCCTATCATATAAAATTCGCCCACCTAAGGCAAAACCTAAAGTTCTCCTGCAGCGCAATTTTGGTGGTATGAATACAGATGATCTCCGAATAGGTGCTACCAACATTGACTGGGCTCCTTTATTCGATATCGAATCGGTAGATGATAAACTCAGGCTATTTACAGACAACTTAGTACAGCTGTATGATGTTCACGCTCCAATTCGTGCAGTGAAAATCAGACATCTTCCGGCACCATGGCTTACGGATGATATTAGGGCTATCATGCACAGAAAGGCTGTGAGTAAGACTAACTATAAGTGTCGGCCCTCGCCAACGAACTGGAAGATCCTTGTTGATGCACGCAATCGCTGCAATAGGGTATGTAGGGATGCACAACGTCGTTATATCCACACTTCCGTTGAAAACGGAGATCCAGTAAAGTATGGAAATTTATAAAATTCATGGGTGTTGGAAAATCACGCCAAGAATCGCTTCCCAAAGACTTAGATGTTGATCTACTGAATCAACATTTCTCTTCGTCCCACTGTAATGGGATCATAAAGGCAACTACAATTAACAACCTTTCGAACCTTCCAACTCCGGATCATGACCCATTTATTTTTAGTCAATTCACTGATTGTGATGTTAAGAAGAGCTTACTTTCGATCACATCTAACGCAATCGGTAGTAATTGTGTAAGTCGGAAATTGATACTCCCTGTCCTCTGCCACATCCTTAACTACTCTGTATCCTATGGTGCCTTTCCATCTATGTGGAAAGATGTCAAAGTCATTCCGTTACCCAAAAAATCCAATCCAACTTCGTTTTCTGAATACCGTCCCATATCCATCTTGCCGTTTCTCTCCAGGTCCTAGAACGTCTTGTCCATAATCAGCTCAGTACTTTTCTTTGTAAGAACAGTCTACTGAATCCTTTCCAACCTGGTTTCCGTCCTGGTGACAGTACCACTACTGCCTTAGTTAATGTCACTGATGACATACGCTTGGGTATAGAGCAGGGAAATCTGACGGTTCTATGCTTACTGGATTTTAGTAATGCATTCAACACTGTCGATTTCGATACCCTACTTGGCATGCTTCGCTCGCTTAACATACATATCTACAACGGCGATTGACTGGTTTCGTAGTTACCTATATGGCCGTCGGCAACGTATATGCATAGAAGAGTCTTGCTCTTCATGGTGCTATACTTCTGCCGGTGTACCTTAGGGCGGCGTTTTATCTTCTTTACTTTTCGCAATATTTATTAACTCCATCACCAAAAACCTTCTTTCCTCCTGCCACCTTTATGCAGACGATTTGCAGATTTATAAACAAGCTGGACATTCAATTTTAGCTGACGTCATTCAAATTATAAACAAGGATTTGTTCTCAATCTGTGAGTGGAGCGAGGCGCATGGGTTGCATGTTAATCCATCGAAGACTCAGGCCATTGTTATTGGCAGTTCAAGGATGTTCCCCAGGATAGACTGGTCGCAACTTCCCCAAGTTAAATTTAACGGAACTGCTATTCCGTTCAGTGAAAAGGTTAAAAACCTTGGGGTTTGGATCGACAAGCATCTTTCCTGGGATCAACAGCGACAGGATGTCAGTCGCAAAATTTTTGCATCTGGTAAGTCTCTGAGACGGCTGCGTAACTTTCTTCCTACTGCCACTAAAACTGCGCTTGCACAATCACTTTTACTTCCCATCCTTGACTACGCAGATGTCAGTTATACAGATCTTACTGAGGCACAACTAGATAAACTTGAGCGGCTTCAAAACTTTTGCATAAGATTTGTTATTTGGCCTGCGCAAATATGATCATATATCTGAATTTCGTACAAAGCTTAAGTGGCTTCCCATACGTCTTCGCCGGAATTCTCATATACTATTTCAGCTCTACAGCAATTTGTTTAATCCTAAAACCCCCTCTTATCTTAAAGAACGTTTCAAGTTCCTTCATGACTAACATAATAGATATCTGAGGCCATCGGAAAACCTGACATTAGAGATGCCGATGCATTCCACTAGTTTCTATGATAAATCCTTTACTGTACAAGCAGTTCGGCAATGGAATGACTTGCCCGTGTCCGTAAGGCGTGCTCAAACACTGTCTACTTTTTCTGTCTACTGTCTGTTTGCGTTTCGCCTCCTCCTTTATACCGCGTAACATCGAGGGACTGGAACAATTTGCCAGCGGCGGTGTTTCCGTCGGACTACAATTTGAGTGTCTTCAAGGCTAGAGTGAATAGGCTCTTAATAAACTAGTGCGCTTTACCATCACCGGTTGCGTCACTGCTTACCATCAGGGAGGATTGCGGTCAAGCGCTAGTTTATAATACATTAAAAAAAAACTATGATAGAGAAGCACTTCCTCTCTATTTAAATATATTACTATATTTTATTTGCTCTTGTATGATATTTATTAATGAGATGTATACATTTAATTAAACTAGTATGATACACGTAACGTATATATTTATTGCATAATCTATGTAAATAGTACACTGTAGACTACCTATATTATTTCTCTCTCCTTCCCCTTGGTATTCCATCCAAAGGATGTCTGTAAAAGATCGCTCTTAGCGATAAGACCGCCCATTGTGACACCCTTTGTAAAATCTTTTTATTTTTATTTATGTTCTGTAATCTATATGGTGTATAATAAAGAGTATTCTATTCTATGTAAGTTTCAATTATTTATTTTACCTTTTCGTTGTTGATTTTCACACTTTATCATGAAGGTCACAATAACATATGCGGCCATTGGAGATCTAGGTAAAAGTTTTAACAACTCAAAAACTTGGTACATGAGAAACCAGAGGTATTTTAGTTATTACCTACTTAAGACTTGATCTACTAGATTTTTTTTTTTAATTTCGTTTGTTCTTATATATAAACTTACATTTTCATTAGTTGTTACAGGCAAAAACAAACAAGAACTCGATCAGAAACATGTAAGTGGCCATAGGCTTCAAGAGAGCCGATCACCAAGTTCTTAGCCAGTTTGCGGCACAGCCACAATCGATTTCTTCGATGGAAAGACTACCTCGTTCGCTGATCGTGGTGCCATTCACGAACCGGACCTGGATTGTTTAAGTAAGCATGTTCTTTTTAATTCTACCTGTAATTTTCCACTGCTTAAGAAAGGTTCGCGGCAGACCGGCTGGTAATAATCGGACCCCGCTATCACGGGTTCGTATTCATGAAACTCTAGAATACAATAATAAATTAATTAATATATTTTACACTCTCATATACGTGTTGCTTACAGGAAGAGCGCCGTGCTCGGAATGCGCTTTACGAAAAGGAGCGTCGCGCCGAGACGGCAAACGAAATGCGGCAAACTGTGACCTCAACGTAAGTAATTATCACTTACCTAGACATATTTATAATTACTTTATTAATAGTGAACATAACAATTACAATGTGTATTTATTTACAGATTCCAACAGCCGAGCTCCTGGCTACGGTCATTGACCGTATCCCGAGAGCCAACAGCCGGCTGACCAACGAGATTGCAGAGTTGGCGCGCAATAATTCGCAACTGGAACTTCAAAGTTTTATGTTTAGTTGTTTATTATTTGCTATATATAACATTAAATTTGTTATTTTCAGTTTCAGCACTAGAAGTTAGTTTGGGGTCAAATGAAGCCAACTAGGCTCATACCGGAGTAAGTTACAATTTCAGAAAAGCAAACCGCAGGAAACTGCAAGGCGACGCGGCAGGCCGGCTGATAATAATCAAATCCCGCTATCACGGGTTCGTATTCATCAAACTCTAGAATACAGTAATTAATTAATTAATATATTTAACAATTTCCTATACGTGTTGTTCACAGGAAGAGCGCCGTGCTCGGAATGCGCTCTACGAAACAGAGCGTCGCGCCAAGACGGCAAACAAAATGCGGCACAGTGTTGCCATTGCTACGGCAATTACCGTGTACTACGGCTTTCAGGTCAGAAAATCGCTAAATCTACGGGCTACGGCCTTCACCCTAAGGCCGTAGCAGAATCTACGGCTTTCGCAAGTTCTACAGTCAGTGATAAAGTCAAATTCTCTGGGTCTTTGAACTGGAGAAGCCACTGTAAGGCAGCGTGATCGGTATGAAGTGTAAACTGCCTCCCGATCAAATATTTCTTGAAGTGTTGTAAGGTCTTAACAACGGCTAGAAGTTCTCGGCGGGTAACACAGTAATTTCTTTCTGGCTTGGAAATGCATTTGTTTAAATATGGTATAACGACCTGCCTATCTCCTTGTGTTTGGGAGAGAACTCCTCCAATACCAACATTGCTCGCATCTGTGTCTACCAAAAATCGGCCTTCCCGATTTTATTATCTGTATTAGGTTACTAGGGTAACCTAATACAGGAGCCTCACACAAGTAAGTTTTCAGTAGCACAAATGCCTGTTCGCAGTCAGTTCCATTCAAATTGACACTTTTCCTCTGTTAAACGATGCAATGGTTTCACTAACTCGGAGAAGTTCTTCACAAACCGACGGTAATATGCACACAGACCCAAGAAAGAGCGTACCTCAGTTTTATTACAAGGTCGGTCACTTTGACACGGCTTTTATTTTTTCAGGGTCTGTTCGAATTCCTTGCGACGAAATAATGTGTCCCAAGTATCCAACCTCTTTCTGGAATAGTGTACACTTACTAGGACTGTGTTTTTTATTTATTCATTTCTTTCAGACAATATTGTAGTCCATAAGTCCAAATTATACATTAAAATAATTCAAAAAGGAAATCAAATAACAAAACATAAATTTAAACAACAATTAAATTAATTAAATCCAAAAGAAAATAAAGATATAATAAAATAATAATTAAAATACATAACAAAATCAGTGACCAATTAAATATACAGAAGTTTTACAATAATGTCAAATATTATAATTTTCTTTTGGGCATTTGTACAGCGGCATGTCTGCCACAGCTACGCCGGATATAAGGGCAGTCTAGCCGGTCGGCGATCATTGCCAGGATGGTATTGGAGCTGGCCCACACCCGGCGCACCAGGGACGTGCCGCGTTTCCGCGCAGTAGCATTAAAACAATCCGTGCGGGCGTCCGCGAACATCCCTGATGCACTACAAAAGCGGGGCAGCCCCAACACCGCCCGGAACGCATTATTATACTGGATACGGAGACCACTGTATGCCTTGCCAGTATAGTTCACCCACAGGCTGCACACGTATAGGGATGTGCAGTACGCTCAGTCAGCCTGGTCCCCGAGGTCCTCGGTGAGTATATGCCCTAGGTATTTAAAATTATCCACGCGATCTAGTGGAACACCTCCCAGATGAACAGCTGGTATGTTCATAGGGCTCGACCCACCGACAGCCTCAAAGACCATCTATTTACTTTTTTTCGCATTATATATTAACCCATGTCCACGCGCGTATTCCGTACAGACACTTAGTAGTCTCCGCAGCCCACATATCGAAGCGCTCAACAGCACCATGTCGTCTGCGTAACTTAGGTTGTTGACACACACTCCGTCCACATAGCATCCAACACGTTGACTACTGAGCGTGACGACCAGCTCGTTCATGTATAAATTAAATAATGTAGGTGAGGTTAAACCGCCCTGTCTCACGCCACACTCAGCACTATAACCATCCGACATCGCCCCCGCCCACCGGACACTATTGACCTGGTTCCTGTACCAGTACCGTAATACACTAATTAGTTCCCTTGGTACTTCAGTGCTCTCCAGCTTCTCCCAAAGGACATCATACGAGACCAGGTCAAAAGCCCTAGATAAATCGAGGAAGCATGCGTATACTGGGGTTTTAAATTAACTTCACACAGTTTCTGGAACACTTTCTCCAAATTGCGTAGGTGCTCTTCGAAGCTTTGTCCCATAATGATGATGTCATCCAAATAGACCAGGCATGCATCACCAAGCAACCCCACCAAAATGCGCTCCAATAGGCGCTCGAATGTAGCTGGAGCATTGCACAGTCCAAAAGGCATGACATTGAATTGCCAGAGACCGTTCCCAGGACCAGTGGTGAAAGCGGTCTTTTCTTTATTCTGCTGACAGATTTCCACCTGCCAGTATCCACTTTTGAGGTCAACTGTGGAGAACCATTTCATGCCACTTAGCAAGTCCAAAGTGTCATCTATACGTGGCAGAGGATAACTACCCTTTTTCGTGGCATCATTCAACATCCTACAGTCGACGCAAAACCTTGTACTGCCATTCTTTTTCTTGACTAGGACAACTGGAGATGACCAAGGGCTGGTGGATGCTTCTATAATCCGGTTTTTCTCCATATCTCTTAACATTTCCGTGACTTCCTGTTCTCTTGCAAAGGGAATACGACGTGGTCTCTGTCTTATCGGCTGTGTATCACCCGTATCTATATCTTGTTTGACGAGCCTGGTCCTTTCCACGTCACCGTCGGTCTTCTAGAAGATGGAAGTTATGCAACAGTTGCTTAACTTTGTGACTTTCGAACTTGTTTAAATTGCCCTTACAATTTTCGAGTAGTGTCGATACATGTTCCTGCCACTTCTTATCACTTTCCTTTTCGTGCGCCTCTATTTTTCTCAAAGATGCTACATTATCGCATACACCCACCATGAAATTCTTTTCAAGAGTTATTTCTTTGTTACTAACATTGATTACGCGTATTTTTGGTTTGTCGGATATCATCATCAGTGTCCTTGCTGTTATCCAGTCTGGGTGATCTCCAGAATCTTCTACTATAATGCAACGTTTACGGCATCCTATTGGTAAAAATCTAATATCTACTAAGGTTTCTGATCTTGGTGGTAATACCGTTTTCCTTAAACAGTACACTGACCCTCGTCTTGCACCTTGAAGAAATATTTCTTGTTCCGGAAAACTCAATACTCCTTTTGCTACATTAAGGACGCATTGTTGTTTCTTAAAAAAAGTCCAGTCCTATTATGCAGTCATCTGTAATGTTCGATACTAAAACAGGATGCGAAAATGTCTTATCACCCATTTTCAAGGTCACATTCGAATTCGAAATTTCGATGTCGACACTTTGTTGTCAAAATTGTTGAGACCTGTACCATTCAATAGGCCATCCTAAGTCTAGCAATGCGTTTTTATATTGCACTTTTAAAATGTCTAGATCTGGAAATATAGGGCTTAAAAGTTACGCACTGCATGTCACGCGATATTGAACCTTATGCCATCGACGTAAGGTCCATTCGTAACATTATATTGCTGAGATTGAGCTTTTATTGTACTTATTATTGCTCATGTGGTGTCTACCTATACGTGATTGTTGCACAATGTATAGTTTAAGCACAAGTGGTTTTAGTGTGTGTAGCGTAGCTACCACATTATTTGTGTTTACTTAACTTAGTCATAAGCTTAGTTATATAAATATATGTGTCACTTTGTGTCTACCTAATATAGTAACTTAAATTATCCATACTAATATTATAAATGCGAAAGTAACTCTGTCTGTCTGTCTGTCTGTTACGCTTTCCCGCTTAAACCTCTCAACCGATTTTGATGAAATTTGGCACAGACAATCTTTAGACCCTGAGAATGAACATAGGCTACCTTTTATCCCGGAAAAATTTGATGTTCCCGAGGGAAACCTAAATATAACGCGATATAACCGAACTCCACGCGGGCGAAGCCGCGGGCGGAAAGCTAGTAATGAATAAATACATAACTATACTTAACATACATAAACATATACATAGATATTATATAAACTTAGATAATAATAAAAATATAATACTTTAGCAAAACCTGAAATTTATATATGTATCTTCCAGACAAACACAAATATTTGTTATTAGATATTTTTTATCACGCGCTCATGGAATGCCAACCCGTTAGGCGACTACGTCACAGCAGTGAGACGGCGCTGCCTGCGCCCGCGCCGGCCGCCAGTCGGATTTCTAACTTGACTGCGAGTGCACGACGCTCGCGCCTCCGCCGGTTGGCATCCGATACGCATACGCCTTGCTTATTATTATTGCCAAGTCATTTCGTGCTACCTAGTGCTTAGAACTATTCGATACTATCTAAACTGTGCTATATCTCATTCTTCGCCACTCTATTCACCTTCCTCTTCATTCCTCACAACGCTGTACCTATCTGCTTATCTGTGCTTCTTCTGAAACCAAATAAACTATTCTACTGTAAGCTGTGTTTGCTTCATCATTGCCATCCACAACGCTTCATGTGTAAGCATTTTTGTGTAAACAATTGTTGGCAGACCTAATAAATAAATAAAAATAAATGCCCTCGAGGATATGTTTAAGACGCTGGATTAGTAGGGTCGAGGCATTAACATCAATGGTGAGTACATCTCACACTTGTGATTTGCGGACGATATCGTCATCATGACGGAAACGCAACAAGAGCTGGAACAAATGCTGGCCAACTTAGCCGACTCCTCCCAACGCATCGGTCTCCGGATGAACTTAGATAAGACCAAAATTATGTTCAATGAACGGGTCACTCCGGGACCGGTTGTCGTAAACGGCATGCCGCTCGAAGTTGTTTCAGAAGTATACCTCAGGCAAACGTTGTAATTAGGGAAAAACAACTTCGAGAAGGAGGCAAATAGAAGGATCCAGCTGGGATGGGCAGCATTTGGTTAACTTCGTCGGGTATTTTCGTCGCCCATACCCCAATGTTTGAAAACTAAAATCTTCACCCAGTGCGTCCTACCCGTCATCACTTACGGACCCGAGACGGACACTAACGGTCGGACTAGTCCAAAAAAAATTGTGGGTAGTCATAATAGTTACACAAATAAAATTAGCTCTTATTTTTAAATTCATTATTTAATTATATAAAAACTATAGTTACAATTATTTATGATATTTTTAATAGTAAGTAGTTGGTACCTGCTGGTGTGGCGTTATCTCTACAATCCTTACATTATTTCACACTACATGTACTATCACTGAACATTCAATATCAAAATGGATTCTTTGGCAAGCACTCTCAGTGAATTAAAGGACTTATTTCACACAAGGATGTCAGCATTTGAAGATGAACCTCTAGCCTGGCTGCGGAGTTTGCAATGTTCCGCTCATTCATCATGCAGGCTCTCAGTGGCATCCAGCAGCAGGTGGAGATTCTGGCTCGTACCGTTGATCAGATGGAGATGCGGGGACGGAGAAAGATCTTGCTGCTGCATGGTGTTAATGAGGAGCAAAAGGAGGACACTCCCAAGGTGATTGCTGAGGTAATATGTACCAAGTTGCAGCTGAGTGATTTCACTGTAGCAGACATCAGCCGTTGTCACAGGATGGGTCGAGCCGTAAATAATAAAGCCAGGTCTATTCTTGTCAAACTTAGCAATCTTGCGGTGCGGGATAGGATTTGGTTTTCCAAGGCTAAACTAAAGGCCACAGGCGTCACTCTCTCAGAGTTCCTAACCAAGGGGCGGCATGATGTGTTCTTGGCTGCGAGGGAAAAATATGGTGTCGACAAGTGCTGGACTAAGGCAGGCTACGTATATGTCCTTGGTGCTAATGGTTCGCGACATCGGATTGAGACCATCGCTGACTTGGACAAGATTCACATCCCGAATCCCAGTGACTCTGCGCAAAGTAATTCAAATGCATCGGCTGTGCCAGCCCCAGTCCCGGTTGTTGCTGCTGTGAAGACCGCAAGGGTGAAGCGTGCTGTGGTTTTAAAGAAGTGATGTCATTGTGATGTTTTGTTCAACGTCCGGGTAGCCTTGTGTTTTATTATACCTTCAATTAATTTCTTTATTGTTCTTTGAAACAAATGCTTTAATAACAATCTTGTCAGTTGTCACACTCAATACTGTCACTGTCAGTGTCAATTTATGTCAGTTCATTCAGTGCGTTCCGTTTTTCCTTGCTGTGCAGTGGTAGTGTGTGTGACTGGTTCAAGAAATTGTTTTTCTAGTGTTTTGTCTTGTAGTTTTTATTATTATTTTTGTTATTGCATATCTGTTTCTAATTTCTATTTTTGTTTTGTTGCCCGGACTGCGTAAGAAGATTTTACTTCTATACACGCTGGAATTTTAATGGTTGTTTTCCCGCGGCAAAACGATTTGCTTTAAGGAGTACTTTCGATGAATAGAGTAAAAAACAAAAAATGTTTGTATTAAAAAAAAAATAAAAAAGTAAATAAAAAAATCATCAACTCGAAAAAGTGAGAAAAGTTAATTACGCTAGATACAACTTGTAGGTACTACCCGTACTACTCGGAATGTACATGAAACCGCCTCAAAGGAAAGCAATGTATTTAATGTTCAAACCATAATAAGCTCCCGTGGGTTTTTTTATCACTATGTTAAATCTGCCATTTCAAGTTTCTAATATTTAATTTCATGATGAAACGATTGTATTACTAAGACAAAACCGTTTCGCTGCGGGAAAACAACCATTAAAATTGCACGCTGTATAATTATTAACGCAACCGGCAGGAATAGTTTTTTTGTTTTTATTTTTTAGTCAACGGTTTGTTGTTATTTTATTTTTTATTTATTAACATAATAGGTAAATATTCATGTCTATCGATGTAAGTAGTAATAATAGTAGTTTTTTTTCTATAACAAGCAATGATGACAGTTTTGTGAGTCTACCTTCTCTTGCTGACAGTCTCGCAGCGCAGTTTTCTGATGTTCCTAAAAATTTTAACGTCATACATATTAACGCTCAAAGCATTCCGGCTCATTTCCACGATATGCTGGCTAGCTTTGACTGTAAGAACGTACATGCTATACTTATTTCCGAATCATGGCTGAAACCTTGCCTCCCGTCATCAAGTTATTCTTTGCCCGGTTTCCAGCTTATTAGAAACGACCGCGCAGTCGGCGCTGGTGGTGGTGTTGCCATATATCTCCGTATGCAAATTCCCTACTCTATTGTCAATATATCGGCTCAGCCACCGCCGTCAAATGCCGTTGAACATCTCTTCATTGAAGTCGAACTTCACCATTCGAAATTACTTCTTGGCGTCTATTATTGCCCCTCTTTACGCGTTAGTTTCTTTTCTTCCTTTGAAAGCCTCCTAGAAATCCTTGTGCCTTCTTACAGTCATAGCATAGTCATGGGTGACTTTAATACCTGTTTGTTGAAAAAGACCATCGATCTTCTTCTCTCACTAATATTGTGGCTTCCAATAATCTTTCCATTCTTCCATTAAGTGCCACCCACCATTTTCCTAACTCTACTCCTTCACTCCTCGACTTAATTTTTGTCTCTTCCCTTGATCACGTTGCCAAGCATGGTCAATGTTCAGCCGACGCCTTTTCCTATCACGATCTGATTTTCCTATCATATAAAATCCGTCCGCCTAAGGCTAAAGCTAAAATTCTTATGCAACGCAATTTTGGTGGTATGATTGTTGACAATCTTTGCAAAGATGCCAGCAATATAGATTGGTCTGCTCTGTTTGCTTCTGCATCAGTTGATGACCAAGTTAACATTTTTACAACGAAGCTTATTGAGCTCTACGATCATCACGCACCTGTTCGAGCAGTTAAGGTTAAGCAGTTACCGGCGCCGTGGCTCACAGATGAGATTAAAGCGTTGATGGTCAAAAAGGCTACGGCAAAGTCTAAGTTTAAGCGTAGGCCTAATGATGTTAACAGAGAAAGATACATTGCAATCCATAATCACTGCAACAAGGTGTGTAGGAACGCTCATCGGCACTACATTCATGCTTCTGTCCAAAATGGGGACGCATCCAAAGTTTGGAAATTTCTTAGAACATTGGGGATCGGTAAAACCCGGCAAGAGAATATCCTAAAAGACATGACATAAATGCTATGAATAATCATTTTACTTCTTCGTCCGATTTTGATAGGACAACAAAATTGAATACATTAAATTATCTTTCTACTCTTCCGACTCCCAGTTATTCTCCATTTGTCTTTGGTCAATTTTCCGCTTGTGATGTTAAGAAGAGCATACTATCAATTACTTCTAATGCAGTAGGAAGTGACTGTATCAGCCGTAATATGTTGCTCCCTGTGGTGGATGTTATTCTTCCCGTAATTTGTCATATCCTCAATTTTTCAACATCTAGTGGGGTTTTTCCTTGCTCGTGGAAAGAAGCCCAAATAATTCCTTTGCCTAAAAAGTCTAATCCCACATCCTTTTCTGAATATCGTCCAATATCCGTCTTACCATTCCTTTCCAAAGTCCTTGAACGGTTAACCCATAATCAAATGAGCACTTTTCTCTCTAAGAATAATCTCCTCAACTCCTTCCAATCTGGCTTTCGCCCTGGTCATAGCACCACCACTGCACTTCTGAACATTACGGATGATATAAGGTCAGCCATGGAAAGTGGTAATCTCACGACAGCCTCCGTGGCGTAGCGGTAGCGGACGCGGCCGCTGCGCAAGGTGGCGCGGGTTCGATCCCCGCACAGTGCAAGTATTTGTATGCATGAATATGAATATTTGCACTGGTCTGGTCGTGCCTCGGAAAGCACGTTAAGCCGTTGGTCCCGGTTGCCATACGAACATCTAGTGGCAGTCGTTACGGGTTGTTGGAACCCTCAAAAGTCCAACAATTGGTCTAACTACAATGCTTCGATGTCGCCTTTGGGTTGTGGAGGTCAGACGGCAGTCGCTTCACGGAAAATGTCGAAGTTTAGCCATATCAGCAGTTGGACTGGTAAAGCGGACCCCAGACTCCAAAGCTCAAAAGGCTTCGGATGCGACTGGGATTGGCGCTGGGATGATGATGATGGAAAGTGGTAATCTGACGGTCTTAGCTTTGCTGGATTTCAGTAACGCTTTTAACACTGTTGATTTTGATGTTTTGCTTGGCATACTTTGTTCTCTTAACATATCTCCATCGGTAATTGACTGGTTTCGTAGTTACTTGTTTGGTCGTCGGCAACGTATTTGCTTCGGGGAGACCTTGTCTTCCTGGAGTAATACGTCTGCTGGTGTACCGCAGGGTGGCGTGCTATCCCCTTTACTTTTCGCAGTTTTTATTAACTCTATCTCTGACGAACTAATTTCTTCCTACCATCTTTATGCAGATGATTTACAAATTTACTCACGAGCACCTCTTGGAAATCTGTCTGAGGCCATATTAGCGATCAATCGTGATCTGACCCGCATATGTGACTGGAGCAAAAGATATGGGCTTCTCGTCAACCCCTTAAAGACGCAGGCTATAGTCGTGGGCAGTTCTAGGACGGTCTCTAGAATCGACTGGACGACCCTACCTGAAGTTTCTTTTGATTACTCAGTGGTTCCCTTTAGTGACAAAGTTAAGAACTTGGGAATATATATTGATAAAACTTTTTCTTGGAGTTCCCAGCTGCAGGAAGTTAGCCGCAAGCTATTTGCATCTGCTGCGTCTCTGAAGAGATTACGTAATTTCCTACCGACGGCCACCAAAATTGCACTTGCAAAATCTCTTCTTCTACCCATCCTCGATGTCAGCTATCTTGATATTACCCAAGACCAACTAGATAAGCTTGAGCGACTTCAAAATTTTTGTATAAGGTTCATATTTGGTCTGCGCAAACATGATCATGTATCCGAATTTCGTGTAAAGCTCAAGTGGTTACCAATTCGCCTTCGTCGGAATGCTCACATTCTTTCCCTTCTATATAATGTGCTCTTTTCTCCTTTCACCCCTCTTTATCTCAAGAATCGCTTTCAATTTCTGTGCAACTCTCATTCTAAAACGTTAAGGTCATCAGATAACTTAAAGCTCAAAATGCCTATGCATTCCACAACGTTCCTTGATAAATCTTTCACTGTTCAGGCCCCTCGTTTGTGGAATGCATTGCCAATTAAAATTAAACGCGCGCAATCGTTGCAGGAATTCAAGAGACTCGTGAGGGAACACTACTTGTCGTTATGATCTAGTTCAACAAATACTTTTTGGCTAATTTACTTGCTTACCTGTTATGTTCAGTTTCTATGGATTAATTTTTGTATATGTATGTATTTGTGTATCTACTTTAGTATATTGTAATAATGATGTTTGCACCAATGACAGTCCCATTTGTGGTTCCGGAATATCTGTCCATCCTTTGGTTGCCTGGAAGAGATCGCATTAGCGATAAGGCCGCCCATTGTATGTTTTTTAGTGATGAATGTTTTTTGTTCCATGTTTGATTGGTGTACAATAAAGAATATATAAATAAATAAATAAATTTAAAGCCTCTAAGCAAGCTATGGAGCGGGCTATGTTGGGCGTCTCTCTGAAGGACCGCATCAGAAATGAGGTGGTCCGACAGAGGACCAAAGTCACCAACATAGCTGAAAGGATTAGCAAGCTGAAGAGGCAATGGGCTGGTCACATATGCCGCAGGACCGACAACCGATGGGGTAAACGAGTCCTCGAGTGGAGACCGCGTCTCGGCAAACGTAGCGTAGGACGCCCTTGGGCGAGATGGCGTGACGACATCGTAAAGGTGGCTGGCGGAGAACTGCTCAGGATCGAGCTTGTTGGCGTGCCATGAAGGAGGCCTAGCAGCGGACGAGTAGAGGCTGATGATGATGATGACAAGATAACACTCCTGTTTCTGTCGTTGTAAACGAATTTCGCCCGTGGATGGTGAAGTGGCAACGGGGTCAGGACATACCGCAGTCGATTTCTGACCTTATTACAAATTGCGATAATCAGATGTATCCTAATATAGGATTTTTTTATGTATTATGGCTACACTACCTGTTAGTGTAGCGACAGCGAAACGATCTTTCGCTACCTTACGAGAAATCAAATCATGTTCTTAACCATGAATTGATTTTTTTTGAAGCTCTTCAGCTTCAATGGTTGAAGGACGTCTAACCGGATTGGGACTTCCCCACGTCCATAAAAACGCACCCATTGAAGTAAATGAAGTGATACACGTTTCGGAAGAAGACGTAAAAGAAAAACTGGTTTCGTTATTGACTTACATATTTTTAAATACTTATTAATAAAATACCTTCTTTATAATTGTTTCCATTGTTATTAAAGCATAATTTAAACTTCTTATGACTTGACAACGACCATGTGACCCGGGCGCCAAATCTGGATCCGCCATTGCCTACAATTAGTTGTTTCGGGTCTGCCTGTTTGTGTATGTGAGTTTATATTTTTGTAAAAGCACCCACGATACAGGTGAAAATAATAGTGTCGGGCACCTCAAAAAAAAACCTGAATCACTATCTATCAATATACATGTTTGTTTGATAGTAATTTCATTGTTATTAATTGTGATACTTTTTCGTCATCATAATCATAAAAAACAAAAAATACTGTGTTCATAATTTTAATGTAAACAAACAATGTGTTTAGCAAACGACTGATAGATACAAAACAATACAGCAACACATACGTGCGAAACTACACTGCAACAATTTCGCAATGTATTTGGGGGAAAAAAATAACATGGTGTAAAAATGATTGGAATCGATTCAGTTGCTTATTCTGAACAAACTGCATTCAGGGTTCGTATAAAAAAATAACGTTGTATTTAACAATTATTATTATAATATGTATAATTATGCACTTGTTATTGTTTACAGTAAAAGCGCCGTGCTCGGAATGCGCGCTATGAAAAAGAGGATCGCGTTGAAATGGCATATTTAAAGAGGCAATTGAAAAAGTCGCCAATTGAGACCCCAATGAAAGTAATTATCACTTACCTAGACATATTTATAATTACTTTATAGTTACTTTTTTTAACAGTGAAAATAACAATTTAAATGGGTATTTATTTACAGATCTCAACGCCGAGCTTCTGGCTACGGTTGTTAACGGAATCCAGAGAACTAACAGCTAGCCAAGCGAAGACATTACGTAATTGGAGTGCATTATTGCGAATCTGGAAGCTCAAAGTATGTTTTTTATTCGTTTTTGTTTTATTGTTATTTGTTGTTTGTTATTTGCTATATGTTATCTTATCTTTCTTGAAGTTTCAACGCTACAAGATAGGCTGGGCTCCGACAACGCCGACTCATAACCCTGCTCATAACGCAGTAAGTTTGCTTCCAAGCCAATATTTATATGTAGTAATGTACAAACTGATAAGAAGAAATCAGCGTATTGTGAAAACTCGAATACTGTATGTTTGTTTTCTGTTTAAATATTTTAATACTTTACAAAATAACTTCAGAACACGTCGCTAGGCGTCCAGGCGGACTAGCTTCCAAGGACATTACGAAATAGGCATGTTCCAATTCAAAGTTGGTCAAATAGATACTTTTACAATTTATTATAACTTTCCCTTCAGTTTCAACACTGTAAGATTGACCACGGGACCAATGTTACTACCTTATAACTTTTAGACAACAAATAAACTTATAAACTTACATACCTGCATGTAAGTTTCAATAAATTTATTTTACCGATTCGTTGTTAATTTATACACGACCTTCGTGACAGGCACGTCACATACATTTGTGAGGAAATTGTAGATCTAGGTAAAAGTTTAAAGTACTCAAAAACTTGGACCACGAGAAACAAGATGCGTTTTAATTTTTACCTACCTACTTACGAATTGCTCTATTCCAATTTTTTATATATTTTCACTACTTCTCATATATGAACTACATTTTCATTACAGACAAAAACGATCAATAACTCGATCAGTAACATATTATAATGGACCTCATGCATCGAGACGAGAGCCGATGACCTAGTTCTTAGTCAGCTTGTTGGCAGGCACAATCGATTCCTTCGATGGAGAGGCTGAATTGGTCGCCGATCGCGGAGCCATCCACGAACTGACCCGATGTTTGAAGTGAGCATGTTTTTTTTAAATTCTGCCTGTGATTTTCCAGTGATTAGGAAGGTACCATTTGTTGTTTTTGTTTGATAACCAAACCGCATAGAAATATTGTGAATATCTTTCACTAGATGCCGAGAGTCGGTTGCTGTCAGATTGGCTAGATGCAGATAGATACCAATGAATTCTGTGATGGGTCTTGACCGATACCCAGTGATGAAGACTTAAATACGACTACCTCGGAAAACCAGTGTAATAATGAAATATAACAGTATAAACAAACACTTTTTTTTGTACACTATAATTTCTCTATTGATATGTAGGCAGCACTTTATTTTATAATTATAAACTAGTGCTTGACTGCAATTCCGCCTAATGGTAAGCAGTGATGCAGTTGATGGCAAGGCGCACTAGTTTATTAAGAGTCTATTCACTCAAAAAACTGAATGAATTGGAAGGAAGACGGTAGTTGAGCGAAGTGATGCAATGCTAAGCCCAACAACACGAACAACGATGCTGCGGCGGAGGGAGATTGATCTGGAGACCCTCCACGACCGAACTCCCGACACAACAACTAGAACTTCCTTGAATAATATTGGTGTTATGTAGCAATTTAATAAATTCGTTGTTGTTTACAAGAAAATCGCCGCGCTCGGAATGCGCGCTATGAAAAGAGCGTCGCGTTGACACTGCAAATATGATGCGGCAATTGGAAGAAACCGCTAATTGTGACCTCAACGTAAGTATCACTTACCTAGACATATTTATAATAACTTTAATAGTGAACATAACATAAATAAAAAAATAAATAAATACAAAATGTATATATACAATAAACTAATAAATAAATACAATAAACTAAATGTGTATTTATTTACAGATCCCAAATGCCGAGCTTCTGGCTACGGTTACTAACCGTATCCACAGAGCCAGCTAACCGACATTGCGGAGTTACAGCGAACTAGTTCGAAGCTAGAAGTACAAAGTGTTTTCTTTTGTAATTTTTTTATCAATTTATTATTTATTTTGTAATTTTAGTTGTTAATTATTTGTTGTAACTTTAACTTTGTCCCTTTTTACGTAATATCTTTGCCAAGGGATAACATAATAGGAACCCTAATTGATATTAAAAGGGATCCTAGAACAATGGATAAAAGCCAGGCGAACAACAGCAGAGCTTTTTCGTCGTTTTCTTCATGAAAATCGCAAACCTCCCTGCAGGAGGCGTGGCTAGCGGTACCGGAGCCTCATTTGTTTAATCACTGCGCGACCTAAGTATATACCTAAACACGGTTTCAAATTTTTTTGTACTCGTTACTTAATTCGTTACTGAAGAGAAAAGTTGCTTTTTCAATTAATAAATAAATAATTATTATAATTATATATAAATATAATGAACAACCACAACGTATTATTATTTCAGAAAAGAATAGCACAGGAATCTCCAAAGCGTCGTGGAAACCGGCTGGCAGTAACCGGATTCCTCTATCACAGGTTCATCATCATCAACCTTTTTTTTTATCGTCCCACTGCAGGGCACAGGTCTCCTTTCATACAGAAATTATTGAGTGTAATCACCACGCTTGCTCAATGCGGGTTGGCGATTTCAAACTAAAAGTTCAGGCTTCCTCAAGATGTTTTCCTTCACCTTGTAATCAGTCATTGGTGTCCAAGATATACTTAGAAAGTATGTACATATAACTTAGATAAGTTACATCGGTACTTACCTGACCTGGAATCGAACCCGCACACTAATACTTGTGAAGCTGGTGTTTTAACCACTAGGCCACCACGACACACTACCACGGGTTCGTATTCAAAAAAACGACTTTACGTGTTCACTGTAGAATGCAATGATTAATTAAGGGTGATGAATATTTAACAATTTCATATACTTGCTGTTTACAGGAAGAGCGCCGTGCTCGGAATGCGCGATATGTAAAAGAGCGTCGCACCGACACGGCAAACGAAATGTGGCATTTGAAAGAAGTCGCAACTTGTGACCCCAACGTAAGTAATTGTATGTTTTTTTTTTAATATGTTTATTAAAATTATATTATTTTTTTGGTAAAAAAAAACTGCACTTGTTTATTAAGCAAGCCAGTCGCAAGTGCATTAACGTATACGGCTAATTTCAGTAAGTTTTTTGTTACTTTTACAACATTCTAAGAAAATGATTAACAGATTATAATATGCTCTGCGCTAAACAGCAATCTCGTGGGTGCGATTCCCGCAATGATCAATGTTTGTGTATTTTTATTTATTGTATCTGATCTGTCAAAAAAGAGATTTCTTTTTTCGACGAGTTATTTGAATCCTGTAATGGTTCAACATTGTCCTATAAGCCCCGCACGATGATATTGCGATGGAACCTTGTCACAATAACAGCTTTGTGACGTCATCTGTCACACGAAAGGACAGCTAGCAAAAGAATGTTAAATGCAAAATTATAGTTTATTAATTTTGCATTTAACATTCTTTCGGGTTAAGGATTTATTTGTATTTTATAATTTTATTATACATACACATACCTACTCATCCATATTCTGACAAATAAACTTTCATTATTAAAAAATTCAAGGAAATAATTCTTGTAGACGTAAGAAAAATATACTTATTCGTATATCTTTCTTACATGTTTATTAACTTTTGCTAACTACATTTCTGTTAATTTGTGAGCGGGAATTAAACCAGAGTACCAAATAACACCAGGATAGTATGTAAAATTTTTTTTATATATAATTCAATATAATCTTACCCTATTTATTCAATTCCACTCATACAGTCTTCCGAATCAGAACGGCTTTCTGTGTCTGTCGTTTCCGATTCACTGTCGTCTGCCGTATTTATGATAAATAACTCGTCAGTTATTCGATCTTTTTTCCAATATTCCTCTTCAAGCCGTTTAACATGATTGACTTCCTTTCGCCAGTCATCTGGAGTTATTGACGCCAACGCCTCCAATGTCAGAGCTTCAATGCGACTTTCCAACTGCTCCACATTTTTTTCTGACACCCTCATCTTTACCAGGTTCCAGATGTACTCAATGGGGTTGAGGTCGCAGTTGTAGGGTGGTAATCTAACGACCTCATGGCCATTGGCAGCTAATAAATTGACAATTTTATAATTTTTCGGCGGTCTGTGCCGTTTAATTAATAAGTACAGTTCAGGTTTTGTACTGTCGTTGGGAAAGTCGATGTTGTGAGCTTGTAGCCACTCAACCATTTGCCATAGTTTTTTATTGTTCATACTTGGTGGCCTATTCTCTTCCCTACTGTGATAAGGGGCGTTGTCCATCACAATTATGGAGTTGCGTGGTATGTTGGGTACTAATTTTTCTGTAAGCCACTTGGTGAAATTCTCAGCATTCATTTGATCATGGTAATCCCCCGTTTTGGTGTCTGCTGTAAACATTAAAAGGGCATTGTCAACAAAACCGCTTTCACTTCCCGCGTGAACTATTATCCATCGGCGGCCGGGGCTGTCGTTCCGTCTCACTCCGACATCGGTTGCTGTTTGCCAACATTTTTTTACCGTGTAGTGTGCGTGTATCCACGTTTCGTCGAGATAAATAACGGGTCTTTTGTTATTAGCAAGCGAGTCATTTTCTTTCATACGTCGTAAATATTTAGCCCTCCACGCTTGAATTTGGGGTCTTTCAATTAGAGCCAGTCTTTTTTGGTAGCATCGTTTAAATTGGTAGCCTAAATCACATTTAATTATTTTTCTTAATGTAGTTTCACTATTGGTATAATTAAGGTCTAATTTTGAAGCCGCCAAGATTTTGCGCATTGTGGGTATTTCTCTCCTCACCGTATACATTGAATGTATAATATTTCTTAAAGCTGTTAAGGAAAACCCGTCGAAATATTCCTTCTTTTGTCTTTTTCCTTTAGTAGGAGTTCTCATTTTGCAACCACTGGCTGTTGCCGACTCATGCTCTCGTCGCAATTTAGTCACAGTATTTTTTGCAACGCCTGTGGCACATGCCACACGCTCCGTGACTTTGGTTTAGCTGTTGCTTCGGTATTAAAATGTCCTCAGTAGTGTCCGAAGTACTTTTTAAAGCACGGTTTATACTTTCAAGAACTAACTTACAGTCCTCTTTTTCTTTAACAAAATAATTGTCCACTTTAATTATAATTTCACGAGCACGATTGTGAATTAATTTCTTACTCATTTTAACGAGTAACAGCTAACAAAACTAAACAACAAAACTCAAGAACAACAATAAAACAGGATAACAAAAACAAAAAACTAACAAAAATATTCGATGTGCGTAAGTGGGTAAGCGCGGACTGAACTTGCGAACGGTACTGACGGTGCGAGGTCGACTACGTCACCAAGATGGCCGCCGATCGCAATATCATCGTGCGGGGCTAGTACAAAAAACGATACTTTAATTCAGATTCTATAGAAAATTTCTTTAGTCAAGTCCGGGCATATGTATAGTTTTAGAAATAATAACCCAAACTGTCAAGCATTTAAAAACATATTTCGCTCACTACTAACCTTCAAGCGCGCGTTTAGTACATTTTTGTTTATATTATTTTACCTATCAGTTTTATCTCATTTCGTGTCGCTCATTTTCATTACAGGCAAAAACGATCAGTAACTCGATCAGAAAAATGCAATGGACCTCATGCATCGAGACGAGAGCCGATGACCTAGTTCTTAGTCAGCTTGTTGGCAGGCACAATCGATTCCTTCGATGGAGAGACTGAATCGGTCGCTTATCGTGGTGCCATTCACGAACTGACCCGTGTTTTTTAAATTCTAACTGTGATTTCCCATTGTTTAGGAAAGATCCCATTCTTTATATTTATTTGATGACCGAACCGTATAGAAATATTGTGTTTTAATAACGATATTATTTTCTATTCACTAGATGCTGAGAGTCAGTTGCTGTCGGATTGGCTAGATGCAGACTTCTTAGAGACCAATGAATTCTGTGATGAGTCTCCATTAATACCCCGCAATGAAGACTTAAATACGACTTCCTTGGAAAACCAGTGTAATAATGAAATATAACAGTATAAATAAACACGTTTTTACTGTCCACTGGAATTTGTCTATTGATTGAGAACTTTTTTTATAATTTAGTGTTAGTAATTATAAACAAGTATTTGACTGCATTCGCGTTGTGATGCTCGTCCGGAGCGATCGGTTCTTTGGTTCGCTTATGAGTTGTTTACGCGTTAACAAGTGAATAATATTGTTCGCACGATCCGGTTCAAACCGGCCGTCAAGTGCGCATCGATTCAAGTAATCTACGATGCACTGTACTTTTAACTACGCTAATGGATTGAGTAAAATGACAGATAATATTATGAATTCGGCGTGTAATCACTCTACTCACGAGAACGACATATCAGATATGGATAAAAGTCAGTCTGTAACATCAAAGGAAGAATTCACACAATTTTTAGTTGAAGAAAATATGTGTGAAAGGGCCGAAAAAAGAGGCAAAGATGAGTTACAAAGAGAATATTCAGAAGGGGAGTGGAAGGTTGTTCAGAATAAGGATAACAAAATGAAAGAAGAACAGTATAAAATAAAAATGTATATTACTTGTAAAGAAAGAATGCCTAAACAATTTGCTTTAGCTAGATTATTCAAAGAATACGGTATTAAGAATATTGAGAGGGTAAAATATATACAGGGTTCGGCACTCGAAGTGTTACTAATTTTACGTTGCTATAGCAACTAAACTGTTTACAATATGGCGCCCATTTTTTCACATTCCTTAGTGTATGGTATTGTTAATAAACTAACAAAAGCTACCTACCTACTATTTTTTGTCGTTGTTAAAAAAAAGTTTTGCAGATGGAAGTCAAACGAAACAGTGTCATTGCTTTGTATTTTGCTGGAAAGCTGGATCGCAGGCAGCCATCGTTAATGAGCTAGGACATTTACATTTGAACAAAATGTTTGTGTATCGGAGCATCACGCGTTACAATGATACGGGTAGCATCAAAAAACGCCATGGAGGTGGACATCCAACAACAGCAACATCATCAGCAATGGTTCGAAAGGTAAAGGGCTAGAATTGAACGAAATCCACGACAAAGCGCAGTTAAATTGGCGAAAAGTCTTAATGTATCTGCCCGGAGCATAGGGCGCATATTAAAAAATAAACTTCAACTGAATCCTACAAATTACTAAAAGTGCAAGATCTGACACTTGCACAAAAGACAGTTCGTCTAGAAAGAGCTAAGAACTTAAAGCACTTGCACGTTGATAGCTTGCTTGAAAATTTGGTATTTTCCGATGAAAAATTTTTTACCGTTCAGCAATATGCGAACAAGCAAAATGATCGCGTATGGTTAAAGTGTAAATCAAATGACAATTTAGATCAACGAATTGCCTTGCGAAAGCAAGCACCAGCATCTGTGATGGTTTGAGCGGCGATAACTGCCATGGGACGCTCACCTCTCGTTCATTGACCAGGGTGTAAAGATAAACCAGCAGATCTACCGTAAACAGATTTTAAACGATGCTTTGTTACCTTGGGCACGTAAGCAATTTAGTAGAAATCATTGGACCTTTCAACAAGACTCGGGACCATCTCACAAAGCTCGTGAAACCAAAATTTTTTTACATGAAAATGTTCTTAACTTCATTTCTTCGCAATAATGGCCACCATATTCCCCGGACTTAAACCCAATGGATTTTTCCATATGCTCAATTCTAGAAGCCAAAGTGTCAACAAAAAATATGAGACGGCCGACGCCTCAAAGATTGCGCTTCGCCGAGAATGGAACAAAATACCAGCAGACCACATTCGTGCAGCGTGTGAAGCCTTCTCGGTCAGACTCGATGCTGTTATCCGCGCTAAAGGTGGCCATATCGAACAATAGCTTCTTTTTTATTTATTGTATATGTCTTTTTACGATACTGAAGTTTTTAAATAAATATGCTCATGTTTAACAGAATTACAGCATTTTGAATTGGCAACACTTCGAGTGCCGACCCCTGTAAAGCCGTATAGAGTGCGCATTGATATCACAGATGGAACTGAATGCATCAAAATTAGAGTCCTGTCGAGATTTGTTAGATAAGGGCTGGCGCATTCAAAAAGCCATGGAAAAGAGCTTCTCCTATGGAATAATTAGGGACGTAGACCTAAATATGTTTGAAGAAGATATACTACAATCAATTTCGTGTCCTAGCCCTGCAGTGCTGACGTCAATCATGCGCCTTAAGCGACGATCGACTGAGAAAGAAGGATGGTCAGCGTGTGAAAAGGTTCGTCTTTGTTGCCAAGGTTCTTTTTTACCACCGTATGTGTACGTAGATAATTTAAGCATCAAAGTCGAACCGCTCATTTTCTTGGTCTCGCAGTCACGATGCTGGAAGTTTGGACACAAGATGAAAACATGTCCAGTTACCAAAATAGTATGTCCAAAATGTGGAGAGAATCACCCTAATTGCGAGACAGACGAATATAAATGTGTAAATTGCAAGGGAAATCATATGGCCCTAGATAGAAATTACCCTGTCTATGTCAAAGAAAAACGCACCAGAGAGCTAATGACTGAGTTCAACTGCACGTTCCGTAAAGCCCTGATTATTTATGTTCCACCAGAACCTGATTTTCGACTGTGCTCCACGCCGCTAGCTACCCCCTACCCATAGTGCATGCATCCGCTAACCATGCTCCTGCTTCCCAAATACCCACTGCTCAAACATTTGCTATGATAACTGCAGCAAGAACCGCACGGCAGAAAGCTCAATCATCTTTTAATAATAGCCCGAAAAAGGTTCCTCAGAAAAATAAAAAACACGACCACTACAACGAATCGAACGAAACCGGTAGTCAAAGAAAGTTGGGATCACCAGGAATATCTACACGATTTGACCAACGAAAGCTTGGCAGGAGGATCTGAAGAGCAGAACATACCTGAATCTACACGAAAGAGAGATGTAAATATTTAGATAGTATTTTAAAAAATTATAGCTTGAAAGAAAAAATTCTAAGTGTCATAAAATGTTGTATCGAATGGATAGTTTCAGTAGTAGTAGATAACGTGACTAATTCTCCGATGTTAAAAAATATCATTAATTGTTTTAATGGCTGGTCACAATAAATGAATTAAATTAAACATTATGCAATGGAATGCCCAAACTCTGAGACCTAAATTAACTGAATTTGAAAATATATTGTTAAGAGAAAAAATCCACATTGTTGCCATTGATGAAACTTGGTTAAAACCCGATAGTAATCTAAACATAAGCAACTATAACATTTATCGTAAAGACAGAGGGGACACTTACGGGGGAGTTGCGATATTTACACATAAATCTATCAAATCAAACTCATTTTTTGTACAAGTAAAAAATCTGGACATAGAAATTCTTTGCGTCAGATTGTTTAATTGCGATAAAATTGAAAACGTGATTCCATTGTACTGTCCTCCTACGGGGCGTACATGTCAAAGAGACTGGGAAGACATTTTTGCGACTGTCAATTCAAAATCTCTAATATTAGTGGATTTCAATGGCCCTCATTATAACTGGTCTAAAAGGACAAACACTAGGGGATTGCAAATTTTTGATGCATTAATAGACAGCTCTTTTGTTGTGTTAAATAATGGGCAATGTACGCGATTCAAGCTAGTTAATGGAAACCTACAGCAATTGGCCCCTGACATAAGTTTAATGACTTCAGATATTGCGCTGCGATCTGACTGGATACCCTTAAATGAGAGTCTAGGTAGTGACCACATCATGATAAAAATTAATATAAACGGTTCGTTTATGAGAACTATCAAGAATTTCAAGAAGGCGGATTGGGGTAGTTATACAGATTTGCTAGACTCATTATTTTCTCAAATCAATTTACCGAGAGATCTTCAGGAGGCGTATGACTTATTTATCGATTATATTAACTTGGCAGCTAATTTACATATCCCATATTGAAAAATTAATGAAAATCCTGAAAGTTGTTTTACCCCTAAATCTTATTGGACACCTAATCTTTCTAAAGTAGTAGCAGATCGTCGCCTGGCCCTAAGAACATTCCGTAGAAATCCCACCCCATATGATCTAAATATACTACAATCTAAAGTCAGTATTGCCCAAAAACTAATTCGGATAGAAAAAAATAAATGTTGGTCTGACTTCTGTACTACATTGAATCACAAAGTCACATCTTCGGAGCTACGGAAAAAAAAAATGAAATGGTTCAAGGGCAAAACATCAAATCATCAATACATTGATGATGCTAAAGCTAATGACCTACTATATAACGTCACCCCAGATTCAGCTCCCTATAGAAACCCAATTTTTCTTTCAAATAACCCAATTTTAGAAACTCTTATTGCTATGCACGAACTAAATAAATGTATACGCTCAAAGGATACTACCCCAGGATGTGATGAAATTTCTTACAAATGGAAAAATAATTTTACTGTCATTATATAACCATTTTTTTCCTCTAATTTTGTTCCCAGGGAATGGCGAGATATTAGAATTGTACCTATCCCGAAACCAGGGCGTGAACGGAACACTTTATCTTCTATCAGACCCATCTCTATGATATTATTATTATTATTTATCTCGGTGGTAGGCAACAACATCAGCCGCCGGCATAAGTTACCACCCACCAGAAAAAGTCTTGCCGCCAAGCGATTCGTCGTGTTCCGGCATGATGTCTGGTGAAGCCGTACGGAGAACGGGTCTGAGCAGTTGTGTTGCGATGTGTGCCGGGTACGATGTGCCTAATGTTGTTGTGTCGGGAGTTTGGTCGTGAAGGCTCTCCAGATCATCCTCTGGCGCAGCATCGTTGGTCGTGTTGTTGGGTTAAACATTGCATCACCTCGCTCAACTGCCGTCTTCCTTCCTATTCACTCAGTTTTTTTGAGTGAATAGGCTTAATAAGCTAGTGTGCTTTACCATCAACGATTGCATCACTGCTTACCATCAGGCGGGATTGCAGTCAAGCACTAGTTTATAACTATTAAAAAAAAAAAAAAAATATCCTGTATATGCAAAATTTTTCATAACATTCTACTCGACAGAATGAGTGGTTTACAGAAAAAAATGAGTTGTTGTCAACTAATACTACAGGCTTCAGAAAATGTCGCTCAACACTTGATAACCTTACGACTCTGGTCTCAAGAATTCAGTCAGGTTTTTCACAGCGAATGACTACCGTAGCATGTTTTATCGACATAGACAGCGCGTACAATAACGTTGACTTAATCAGTTTAGTAAAAGCTATGGATCGCGTTGGTATAGGTACTAAAATATGTTTTTATATATACAATTTCTTAAAAAGGAGAAACCTTAAAATTCGAGGCAAAAATTCCTATCTCAAGCGGTGTACAAGTCGTGGTTTGGCTCAGGGCGACCCGCTATCGCCATTATTATTTAATATTATTACTATGAACGTATGTAAATCAATCAACAATGTATTCATCTCCCAATATGCCGACGACTTCGTTTTATATTATAGCTCTAAAAACCCAACAGAAATATCGCAAAAATTACAAACTTCCCTAGACGCATTACACAGTCATCTTCTTAATATGGGATTAGAAATATCGTCATCTAAAAGTAAAATCTGTATTTTTAAAGGAACCTAGGTGCCGCGTGCCCTGCCCCCCGCCGCCCGCGGAAGGGGTTGCTTATCGCTCATGTATTAAGTTACCTTTTTTTGCGAAATAATATTTAAGTTTAGCCTGTCTTTGTGGGCATTAGTAGAATCAGTTATCGATACCTAACAATACCTTCACGGATCGGACAGGGTTTTCTTTATATATTATATATATATATATATATATATATATATATATATATATATATATATATATATATAGGAATGAAGTGGGTATAGCACTACGGCTTCGCGCCGGACACATTCCGCTAAACAATTTCGGATTTCTTATGAAGAAAACAGCTTCACCAAATTGTACAGAACGCGGCGTCATGGAAGACGTCTACCACATCATGGCGGAATGTGTTCGTAACGAAGCTGAGCGAGTCTGTTTTTGTATAAAAAATGAGTTAAAAAAGTTAAGGGATGTTGGATTGTGTAACATCATATTGACGTCACCCTTTTCTGACACAGCCAGAGATTTGTATAAAATTGTTAAGTTGGGTTTGGGTAGAAGAATGGTATACAGTTTTATTCTTTTGTAATTTCGGGGGTGACATAATCGCAAGTGATCAAACCCCCTTTCAATAAATAAATAGAAAAAAAAAAGTGACTGCAATCCCGCCTGATGGTAAGCAGTGACGCAATCGTTGATGGTCAAGCGCGATAGTTTGTTAAGAGTCTATTCACTCAAAGTACTGAGTGAATTGGAAGGAAGAGGACAGTTGAGATGATGCAATGTTAATAAACCCAACAACTCGACCAACGATGCTGCGCCAGAGGGAGATTGATCTGGAGACCCTCCACGACCAAACTTCCGACACAACAACTAGAACTTCCATGTATAATATTGGTGTTATGTAACAATTGTTATGTAGCAATTTAATAAATTCGTTGTTGTTTATAGAAAGATCGCCATGCTCGGAATGCGCGCTATGTTTTTCATAGCGCGCATTCCGAGCATGGCGACCGTCGCGTTGAGACTGCAAATATGATGCGGCAATTGAAAGAAGCCGCCAATAATCACCTCAACGTTACAAACATTGCGGAATTAGAGCACAGTAATGCGAAGCTGGAAGTACAAAGTATGTTTTTTTAATTATACTTTTGTAATTATTGTATTAGTCTTTTTTTATGAGTTTCATCACTTTAAAAGTTAAACCATTTTTATTTTTTGCGCTTTCCAAATTACTATGCACAATATTCTATTCTAAGTTATGTATATAACATCTATACTGTATCTACTATTCGTAATTAGTTCCTATATACTATTTATAACTAGTCATACCGCACAATAAGCTAGTCTGGGGTCCGATGATGCTGACTCATCACTCGGCTTATAGCACAGTAAGTTTCAATTTCTTTGCCTTTTTGTTATTTATTTTCGAACCATATGTTTTATTAACGCGTTATTGCGTATCATTGCTTTCAAATGAATATTTATAGTAATGTTCAAAATGATAAGAGGAAGTCAGTGTATTGTAAAATGAAATAAATGGAAAGAAAACATGAATACTGTGTAAAAAAATGTTATAATACTTTAGAAAATGACTTACTGTGTCAATCTCTGTGTTTGATTAAATGCATTTAATCGTTTTAATTATTCATCAAGACTGGAAGGTGTTTGCCGCACATACCAGACAAGTTAAATCAACAGGTTCGATTCTTGGCTAGAAAAATATTGATTTTTCAAAAATGCAATGATACAGTTTTAATTTTCATCAGAATTGTGCACGAATCTCCGTTTAGTACGTTATCTACGAAGTTATTGTAGTATATTATTTTGCATCATTGATAACCCCATTTTATAGATATACATATGTAAATCTATACTAATATATAAAGCTGAAGAGTTTGTTTGAACGCGCTAATCTCGGGAACTACGGGTCCGATTTTAAAAAAATCATAAAGCTTGGGATAGCCCATTAATCCAGGAAGGCTTTAGGCTATTTAACATCGCGCTGCGATCAATAGGAGCGAAGCATATAAAAAACGCGGACCAACTCGCGCGCGGCCGCTTGTTAATAAAGCGTTGGTTCTTCTTCGTTCTTGCGTTACTGCTAGGAAAAGGCCAAGGGGCCCTATCCAAGCAGTGGGAACAGTATAGTGTTGTTTTGTATCTACTACCTACTTGTTTGTTGAACAAACGAATTCAGCAAATGACCTTGCATGTATATTTTAGAATGCAATAATAAATTAATAATAATGAATGTATTTACAATTTGTTGTTCTTTACAGATAGAGCGCCGCGCTCGGCTATGAAAAAGAGCATCGCGATGGGAAGGTGAAATGATTACCTTTTAATGAGTAATTAAAGTGATAATTACTCACACCCCTAAATATATTTATTATTGCTTAATAGTGAACATAACAATTTAAATGTGTATTTGTTTACAGATTTCAAACGCCGAGCTTCTGGCTACGGTTATTAAGCATATCCAGAGAGCTATCAGCTAGCCTCCCGACGACATTGCAGAATTGAAGCGCATTAATGTGAAGTTGTAAGCTCAAAGTGTTTATTTTATTAGTTTTTGTTATACCACAATATAAAAATCATACAGTAGGTCGACGCCTTTGATCTCGTGTAAAATGCCGACATCGTCTAGACAGTAACGCATCGGCCAGGGTTGTCACAAATAAACAATATTTATGAAATTATTTATTTATTGCAGACCAACATCATGATGGCATTTTCGTAATCAGCACCCCAATCCATCTCGGTATTAACACCCATATCATATTAATATAGATTTAAATTAGCGTCCGCCATCTTGTATTTCAAAAAGGATAACTTCTTTGTAATAAGCACCACAATTATATTTACTTAAAATTGACACCCATATTAAATTATAAAAAAATGACGTTCGCCATCTTGGATGTCAAAAAGGATAACTTTTTCGTAACAATTCATCACAATTATATTTACTTAAAATTGACACCCATATTAAATTGTAAAAAAATGACGTCCGCCATCTTGGATGTCAAAAAGGATGGCTTTCTATCATAATAACAAACATCCCAATTATACTCAAAATTGATACTCATGTCAAGTTATAAAACAAACAAATAAAAAAACAAAGACGCGTCAGCCCTTAATGATAGATACCGAGCTACGAACATCGTTTTGTTCGCAGCTCGGGTGCCGCTTACCCGCGTCTCGCCCCTCACACCCCGCACGATTGCTCTATCTAGACGTCTTCGTCGGACGACTGCATGATTTTTAGACTGTATTTATACTATTATTAGTTGTTTGTTATAACTGTTTTAACGCTCTTTTCAGTTTGAGATTTATAATTTTACTTGGTTGCGGTTAAGAAGTTCACCGAAAGTATTTTTTATTTTTATTTTAAATACGTATTTTGTGAGAATCATGCAAATAAAAATTCAAAATTCAAATAAGCCGCCGAAACGCTTTATTCAGCAATATGGCGTCAAGCCTTGTAAGTGACTTCACAAGACGATATATAGGATTTTCGGTTCCGCAGTGGTGTTTGTATTTATCTGTTATTTGTTGTTGTTTATCTAATAAAATGGTTTACAAGTGGTGTGCTATACCGGGTTGTACAAATACATCGATAAAACAACACTGAACAACAAGTGCTGATGCGCGTATGACCTCATTGTGACATTAGCCATTACGGATCGTTTCACAATATGTGGCGCGAGATACAAAAAGTCAAACATATTTTTGTGTTTTTGGATATATTAATTGTTACTATTTTTATTAAAACTCATGTAAATGACATAAAGAAACCCTCATAAAAAAGGGCAAAGAAATTGAAACTTACTGCGTCTAAAACAGGCTATTTGACAGTATGAGTTTTTCTTGTGATTATTTGCTTTAAATGAATAAAATGAGGGTTTCTTTATGTCATTTACATGAGTTTTAATAAAAATAGTAAAAATTAATATCCGGCAAAATAAGGATATTTCGCCGCTATATACAATATGTAAAGAAAACCCTGTCCGATCCGTGAAGGTATTGTTAGGTATCGTTAACTGATTCTAATAATGCCTACAAAGCTGGGCTAAACTTAAAAAAAAATCCCCCAAAAAAAATAAATATTATTTCGAAAAAGCGAGGTAACTTAATGCATGTGCGGTAGACAACCCGATAGCCCCGCCCCCCTTCACCCGCGCATGTATGCGCGGGTGAAGGGGGGCGGGGCATGCGGCACGTGGTCGCATCGCTATTCGCTCCGTCACAAATGGTGTTGTCAGTTTTTTAAAAATGACCAAATTTCGGGGAAATTGGAATTAATACCCGGAAAAAAAAGATTATTTCAAAATTCATTATTATTGTTACTGTGATGATTATGTAAAATTTTATATTATATTTGGTCAAGTGTTTACCTAACCTTTATTATCCTTATGGGTCGGACAGGGTTTTCTTTACATATTGTATATGTTTTATTGACGCGTTATTGCGTATTATTGCTTCGAAGCATAAAGTTATAGTAACGTTCAAAAAACTAGAAATCTTTAAGTATTTAGATTTAGTTTTTAACACAAAATGATTTTATTTTTCGGAAACGAAGACGTGGCTCGGCCAGCCAGTCAGCCAAATAATGCAGTCATTGAAGCATTATTGCTCCAAATTTTTTTACTGTGACCCGAATTGCATACAATTTTGGAATTAGGTTCATCTTACACTTCAAAAGTGAAATGAAAATGATTGTGAACTCCGCAACCACACTGGGACTGGTTGCTACACATTCTCGGGGGTGATTTCTTACCCTTAACTTCAGAAAAATGATTTGAACTCCGCGGTTCCGCGCTCCGCAGGGTTGCCAACCAAAAACAAAGATTCCTCGTACATGTGTACCTCAAAATCTCGTATATTGACTTTCAAACCTCGTAGTACTACTAGCTCATTCATCATAGTGGATGTAGTACTAGTCGTCACGTCGACAGGGTCACCGGAAAGAACGTTTAAAAAAAGGAAAAAAAAAGGGGTTAATTCGTCAAAGTGGAAGTAACAGAGTAGGAGCTCGTACACCGGAGCTATGTAGCTATACCGTCAATCAGAAAATCTATGCGATTTCCGTGTGAAGTTCCTACAATATGAAAATCTCGTACATTATTGTACGAGGTTCATAGCAGGACGTACCTCGTACGGAAGACCACAAATCTCGTATTTGTACGAGGAACCTCGTACAGTTGGCAACCCTGGCGCTCCGTGATATTTTTTTTTTTTTTTTTCAAAATTACCTCGGATATCGGTAAAGGCCTAATTTAAGGTAAAAATCATCTATAAACTTTTTCAAAGAAACCAATACTTTTCAAGTTTTTGGCAATTAAAATTCGCAATTTTTTCACGTTTTTCATCGGTTTTTTGCAAATATCTCCAAAAATATACCTTTTATCGAAAATTTTATAAAGAACAAAATTGTAGCAGGTGAAACAGTGAACAATTTGGTGTTTTATAAAGTATTCTAAATGCAATATTAAGCTAGATGTTAAAGATCTGAGCCGCTTTTTTATTTTGTCTGAAATTTAATCGATGTGGTCAAAGCCATCTAGCGGCGAGCAGATAAATGTAATGCATTCTAATACAAAAGGGTTTTGTAGTGCTTGAAATAAGCTTTAAAATGAGCATTAAAAGTCTTTTGCACGTAAAATAAGTGAGCTGAATTGCAAATAAGGGGAGCATCTAATACTTTTTCCACCAAAATTAAAATTAATCGTATTCGGCATAGAATTATGAGATATAGAATTATGAGGAGTTTAATTAATAGTATCAGTTTAACTGCTTTAGGACACATATTTTTCAAAAAGTCACGATTAAAACAAAAAAAAAAAAATTCAAATTTTAAAAAAACCCACTTTTTTCATAATAACTCAAAAATGACATATACGTATAAAAGTGTACAGATTAAAAATTTTGGTATTTTTCTGACAAACAATTTGGCATTTTTTGTTTTTCTTTCAAATAAAAATTGACGGAGATATGATTGTTTAAATAGCGCGTGGCAGCGCAATTACAGCCTCTCTTAAGCCCTTTAACCCTTCACCGTTTAAGAAAAATTTTTTTTAATATATATTGCAATGAAGGATTTTGTAGCTCTCTTAATTACCTTTACAATGTTTTTTTTTTTTTTTTTTATAAATTGTCATAGCATGAAAATTGAAAGAGTTATGGTCCAAAAACTTATCATATTTTTTTCTACTACAAATGTTTGTATGCATGAATATGAATATTTGCACTGATCTGGTCGTGCGTCGGAAAGCACGTTAAGCCGTTGGTCCCGGTTGCCATACGAACATCTAGTGGCAGTTGTTACGGGTTGTTGGAGCCCTCAAAAGTCTAACAATTGGTCTAACTGCAATGCTTAGATATCGCCTTCGGGTTGTGGGAGATCAGACGGCAGTCGATTCATGGAAAATATCGAATTTTAGCTAAAATCAGCAGTTAGACTGGTAAAGCGGACCCCAGACTCCAAAGCTGAAAAAAAGCTGCGGATGCGACTAGGACTAACGTTGAGATGATGATGATGATTTGAATGTATTGTGAATTGTGAATGTATTGTTTATTTTGATGTATTGATGAAAATACCGCTTTAAATAGAGACCCACAACTATTGTAATGTGTATACATATTATTATTATATTTATATTTTTAATTAATATTATATTTTGGAAACGTAGGCATGAATACATACCAACGTTCTTATATGTATATATAACACATTTGAATGAAGGGGCCAACGATAAAAGCCATATGATGAGCTGTGCGTGCTTCGTTTATTCGTTATAATGTGACCAGTATATTTCTGTCTGCAAAGGAATGAGCACGTGTTGAATATAATGTTTTAACTAGACACCCAATTTCAATACATTTTGTTTAATAAAAAATGTAACTAGACAAAAAAAACTGTTTTTTTTAATAAAATATAAAAATTGTGCCATAAAATTATATTATCAAAAAATCTAATGAAAATATATTCTACTAGTATTGACGTAATGTACGAAATAAAACGTGACAGCGACTCCGACATTGAGTCATGAATAATATTATATTTTAATAATAATAGTACAATTTTATATAATTTGTAAATATTTTATTCAATAAATGGCAATTTTTTACTCTAAATTAATTTATTTTTAAATATGTAATCATATATATCTATATCCCCCGTGTGGTACCGGCTTAGAATAGTACCAACCCATATCCTCCCGTGGGTGTCGTGAGAGGCGACTAAGGGAACTCACCAGGGAAGCGGGCAGCAGCGCTTCTTCTGTGGAATATCAAATCTTACGATCCCCAACCCGCCTGCCAAGCGTGGGGATTATGGTGAAGAGCTCGGACTTGGATCGACTTATCGGCGATTATCTGAAACTGGCAGCGTCCAAAGAAAGCAAATTGACACTGGTCGTTCTCGGAGATACACGGCTGAGGACGAAGAGCCGATTCTTCAACGTTTTATTGACGACCCCAACATATCGACAGACATCGTAGCGCGTGAGCTTGGTATGTCACAGTGGAAAGTCTGGTCTGTAGTTTACTTATCAGGCCGACATCCATACCACTATCAACCTGTCCAGTCATTAGAAGAGGGAGATCCGTCAAGACGGCTTGAATTTTGTCGTTTTGTGCTAAGTGCCGACGCCGAAAGCGAAAACTTTTTAAAAAACATTCTGTGGACCGATGAGTCATGTTTTAACCGTGATGGTATCACAAATTATGACAACTTACATTACTGGGCACCGAAGGTAGAAGCTAATCCTAAGAAACTGAAACCAACCGCATCCTAGCGTAGGTTCTCGCTTAATGTTTGGATGGGTATTATCGACGACAAATTAATTGGCCCAAACTTTTTACCCCGAACATTAAATGGGGACAGTGTTGCCATTTTAGCGCTTTCGGCGCTAGATCTAGCGCTTTTTTGCTATTTTCAGCGGCCACTTGATTATTTTAGCGCCTAACGGATAATTTAGCGCTTTCTCAATTTTTAATATGGCAGCACTATTTGTTCCGTGGAGAATAAAATTATTGTCTATGTACAAATTTGTGCTCTATGCTGGATTTTAATATGGCAACAGAACACGGGGAATCCCATGAACATTAGGTACGGTTTGTTTCATGTTTGGTTGATTAACTTAGCTTCTTTCATTTTCATTCTGTATATGTGAACGCACTGAAGGTCAAGTTTAGAAATAACATTTTAAGCACTGATTTTATTAATAACTTTTGTGAGTGTTCCATAGTGTTGTGTTGGTTAACTCTTTCGAAATGGATGTACCATTATCAAAAAAAACTGTGTACCTACATAGAAAGATATAAAGTCGAATGGGAGAAATCACCAAACTTTAAACAATGGTTGAAACCTGTGCCTGGAGATGATACAAAGGCAATGTGTTTGTATTGTAGGAAAGATTTTCTGGCGAAATTAAGCGATATTCAGAGACATTGTGATTCAGTTCATCACAAGAAGCAGGCGAAACCTTTCTTGGACAAAAAACAAACACAAATCTGTTCAATGGTGCAAAAACCCGTCGATAAGCTCTGTTTTAAGGCTGAAGGTGCTCTCTCAATGAATGTTGCAGAACACACAGCTATACAAGCAATTGATCACCTTACCGAATTGTGTAAGAATACATTTTCGGATTCTAAGGCTACTACAGAAATGAAATTGCACCGAACGAAATGTACAGCAATAATTCAGGAAATATTAGCACCTCATTTTAAAGATTCTTTAAGAAATGATATTGGTAATAATTCGTATAGCTTGCTTATAGATGAATCTACTGATGTTTCGGTTCGAAAATGTCTCGGTATTGTAGTTAAATATTTTAGCAGCAGTCGCAGCGAAATAGTTTCCACATTCTTAGGGCTGGTTGAATTGGAATCTGCAGATGCAGAAGGAATAGTTTCGGCGTTAACAGCACAACTTGAAGCTTTTAAACTTGATAAAGGCAAGTTAATAGGAATCGGAACGGATAATGCTTCGGTTATGACTGGAGTTAACGCAGGTGTCCCTAAAATATTGCAGGAAAGGCATGGGTTACCCAATCTAGTGTTGATAAGATGTGTCTGCCATTCGATTCAGTTGGCAGTGTCACATGCGTCATGTGAGACCATACCAAGAAATATAGAATTTATGATAAGAGAAACTTACAATTGGTTCAAGCTTTCACCGAAACGAAAAAACGAATATAAAAAAATATATGAAGCGATAAACTGTGGAGAGGAGCCACTTAAGATTTTAAAAGCTTGTGATACACGATGGCTGTCAATTGAACCCGCGGTAACTAGAATCTTAAGTCAATGGATAGAACTAAAACTACACTTTCAATTAATGAGAACCCGTGAAAATTGCTACCAGGCTGAATTATTATATAACATGTACAACGATGAAAGAAACAAAATTTATTTGCAGTTTTTGTGTGGAATACTTGAATAGTTTACAAGGGGCAATAAAAACTTTTGAAAAAGCTTCTGACCCATGTCTGCTCTACAATACGCTACATGATTTGATACGAAACATGTGCACAAAAATAATAATAGCGCAACCGAGAATGCAATTCGAAAGCATTAATGTGAAAGAACATCTGTCTATGTCACCATACTTTGGTTATTTATTTGAGAAAGAAATGAACGAGTCTTCATTAAATGAGGATAAAAAAAATGCAATGAAGAAGAGGCGTGTTGATTTTATTATTAAACTAATAAATCAACTGCAACAAAGACTGCCTGAAAATTTAAACTTACTAAAAAAACTCTATGGTATTATCTGTTTCAGTCATTTTAAAACCAAACAGAAATATTGATAACTTTATACAGGTTTTGGAAAGTCTGGTACACAGAAGATATGGATGTTGTTATTCAGCAGTGGCAAACTGTTATCCTACAGAATTGGGAAAATACTGAAGATACGGTGAAGTTCTGGACAGAAGTTCAACAGTCGAGGGACGCAGCTGGCTGTTGTCCATATAAAGACTTATCAATGTCGCGACAAAAATTATGAGTTTGCCACATTCAAATGCTTAATGAATGTCGTTAAAAGCAAGTTGCGAAATGCATTGCATTTAAAAACTATTAACGCCATCCTATTTATAAGAACAGGATTAGCTGACATTTTAAGTAAGATAGGATCATCCGAAAAATACTACTGAATCTAACCTGCCTGGACCCTCGAGTCCAGTCATGATGGAACATTTTTAATTTCTTTTTACTTGTTTTTTACTTAAATTTGACTTTGATAAACCCAAACTGTAGGTATAGAATTATATTATAATGTTTTCTCTTTTAAATTTTATTATTGTAATAAAAGTTGTTTTCCACTAAAATCGCTTCGTATTTTATTATATTTTTGTCTTGCGTATGCCGCTATTTCCACGATCAATGTGATTACAAAATCTACCATATTAAACACATAGAGCAAAACAACGGAGGAGTATGCGTTTATACACGTCTCGCTTCCAAAACTTTATCATAATTGTTTTAAGAGCCCATGGTTACGCCCATGTTTAGTATGGGAGATTATTTTAATCACACTCATCGTTTAAAAAGCGCCTCAGTTAAAAGTACGAATTTAGCGCTTTATTGACTCGTTTGAGCCAATTTAGCGCTTTAATGGCTCGTGAATATATTCGAATCTAGCGCTTACAAGCGCTGTCAGCGCTGATTTGATTTTTACATCTGGCAGCACTGAATGGGGAACTTTATGAAGATTTCCTAAGAAATCATTTAACACCACTGCTCTCGGACGTACCGGAAGACAGACGAGCAAACATGATTTATCAACATGACGGATGTCCAGCCCACTTCCGAATCACAATTCGACAATTGCTGGATGAAACCTATCCAAACCGATGGATAGAGCGCGGTGGGCCGATTCCGTGGCCTGCAAGTAGCCCTGATCTTACGCCACTGGATTTTTACGTCTGGGGTCATATGAAAGATCTAGTTTATGTGACCCTAGTAAATTCAATTGAAGAACTAAGGGAGAGAATAACAGATGCAGCGGACCAAATGAGGGCAACAATCACATCAAGAATCACAAAAACTGAAGTAAGGAAGCGAATAAGAACATGTATTCGAAACCGAGGGCAGCACATCGAACAAGACGTGTGAAAGAGAAAAGTTTACTGATATTGGTTAAAAATAATGCTAATATTCACGAAATTGTTTTATTGATTTTCCGAATAATCACCTTTTTGTGAGACGCACATAATGTAGTATGAGACAAAGATATTTTCCTAGTAATTTGTACATCAGGCGTAGTAATTTTTTTTTTCACTAGACAACATTTTGTATGAAGTAATAGCAAAAATCACAAAAAAATAAATGTTCCTTAGTGATATTTGCCAAAAATTTTTGGCATTTTTGAACTTTTAATTACTAACAAAAGTTTGCTACGGCATCAACTATGATATTTACTTAAATTTTAGTACAGTCGCGCCGTAAATCATTTTTTAATTGGCTCCGAATGATTTTATCTGGGATTTTTCATAAAAATACTAAAAATCGGACTAACTCAAAAACTACTGAATTTCGGTAGAACATTTGGTGGCCTAATTTGTTGCATTTTAGCCCTACTATGACGTCCTGTAAGGAATACATCGAGTTACCAGTAACCCTGTATACTAGCTGAGAAAGAGGTTACTTACAGTTTATATTTGTTTTGTGCACTTGGATCTTAACAAGAAAGAACAATAGTTACAGTTAATACAATTGTTAACCCTACGAAAAAACTTCGATGATTTTGTGTGGACAAGTACTTACCCAGTAACCAGGTACTGAGTTGTGGAGGTGAGATAGACAGTCGCTCCAAGTAAAATACTGGTATTTAGCTGAATCCGGCTAGACTGGACCGACCCCCACGTGGTTGGAATAAGGCTTTTAACAACGATATACAACAGCTTTCGTAGCGTAGCGGTAGCGAACGCGGCCGTTGCGCAAGGTGCCGCGATCCTCGTGCTCGTACCTCGCGTGCCCCGTCTCAGCGTGGTCATACCCCGGAAAGCACGTTAAGCCGTTGGTTCCGGTAGCCATACGAACATTAATGACAGTAGTTACGGGTTATTGGAGCCCTCAAAAGTCCAACAATTTGTCTGCAATGCTTCGATATCGCTTTCGGGTTGTGGAGGTCAGACAGTAGTCGTTTCACGGAAAATATCGAAGTTTAGCCAAAATCAGCAGTTAGACTGGTAAAGCGGACCCCAGACTCCAACGCTGAAAAGCTTCGGATGCGACTGGGATTAACGCTGAGATAATGATGAGCTACACAAAACAACGGACTTCGTAAACATCTAAAATACCCTCAAAAAATAATCAAATTTATAATCTCTCTCAAAGCTTCAGGACAACTACTACGCCGAGCTCTCTGAAGTATCTTAGTCTCTCTCCGGTCATGTTCAAAATTAGTGCCTTAGACACAGAGGCCAAGCTGGTAAACTTATACACCTACAGAAACTACGAGTACACCGTCATCGATGACCAAACCTTTACTAGGAAACCGGAGGACACTGCTGTTGGAAAAGTCTTGAATCTATGTATAATAAGAGGCGCTGTAGAGGCAATCATTAACATACATGATCTGTACCCTTATTGCGTAATATACTAATACTATCAATTGGAATCATTTTGTAGCATATTGTTGTCCATTACTACATACGTTCATAAAATGTGTCTACTCAACAACGTAAATAACGCAATGCATGTTGTTGAACTATCAAAATCGAAGCAAATACGCAATTATCCAGCAGTTCTATGTTCCGTCTTATCACATTTAAATATGTACCGTTCTTGGTACTTATGTCTCAAGATTTAAGTGAACCTCAAATTCGGCCGAAGCGACCAATCTGAAGCGAATCGTTTACACTGAGGTCGCATGTCACATGCCCGTCGCAACACGACAAGGCTTGTTTTTCAATGTAACGGTTAGATATTTTGACCCGTACTGAAATTAAAATTTACTGGGATTATTGTCAAAAACTGCAAAGCATTTACGAGATATACTATACATAAGTACAACTGTAACTATCTGAAATCTATTGTTTGTTTTTCTAATTTCCGTTATTGTTAATTAAACAAATATCAACTTAATTATATTGAAAAATTTATCATCATCATTTCAGCCGAAAGACCTCCACTGTTGGACATAGGCCTCCCTTAAGGTTCTCCACGACGACCGGTCCTGCGCCTCCCGCGGTTTTCCGCGGCCTTCACCAGGTCGTCGGTCCACCTTGTCGGGGGCCTACCCACGCTACGTCTTCCGGTGCGTGGTCGCCACTCGAGAACCCGAAAAGTTATATATGTAGGGGAAACCCGTCAGGAAGGCGTGGCCAAAGGTTCCGGATAATTGAAGTGTCTTCTCATCCCTTGATTCCCATCCATCGTGGGCGGTATTTCGATAAAACGTTGAACAATAACTATAGTCTGGTGTTCCATTCTTATTATTTTAACTGTACGGGCACTTAGATCACTTTAATATTAAGGGATTACAATGGTAATCTCAGATTAAAACAAAGCAGAGCCAATAGGTTAGAGCGCGTCCTTTTCCGTCAGCAGCTGTCAATAATATGACAGTCGCCACCCCTTCAAATCACGCCTACTACTACTATTCGGTGTTACCCGCAATACAGGTGTTATTATGCATGTCCCCATTGACTTGCGCAACGAACACATTTACAAAGCAATTTCGAGTACAAAAAACATTATCTCTATTAGATGATTCATGCGTCGCGCCGTTTCAGAAGGTGGGGGGTGTCCTTTCAGCCTACGAAGACGGTGTCCATCACATTCTCGTGTGCAGCTTTACCAGATAGTGTTGACTTGAATATCTGGCGATTTGAAGTACGTCCGTATATTCCGCCAGTAAAATAATGTTTGAAGTGTCTAAGGTCCATATAGCTAACTAAATTTTGTAAAAACTCTCAGAGATTTTCCATATGTTTTAACCTTTAACCAGGCTATGGGTTGAGCATTTCCCAAACTCAAACTCAAACTCATTTATTGCGATAATGGGTAATTGATATAATTCACATCGATAGGCAAAATAGTTTGGCATCTCCATAATCCGCCTGAAGGCATGCAATTTTACTTGGCGTTTGTCTCTACTTACAATTGAATATACACAACTAATAATCACTTAAGTATAAATTCATTCAAAACAAAATAAAAAAGATATAAAAAGGTCATAAAATTAATAAATGTCAAAAATTTATTATGGACTGGTCAATTACGAATTTATAAAGATGTCAGATAATAATTAATAATTAAAACAAGTCAAGTCAATAAGTAAGTACCAAATACAGTAATGTCATCTCTCATTATTATATTGCATGTCATTTATAAATTCATTTACACTGTAATAGGCTTTTTCTATGAGAAATTTTTTTACTTTGTGTTTAAATATATTACAGCTTAGGCTTTCTAATAATGGTTTTGGTAGGTGATTATAAACACGTGGCGCCATACACAGTACACTGTTATTCATCAAAGCACTTTTGTGTTGAGGACAGTTAACTTTTAAATTGTGACGTTTACTTTTATAATTTTCGTACATCGCTAAATTACATCTGACAAACACCGCCAACTCCTACATGTACAGACACGGTACTGTTAATACATTTAGTTTTTTGAAGAATGGCCTACAACTATCCATTTGATCGAGCTTGCACATTGCCCTTATGCACTTTTTTTGTGCTTTGAATATTTGCTCTTTTTCGGTACAGTTTCCCCAAAATATGATTCCGTATCTTAAAATACTCTCAACGTTCCCATAATATGCTGTCAGAACTGCGACCTCGCTAAGTTTTTTTGTGAGCATATACAATGCATACGATTGAGTACTCAATTTTGTACAGAGGATCTCTGCGTGCACTTTCCAATTTAAGCTACCATCTAAATTAAGTCCTAAAAATTTTGTTGTATCCACCTCAGTAATAGTTTCGTCATTATAGTTGATATTGATATTCGTCATTAGGGGAGTTCGATTTTTAAATGTCATTAGGTGAGTTTTACATAAATTAATTTTTAGATTATTTAATGTCAGCCATTGTATAATATTATTAAGGGTGTCAAAAATGTCAGATTCAATAAGCGTCTTATTTTTACCTGTAAATATAACTGTGCTATCGTCCGCGAACATAATAGTCGGATGTTTTGTTATTTTCGGAAGGTCGTTAATGTATATATTAAATAAAAGGGGCCCTATTACACTTCCTTGTGGTATACCAAGATTAATTTCCCTATAATCTGACCTAAAATGTGTCTCTATTTTAAGTTTAGGACATAAGCGCGTTATTTGGGTACACTGTTTTCTTCTTGTAAGATAAGATCTAATGAGATCTAAGGCCTTACCTCTTATGCCATTAGCGTTTAATTTTTTTAACAATAATTCATGATCTACACAGTCGAATGCTTTTGTGAGATCCATGTATCTTCACATAGTATCTTCTAAAGTTTTTACCAGGTTTTGGTAAAGAATCTTCCACAATCTGTCGAAAACGCTGACATAAGAAATATTACTTATGGTAACACAAAAGAAAGTGTGACGGAACGCAAATGTCACTTTTGCAGCCATTTGATCTGTGGCTGGCCGTTAAACGTACATTTTTGTGACTACTGCACCGTATTTTTAAACATTATGGCGAATCGGAGAAAGGCAAGTCGTACAATTTTTTGATATGTTCGAGAATTTCAGTTTTTCTAGTGATTTGTGCATAAATTCCAAGTAAAAACTTCAATAATATCGTGTAATAACGAAAAAAAACATATGGGGAACCGTATACCGTTTTATATTCTATTATTCTAAATTAATTCTAAATTTTGTCCAGTATTATTTTTATTCCATTCATATAATTATTACAAATAGTGTTTGTCATTAATTTGTATTTCACGTGACATTTTTGTGACTACTGCACCGTATTTTTAAACATTATGGCGAATCGGAGAAATGTAAGTCGTACAATTTTTTTGATATGTTCGAGAATTTGAGTTTTCCAAGTGATTTGTGCAAAAATATCGTGTAATAACGAAATAAAACATGTGGGGAACCGAATACCTAAAGCCTGTGAATGCCTAATTATTGTGGGTGTTATTATGTCCATTGACCGGTGAATCAAAATCTTGATTTTATACTATGTTTTTGCCACGGGTTTTACTTCGGATTTACTTACGGTCATTTATCGAAATATAAAATGTGGGTGGTATACTTCTCTCGTCATAATTTGTCAGTCTACTTTAGTGTATTTTTGTTATTCAGGTACCTACTAAACGATCAACAACTCGAACGTATGCTAAATGAAATGTTTTCATCTGAGGATGAAGAATATGATGATGATGAAAACAAAAAGTCCTGGTTCCGGATGTTTTGGTTCTTGTTTGAGAGTACCATTATAAACACATTTTTTTTTTTATATGAACTCAATAATCAAAATCGTAACAACATTCACCGCTATTTTCGATTACGTTTCGCTAGAAGTTTGAAATCGGGCCATAACTCAAACAAAAAACAAGATCTGGTGGTATATAAAACAAAAAAAAAAAGTGTTTTTGGAATTCCGGACGAAATAAGATTGGGACAAAGAGGAAATAATTTTTTAGCATTTACTACATTCAAACGGTGCAGGTTTTGTAGCACAAGAAAAGTAGAAAAGCGGTCAAAATATGAAAGCGAAAGTAAGGTAGCATTATGCGTCACTCCTTGCATGAAATTGTACCAACAAAATCAAAATCCAGAAATTCTCAATTAATTTTGGTTTTTGTTTTGTGGCTTTCTTTGTTTTTAATTTTTTTTCTCGCACGAACAACCAAAATTACAATCGTTTTTTATTTTATATATAGATAATATAATATGTCGTCGTCTAGACGGGCAATGGGATTATGTTTTCCCACGTGGTTTTTTCAGGTTTTCAGCTAATTTACTAAATATAATTGATAAAATTTCATACCAAATGTTATTACTCATCTAAATCTACGAAAAAAACATTATTACTGCAGGATTCGTCCGAGGCCTAGTAAAGGGTTAAGGACCATAATTATAAAGAATGCCAAATACCATCCAACTGAAGCGATATGTTGCCACCGTCAAGGGATGCATGTAGCTATTATATCAGGACTTATTCGTCAACTCACGAGCGTCCGAGCGAAATGGCACCTTCTAATTTTACCTGTATTTCGTCGTTAACTCGCGAGCGTGTAGTACAGTCAAATAAAAACGGATAGTAATCAATAACTAGTTATAGCCGGCGGCTTTCCTAGCTTTGGCTGATTCAGTTAAGAGTTTTACGAATAACCTGCGCTAGACCTGCATAACCATTAATGAATTTATCCACGGAGTTATAAATATCGAACGAAGTAATCGATATATGTATCGAACTTCTATTCTTGTGATTTTTGTAATTTTTAAGTTTCAAAGTTTGATTTTGTTTTTGTTTTTTTCTTAGAGTCAGGTAAGATAAGCAGACAGGCAGCAGTAAGCGAAATGCTTCACTGACAAAATGTGATATTTTTGACTGTTTTTGTTTCATTTGCTTTGTTTTAGTAAATATCTACATATCTCAAATAATACTTGTTTTAATTTAAAGTCGTATGAAATGTTTTACGCATTTAAAGTAATATATAAATTATACATTTCATAAGACATAGCCCGAAGAATTGCAAGACTAAAGTGGCAGTGGGCTGGACACATTGCCCGTAGGACCGATTGTCACATAGCAAAATATAGCAGCAGGCGACATCTCGTGGACTAGGGCTGAACTCGGGTTGTGACTTCAAAAATAAGCCTACACGATGGTAACAGGTCAAATGAATTTTGTCTACTATCATTTATGAAGCGGATTGTGACTTCAAAAATAAGCCTACACATTAGTAACAATTCAAATGCACTTTGTTTACCAATAATTTATGAAGCGGGTTGTGACTTCAAAAATAAGCCTACACGATGGTAAAAGGTCAAATGAATTTTGTCTACTATCATTTATGAAGCGGATTGTGACTTCTAAAATAGGCCTACACAATATGTTTTCACAGAAGTATTGTTTCTGGAAAGACTTTCACGTGTCTCTGGTGAGCGATAGGGATATGATTGCCCATGTAATTATGTTTCAGCTAGCTGAACATGTTCACCAGTAGTACCGTTTTTAAATACAAAAGAAAAATTATTAGAGTTCCACTGGCGAACAGGAGGAATTCGGGGGAACTGCAAGGAGTGGCTTCCTGCGAAAGGATGCAGGTTGCTACGGATTTGTGAGAGAGGTATGATAGAGGAATGGATGGAGATGTATAAAAGATTACGGGGGGGTTTATGCCCGGACTGCAGGATGAAAGTCGGTTGGTAGACGATATTTCCTGGCAAGGTCGAGTTTTTAAGGATAGCATATCACTTTAGGCAGAGTAAACATCAATAGTTACTTTAGGAAAAAAATTTTTGGTGAAAATTGCCATTAGCTACGTTGAAGACAAGCATGTTGCCTCTTCGTATAGTTTAAACACCGAGGGTGGTGTACGGTTTTCTGCTAACGCAGAAAACCTTTCCGTGGGAAAGGGGGCATTGTCACGTAGCAAAATATAGCAGCAGGCGACATCTCGTGGACTAGGGCTGAACTCGGGTCACATATTTTACATCGAGCCGAGAGATGGCGTTGCGCGAAAGGACGGTCGTTAATATAATAAATAAATTTAAATAAAGAACGACCGGGTTAAATAATATAATATAAAAGAAGGACTTAAAATAAAGATATTAAAAAAATAAGAACCAACTCACGAGTCTGAAATAAAATACAAGTCGCGGAACGCATGAGTCTATGGTTCAGGAAAAGACAATTGGGAGTGGTCGGTCGGAACAAGGAGAAGCTTCGAGAAGGAAAAGAACTACCGAAGCTTGCGTGGTGTCGCGAGTTTTTGTGGACATAGCCGGTACCCAAGGCTGGCTTGTGGCGCAATAAACCCCATGGGGTTGTGCGCTTAAAGTCTGGCTCATCTCTCTATTTGGCTCTATTGGCGGGCCTAGGGTGGGAACCCGTTTTGGAGGCGTCGCGTTATAATTTATCTTTGGTGGCCTTGATTCCCATTGGATCAGGCTTGTTGGAGTGGATGTGGCTGAACCCTGATGGTACGGCACATCAAGTTCTCTTTCGACGACGACTAGACAGGTATAAGCTGTCATGATTATTTTGCTCCTGGTGTTCCCGAGATACCTATTCCCGCAGGCCGCGTTCAACCGTGCATTAATCTGACACCCGTCAGTTAGTGAAGCCAAGGGTCTTTGTACCGTAATCTAGAAGTGTAATCTGGAGGCGTAATCCAGAGGCGTTAGGCAGGAGAGCTAACGTAATCCCGAAGCGTAATTCAGAAGTGTTAGTTAGAAGCGTAATTCAGAAGTGTTAGTCAGGAGAGCTAATCTGAAACGTAGACTCCCTGTCCTTGTTTCTTTGTTTTGATGTATCTAGTGATTGAGAGTGGGTTTCCGACAGGTTGCATTTAAGTAGGCTATTGGCTTGATATTGTGTGCATAACCTGAGATACTTTGGTAACGACTGAGCCGTGATCACAACGGTTCACCTCACGAATCCTCATCAAGCGACCCTGAGCTCGCTGAATTGTCTCATGTGGATTCCCTGTCCCACTCCGACCCGAGACGGAGTGAGTCAGGAAATCGTCTAGGTAAGTTAGGAGTTTGTTTTGTCATATATTTATGACACAGGGTAATTATAAAATAAATTTGTAGTTGTATCCATTTATTGTTTTATTTAATGCTCCTAGCTACCAAGTATTTATTTACATGATTAAATTTACTGTAACTGCCGGGTAAGGGTGGAGTAAGACACCCCTGAGTTTTCTTTTATTTAAAGCGTTACAGTTGGCGCCCAAAGGTATATAAATTAGATTATATAAGGTGAACGGTAGTTGATTACATACCACTCTCTCTCATACATTCTCTTCTGGATTGCGGTACAATGTTAGTTATAGGCTAGTTTTAAGAATTTCATGTGTAATTTAGTGAGAATTACTAAAATATTGCCAAAAAGAAGCCACGGTGTGTGTTGTAGTTCACTAACAAAGTTAATTGATATTATAGTGGTGTTGAAATTTCTTATAAAATTTATAGTTGACAACTTGAAGAATGGTTGTTTAGTTTTGTATTGTAACTAGTTACAAGTAAAGTAGTCCTAACCTATAGGAACAAGGAATTTACAAGAAAAATACACCACATAATTATTTTTTGACATACCTACATTGTAATTTTTTTTTTAAATTACAAAACCAACATTGTAACAAAGTTAGTGAAACAATATTATTGCAAGTAAAATCAAAACAACAACACACATATAATGTAATTCTGCTAATAAATGCCAGCACAATTTGATCATTTGGTACAGTAATTTATAAACATTATTGAAACAGTTTCAAGTCTGAAAATGGTAAACTGAGTATTACATACTGTGAACCTAACACATAATTTGATAATTAGGTATAGTAATTTAAAAACATTATAAAAACAGTTTCATGTCTGAAAATGGTAAACTGAGTATTACATACTGTGAACCTAACACATAATTTGATAATTAGGTACAGTAATTTATAAACATTATTGAAACAGTTTCATGTATGACAAGGGTATACTAAGCAAACATGTCCAAATTGTAAATGTCCTAAGAGGAAATTTAAATGTTATAAATGTGGGAAGCTAGGATACACAGTAAAAACTTGTCCTGATTGTACAAAAATACCAAATGATCCAAAAAACTAGCATCAACAGTCTGTCAACAACCACCTAAACAGGTCGATTCAGGTGAGTGGAGGTCATGGTTAGACTTTGTCTCTAACTTCCATAAATACAATAAAGCGTTGGCAGCACTGTTTCAGCCAAATAGAAATAAAGATGTTCGGCCATATTTGAGTGTCAATCTATATGATGTGGCATTTTACGGTTTGTTAGATTCAGGGGCAGACATTTCAATAAGAGGAAATGGAGCTCATGAAAAGTTCATTAGCTTAGGTTATTCACTGGATACCTCAAGCGACTTAAAGGACAAGATATTGGTTGCAAATGGTTCTGAAAGTAGTCCTACTGGAATTTTAAGGTTGCCGATTACCTTAAATGGGGTAACTAAGGTCATTAAATTTTATGTCATCCCGGGAATAACATCAAATGTAATATTTGGTATAGACTTTTGGTTAGCTTTTAATTTATTACCAGAAATATTTAGTCATATAAATTATATGGAGACTCCAAAACAATTCATAATAAATAATATAAACAATAGTGGGAACATAATAAATACAATTGAATCATTAGAAAACATGAAGCCAGAACATAAATCGATAGCAAAATTGATAGTACAACAATTTCAAGATATTTCTTTTGAGAGCAAAGGGTTAGGTAGAACTCATTTAACTCAACACGTCAGAGATACAGGCGAAGCCTTACCTATTAAATGCAGACCTTATCCTATGTCACAGGAAAAGCTAAAAGAACTTCATAAGGAATTGGACAACATGTTGAAGCTCGATGTGGTAGTACCTAGTGAGAGTCCATGGAATAATCCGGTCCTTATGGTTCCAAAGCCTGACGGGTCATGGCGGTTCTGTCTTGACTGTCGTAAATTAAATGCAGTTACAAAAGGGGACGCGTATGCAATACCTAGCCTCAAAAATGCAAAATACATTAGTACAGTAGATTTTAAATCTAGTTTCTGGCAAATCCCACTGCAGGAAACCTCACAGGAAAAAACCAGTTTTACTGTTCCTGGTCGAGGACTTTTTAAATTTAAAGTCGTGCCGTTTGATCTTTGCGGAGCACCAGCTCGTCAACAAAGACTAATGGATATGTTGTTTGGACATCCATTTTGTAGTGATATCACAAAAGGACTAATATTCTGCTACGTTGATGACATTTGTGTAGTATCCGAGGACTTAGATACCCATATTCATCTTCTGAAAAGGCTCCATGAACGAATTAAAAGTGCAAATTTAACGATAAATTTTGGGAAAAGCAAATTTTTTCGAAAATCCTTGAAATTCTTGGGCTACGTAGTAGATGAGTGTGGTCTTAGGACTGATCCCGGAAAAGTGCGTGCAATATTGGATTTCCCAGTGCCAAGAACTTCTAAAGAAGTCAAGATGTTTTTAGGAACTTGTTCTTGGTACCGTAGATTCATCAGAAACTTTTCAACAATTGCAGCGCCATTAAATGCACTTACCAGTACAAAAATAAAATTTAAATGGAACCAAGAAGCTGAAAACGCTTTTAATTCATTGAAAAATACATTAATAACTGCACCAATATTAGCTTGTCCAGATTTTGAAAAACCGTTTACTGTTCACTGTGATGCATCAAGTTACGGCATAGGAGGTATGCTAACCCAGAACATTGAGGGGAATGATCATCCTATTGCCTACATTAGTAGATCCCTTAGTAAAACTGAACGTAATTATAGTGCAACTGAACGTGAAGCACTAGCTGTGATATATGCAGTAGAAAAATTTGAACCATATTTGGGAAGTAGACATTTTACAGTCATTACAGATCATGCTTCACTAAAGTGGTTTAAGAACTTAGAGAATCCAACAGGTCGTCTAGCACGATGGGGATGTCGACTGTCACAGTATAATTATACTATAGAGCATAGGAAGGGTAAGGATAATGTTGTACCTGATGCTTTATCCAGGTTACTTAAGGTAGAGGCAGTTAATACACCTACTACGCCAACACCGACTGGAGACGGATGGTATGATAAAATTTATGCCGGTATAACGTCATGTCCGAAAAATTATCCCAACTATCGAGTAGAAAAAGGCACACTCTATAGATATAGCAAAGGTAAATACGCGCTGACACAAAAGTTTGAATGGAAGGAAGTGGTCCCCAAATTACTGCGTTCCCAGATTATATCTGAAAACCATGAACCTCCTACTTCAGGACACATGGGAGTCTTTAAGACACACCGGAAGTTAAGTCTGAGGTATTTTTGGCCAGGCATGTATCGAGACGTAGTAGATTTTGTTAAACGGTGTAGTGTTTGTACAGCCTACAAACATAAAACCACTCCTACACCAGGCCTCATGGGTCAACCCAAACAATGCTATAGACCGTTTCAAGCAGTATCAATAGATTTAGTTGGTCCTCTACAAAAATCACGTTCAGGCTACATACATTTATTAGTAGTTACATGTTGTTTCTCAAAATACACATTTTTGTTCCCATTACGTAGAGCAACTAGTGCATTAGTAGCTAAAAACTTCGAAAATTATGTTCTTCTCACTCACGGAATTCCGGAAACCGTAATTACCGATAACGGGGTTCAATTCACGGGATCAGAATTTCGTAGTCTACTAAAGAAGTATAACATACCACGAGTGCACTACGGGCCTAGATACGCTCCACAAGTTAATATGGTGGAGAGATACAACAAAACAGTTATGACAGCAGTATCGTCTTATGTCAAAGAGGATCATAGGACATGGGATCTAAATTTGAACAAAATACAATTTGCTATAAACAGTACAGTAAACGAAACAACCGGGTTTACACCATTTTTCTTAGTCCATGGCCGAGAACCCATTATAAATGGCACATTTTATAAAAACGCAGAAGATTGCGATTATGAAGTTACTATGCCTCGTGAGGAGTACGCAGGGGAATTAGGAGTCCTTAAGGATATTTTCGAAAAGGTGCGTGCTAATATAGTTAAAGCGCATGCAACCAACGCGAAATATTACAACTTACGTAGACGTCACTTAACTTTACGTGAAGGACAGCAGGTTTGGCGTAAAACGTATGTCCAAAGTGACGCAGCTAAATACAAAGCTTCAAAATTAGCTCCTAAATACGAAAAATGCATAGTAAGGAAGGTGCTTTCACCCCTAGTTTATGAACTAGTGGGACTAGATGGGAAATCATTAGGCTCATGGCACATAAAAGATATTAAGATAAATTAACGAAATCTTTTTATCACACATTAGCTTTCTCTTTCCAACAAAGACGGTAGAGGTAGTATATTAATAAGCCGTAGTCCGTGCTTGCACGTGTTGTTTGGAGTTTCTTCCAGCAACGACGACAAGGCGTATGCATACCAGTACTGTATACTGTTAATGTATTGATGGTGTTTATTATGAAGCGGATTGTGACTTCAAAAATAAGCCTACACATTAGTAACAATTCAAATGCACCTTGTTTACCAATAATTTATGAAGCGGGTTGTGACTTCAAAAATAAGCCTACACGATGGTAACAGGTCAAATGAATTTTGTCTACTATCATTTATGAAGCGGATTGTGACTTCAAAAATAAGCCTACACATTAGTAACAATTCAAATGCACTTTGTTTACCAATAATTTATGAAGCGGGTTGTGACTTCAAAAATAAGCCTACACGATGGTAACAGGTCAAATGAATTTTGTCTACTATCATTTATGAAGCGGATTGTGACTTCTAAAATAGGCCTACACAATATGTTTTTACAGAAGTATTGCTTCTGGAAAGACTTTCACGTGTCTCTGGTGAGCGATAGGGATATGATTGCCCATGTAATTATGTTTCAGCTAGCTGAACATGTTCACCAGTAGTACCGTTTTTAAATACAAAAGAAAAATTATTAGAGTTCCACTGGCGAACAGGAGGAATTCGGGGGAACTGCAAGGAGTGGCTTCCTGCGAAAGGATGCAGGTTGCTACGGATTTGTGAGAGAGGTATGATAGAGGAATGGATGGAGATGTATAAAAGATTACGGGGGGGTTTATGCCCGGACTGCAGGATGAAAGTCGGTTGGTAGAAGATATTTCCTGGCAAAGTCGAGTTTTTAAGGATAGCATATCACTTTAGGCAGAGTAAACATCAATAGTTACTTTAGAAAAAAATTTTTGGTGAAAATTGCCATTAGCTACGTTCAAGACAAGCATGTTGCCTCTTCGTATAGTTTAAACACCGAGGGCGGTGTACGGTTTTCTGCTTACGCAGAAAACCTTTCCGTGGGAAAGGGGGCATTGTCACGTAGCAAAATATAGCAGCAGGCGACATCTCGTGGACTAGGGCTGAACTCGGGTCACATATTTTACATCGAGCCGAGAGATGGCGTTGCGCGAAAGGACGGTCGTTAATATAATAAATAAATTTAAATAAAGAACGACCGGGTTAAATAATATAATATAAAAGAAGGACTTAAAATAAAGATATTAAAAAAAATAAGAACCAACTCATGAGTCTGAAATAAAATACAAGTCGCGGAACGCACGAGTCTATGGTTCAGGAAAAGACAATTGGGAGTGGTCGGTCGGAACAGAGAGAAGCTTCGAGAAGGAAAAGAACTACCGAAGCTTGCGTGGTGTCGCGAGTTTTTGTGGACATAGCCGGTACCCAAGGCTGGCTTGTGGCGCAATAAACCCCATGGGGTTGTGCGCTTAAAGTCTGGCTCATCTCTCTATTTGGCTCTATTGGCGGGCCTAGGGTGGGAACCCGTTTTGGAGGCGTCGCGTTATAATTTATCTTTGGTGGCCTTGATTCCCATTGGATCAGGCTTGTTGGAGTGGATGTGGCTGAACCCTGATGGTACGGCACATCAAGTTCTCTTTCGACGACGACTAGACAGGTATAAGCTGTCATGATTATTTTGCTCCTGGTGTTCCCGAGATACCTAATCCCGCAGGCCGCGTTCAACCGTGCATTAATCTGACACCCGTCAGTTAGTGAAGCCAAGGGTCTTTGTACCGTAATCTAGAAGTGTAATCTGGAGGCGTAATCCAGAGGCGTTAGGCAGGAGAGCTAACGTAATCCCGAAGCGTAATTCAGAAGTGTTAGTTAGAAGCGTAATTCAGAAGTGTTAGTCAGGAGAGCTAATCTGAAACGTAGACTCCCTGTCCTTGTTTCTTTGTTTTGTTGTATCTAGTGATTGAGAGTGGGTTTCCGACAGGTTGCATTTAAGTAGGCTATTGGCTTGATATTGTGTGCATAACCTGAGATACTTTGGTAACGACTGAGCCGTGATCACAACGGTTCACCTCACCAATCCTCATCAAGCGACACTGAGCTTGCTGAATTGTCTCATGTGGATTCCCTGTCCCACTCCGACCCGAGACGGAGTGAGTCAGGAAATCGTCTAGGTAAGTTAGGAGTTTGTTTTGGCATATATTTATGACACAGGGTAATTATAAAATAAATTTGTAGTTGTATCCATTTATTGTTTTATTTAATGCTCCTAGCTACCAAGTATTTATTTACATGATTAAATTTACTGTAACTGCCGGGTAAGGGTGGAGTAAGACACCCCAGAGTCTTTCTTTTTAAAGCGTTACAGCGTGCCGATGGGGCCGACGGGTTCTCGAATGGCGAGCGCGCACCGGAAGACGTAGCGTGGGTAGGCCCCCGACAAGGTGGACCGACGACCTGGTGATGGTCACGGGAAACCGCTGGATGCGGGAGGCGCAGGACCGGCCGTCGTGGAGAACCTTGGGGGAGGCCTATGTCCAGCAGTGGACGTCTTTCGGCTGAAATGATGATGATGATGAATGATGAGAGCTAACAGCTAGCCTCCCGACGACATTGCAGAATTGAAGCGCATTAATGTGAAATTGTAAGCTCAAAGTGTGTATTTTATTAGTTTTTGTTATACTATTATTATTTGTTTGTTTTAACGCTCTTTTCAGTTTCACCACTACAAGAAAGGTTAAGGTCCGAAGACGCTGCATAATTTAAAACGCAGTAAGTTTCAATTTCTTTGCACTTTTTTCCTTATTTTGTTGACACGTTATTGCGTATTATTGCTTCGAAGCATAAAGTTACAGTAACGTTCAAAAAACTAGAAATATTTAAGTATTTAGATTTCGTTTTGAACACAAAATGATTTTATTTTTCGGAAAAGAACTTCAGAAGACGTGGCTCGGCCAGCCAGTCAGCCTATGGATATCACGGAATAGGAACTTATCTACCAATAGGAATTTGGTCAAATAAATTTTGTTATACCTTTCTTTTGTTTCCTTTCAGTTTCAACATTGAAAGATGCATTATACTTACATACGTACAGAAACGTAAGGTGCAATTACTTTGTTTTGCCGTTTTGTTGTTCATTTTTACACCTTCCATCTTATTAAAATGTTAAATTTAAAGCAGGTAAACAGTCATTTGTATGTTTTGTAATTTTCATTAGTTCTCATACATAAATGTATCTATATTGCTTGTTACAGGAAAATACGAACTAAAACCTGATCAGAAACAACCTAAGTAGACTCAGGCATTAAGACGAGAGCAGATGACCAAGTTCTTAGCCAGTCTGTCGGTACAGTTGTGCTTTGATGTCACGTAGGTACCTAACGTACACTATATACGCCTTGTTCAAAAGTATTGAGCACCCTCACCCACTAAAGCAACGTTTAGAGAGTTGTAAAGCAAGGAAGAAGCCACTGCTCTCTGAAAAAAATATGAAGGCTCTATGACTGTGGAAAAAATACCAAAATTTTACAAATGTGAATTGATCGAATATTTTAAAGCTTCGGATGCGACTGGGATTAACGCTGAGATAATGATGAGCTACACAAAACAACGGACTTCGTAAACATCTAAAATACCCTCAAAAAATAATCAAATTTATAATCTCTCTCAAAGCTTCAGGACGACTACTACGCCGAGCTCTCTGAAGTATCTTAGTCTCTCTCCGGTCATGTTCAAAATTAGTGCCTTAGACGCAGAGGCCAAGCTGGAAAACTTATACACCTACAGAAACTACGAGTACACCGTCATCGATGACCAAACTAGACCTGAGTCGATCACGATTGATTGAATCATTTTGATTCGATCGCAACCAGTACACGAATGATCGAATCGCGGTTCTTAAAAAGATTCGATCATTTGACCCACATACTAAGCATACAAAAATGAACTTTATTTTTATAATGTTACATTACTTAATTGCTTATTTCTAAAATGATCGAGTCTCCTTCCTAAAGATTCAATCATTTGACCCACGTACGAAGCATACAAAAATGAACTTTATTCTTATAGCGTTACATTACTTAATTGCTTATTTGTAAAATGATCGAGTCTCCTTCCTAAAGATTCGATCATTTAACCTACGTACGAAGCATACAAAAATGAACTTTATTCTTATAGCATTATATTACTTAATTGCTTATTTGTAAAATGATCGAGTCTGCTACCGCTAGTGAACAAACAAGATGTGTCTATCCATAAAGTTCATTTACAAAACGTGATAGTTCCCTCTTACTTTGTCCGAAATGAATAAACCGGTATGTTTGGGTCACACAGGTCGCGTGACCTGTGAGAGCGAAGAGCAAATCTGATTATTTCTCGCTCATGGTTCGCGGCAGTTCGCGCCTCGCGGGTCGCATTGATCATTCGGTCGTACAAATGAACCGCGACCCAAATGATCGAAACGATCGAATCTTTTAACCCGATCACCAAACGAGTGGGTCGCGAGCGACCTGGGTCTCGAAAAATGATCGAATTACCCAGCACTAGACCAAACCTTTACTAGGAAACCGGAGGACACTGCTGTTGGAAAAGTCTTGAATCTATGTATAATAAGAGGCGCTGTAGAGGCAATCATTAACATACATGATCTGTACCCTTATTGCGTAACATACTAATACTATCAATTGGAATCATTTTGTAGCATTGTTGTCCATTACTACATACGTTCATAAAATGTGTCTACTCAACAACGTAAATAACGCAATGCATGTTGTTGCACTATCAAAATCGAAGCAAATACGCAATTATCCAGCAGTTCTATGTTCCGTCTTATCTCATTTAAATATGTACCGTTTTTGGTACTTATGTCTCAAGATTTAAGTGAACCTTAAATCCGGCCGAAGCGACCAATCTGAAGCGAATCGTTTACACTGAGGTCGCATGTCACATGCCCGCCGCAATACGACAAGGCTTGTTTTTCAATGTAACGGTTAGATATTTTGACCCGTACTGAAATTAAAATTTACTGGGATTATTGTCAAAAACTGCAAAGCATTTACGAGATATACTATACATAAGTACAACTGTAACTATCTGAAATCTATTGTTTGTTTTTCTAATTTCCGTTATTGTTAATTAAACAAATATCAACTTAATTATATTGAAAAATTTATCATCATCATTTCAGCCGAAAGACCTCCACTGTTGGACATAGGCCTCCCTTAAGGTTCTCCACGACGACCGGTCCTGCGCCTCCCGCGGTTTTCCGCGGCCTTCACCAGGTCGTCGGTCCACCTTGTCGGGGGCCTACCCACGCTACGTCTTCCGGTGCGTGGTCGCCACTCGAGAACCCGAAAAGTTATATATGTAGGGGAAACCCGTCAGGAAGGCGTGGCCAAAGGTTCCGGATAATTGAAGTGTCTTCTCATCCCTTGATTCCCATCCATCGTGGGCGGTATTTCGATAAAACGTTGAACAATAACTATAGTCTGGTGTTCCATTCTTATTATTTTAACTGTACGGGCACTTAGATCACTTTAATATTAAGGGATTACAATGGTAATCTCAGATTAAAACAAAGCAGAGCCAATAGGTTAGAGCGCGTCCTTTTCCGTCAGCAGCTGTCAATAATATGACAGTCGCCACCCCTTCAAATCACGCCTACTACTACTATTCGGTGTTACCCGCAATACAGGTGTTATTATGCATGTCCCCATTGACTTGCGCAACGAACACATTTACAAAGCAATTTCGAGTACAAAAAACATTATCTCTATTAGATGATTCATGCGTCGCGCCGTTTCAGAAGGTGGGGGGTGTCCTTTCAGCCTACGAAGACGGTGTCCATCACATTCTCGTGTGCAGCTTTACCAGATAGTGTTGACTTGAATATCTGGCGATTTGAAGTACGTCCGTATATTCCGCCAGTAAAATAATGTTTGAAGTGTCTAAGGTCCATATAGCTAACTAAATTTTGTAAAAACTCTCAGAGATTTTCCATATGTTTTAACCTTTAACCAGGCTATGGGTTGAGCATTTCCCACATAGTATCTTCTAAAGTTTTTACCAGGTTTTGGTAAAGAATCTTCCACAATCTGTCGAAAACGCTGACATAAGAAATATTACTTATGGTAACACAAAAGAAAGTGTGACGGAACGCAAATGTCACTTTTGCAGCCATTTGATCTGTGGCTGGCCGTTAAACGTACATTTTTGTGACTACTGCACCGTATTTTTAAACATTATGGCGAATCGGAGAAAGGCAAGTCGTACAATTTTTTGATATGTTCGAGAATTTCAGTTTTTCTAGTGATTTGTGCATAAATTCCAAGTAAAAACTTCAATAATATCGTGTAATAACGAAAAAAAACATATGGGGAACCGTATACCGTTTTATATTCTATTATTCTAAATTTTGTTCAGTATTATTTTTATTCCATTCATATAATTATTACAAATAGTGTTTGTCATTAATTTGTATTTCACGTGACATTTTTGTGACTACTGCACCGTATTTTTAAACATTATGGCGAATCGGAGAAAGGTAAGTCGTACAATTTTTTTGATATGTTCGAGAATTTGAGTTTTCCAAGTGATTTGTGCAAAAATATCGTGTAATAACGAAATAAAACATGTGGGGAACCGAATACCTAAAGCCTGTGAATGCCTAATTATTGTGGGTGTTATTATGTCCATTGCCCGGTGAATCAAAATCTTTATTTTATACTATGTTTTTGCCACGGGTTTTACTGCGGATTTACTTACGGTCATTTATCGAAATATAAAATGTGGGTGGTATACTTCTCTCGTCATAATTTGTCAGTCTACTTTAGTGTATTTTTGTTATTCAGGTACCTACTAAACGATCAACAACTCGAACGTATGCTAAATGAAATGTTTTCATCTGAGGATGAAGAATATGATGATGATGAAAACAAAAAGTCCTGGTTCCGGATGTTTTGGTTCTTGTTTGAGAGTACCATTATAAACACATTTTTTTTTATATGAACTCAATAATCAAAATCGTAACAACATTCACCGCTATTATCGATTACGTTTCGCTAGAAGTTTGAAATCGGGCCATAACTCAAACAAAAAACAAGATCTGGTGGTATATAAAACAAAAAAAAAAAAGTGTTTTTGGAATTCCGGACGAAATAAGATTGGGACAAAGAGGAAGTAATTTTTTAGCATTTACTACATTCAAACGGTGCAGGTTTTGTAGCACAAGAAAAGTAGAAAAGCGGTCAAAATATGAAAGCGAAAGTAAGGTAGCATTATGCGTCACTCCTTGCATGAAATTGTACCAACAAAATCAAAATCCAGAAATTCTCAATTAATTTTGGTTTTTGTTTTGTGGCTTTCTTTGTTTTTAATTTTTTTTCTCGCACGAACAACCAAAATTACAATCGTTTTTTATTTTATATATAGATAATATAATATGTCGTCGTCTAGACGGGCAATGGGATTATGTTTTCCCACGTGGTTTTTCAGGTTTTCAGCTAATTTACTAAATATAATTGATAAAATTTCATACCAAATGTTATTACTCATCTAAATCTACGAAAAAAACATTATTACTGCAGGATTCGTCCGAGGCCTAGTAAAGGGTTAAGGACCATAATTATAAAGAATGCCAAATACCATCCAACTGAAGCGATATGTTGCCACCGTCAAGGGATGCATGTAGCTATTATATCAGGACTTATTCGTCAACTCACGAGCGTCCGCGCGAAATGGCACCTTCTAATTTTACCTGTATTTCGTCGTTAACTCGCGAGCGTGTAGTACAGTCAAATAAAAACGGATAGTAATCAATAACTAGTTATAGCCGGCGGCTTTCCTAGCTTTGGCTGATTCAGTTAAGAGTTTTACGAATAACCTGCGCTAGACCTGCATAACCATTAATGAATTTATCCACGGAGTTATAAATATCGAACGAAGTGATCGATATATGTATCGAACTTCTATTCTTGTGATTTTTGTAATTTTTAGGTTTTAAAGTTTGATTTTGTTTTTTTTTTTTTTTTTAAGCAGACAGGCAGCAGTAAGCGAAATGCTTCACTGACAAAATGTGATATTGTTGACTGCTTTGTTTCATTTGCTTTGTTTTAGTAAATATCTACATATCTCAAACAATACTTGTTTTAATTTAAAGTCGTATGAAATGTTTTACGCATTTAAAGTAATATATAAATTATACATTTCATAAGACATAGCTCGAAGAATTGCAAGACTAAAGTGGCAGTGGGCTGGACACATTGCCCGTAGGACCGATGCCGATGGGGCCGACGGGTTCTCGAATGGCGACCGCGCACCGGAAGACGTAGCGTGGGTAGGCCCCCGACAAGGTGGACCGACGACCTGGTGATGGTCACGGGAAACCGCTGGATGCGGGAGGCGCAGGACCGGCCGTCGTGGAGAACTTTGGGGGAGGCCTATGTCCAGCAGTGGACGTCTTTCGGCTGAAATGATGATGATGATGATGATGAATGATGAGAGCTAACAGCTAGCCTCCCGACGACATTGCAGAATTGAAGCGCATTAATGTGAAATTGTAAGCTCAAAGTGTGTATTTTATTAGTTTTTGTTATACTATTATTAGTTGTTTGTTTTAACGCTCTTTTCAGTTTCAGCACTACAAGAAAGGTTAAGGTCCGAAGACGCTGCATAATTTAAAACGCAGTAAGTTTTAATTTCTTTGCACTTTTTCCTTATTTTGTTGACGCGTTATTGCGTATTATTGCTTCGAAGCATAAAGTTACAGTAACGTTCAAAAAACTAGAAATATTTAAGTATTTAGATTTCGTTTTGAACACAAAATGATTTTATTTTTCGGAAAAGAACTTCAGAAGGCGTGGCTCGGCCAGCCAGTCAGCCAAAGGATATCACGGAATAGGAACTTGATCTACCAATAGGAATTTGGTCAAATAAATTTTGTTATACCTTTCTTTTGTTTCCTTTCAGTTTCAACATTGAAAGATGCATTATACTTACATACGTACAGAAACGTAAGGTGCAATTACTTTGTTTTGCCGTTTTGTTGTTCATTTTTACACCTTCCATCTTATTAAAATGTTAAATTTAAAGCAGGTAAACAGTCATTTGTATGTTTTGTAATTTTCATTAGTTCTCATACATAAATGTATCTATATTGCTTGTTACAGGAAAATACGAACTAAAACCTGATCAGAAACAACCTAAGTAGACTCAGACATTGAGACGAGAGCAGATGACCAAGTTCTTAGCCAGTCTGTCGGTACAGTTGTGCTTTGATGTCACGTAGGTACGTAACGTACACTATATACGCCTTGTTCAAAAGTATTGAGCACCCTCACCCACTAAAGCAACGTTTAGAGAGTTGTAAAGCAAGGAAGAAGCCACTGCTCTCTGAAAAAAATATGAAGGCTCTATGACTGTGGAAAAAATACCAAAATTTTACAAATGTGAATTGATCGAATATTTTAAAGCTTCGGAGGCGACTGGGATTAACGCTGAGATAATGATGAGCTACACAAAACAACGGACTTCGTAAACATCTAAAATACCCTCAAAAAATAATCAAATTTATAATCTCTCTCAAAGCTTCAGGACGACTACTACGCCGAGCTCTCTGAAGTATCTTAGTCTCTCTCCGGTCATGTTCAAAATTAGTGCCTTAGACGCAGAGGCCAAGCTGGAAAACTTATACACCTACAGAAACTACGAGTACACCGTCATCGATGACCAAACCTTTACTAGGAAACCGGAGGACACTGCTGTTGGAAAAGTCTTGAATCTATGTATAATAAGAGGCGCTGTAGAGGCAATCATTAACATACATGATCTGTACCCTTATTGCGTAACATACTAATACTATCAATTGGAATCATTTTGTAGCATTGTTGTCCATTACTACATACGTTCATAAAATGTGTCTACTCAACAACGTAAATAACGCAATGCATGTTGTTGCACTATCAAAATCGAAGCAAATACGCAATTATCCAGCAGTTCTATGTTCCGTCTTATCTCATTTAAATATGTACCGTTTTTGGTACTTATGTCTCAAGATTTAAGTGAACCTTAAATCCGGCCGAAGCGACCAATCTGAAGCGAATCGTTTACACTGAGGTCGCATGTCACATGCCCGCCGCAATACGACAAGGCTTGTTTTTCAATGTAACGGTTAGATATTCCGACCCGTACTGAAATTAAAATTTACTGGGATTATTGTCAAAAACTGCAAAGCATTTACGGGATATACTACCTATACATAAGTACAACTGTAACTATCTGAAATCTATTGTTTGTTTTTCTAATTTCCGTTATTGTTTATTAAACAAATATCAACTTAATTATATTGAAAAAGTTATCATCATCATTTCAGCCGAAAGACCTCCACTGTTGGACATAGGCCTCCCTCAAGGTTCTCCACGACGACCGGTCCTGCGCCTCCCACAGTTTTCCGCGGCCTTCACCAGGTCGTCGGTCCACCTTGTCGGGGGCCTACCCACGCTACGTCTTCCGGTGCGTGGTCGCCACTCGAGAACCCGAAAAGTTATATATGTAGGGGAAACCCGTCAGGAAGGCGTGGCCAAAGGTTCCGGATAATTGAAGTGTCTTCTCATCCTTTGATTCCCATCCATCGTGGGCGGTATTTCGATAAAACGTTGAACAATAGCTATAGTGTGATGTTCGATTCTTATTATTTTAACTGTACGGACACTTAGATCACTTTAATATTAAGGGATTACAATGATAATCTCAGATTTAAACAAATAAGAGCCAATAGGTTAGAGCGCGTCCTTTTCCGTCGGCAGTTGTCAATAATATGACAGTCGCCACCCCTTCAAATCACGCCTACTACTCTATTCGGTGTTACCCGCTCATATTATAATATTACTCGAATCGAGTCGACTAAAACAATATTGATTAAATCGAGTTATGATCTTTCTTATTAGTCTTAATAATCAGCGCGCCGTCATATAGAAATTTAATTTTGTTGTGCAAGACTTTTAGAGTTATGTTCCAAAAACTGTGTCACCGCCACAATAGTGTCGGCTCAACGTCAAAATCACTTGACACTTGTGGCACTGACGTAATGGTGCGTCAAAACGCGGGCCATGAAAAAGCTGTCAGGAAATACACGGGAAATTCATATAGAGAGGGCGCCTTTTTTGAAAACAAATTCTCTAATTATTAATTTTATTAATTTAATAAGTTTATTTGTATAAAATGGGAAAGGAAGGAACCCCAAGAATAGAAAAATAGAGGATAACTCATTTTCTCCTCGATCATTGTACTTTGAAGACGATGGTGGAGACTCAATTTCTTCAGAAGTGTCCGTAGCTGACGAAAAACAGAACAAATATCGGGAATATAGGATACCAGATTATATTCGTTCTTATCCTGAGAACGAGAGCAATTTTGAATTCGTGGTATTTCTAGAAAGTGTTGATCGAATCCCGATTGATGATAGAGGTGATGTCTCTATCAACCAACATCAAAAAATGTAACAAAGGCGTCAAATAATTATCACGCTTGAACCATTTTTGCCAAAATTGGTGTCATTTTGGAACGGCCTGGTTTAGCCGATGAAGCTGCATTGGCTAAACCAGGCCGTTCGAAAATTTCTAGATAGTTTTAAATTAAAAACCAGTATTCCTGCAGCCGCCACAGAAAATACAGGTGTTATTATGCATGTCCCCATTGACTTGCGTAACGAACACATTTACAAAGCAGTTTCTAGTACAAAAAACATTATCTCTATTAGATGATTCATGCGTCGCGCCGTTTCAGAAGGTGGGGGGGTGTCCTTTCAGCCTACGAAGACGGTGTCCATCACATTCTCGTGTGCAGCTTTACCAGATAGTGTTGACTTGAATATCTGGCGATTTGAAGTACGTCCGTATATTCCGCCAGTAAAATAATGTTTGAAGTGTCTAAGGTCCATATAGCTAACTAAATTTTGTAAAAACTCTCAAGAGATGTTCCATATGTTTTAACCCTTGACCAGGCTATGGGTTGAGCATTTCCCACATAGTATTTTCTAAAGTTTTTACCAGGTTTTGGTAAAGAATCTTCCACAATCTGTCGAAAACGCTGACATAAGAAATATTACTTATAGTAACACAAAAAAAGTGTGACGGAACGCAAATGTCACTTTTGCAGCCATTTGATCTGTGGCCGGCCGTTTAACGTACATTTTTGTGACTACTGCACCGTACTTTTAAACATTACGGCGAATCGGAGAAAGGTAAGTCGTAAATTTTTTTGATATGTTCGAGAATTTCAGTTTTTCTAGTGATTTGTGCATAAATTCTAAGTAAAAATTTCAAAAATATCGTGTAATAACGAAAAAAAAAAACATATGGGGAACCGTATACCGTTTTATATTCTATTATTCTAAATTTATTCTAAATTTTGTCCAGTATTATTTTTATTCCATTCATATAATTATTACAAATAGTGTTTGTCATTAATTTGTATTTCACGTGACATTTTTGTGACTACTGCACCGTATTTTTAAACATTATGGCGAATCGGAGAAAGGTAAGTCGTACAATTTTTTTGATATGTTCGAGAATTTGAGTTTTCCAAGTGATTTGTGCAAAAATATCGTGTAATAACGAAATAAAACATGTGGGGAACCGAATACCTAAAGCCTGTGAATGCCTAATTATTGTGGGTGTTATTATGTCCATTGCCCGGTGAATCAAAATCTTTATTTTATACTATGTTTTTGCCACGGGTTTTACTGCGGATTTACTTACGGTCATTTATCGAAATATAAAATGTGGGTGGTATACTTCTCTCGTCATAATTTGTCAGTCTACTTTAGTGTATTTTTGTTATTCAGGTACCTACTAAACGATCAACAACTCGAACGTATGCTAAATGAAATGTTTTCATCTGAGGATGAAGAATATGATGATGATGAAAACAAAAAGTCCTGGTTCCGGATGTTTTGGTTCTTGTTTGAGAGTACCATTATAAACACATTTTTTTTATATGAACTCAATAATCAAAATCGTAACAACATTCACCGCGATTTTCGATTACGTTTCGCTAGAAGTTTGAAATCGGGCCATAACTCAAAAAACAAGATCCGGTGGTATATAAAACAAAAAAAAAAAAGATGTTTTTGGAATTCCGGACGAAATAAGATTGGGACAAAGAGGAAGTAATTTTTTAGCATTTACTACATTCAAACGGTGCAGGTTTTGTAGCACAAGAAAAGTAGAAAAGCGGTCAAAATATGAAAGCGAAAGTAAGGTAGCATTATGCGTCACTCCTTGCATGAAATTGTACCAACAAAATCAAAATCCAGAAATTCTCAATTAATTTTGGTTTTTGTTTTGTGGCTTTCTTTGTTTTTAATTTTTTTTCTCGCACGAACAACAAATAATAATAATTCTATCAAAATTACAATCGTTTTTTATTTTATATATAGATAATATAATATGTCGTCGTCTAGACGGGCAATGGGATTATGTTTTCCCACGTGGTTTTTTCAGGTTTTCAGCTAATTTACTAAATATAATTGATAAAATTTCATACCAAATGTTATTACTCATCTAAATCTACGAAAAAAACATTATTACTGCAGGATTCGTCCGAGGCCTGGTAAAGGGTTAAGGACCATAATTATAAAGAATGCCAAATACCATCCAACTGAAGCGATATGTTACCACCGTCAAGGGATGCATGTAGCTATTATATCAGGACTTATTCGTCAACTCACGAGCGTCCGAGCGAAATGGCACCTTCTAATTTTACCTGTATTTCGTCGTTAACTCGCGAGCGTGTAGTACAGTCAAATAAAAACGGATAGTAATCAATAACTAGTTATAGCCGGCGGCTTTCCTAGCCTTGGCTGATTCAGTTAAGAGTTTTACGAATAACCTGCGCTAGACCTGCATAACCATTAATGAATTTATCCACGGAGTTATAAATATCGAACGAAGTGATCGATATATGTATCGAACTTCTATTCTTGTGATTTTTGTAATTTTTAGGTTTTAAAGTTTGATTTTGTTTTTTTTTTTTTTTTTAAGCAGACAGGCAGCAGTAAGCGAAATGCTTCACTGACAAAATGTGATATTGTTGACTGCTTTGTTTCATTTGCTTTGTTTTAGTAAATATCTACATATCTCAAACAATACTTGTTTTAATTTAAAGTCGTATGAAATGTTTTACGCATTTAAAGTAATATATAAATTATACATTTCATAAGACATAGCTCGAAGAATTGCAAGACTAAAGTGGCAGTGGGCTGGACACATTGCCCGTAGGACCGATGCCGATGGGGCCGACGGGTTCTCGAATGGCGACCGCGCACCGGAAGACGTAGCGTGGGTAGGCCCCCGACAAGGTGGACCGACGACCTGGTGATGGTCACGGGAAACCGCTGGATGCGGGAGGCGCAGGACCGGCCGTCGTGGAGAACTTTGGGGGAGGCCTATGTCCAGCAGTGGACGTCTTTCGGCTGAAATGATGATGATGATGATGATGAATGATGAGAGCTAACAGCTAGCCTCCCGACGACATTGCAGAATTGAAGCGCATTAATGTGAAATTGTAAGCTCAAAGTGTGTATTTTATTAGTTTTTGTTATACTATTATTAGTTGTTTGTTTTAACGCTCTTTTCAGTTTCAGCACTACAAGAAAGGTTAAGGTCCGAAGACGCTGCATAATTTAAAACGCAGTAAGTTTTAATTTCTTTGCACTTTTTCCTTATTTTGTTGACGCGTTATTGCGTATTATTGCTTCGAAGCATAAAGTTACAGTAACGTTCAAAAAACTAGAAATATTTAAGTATTTAGATTTCGTTTTGAACACAAAATGATTTTATTTTTCGGAAAAGAACTTCAGAAGGCGTGGCTCGGCCAGCCAGTCAGCCAAAGGATATCACGGAATAGGAACTTGATCTACCAATAGGAATTTGGTCAAATAAATTTTGTTATACCTTTCTTTTGTTTCCTTTCAGTTTCAACATTGAAAGATGCATTATACTTACATACGTACAGAAACGTAAGGTGCAATTACTTTGTTTTGCCGTTTTGTTGTTCATTTTTACACCTTCCATCTTATTAAAATGTTAAATTTAAAGCAGGTAAACAGTCATTTGTATGTTTTGTAATTTTCATTAGTTCTCATACATAAATGTATCTATATTGCTTGTTACAGGAAAATACGAACTAAAACCTGATCAGAAACAACCTAAGTAGACTCAGACATTGAGACGAGAGCAGATGACCAAGTTCTTAGCCAGTCTGTCGGTACAGTTGTGCTTTGATGTCACGTAGGTACGTAACGTACACTATATACGCCTTGTTCAAAAGTATTGAGCACCCTCACCCACTAAAGCAACGTTTAGAGAGTTGTAAAGCAAGGAAGAAGCCACTGCTCTCTGAAAAAAATATGAAGGCTCTATGACTGTGGAAAAAATACCAAAATTTTACAAATGTGAATTGATCGAATATTTTAAAGCTTCGGAGGCGACTGGGATTAACGCTGAGATAATGATGAGCTACACAAAACAACGGACTTCGTAAACATCTAAAATACCCTCAAAAAATAATCAAATTTATAATCTCTCTCAAAGCTTCAGGACGACTACTACGCCGAGCTCTCTGAAGTATCTTAGTCTCTCTCCGGTCATGTTCAAAATTAGTGCCTTAGACGCAGAGGCCAAGCTGGAAAACTTATACACCTACAGAAACTACGAGTACACCGTCATCGATGACCAAACCTTTACTAGGAAACCGGAGGACACTGCTGTTGGAAAAGTCTTGAATCTATGTATAATAAGAGGCGCTGTAGAGGCAATCATTAACATACATGATCTGTACCCTTATTGCGTAACATACTAATACTATCAATTGGAATCATTTTGTAGCATTGTTGTCCATTACTACATACGTTCATAAAATGTGTCTACTCAACAACGTAAATAACGCAATGCATGTTGCACTATCAAAATCGAAGCAAATACGCAATTATCCAGCAGTTCTATGTTCCGTCTTATCTCATTTAAATATGTACCGTTTTTGGTACTTATGTCTCAAGATTTAAGTGAACCTTAAATCCGGCCGAAGCGACCAATCTGAAGCGAATCGTTTACACTGAGGTCGCATGTCACATGCCCGCCACAATACGACAAGGCTTGTTTTTCAATGTAACGGTTAGATATTCCGACCCGTACTGAAATTAAAATTTACTGGGATTATTGTCAAAAACTGCAAAGCATTTACGGGATATACTACCTATACATAAGTACAACTGTAACTATCTGAAATCTATTGTTTGTTTTTCTAATTTCCGTTATTGTTTATTAAACAAATATCAACTTAATTATATTGAAAAAGTTATCATCATCATTTCAGCCGAAAGACCTCCACTGTTGGACATAGGCCTCCCTCAAGGTTCTCCACGACGACCGGTCCTGCGCCTCCCACAGTTTTCCGCGGCCTTCACCAGGTCGTCGGTCCACCTTGTCGGGGGCCTACCCACGCTACGTCTTCCGGTGCGTGGTCGCCACTCGAGAACCCGAAAAGTTATATATGTAGGGGAAACCCGTCAGGAAGGCGTGGCCAAAGGTTCCGGATAATTGAAGTGTCTTCTCATCCTTTGATTCCCATCCATCGTGGGCGGTATTTCGATAAAACGTTGAACAATAGCTATAGTGTGATGTTCGATTCTTATTATTTTAACTGTACGGACACTTAGATCACTTTAATATTAAGGGATTACAATGATAATCTCAGATTTAAACAAATAAGAGCCAATAGGTTAGAGCGCGTCCTTTTCCGTCGGCAGTTGTCAATAATATGACAGTCGCCACCCCTTCAAATCACGCCTACTACTCTATTCGGTGTTACCCGCTCATATTATAATATTACTCGAATCGAGTCGACTAAAACAATATTGATTAAATCGAGTTATGATCTTTCTTATTAGTCTTAATAATCAGCGCGCCGTCATATAGAAATTTAATTTTGTTGTGCAAGACTTTTAGAGTTATGTTCCAAAAACTGTGTCACCGCCACAATAGTGTCGGCTCAACGTCAAAATCACTTGACACTTGTGGCACTGACGTAATGGTGCGTCAAAACGCGGGCCATGAAAAAGCTGTCAGGAAATACACGGGAAATTCATATAGAGAGGACGCCTTTTTTGAAAACAAATTCTCTAATTATTAATTTTATTAATTTAATAAGTTTATTTGTATAAAATGGGAAAGGAAGGAACCCCAAGAATAGAAAAATAGAGGATAACTCATTTTCTCCTCGATCATTGTACTTTGAAGACGATGGTGGAGACTCAATTTCTTCAGAAGTGTCCGTAGCTGACGAAAAACAGAACAAATATCGGGAATATAGGATACCAGATTATATTCGTTCTTATCCTGAGAACGAGAGCAATTTTGAATTCGTGGTATTTCTAGAAAGTGTTGATCTAATCCCGATTGATGATAGAGGTGATGTCTCTATCAACCAACATCAAAAAATGTAACAAAGGCGTCAAATAATTATCACGCTTGAACCATTTTTGCCAAAATTGGTGTCATTTTGGAACGGCCTGGTTTAGCCGATGAAGCTGCATTGGCTAAACCAGGCCGTTCGAAAATTTCTAGATAGTTTTAAATTAAAAACCAGTATTCCTGCAGCCGCCACAGAAAATACAGGTGTTATTATGCATGTCCCCATTGACTTGCGTAACGAACACATTTACAAAGCAGTTTCTAGTACAAAAAACATTATCTCTATTAGATGATTCATGCGTCGCGCCGTTTCAGAAGGTGGGGGGGTGTCCTTTCAGCCTACGAAGACGGTGTCCATCACATTCTCGTGTGCAGCTTTACCAGATAGTGTTGACTTGAATATCTGGCGATTTGAAGTACGTCCGTATATTCCGCCAGTAAAATAATGTTTGAAGTGTCTAAGGTCCATATAGCTAACTAAATTTTGTAAAAACTCTCAGAGATGTTCCATATGTTTTAACCCTTGACCAGGCTATGGGTTGAGCATTTCCCACATAGTATTTTCTAAAGTTTTTACCAGGTTTTGGTAAAGAATCTTCCACAATCTGTCGAAAACGCTGACATAAGAAATATTACTTATAGTAACACAAAAAAAGTGTGACGGAACGCAAATGTCACTTTTGCAGCCATTTGATCTGTGGCCGGCCGTTTAACGTACATTTTTGTGACTACTGCACCGTACTTTTAAACATTACGGCGAATCGGAGAAAGGTAAGTCGTAAATTTTTTTGATATGTTCGAGAATTTCAGTTTTTCTAGTGATTTGTGCATAAATTCTAAGTAAAAATTTCAAAAATATCGTGTAATAACGAAAAAAAAAAACATATGGGGAACCGTATACCGTTTTATATTCTATTATTCTAAATTTATTCTAAATTTTGTCCAGTATTATTTTTATTCCATTCATATAATTATTACAAATAGTGTTTGTCATTAATTTGTATTTCACGTGACATTTTTGTGACTACTGCACCGTATTTTTAAACATTATGGCGAATCGGAGAAAGGTAAGTCGTACAATTTTTTTGATATGTTCGAGAATTTGAGTTTTCCAAGTGATTTGTGCAAAAATATCGTGTAATAACGAAATAAAACATGTGGGGAACCGAATACCTAAAGCCTGTGAATGCCTAATTATTGTGGGTGTTATTATGTCCATTGCCCGGTGAATCAAAATCTTTATTTTATACTATGTTTTTGCCACGGGTTTTACTGCGGATTTACTTACGGTCATTTATCGAAATATAAAATGTGGGTGGTATACTTCTCTCGTCATAATTTGTCAGTCTACTTTAGTGTATTTTTGTTATTCAGGTACCTACTAAACGATCAACAACTCGAACGTATGCTAAATGAAATGTTTTCATCTGAGGATGAAGAATATGATGATGATGAAAACAAAAAGTCCTGGTTCCGGATGTTTTGGTTCTTGTTTGAGAGTACCATTATAAACACATTTTTTTTATATGAACTCAATAATCAAAATCGTAACAACATTCACCGCGATTTTCGATTACGTTTCGCTAGAAGTTTTAAATCGGGCCATAACTCAAAAAACAAGATCCGGTGGTATATAAAACAAAAAAAAAAAGATGTTTTTGGAATTCCGGACGAAATAAGATTGGGACAAAGAGGAAGTAATTTTTTAGCATTTACTACATTCAAACGGTGCAGGTTTTGTAGCACAAGAAAAGTAGAAAAGCGGTCAAAATATGAAAGCGAAAGTAAGGTAGCATTATGCGTCACTCCTTGCATGAAATTGTACCAACAAAATCAAAATCCAGAAATTCTCAATTAATTTTGGTTTTTGTTTTGTGGCTTTCTTTGTTTTTAATTTTTTTTCTCGCACGAACAACAAATAATAATAATTCTATCAAAATTACAATCGTTTTTTATTTTATATATAGATAATATAATATGTCGTCGTCTAGACGGGCAATGGGATTATGTTTTCCCACGTGGTTTTTTCAGGTTTTCAGCTAATTTACTAAATATAATTGATAAAATTTCATACCAAATGTTATTACTCATCTAAATCTACGAAAAAAACATTATTACTGCAGGATTCGTCCGAGGCCTGGTAAAGGGTTAAGGACCATAATTATAAAGAATGCCAAATACCATCCAACTGAAGCGATATGTTATCACCGTCAAGGGATGCATATAGCTATTATATCAGGACTTATTCGTTAACTCACGAGCGTCCGAGCGAAATGGCACCTTCTAATTTTACCTGTATTTCGTCGTTAACTCGCGAGCGTGTAGTACAGTCAAATAAAAACGGATAGTAATCAATAACTAGTTATAGCCGGCGGCTTTCCTAGCCTTGGCTGATTCAGTTAAGAGTTTTACGAATAACCTGCGCTAGACCTGCATAACCATTAATGAATTTATCCACGGAGTTATAAATATCGAACGAAGTGATCGATATATGTATCGAACTTCTATTCTTGTGATTTTTGTAATTTTTAAGTTTCAAAGTTTGATTTTGTTTTTTTTTTTTTTTTTTTCTTAGAGTCAGGTAAGATAAGCAGACAGGCAGCAGTAAGCGAAATGCTTCACTGACAAAATGTGATATTGTTGACTGTTTTTGTTTCATTTGCTTTGTTTTAGTAAATATCTACATATCTCAAACAATACTTGTTTTAATTTAAAGTCGTATGAAATGTTTTACGCATTTAAAGTAATATATAAATTATACATTTCATAAGACATAGCCCGAAGAATTGCAAGACTAAAGTGGCAGTGGGCTGGACACATTGCCCGTAGGACCGATGCCGATGGGGCCGACGGGTTCTCGAATGGCGACCGCGCACCGGAAGACGTAGCGTGGGTAGGCCCCCGACAAGGTGGACCGACGACCTGGTGATGGTCACGGGAAACCGCTGGATGCGGGAGGCGCAGGACCGGCCGTCGTGGAGAACCTTGGGGGAGGCCTATGTCCAGCAGTGGACGTCTTTCGGCTGAAATGATGATGATGATGAATGATAAGAGCTAACAGCTAGCCTCCCGACGACATTGCAGAATTGAAGCGCATAATGTGAAATTGTAAGCTCAAAGTGTGTATTTTATTAGTTTTTGTTATACTATTATTAGTTGTTTGTTTTAACGCTCTTTTCAGTTTCACCACTACAAGAAAGATTAAGGTCCGAAGACGCTGCATAATTTAAAACGCAGTAAGTTTCAATTTCTTTGCACTTTTTTCCTTATTTTGTTGACGCGTTATTGCGTTGTCTCTCGAGTTGGTCTCCAAAGCCTAGAGCACAGGCGTAGAGTAGCCAGCCTTTCGGTGTTCTATAGGATGCATTTCGGGGAGTGTGCGAGGGAATTGCATGATTTAATTCCCCCATCCCCGTTCCACCAGCGGACGACCCGTCGTACGGCTGGTTTCCACCCTTACGTTGTTAACACCACTACGATCCGGACGAAGCGTTTCGCCTCCTCCTTTATACCGCGTACATCGAGGGACTGGAACAATTTGCCAGCGGCGGTGTTTCCGTCGGACTACAATTTGAGTGTCTTCAAGGCTAGAGTGAATAGGCTCTTAATAAACTAGTGCGCTTTACCATCAACGATTGCGTCACTGCTTACCATCAGGCAGGATTGCGGTCAAGCGCTGGTTTATAATATGTAAAAAAAAAAAAAGTATTTAGATTTCGTTTTGAACACAAAATGATTTTATTTTTCGGAAAAGAACTTCAGAAGGCGTGGCTCGGCCAGCCAGTCAGCCAAAGGATATCACGGAATAGGAACTTGATCTACCAATAGGAATTTGGTCAAATAAATTTTGTTATACCTTTCTTTTGTTTCCTTTCAGTTTCAACATTGAAAGATGCATTATACTTACATACGTACAGAAACGTAAGGTGCAATTACTTTGTTTTGCCGTTTTGTTGTTCATTTTTACACCTTCCATCTTATTAAAATGTTAAATTTAAAGCAGGTAAACAGTCATTTGTATGTTTTGTAATTTTCATTAGTTCTCATACATAAATGTATCTATATTGCTTGTTACAGGAAAATACGAACTAAAACCTGATCAGAAACAACCTAAGTAGACTCAGGCATTGAGACGAGAGCAGATGACCAAGTTCTTAGCCAGTCTGTCGGTACAGTTGTGCTTTGATGTCACGTAGGTACGTAACGTACACTATATACGCCTTGTTCAAAAGTATTGAGCACCCTCACCCACTAAAGCAACGTTTAGAGAGTTGTAAAGCAAGGAAGAAGCCACTGCTCTGTGAAAAAAATATGCTATGACTGTGGAAAAAATACCAAAATTTTACAAATGTGAATTGATCGAATATTTTGTGACGAATCCGACTTCGAAATAAGAATATGATACGATTCAATAATGATTTGTGAGTTTTGAGCTTTTGATTTGTATGTAATGAATTTAGAAAAATGTTAAATCCTAATCGAGAGATTTCCAAGATTTTATTTCGTTTTTTCAGTGGTAATTTAAAATATAGTGTTGCTCAGCGGAGGAATATAAACCAGAATGTGTCGACCCTACTGTTAAACACGCAGTGGGCAGGATTATCATTTGGAGCTGCATGGCTGCGTCTGGTGCTAGACAAATATTTTTGTGTGAAGGTCGTATCGCATGGCCTCTACGAAGTTTTCAGTGACACAAGCAAGGATAGAGTTAAATTCCAACAAGACAATGTAGTACCCTGCCACAAGTCACAGCAACACAGCAACAATGGAGAGGGAAAGAAGGAATTCCTTCTGAATGATGAGCCATCTATGATCAACATGCAACCACGTGTCTACAGGAAACACTGGTTTATGTTGAAGTTGATTTTCTTAATGTGCAAACCAATAGTCATCAAAGGCTATGAGCTGCTTGAAACCTATGATTCCAAAGTGCTCAAGTACAATTACAAAATTGCAATGGGAGATTCAGAGATCATAAACTTCGGGTCAGGTTACATTAAGCGAGAAGTGGTTGTCCACACTAGTAATTTGGAATTCTTGTTTGACACCTCCACTTGGTCATTAGACATTAAAGAGGAATCAAATCAAATCATTTATTTCAAATAAAACAGTTACAGGCACTTTTGAATTGTCAGAAAGTCGGTCAATAAGATGAAGCTAGTCGCCCATTCCAAAGAGTAGGTACCTATGGAGAAGAACGGGCAAGAAACTCCATGCACACTCTTTGAAATTTTCAAGTTATTGTTACAAATATTTGATTACATCATTCATGCTGAAATCAACCGTGTGAGAACGATACAGAAACATATTGTACGCTGAGAGCGTCCATAGAAAACACACAAAAAACAATTCAGAAATTAAAATACGCCATGGCAGCTAAGAGATGACCAGTCCCCAGCGACGGCGTCCGTTCACGAACATGACGTATGGATCGGCATCATTCATCTCAACCATATTGAAGGGAACTCAATAACCCAACACACACGCCACCATCAGCGAGACATTTGAGTGAGCATGACATACTCTCAACAGCCAGAGCACAATCACGTTAATAAAAATGACTAACCCAACAAATAAATGCCTTACAGCACATTCGTACATTGTGCTCACACGTTTGCCATGCAATTATACAATACTAAGAAATTGAATCTACACAATGCTAAGATAGTATTGTCCAAGGTTCAGCAGCTCCAACAGTGTTCTCGAATACTAAGTTTAGCTCCTGTATAGCTGTACAAGTGCCGAACACCTCTGTCAGCGATACAATTCCGTAACGTACAATATGCTTGGCTACATAGTGTGTAATACAGGCTTTGAATTAATAACATAAACAATTACATAATAAAACTACAAGAGGAAAAATCAAAGAACAATCAGTGTACAGAAATCGGACGCAGCTCAAGCCCAAGCCTTTTTGTCCTCAATATAATCCTTCACACTATAAAATGCTTTCTGACACAGCTTACGTTTAATGAAGGATTTGAATTTATTCAGGCTCAGATCTTGAACCAGCTCTGGAAGTCCATTGTAAAATTGTATACATTGGCATCTGAAAGAGCCACCTATTTTCTTGAGCCTTGTTGTAGGTACAATAAATTTGTGTCTGTTCCTAGTATTTATATTATGGACATCACTGTATTTTTTAAACAATTTTTTTTATATTTTTATGAGCATACAAAAGATTTTCACAAATATATTGAGACGGCACGGTCATTACATTAATCTCTTTAAATTTTTCTCTGAGAGAGTGTCTCGGACTTAATTTATAAATTGCACGAACAGCTCGTTTCTGCAAAACAAATATTGTTTGAATATCGGCGGCATTTCCCCACAACATAATGCCGTACGACATTACGCTATGGAAATAGCCAAAGTACACTAAACGGGCCGTCTCAACATCAGTCAAAGTACGAATTGTCCTAACTGCGTATGCAGCAGAACTTAGTTTTTTTGACACTATATTGGAATACTATTGTCAATAGTACAAGTGTGAGTCTGTCAGTGTGTGTGGAATGGGAACTCTACCATTCATAAAAGTTGGAAGATTAGCACAGGAAGTAGTTGCTGTGTGTTGCTGTAGTATGAACAGATCCTTAATTTTGAAATTCATTATGGACGCCTACACAAAGCTTATTCAAGGGAACTAGTTGTATTCTATCGACGATATTAAACAATTCGGGAAACGGCACCCAAAATGGTACAATATGAGCGGAAGAGAAAAGGAAAGCCACGTGATGCTTTGCATGCTTCTCTGCAACAGAGAAAAAATTGCGAGAAAACCCGATTCACGTAAGAGGAAGAAAGAAACTATCGGGGTCGATAAAACTAAAGTGCAAAAGGTCTATCAAGGGCAAGACCCTATGGAAGGAACTTCAAATCAATATATATGTCATCAAGCTCAGGAATTGCACATGAATCAACTTCTACTGAAAGCAGTGCAACCACAGATGATATGAACATCGAAGAATCGATAGAGGAGGGCAGTACCAATTATCGGTTTAAAATGTTAAACCATATGCCGATGAAGGACTCCACCTTAAAGGAGATATGCACAGAATGGGGAATTCCAGAAGTGTCATACCAATGGGATATTATTGATTTGGAAGAAAAGAAACTGGTGAGAGTAAGGTATTCATATCATACAGGCAGCGACGTTCACAAGTACCTAAGAGTCAAAGCAGAGATTCCTAATAATTCAGATATGTTCATCATCTCTGCTGGCGAGACAGTAGGGAAGTGGATCCACTATAATAAATCGGCAATAGGGGAAACCAAAATCACTAAGTTCCTGCTAGAAAGATCTATTATTTTGCAGCAACATGGAATAAATGACAACTTGTATTTGGCTCCTATTTCTTTAGATGCTGTTTTCCCAAGTAGCTGGTTACACGATGAATTACAAAAATGGGAAGTAGACTTATTGGCTACACAGAATGACGAATACACAGAAAGGGAGCTTTACAAAACTGAATGACCACCTAAGACAATTACCCCTTCAGATTTCCTCAGCAATTTAGCTGCTATAAGAGAGAGCAACAACCCTTCTGAGTGCATTAAATGGAAAGGCAAGCTGTTGCCAGAAGGATTTTGCCACAATATCTTAACGAGAGAAAACTTGGACAGCAACATTATAACTGTACTTACTTCCACAATAAAAGCTAGCCTGGGGAGACTTGTCAAAGTGCATTATATCAACATGAAACAGAACAGTTGCTTGAGAGAGGAACTATTAAACGATTTAATAGATATATGGGAAAATTCAGACAGGAATACTTTTTCTTTCATGCGCAATGTTACCGAATCCAAGGGAAATAATCTAAAAGAAGCCTTAGGTATAAGGAGGAAAGGTATAAAGCATACTCTATATGATGAGTCTATGAAACAACCGGAATACAAAGAAAACCCTGTCTAAAAATACAGCCCTTGGATCGAAGAGGTCGTTATTAGGTTAGGGGAACAGAACCAAGTCCCAATAGGATACACACCTTGCCCTGAGCTGCTGGCAATGAGTCAAACTGATGGACACCCCCTGCCTTTCCTTTGTGAACCAATTGCAACAGAAATGTTTTCAACAATATTGAAGACAAATGCTGGGATTCAATTATCAAAACTGAACAACACCTACTCACGACTTGGAGGGGCTTACAGTAGTGGAGAGGTATATGGGAAGGAAATGTTTAAAAATGTAGCCATCTTCCCAATAGTTGCTACATTATCAAGTACAAACGCATTTGATGAACCAGGAGATGATTCTGATCGAATAAGATTGGCATCAGGAATTATAATTAGAGCCCCATATCACGCAAGGAGGCCTACAGATAGGATAATGATAATAACAATTGAATTGTTACAACGTGTAGACGAATCAACTTCTATCATAGATTACTTAAATAATGCGTTAGTTTATGAAACAACAGATTTTGTAGTTGTCATACGACAAAACGCAGTTATGAAGGAAGATCCTACTCATAATGCCTGTTTTTTGTTTTTAATAATTATAAACTAGTGCTTGACTGCAATCCCGCCTGATGGTAAGCAGTGATGCAATCGTTGATGGTAAAGCGCACTAGTTTATTAAGCCTATTCACTTAAAAAACTTAGGAATAGGAAGGATGACGGCAGTTGAGTGAGGTGATGCAATGTTAAACCCAAGACCAACACGGCCAAATGATGCTGCGTTAGAGGGAGATTTATCTGGACTCTCCGCGACCAAACTCCCGACACAACAACATTTGACGCATCGTACCCGCCACGCATCGCAACACAACTGCTCAGACCAGTCCTCCGTACGGCTTCACCAGACATCATACCGGAACACGACGAATCGCTTGGCGGCAAGACTTTGTCTGGTGGGTGGTAACTTCTGCCGGCAGCTGATGTTATGGCCTACCACCGAGTAAAACCTTCATTGCAACTGCGTTGTTTACCCCAGTAAACATGCTAGGATGTCTCACACTTGAAAACCCTAACATACGGAGAGATGAAAATATGGAATCTTTGCTTCACACTACATTAGATGGAAATAAAAAATGAAAACATAGAAAAGAAATTAGAGGAGTATTCTTCAGCTATCAACAATTTAGAAAGGTACGCGAGACGTAAAAACCTGGTCATATTTGGAGTGGAAGAACGAGAAAAATCCTATCACGAATTAGAAAACATAATTTTAGACTTAATAAACAACAATTTTAACTTACAATATAAAAATGGTATAGAAGCGGTCAGACGAGTTGGGAAAAAAGGTGCCAAAATACGTCCTGTTGTTGTTACTTTCAGCACAATGGTACTGAAAATAAAAATACTGCAAAATAAAAATTGCCTGAAAAACTCTCCATACTACATGAAACAGGACTACCCTCTTGATGTCTTAAATAAACGTAGAGACCTGCAAACCCAACCGAAAGAAGAAAGGAAATTGGGCAACAAAGCTTTCTTAAAATATGACAAGCTTATTGTATTACCCAACAAAAATAAAATCACATCAAATTATCATAAAAATAAAAGAAACCTATCTGAATCACCCGAAACAGTGCCACTCAATAGCCAGAAAATAATAGAAAACAAAAAACAACCTCCAAAGAAATGCAAAACAACAATGAAGAACTACATCATACAAAACCCTAAACTTGTGTACAACAAGGACAGTACTCCGCACAAAGAAACTCTTATGATAAAACGCTATGAATCAGAATAGCAACCTCAGAAGGCCCCTCCCGCTCTCCCAATCCGGCTTGTCCCCGTGGGAGTAGAAGACCGAAACCCTTCAGAGACCAAAACTCCAAATCAGTTAAAGCCTGAAAAAAATAACCCATTTTATATTGCGACATACAACGTAAGGACTTTATCAACACACGCCCGCTTGGTAGAATTAATAGATGCCATGCAAAAAACTAAATTAGATATAATTGGCCTATCTGAAACTAGGAGGCTAGGAAATTCAATTGAAGAATATGAAAATTTTATCTTTTATTATATAGGTGAGACCCCAGGCCTACATGGCGTTGGCTTTCTCGTGGAAAAACATCTCAAAACTCACATCAAGAGCTTCATTGGAATATCAGAGCGAGTGGCGTTACTGACGTTAAATATCGAAAACTTCAGAATCAGTATAATACAAGCCTATGCTCCAACAGACGCTGCAGGTGATACTGAAATAGAGTGCTTCAATAGAAGCGCGCGCTCGCAGAGTTGCAGTCGGAGGTGGCCGGGGGCTTTACTCCACGGAGCACTTTACAAAGGACCCCGCCGGAGCGATTCAGCACGCCACCGGTAGCATTAGCACAGGCAGAACCCGCGACCACTCCGGCATCAACGCTGCCTACTGTGCTGCCCTCGGCCACCAAGAGACTGCTGACACCTAAACCACAAATGATAGCTTGGTTACAACAACACAACATTTCGCATGACCCAATTATATTAAAACCCGATTTGTATGAAATTATAAAAAGCCAAAGAAAAATACACAGAATTTGCCATTGACCGTATATTGGAGGAACATGGGCATGAAATTATACGATTACCACCATACCATCCCGATTTCAATCTCATTGAAAATATTTGGTGCCAAATAAAGCAACACGTAGCCAAAAAAAATATTGCAATGACTGTCACGTCAGTTAAAGATGCTATTGTGGAGGTATGAGGAGCAGCGTGTAAAGCTCACTCATCCTCCATTGAAAAGGGAGGATCCTCCGACCAGACTAGTTGTCTGGCGGGACACTTGCCCGCCGGTTGATGTCGCGAGCTTGTATATATGCTAGTTGCACGGTAAACTCTGATTGCGAGATGTAGAATTCGTGTGACGTCAGTATGACGCGTTGTTCGCATGTTGCGTTGTAGACACCGCTACATTCGGGTGTCGCAGCGGAACTGAGCCAGGGTCCCCGCAGATACCGCGACCTGTAGCAGTATGGCAGGAACCGCATCAGCCGGTCCTGGCAACCGCAGTAGGGCTCGGCGCGCCCGGTGCCGACGTCGCCCGCCCACGTTTCTGACCAGCGCGACTGCCGCGGCTCCGAGCCCCGTGCAGTGATAACGCGACTTTTTCTTTTATTTTTTCTTTATTAAGCTGCGAGTTTTCTTTTTTTATAACTTTTGTTGTTATACATTTCTCATCATTCTTTCTTATTTAACTTCTCGTCATATTACAATCAACAAGCAGCTTGTTACAAATTGATATAATATTATATATCATTGTTGTTACATAATAAATAGTTGGGTCGAAAAAAAAAAGCGTGTAAAGCTCACTCATCCTCCATTGAAAAGGGAGGATCCTCCGACCAGACTAGTTGTCTGGCGGGCCACTTGCCCGCTGGTTGATGTTGCGAGCTTGTATATATGCTAGTTGCACGGTAAACTCTGATTGCGAGATGTAGAATTCGTGTGACGTCAGTATGCCGCGTTGTTCGCATGTTGCGTTGTAGGCACCGCTACACTATATTAGAAAAAATCTATAATATAGAACCAGAAGTATGGAAAAAAGTTTGTGATCATGCTGTTAAATGCGAAGATGAATATAGAAAATTTGACCCAAGAATTGATAGTTTTTCTGATGAAATGATTATTTACACAGGTGATAGCAGTGAGGAAGGGTGTATAAGTGTACAACAGCATAATGAAAGTTCTGATGAATCTACGATGTCCCTCCCTGATTCTGATTATTTTTTTTTTTTTTTTGTATTGTAATATTATTTTGGAATGATCCGTGCTGAGAATCCGTACTGAAAATTTAATGATTAAATTTCTAAGATTTTAATGTAAAACTGTGTTTGAAAACTATTTATTCTTCTTCTAATATAAACCTTGTGTTATTTAACCCTTCTTTTCTTCCATCATTACATCAGTTTCAGTAAAACACTTGAATAGTACTATAAAATTTCCGAAGTAAATCAATCCAATATATATTGGGTTATAAATATATAAATAATAATAGTTTTGTTACAAAAGATTGCATAATTATGCATGAAGAAAATGCACTGAACCACTATATACATATCTTCTTCTGAACGCTCGGGGAATACGACCGTTGCCGAACAGTGACGAAGATTTCTATGCGCATTATCACTTTGGGAGACCTGTAAGGACCTAGTTGTGACGTCATTACGCTGTTTGCCGAATTAAAGAAATTGTTGCTGAATTTGTGAAGTTTCCTTTTGAAGATCCAAAATGAGTGAACATCGTGATGAAAACCTTTTGACACATTTTTTTTTTGAAACATTTTTTAAAAACAACACGGAGGTTCTTGCTCGGTCATACATATTCTCAAATAATTGGGCAACAGTTAATCGTCGTAAATTGTCCCTACACAGTTAATAACTTAAATAATTTTTAAATTGTTAATGTTTTTTAACATAAAATGTTTTGATGTTTTTAGTTATTTATGAACAGATCTGAAACGCCGAGCAACGGCTATCACACGTATCCAAAGAGCGACCAGCGAGCCACAGGCCATACTACAAGATTGATCAAATGGGGTCAGAAGACGCCTTATAACTTTTAGATGCATTAGATTGTTTATAAGGTTCTATTAAAACTTAGCTTCTTTATTTTACCCTTCCGCGGTTTTTCCTTTTTCAGTCTTATTAACATGTTATACACAATTATGAAAAGAACCATTAATTATATAACTTTAAACAGGAAACTACATTATTATTATTTTTGTATTGGAAATGTGAGCAAAGGGGAATTACTACAATATTATAAAATATTGTTTTATCTTACATTAACATACTGTAATAATATATTTTATTCCTTATAGTTGATACTAATAATTATGTTGGATTTTTTTTTATACAAAAGATATAATATTGTTTTTACTATCTTTCAAACTATCATAAAAGACAAAGTTAAGAATTTGGCTAAACAACTTGCTTTTTTTGAGCAATGCAACTTCAACCATTCTGCCAATAATTTCACAATGACTCTCATTAAAATTATGAATTAAGACAGTAGAGGCAACCTCTTGTAAAATATACGGAAGGCATATAATGTATGTAAAGGTGTGAAAGAAAATGTAAAAGAATTGAATAGTATCAACTTGGTGGATCAAAACATTGAAGAGTTTTTTAATAAATATTTAGAAGTACAATTATCCCTGTATTGTAATAATCTGGATATTCTTTGCTTGACTGAACATTGGCTCAAAAGCCATCAATTTTAGTAATCACCAGATTGGTAGTTCGTTCAGCAGAATCAATGCTATACATGGAGGCTTCATTCACATGGAGACCATAATGGTATTGTGAGCCTCTCTTTTGAGCGGATAATTGAGATAGTATGCATAGAATTGAAGTACTTCATTATATTAAGTGTGTACAGACCTTCAAGGTTGTATGATTGTTTTGAAAAGGTCGTGGAAGAAGTGTTACAAAAAAATTATTTTATAAACAAATCCATCATAAGTTGTGGTAATTTTAATGTTAATTTATTAGAATATTCTAGGTTAAACAATAAATCAACTGATGACCACATCTTTACACACAAAAGGGTATGACTAACCCAGAGATCGTCCCATGCTGGATACAAGATTTGAAGGTATCGGCACCTGATAAATAAACTTTATGAATAAACCAAGAAAAATAAAATGCATGAAATCCTTGAAGGAAAAACAGTAACTAAACACATCAAGAACCTTGAAGAAGGATGTCGATTTACAGAAGCCGCGTGCCACATTTATTGCATGCAGCAATGTACTACAAGGCCCCAATCCAAAAAGGTCGACCAACCTCTTTACACATGGAACGTTAATTTAAAACAGGATACGGCTGATGACAAAATAAGATCAAGCTTGCTGCTAGTAACTAGATTTACCTACAAAAAACTGGAACCTGATAGCAGCGAGAACTCTGACGACGACATTGAAAACATCAACATCGTAACACAAGATAGCAGCAGGAGAAGAGAGCAGCAAGCAACAAAAAGAACCGAGAAAGCAGTAGAACTCCGCCAAAAGATTCGCCAGTGAAGCTCCTGGGCCTGGAGCAACCTAACTGCGAAGTCGCGTCGTTAAATATACCTCTCCATAGATAACAATTACCCATCTTTCCTCTAGTCCAATGCTAACTCTAGGATGCATATCCGGAATGGATCTAAAATATATCTGATCGAAAGGGCATATCTTCTCTACCATAGAACAGTTAAAAGACATTACAATGGAATTGGAAATAGTCCACGATTTGTATTAGAACGCATATCGCCACCCTTCTTTAACTCCACTGTAAACAAGAGACCAATGTGGAAGCGCATTACGCACACAAATAAACATTCTCACTTCCAAGTTTGTAATTGGTTGCCATACATAAGCAGTGCATTTGACCTACTCCCTCACATCAAATATCGACCAAAAAGGTCTACAGTTTATATCGATAAAATTGACAGGAAAAGATTGATTGTGTGAAAGTCTAATTAGTTTCGTAAGGATTATGAGTATTCTTTACATATAAGTTCACATAGGATTTGAGTTAAACGAAGTAACGTACTATTTGGTAATTTGTAATGAGATTTTTTTTTAATACTCTTTAGTAGAAATTTACGTAACTTCAAAATGTAATCTTTTGTTTATGGTGACAATTTTAACTTACAATATAAAAATGGTATAGAAGCGGTCAGACGAGTTGGGAAAAAAGCAGTATCGCTCATGTTTAGACATAATACGAAGTAGTTTGGGAATTTTTAAAAAGATGGCAGTAATGTCGCGATGTTTAGAATGGTATCATAATGTGTAAAATTGCGCAGTTCGTGTGGGTGTAAGACTACGCGCGCAATTTTAAAAGCCCGATTTCTTTTTAAGTTAAATATCAATTAATTGATTGTTCATTTGTTTTTTTTTTTGTCTCTTACGTAATTCTATATTAATTTTCAGAATATCTAGAAGGGAAAGAAAAGCAGCTCACCATGCTTGTTCTGATGAGACTATCAAGGAAGCTCGTAGGCTGCGTCTTTAGAGATAGCAGAATCTACTTTACGATTCCGTTTACAACAACCAAATTATGCAAAAATAGGCCGTTATGATACATTTTCGAAAGCGGTAAAAGAAGAGTTTTGCAAGCATGTGAATAATTTAGATGACATGTTTTATGGTTTAACGCCAAAAACATTGCCACCAGAGCCCAAGCCTTTTACACTCCACCAGTCTATTTACCTCTTCCGAAAACATTTATAATACCTGCACCCGTATTTAAAAAGCCATCAGCAGGTCTACAAACAAAGGTCTAGTCTTCAATTAAGTTCAGCACCGTTGGCTAATCTGATTCTGTTGCCAAATACTACCCAAAACAGGAGTTCTAATCGGAAACACAAAATATCAGAAGTGATTAGCAGTTCCCCATATGAAAGGCAATTAGAGGAAGGAGCAGAAAAATTAGACTAAATTTGAACCAAGAATAAGGTGAAGGAAGTAAATAAACCAAAGGCTAATAACAATAGGAAGATTTGGAGATGTGGTGGGTGCAACGAAATGTATACGGAGCCAATTGTAGAAGACTGGATTGCGTGCCATACATGTATAAGGAGAGGTGGGATTAAAACTATTCAGATTACAATGACTCCGGCGCTTTTATTTGTGACGAGTGCGTATAATATAGTTACGCAATCTCATCGATCTCAACGCGCTATTTTACACCCTAGGGTGTGCAAAATTGCGCAATTCCCAATTCGTGATTTTTGATTAATTATTTAGAAGATTATAAGTTTTCGTTACTATTATCATAATAATTTGTAGCTATATTAATAAGGTTAAATAAATAATTGATTGATCTCAGATAATATAAAGATTTTTTTTTATTTTATGACCTATTGATTGAAAACGCAATCTTACACCACCCTACTCTACGCAACGTTCACTGCTCGGTAACTAGGTCACCTGAGGCCCCGAACCGAAAGTGAACACACGTCGCGGAGTGCAGAATGCCTAATCGACAATTAATGGACGGGCACAAGTGTGTAACCAGCTGTCGATATCGCTGACGAAGTTTTTCAAGACGCCGCCGCAGCGTGCGCCTCTACACCCGCCGCTGTGACGTCACACGTAAATACGACGACCCGTACACTAGCCTACACCGATATTGTCGCCTAGAAACAAGCTGCAGTGCAGACAAAGAGAGAAAGACAAATTGAAAAGAGAATAAGCAGAAACGCTGTACCAATAACGACAACCTGAAAGAGCAGGTCGACAAGGATAGCTTTATCACGGTGCAGAAGAAAAAAAGGAAACCAACCCAAAACAAGTGCGGCACTGCACCGACCGGAGCGATCCATTTACTGGGTCCCACTGTAAAAGTGACGCCGCTTTATGGCTACAGACTGCATTACTCTACAAAATCCGAGGAGATTGTGGAGTACATACTGATCAAGACGAGATCGACTTTGAGGATTGCGATGTTGGTGTCTCGTCACAGCGTGAATTTTAATTCCTTTGTGGTGAAAGTGCCAGTTGAGGATCTTGAAAAATTCATCTCTCCAGAATTTAGGCCGAAAGGCCCTATTTTCTGGCAATTCCGTGGCCGGATACCGGACACAGCGCGATACACGACGCCGACGTTACAAAATAATCGTGTATGAGTTTAGTTTTGTATTGATTTTATAAAGTTTAATATGCATAGTATTTCATATTAGTGTAAATAAAATAAAAATATTAAAAAAAATAAAAAAAGTAAAAAAAAATATTAATATTATATTGTAATAAAATATTTGTCTAAATTGTATGTTATAATATAGTATTATTGTATTTTATTATGGGCCATTGTAAATAAATAAATCCACACATCAAAAAAGTCAGTAACACATACTATTTCAAATTATTAATATATAATTATATCATTTCTTACCAAGTAGGTAATACTTACGTAAACTTTTTTGATCTAGAGGCCATACTGGATGGTTGTAAAAAAACAATGCAATTTGAAACTTGTACGGTTTTCTTAGTACGGTTTCTTATATTTCCATACAACTGGACCAATGTGAAATGGGACCACACGAGAAGCACCAGCTTTCAAATAAAAAATAACAACAAAACCAGGCAAAAAGTTCTGAAGTAACAAATATTAGATGCGATCTCTTCCAGGCAAACAAATAACGAACTGTCCAATTAGACAAGAGAAAAGTGTCCAATTAGAAAAACAAACAAACACCCCAAATAATCAAAATTATGGTCAGTGGACTCGGCCATCGAAACATTCGAAACCACGCCTCACAAACACTCGCTGTGTATGAGCAAGATCAAAACAATATAAAGTATTTGGCACAGAAGCACAATAAAAAGCTTCAGAGAAATTAAAGAACAGAATCTCAAACATATTGAAATACTAACCCAAGCAATGCTTGGGTTACTCAGTGAGGATAAGTTGGTTATCGAGAAGGCAAAATGAACAAAGTTTCTTCCTTTATAGCCATATACCAGGTTTAGTCACAGCAAACATTTAGTGTAAATTTAATTTTAATTTTCCCCCAGTTTACTTAATTGTATTTTATTTATATATTTTTTATTGTTCACCAATGAAACATCGAACAACAAAACATTCATCACAAAAAAAGAACAGACAATGGCGGCCTTATCACTAATGCGGTCTCTTCCAGGCAAACAAATAATGAACTGATTCTCCCGAACCACAAATGGGACTATCGTTGATGCAAATATTATTATTTAATACAATATACTAAAGTAGATACACAAATACATACATATACATAAATAAGTACATAGATACTAAACAATTAAATTAGCCAAAAAATGTTTGTTGAACAAGATCATAACAACAAGTAGTGTTCTTCCACAACTCTCTTGATTCCTGCAATGACTGCGCGCATTTTACTTCAACTGGCAATGCATTCCACAAATGAGGGGCCTGAACAATGAAAGATTTATCAAGGAATGTTGTGGAATGCATTGCAGTTATTAAATATCTTTGAGTTAGTATTTTCCTAAAAAAATATTTTTCTTTATCAAGTACCCCACAAGTGTAAAAAAATACATAAGTTTAAGGCTACCACACTTAAACATTTAACTATTGAACATAATATTAACAGATCTCTGCTGAACTTCAGGCCACAGCTGTCAATAATATTCAGAGAGTGAGCAGAAAAACTCACAGGACATCACCAAATGTGTCTATGCATCTATGCAAACTTGAAGACCAGTTTTTTTTTTTTTTGTTTCATATCATCTCAACCAGTATTTTTATGATTTGTTTTAACTTTCCTATTTGTTCCTTTCAATTTCAACACTAAAAGATTTCTTGGAATCCAATGATGCTGCCTTATAACTTTTAGAGAGTAAATACACTAAAGTTCTACTTTATTCTTTTGGTGTTTTTTTTTAAACAATATCACTAAATAATAATTTATATTTTACCGTCATGCAGGACACGAAAATAAATGAGCCACATACGAAATCATAAAATTACAACACGAGAAAAAGGTGCCTTCTTGAGCTACCCACTTACAACTTGATCTTCTTGAGTTATATTTTCGCTTGTTTATATTAAACTTAGATCTACTTGTTCTTAAGAAAAAACACCAGCGTTCCGAAACACGAAGGTCCAAAAGTGTCCAATTAGAAAAACGAACAAACACCCCAAATAATCAAAATCATGTTCAGTGGACTCGGCCATCGAAACATTCGAAACCACGCCTCACAAACACTCGCTGTGTATGAGCAAGATCAAAATAATATCCAGTATTTGGCACAGAAGCACAATAAAAATCTTCAGAGAAAATAGATAACAGAATCTCAAACATTGAAATACTAACCCAAGCATCTTGATGCTTGGGTTACTCAGTGAGGATAAGATTGTTTATCGAGATGGCAAAATGAACAAAGTTTCTTCCTGTACAGCCATATACCAGGTTTAGTCGCAGCAAACATTTAGTGTTAATTTAATTTTAATTTTCCCGCAGTTTACTTAATTGTATTTTATTTATATATTTTTTATTGTGCACCAATGAAACAATGAACAACAAACCATTCAACACAAAAAAGAACATACATTGGCGGCCTTATCACTAATGCGATCTCTTCCAGGCAAACAAATAACGAACTGTCCAATTAGACGAGAGAAAAGTGTCCAATTAGAAAAACAAACAAACACCCTAAATAATCAAAATCATGCTCAGTGGACTCGGCCATCGAAACATTCGAAACCACGCCTCACAAACACTCGCTGTGTATGAGCAAGATCAAAACAATATCCAGTATTTGGCACAGAAGCACAATAAACAGCTTCAGAGAAAATAAAAAACAGAATCTCAAACATATTGAAATACTAACCCAAGCATCTTGATGCTGGGGTTACTCAGTGAGGATAAGATTGTTTAGCGAGATGGCAAAATGAACAGTTTCTTCCTGTATAGCCATATACCAGGTTTAGTCACAGCAAACATTTAGTGTAAATTTAATTTTAATTTTCCCCCAGTTTACTTAATTGTATTTTATTTATATATTTTTTATTGTCCACCAATGAAACATCAAACAACAAAACATTCAACACAAAAACTTTTTTACAAAAAAATAACCGACTTCCAAAAACCACTACAAAGTGAAAAATAACTAATTTCGGAAGTCGGTGTCTTTGGTTTTGTATATTCGTTTTTTGACACCGACTTCCGAAATTAGTTATTTTTCACTTTGTAGTGGTTTTTGGAAGTCGGTTATTTTTTTGTAAAAAAGTTTTTATTTTACACTTTTTAGTTGTTAAAAGTACTATGTATTCAGTTGCATCCGTTGAGACTGGAAGCTGACGCAAATATAGTTGGGAAACGACGTAATTTTGTTTACTTTAATTTTTACCCGTAAGTATTCCCTCAACTGCCTATGGTCTTCATCATGAAATTTACTGCAGACCATTATTTTAACCCAATGGGTGCAAAGGTCTCATCAATATAAATGAATGAAGTCCAACCACAAAGTAGCTACTGTAAACCGTTGAGGTGTTCCCGGAACTGGCCTTTGTCTTCATCATCAGAGCTTTTATGACAGTCACAACCCATCTAGGTGTGAAGTTCTTATCAATACAAATTAATCGAGCCCAAACACAAGGTAGCTGCTGTGAATTTTTGAGGAGTTCCTTCGACTGTCTCCCGGCTCCATCATCAGATCTACTCCAGACCTTTATTAAATTGTAGTGCTTTATAATACTTAATGAAAATGCTAAGAAATGCACTAGTCGCCCCTGCAACTTTTGAAAGTTCTCCTTGTTTTTTCTGGTCTTCCACCATCAAACCCTGATATCCTTATCACGGGACTACCTTGGGAACGTCTTCTTTCCAACAGAAAAAGAATTATCAAAATCGGTTCATAAACGACGAAGTTATGCGCGAACAAACAAAAAAAAAAGCATATATACGGTCGAATTGAGTAACCTCCTCCTTTTTGAGGTCGGTTAAAAAAGAACAGACAATGGGCGGCCTTAGCACTAATGCGGTCTCTTCCAGGCAAACAAATAATGAACTGATTCTCCCGAACCACAAATGGGACTGTCGTTGATACAAATATTATTATTTAATACAATATACTAAAGTAGATATACAAATACATACATATACATAAATAAGTACATAGATACTAAACAATTAAATTAGCCAAAAAATGTTTGTTGAACAAGATCATAACAACAAGTAGTGTTCTTCCACAACTCTCTTGATTCCTGCAATGACTGCGCGCATTTTACTTCAACTGGCAATGCATTCCACAAATGAGGGGCCTGAACAATGAAAGATTTATCAAGGAATGTTATGGAATGCATTGCAGTTATTAAATATCTTTGAGTTAGTATTTTCCTAAAAAAATATTTTTCTTTATCAAGTACCCCACAAGTGTAAAAAAATACATAAGTTTAAGGCTACCACACTTAAACATTTAACTATTGAACATAATATTAACAGATCTCTGCTGAACTTCAGGCCACAGCTGTCAATCATATTCAGAGAGTGAGCAGAAAAACTCACAGGACATCACCAAAAATGTGTCTATGCATCTATGCAAACTTGAAGATCAGTTTTTTTTTTGTTTCTAATCATGTCAACCAGTATTTTTATGATTTGTTTTAACTTTCCTATTTGTTCCTTTCAATTTCAACACTAAAAGATTTCTTGGGATCCAATGATGCTGCCTTATAACTTTTAGAGAGTAAATACACTAAAGTTCTATTTTATTCTTTTGGTGTTTTCTTTTTAAACAAATCACTAAATAATAATTTTATATTTTACCGTCATGCAGGACATGAAAATAAATGAGCCACACACAAAATCATAAAATTACAACACGAGAAAAAGGTGCCTTCTTGAGCTACCCACTTACAACTTGATCTTCTTGAGTTATATTTTCGCTTGTTTATATTAAACTTAGATCTACTTGTTCTTAAGAAAAAACACCAGCGTTCCGAAACACGAAGGTCCAAAAGTGTCCAATTAGAAAAACGAACAAACACCCCAAATAATCAAAATCATGTTCAGTGGACTCGGCCATCGAAACATTCGAAACCACGCCTCACCAACACTCGCTGTGTATTAGCAAGATCAAAATAATATCCAGTATTTGGCACAGAAGCACAATAAAAATCTTCAGAGAAAATAGATAACAGAATCTCAAACATTGAAATACTAACCCAAGCATCTTGATGCTTGGGTTACTCAGTGAGGATAAGATTGTTTATCGAGATGGCAAAATGAACAAAGTTTCTTCCTGTACAGCCATATACCAGGTTTAGTCACAGCAAACATTTAGTGTTAATTTAATTTTAATTTTCCCGCAGTTTACTTAATTGTATTTTATTTATATATTTTTTATTGTGCACCAATGAAACAATGAACAACAAACCATTCAACACAAAAAAGAACATACATTGGCGGCCTTATCACTAATGCGATCTCTTCCAGGCAAACAAATAACGAACTGATTCTCCCGAACCACAAATGGGGCTGTTGTTGATGCAAATATTATTATTTAATACAATATACTAAAGTAGATAGTAGTAGCGAGTAGTCTGTGGGTGTCATATTTGCAGAAATCCTACGGCGCCTTCCGCGTTCAATATAATAACGCGCTGAGGGCGCTGCTGCGGCTGCCTCGCTTTTGCAGCGCGTCGGGAATGTTCGCGAGCGTCCGCGTAGACTGTTTTTATGCCAGTATGCGCAAGAGGGCGTCCTCGATGGCGAGTAGAGTGCGGGACAGCGGCAACAGTCCTCTTACCGTTGTTGCCAGCAGATTGGACGGGCCTTCCATGCAGCACTGGCAGGCCTTACATGCAGCCGTTTATCAATCTTGGGGCAGGTAGAATTGACATTATTATTATTTTGTTTTGAATTTGGACATTTTGTATTTTTTTATTTTATATTTTGACATTTTAATTAACATTTTATTTTACGATTTGACAATTTCAATATTTTAGATAATTCAAAATTGGGACACTTATCGGGGCCATCAATTGCGCTGTTGAAATAATTTTAAAATGTGGGGTTTTAACAAGAAATGTTTTGGATTGTCAGTTTGTGAACCACTGCTGCTTTTGTATTGTTTGTAAACGTATTACTAACATAGTTTGTAGGCACATTGTAACCAACACTATGAGTCTGGTTGCTCGATATAAATAGATTAATAATAAATACATACATATACATAAATAAGTACATAGATACTAAACAATTAAATTAGCCAAAAAATGTTTGTTGAACAAGATCATAACAACAAGTAGTGTTCTTCCACAACTATCTTGATTCCTGCAATGACTGCGCGCATTTTACTTCAACTGGCAATGCATTCCACAAATGAGGGGCCTGAACAATGAAAGATTTATCAAGGAATGTCGTGGAATGCATTGCAGTTATTAAATATCTTTAAGTTAGTATTTTCTTAAAAAAATATTTTTCTTTATCAAGGACCCCACAGGTGTAAAAAAAATACATAAGTTTAAGGCTACCACACTTAAACATTTAACTATTGAACATAATATTAACAGGTCTCTGCTAAACTTCAGGCCACAGCTGTCAATCATATTCAGAGAGTGAGCAGAAAAACTCACAGGACATCAGCAAATGTGTCTGTCTATGCATCTATGCAAACTTGAAGACCAGTTTTTTTTTGTTTCTAATCATGTCAACCAGTATTTTTATGATTTGTTTTAACTTTCCTATTTGTTCCTTTCAATTTCAACACTAAAAGATTTCTTGGAATCCAATGATGCTGCCTTATAACTTTTAGAAAGTAAATACACTAAAGTTCTATTTTATTCTTTTGGTGTTTTTTTTTTTAAAACAAATCACTAAATAATAATTTTATATTTTACCGTCATGCAGGACACGAAAATAAATGAGCCACATACGAAATCATAAAATTACAACACGAGAAAAAGGTGCCTTCTTGAGCTACCCACTTACAACTTGATCTTCTTGAGTTATATTTTCGCTTGTTTATATTAAACTTAGATCTACTTGTTCTTAAGAAAAAACACCAGCGTCCCGAAACACGAAGGTCCAAAAGTGTCCAATTAGAAAAACGAACAAACACCCCAAATAATCAAAATCATGTTCAGTGGACTCGGCCATCGAAACATTCGAAACCACGCCTCACCAACACTCGCTGTGTATGAGCAAGATCAAAACAATATCCAGTATTTGGCACAGAAGCACAATAAAAAGCTTCAGAGAAAATAAAGAACAGAATCTCAAACATTGTAATACTAACCCAAGCATCTTGATGCTTGGGTTACTCAGTGAGGATAAGATTGTTTATCGAGATGGCAAAATGAACAAAGTTTCTTCCTGTACAGCCATATACCAGGTTTAGTCACAGCAAACATTTGGTGTAAATTTAATTTTAATTTTCCCGCAGTTTACTTAATTGTATTTTATTAATATATATTTTTATTGTGCACCAATGAAACAATGAACAACAAACCATTCAACACAAAAAAGAACATACATTGGCGGCTTTATCACTAATGCGATCTCTTCCAGGCAAACAAATAACGAACTGTCAAATTAGACGAGAGAAAAGTGTCCAACTAGAAAATCAAACAAACACCCCAAATAATCAAAATCATGCTCAGTGGACTCGGCCATCGAAACATTCGAAACCACGCCTCACAAACACTCGCTGTGTATGAGCAAGATCAAAATAATATCCAGTATTTGGCACAGAAGCACAATAAAAAGCTTCAGAGAAAATAAAAAACAGAATCTCAAACATATTGAAATACTAACCCAAGCATCTTGATGCTTGGGTTACTCAGTGAGGATAAGATTGTTTATCGAGATGGCAAAATGAACAAAGTTTCTTCCTGTATAGCCATATACCAGGTTTAGTCACAGTAAACATTTAATGTAAATTTAATTTTAATTTTCCCTCAGTTTACTTAATTGTATTTTATTTATATATTTTTTATTGTGCACCAATGAAACATCGAACAACAAAACATTCAACACAAAAAAGAACAGACAATGGCGGCCTTATCACTAATGCGGTCTCTTCCAGGCAAACAAATAATGAACTGATTCTCCCGAACCACAAATGGGACTCTCGTTGATGCAAATATTATTATTTAATACAATATACTAAAGTAGATATACAAATACATATATATACATAAATAAGTACATAGATACTAAACAAATAAATTAGCCAAAAAATGTTTGTTGAACAAGATAATAACAACAAGTAGTGTTCTTCCACAACTCTCTCGATTCCTGCAATGACTGCGCACATTTTACTTCAACTGGCAATGCATTCCACAAATGAGGGACCTAAACAATGAAAGATTTATCAAGGAATGTTGTGGAATGCATTGCAGTTATTAAATATCTTTAAGTTATTATTTTTCTAGAAAAATATTTTTCTTTAACAAGTACCCCACAACTCACAAGTGTAAAAAAATACATAAGTTTAAGGCTACCACACTTAAACATTTAACTATTGAACATAATATTAACAGATCTCTGCTGAACTTCAGGCCACAGCTGTCAATCATATTCAGAGAGTGAGCAGAAAAACTCACAGGACAGCACCAAATGTGTCTATGCATCTATGCAAATTTGAAGACCAGTTTTTTTTTTTTTGTTTCTAATCATGTCAACCAGTATTTTTATGATTTGTTTTAACTTTCCTATTTGTTCCTTTCAATTTCAACACTAAAGGATTTCTTGGAATCCAATGATGCTGCCTTATAACTTTTAGAGAGTAAATACACTAAAGTTCTATTTTAATCTTTTGGTGTTTTTTTTTAAACAATATCACTAAATAATAATTTATATTTTACCGTCATGCAGGACACGAAAATAAATGAGCCACATACGAAATCATAAAATTACAACACGAGAAAAAGGTGCCTTCTTGAGCTACCCACTTACAACTTGATCTTCTTGAGTTATATTTTCGCTTGTTTATATTAAACTTAGATCTACTTGTTCTTAAGAAAAAACACCAGCGTTCCGAAACACGAAGGTCCAAAAGTGTCCAATTAGAAAAACGAACAAACACCCCAAATGATCAAAATCATGTTCAGTGGACTCAGCCATCGAAACATTCGAAACCACTCCTCACCAACACTTGCTGTGTATGAGCAAGATCAAAACAATATCCAGTATTTGGCACAGAAGCACAATAAACAGCTTCAGAGAAAATAAAGAACAGAATCTCAAACATTAAAATACTAACCCAAGCATCTTGATGCTTGGGTTACTCAGTGAGTACTGTACAGCCATATACCAGGTTTAGTCACAGCAAACATTTAGTGTAAATTTAATTTTTTAATTTTCCCCCAGTTTACTTAATTGTATTTTATTTATATATTTTTTATTGTGCACCAATGAAACATCGAACAACAAAACATTCAACACAAAAAAGAACAGACAACGGCGGCCTTATCACTGATGCAATCTCTTCCACGCAAACAAATAATGAACTGATTCTCCCGAACCACAAATGGGACTGTTGTTGATGCAAATATTATTATTTAATACAATATACTAAAGTAGATATACAAATACATACATATACATAAATAAGTACATAGATACTAAACAAATAAACTAGCCACAAAATGTTTGTTGAACAAGATCATAACAACAAGTAGTGTTCCTCCACAACTCTCTTGATTCCTGCAATGACTGCACGCATTTTACTTCAACTGGCAATGCATTCCACAAATGAGGGGCCTGAACAATGAAAGATTTATCAAGGAATGTTGTGGAATGCATTGCAGTTATTAAATATCTTTGAGTTAGTATTTTCCTAAAAAAATATTTTTCTTTATCAAGTACCCCACAAGTGTAAAAAAATACATAAGTTTAAGGCTACCACACTTAAACATTTAACTATTGAACATAATATTAACAGATCTCTGCTGAACTTCAGGCCACAGCTGTCAATCATATTCAGAGAATCACGCAGAAAAACTCACAGGACTTCACCAAATGTGTCTGTCTATGCATCTATGCAAACTTGAAGACCAGTTTTTTTTGTTTCTAATCATGTCAACCAGTATTTTTATGATTTGTTTTAACTTTCCTATTTGTTCCTTTCAATTTCAACACTAAAAGATTTCTTGGAATCCAATGATGCTGCCTTATAACTTTTAGAGAGTAAATACACTAAAGTTCTATTTTAATCTTTTGGTGTTTTTTTTTAAACAATATCACTAAATAATAATTTATATTTTACCGTCATGCAGGACACGAAAATAAATGAGCCACATACGAAATCATAAAATTACAACACGAGAAAAAGGTGCCTTCTTGAGCTACCCACTTACAACTTGATCTTCTTGAGTTATATTTTCGCTTGTTTAAATTAAACTTCGATCTACTTGTTCTTAGGAAAAAACACCAGCGTTCCGAAACACGAAGGTCCAAAAGTATCCAATTAGAAAAACGAACAAACACCCCAAATAATCAAAATCATGGTCAGTGGACTCGGCCATCGAAATATTCGAAACCACGCCTCACCAACACTCGCTGTGTATGAGCAAGATAAAACAATATCCAGTATTTGGCACAGAAGCACAATAAAAAGCTTCACAGAAAAATATAGAACAGAATCTGAAACATATTGAAATACCTACATACAGAAATGTTCAATCAGATCTATAATACTGACTCCCAATGCTCGAAGAGCCGCTGACTATCGTAGCAATTACCATAATATTATTTATTTTAATAATTTAAGTAACATGCTATCAAAAACTAATAGAATTGTAAAAACTACACGATACACATTACAGAAGGACTAGAACTAGAAGAAGCAGCAAGAAGCAGATCAGTTTTTTTTTTACTTTTGACCACAGACTTTTTTTTTTTGGTTCAATTTTTTCCGTTCTTCTGAACGGAAAAGGCAAAGGCATAGTACGCCATACAGCCAAGTCTTCAGTATTTTTTTTCTTCATTAAATATCTATCCTAACGTATCCTAACTTATCCTAGCATAACTTAACCTAAACTAACTCCTTTCGTTTTACGCGTTTGGACGATAAGGAGCGGTTTAGCGTAAAGACATGATGAGGCCACTATGCTACAATATTTCACTGTTCTTTTTGAATTATTCACTGAATGCACTTTTTACTACATAAATCACGCGTTTTTATTTAGTAAACGACACTATAAATAATTTTAAAAGTCCAATGAAAAATGAGCGTGACACTCATCTTGACATTCCCGCCAAACCTCCTGACGTAGTCCTGACCACAGACTACTAAGAGGATACTACGTATTTTGACACTGCCAGGTCAGTCAGGGTTGCCAGGTGTAATCTTTTATTTCTCCCCAAATGTGAAATAATTTTTCCCAAAAGGATAAAATTATAATAATATTCATTTATTTTACGTTAATAATTATTGACGTTATTATTTCTTGACATTGTATCTGATAGTGGTTAACGATTCTTTATTGTCAAAATTGTATGGTTTACGTTTAGTTTAATCCTTTTTTTTTATTTTCGAAACTTTTGTATTCTAGAAACGGCAGAATCATATGATATCATACGAAACGACTAAAATGGAAGTAGCAAATTGGCGCTGTTTCCCTTGTTCACGAACTGAACTAAATTTAAGTTCGCTACACCTTTTTCTATCTATTTATTTCAAAAAAGGACAGAAGATCAATATTAGTTTAGTCTTGTCAATAATAATGAAGTATGTGTGTCATGCTTTATGTTTCTGTTTTGTAAAATTATGTTTATAAGATGGTTATGCATACTTGGGCGGAATGTACATTGTGCATATTAAACATCTTTAACTTGATATCTTCCAGAAAAATATTTTTTTACAAGTACCCCACAAGTGCGAAACTAACACAAATTTAAGGATACCTGAAGCTTTCCAAAAAGTAAAATGAATTGAACATCATATTTACACATATCCACTGAAATTCTAACCACGGTTGTTAATTGTATTCAGAAAATGAACAGATAAACTCACAGGACACCACAACATATGAATGCGTCTATGCAAATTTAAGGCGGAATGTGTTTTTTTTGTATAGTATCAACTAGGTTTATTAATTATTTGTTTTAATTTAGTTTTGGTCCCTTCAGATTCAACACTACAAAATCGCTTGGAACTTAATACTGCTGCCTTATGCATATCTTGTAGACTGAAAATAAACTAAAGTTTCGATACTATTTTGTCCGATATATTTTACTGTCATGCAGAACACGAAAATAAATAGGCCACATACGAAATCAAAAAATTACAACAAGAGAAAAAGTGCATTCTTATGCTACCCACTTACAACTTGATCTTTTTTAATTATATTTTCACTTCTTTGTATTTAACGTAGATTTACTTGTTGTAAAGAAAAAAGGCGAGCGTTCCGAAAAATAAATTCTGAAAGTATCTAGAAAAACGAGCAAACCCCTAGATAAAATTAAAATCATGCTCAGTAGACTAGGGCTTCCAAATCAGCCCCACCGATTCCCACTGCGTATGACCAAGATCAAAACAATATACAGCATTGCGGGGCACAGGCGAAACATCAAAACTTTCAAACGAAAAAATTAATGAATAAGACCACTGAATTTTAAACACAATTACCTGTAAACAGAATTGTTCGACCAGGTGTATAATACTGAATCCCAAAGCTCCAAAGAGTCGATCACCAAGTTCGTGACAGTCGTAGCAGTTACCATATTATTTTTTTTTTAATAAAATATGTAACGTCTGTAAAATATGACGCGCACACTTCACGGTACCGCGTTATAGTATATTATCTATGGCGTACACATTACAGATACAATTAATTCTATTCTATTTTTGTTTATGGCAATGGTGCCGATGTCGATAATTCTGCCAATGTCTAATGTGATATGAGATAACGTGCGAAGGCAACTAAATAAAATAAAAAATACATAAAAAAAACATTGTGTTCAATGTGAAACTTGTATAAAGTGTTAGTAGGTACACTGTAACAAATAAAATAAATACATTTAAAAAAATGTTAGATATTATCCCCCTTATTCATAAACGCTGCTTAGAGTTAACCAGTGATTAGCGATTGTTTGAACATACATTTTAGACGTTTGCACATCACTGAACTTTAATCATCGTTTATGAATAAATCCTTTAAACACTATGGTATTTATTTATAAAGGATAATTAAAGTTAAGTGACGTTAAAAGGTCAAAAATGTGTGGTGATAGAATCGCTAATCACTAGTTAACTTTAAGCAGTGTTTATGAATAAGGGGGATTATGGTTAGATATAATAAATATGAACATAGACAAATACACAAAAAATATCATAATTTGAGGTCATTTATACGGATGAAATCCATCAAACAGTCTTGCCAGAAGGTTACTTTTGTAACCTTTTAGGTGATTTTTTAACTACATTGGTTACTTTTAGGTTACACTAATGAAAAGGTTACTTTTAGGTGCATTTTCGAAATTTGTAGAATTAACTCTTAATTTTTAACATAAAAGCAACGAGTCGCTGTCACGTAGCCGTAACTGACGGTTGATTTAATAGCCCGCTACTGTGTTTATAGGTTTCGCGATTAGTGTCACTACATAACCAATTATTTAATAAACAATGGAGAGTGCAGAAGATGAAAGCGGAAGTGATATGGATAGTTCGCCGAATTGCGAAAAAGTTTGTGTTGTTTCCTTGGAAGTTTGGAACCTAACATTGTGCGAGCCGTAAAACATAAGGAAAGTGAGAAGAAAACAGTGGAGAAGAGGTAGGAGAGAGAACATGAAAGTAGTGATGTTGATAATGATAATGTAGTTTGATTATTAACTTTCTTCATTACTAGTCTGGAACTAATGTAACGTATTGTTTAGCGAGACGTCGATAGCTGCGCCACAGTTTTAACTTTTGTAGCTATCTTCGTTTCTCTTTGTAAACTTATGTCCTAAAACTTGTTCCAAATAAACGATTATTATTATTATTATTCCTTTATTCTTCTATATGTATTCATATTGTTCTACATTTTTAAATATTTATAAAAATGAATGAAAAAAAAAAGCATTTAAAAATATAAAAAATAGTAGCCCACCCGTATCAGGAACAGGGTCCAAGCTACGCCGCGGTCAGGGCTCCAGAGAGAGGAACTTCCTGAAGATGCGAGCTCTGTCCAGCAGTACCGCTTTCTGAATCAAGCCCTTGATCCAGCTGCCTAACGAGAGCCTCCTGAGGTGTTGGTCGAGGCTCTTGGCTATTAAGCCATTGATTGTCACGACTATCGGCACAATGATTGCTGAATCCACTTCCCACATGTCGACAACCTCGTGAGCCAAATCAAGTTACTTGATTTGTTTATCTTTCTCAGCTTTCACGAGGTTCTCATCATGTAGGATGGTTATGTCAACAATCATTGCACGCCGCTCTGATCGATCCACCAGCACTATATCAGGCTTATTGGCAACAATAGTCCTGTCAGTGATGATGGATCGATCCCTGTACAATGTGATATGGCCATTTTCGAGAACTGGGTCGGGCATATACCTGTAGTACGGCACCTCCGATTCCACAAGTTTGTATTTAAGAGCAAGTTGCTGGTGAATTATTATTATTATCAATTATTTTATCAACTTATAATAGGTACCTTTCAGTAAAAAAAATATAAAAGATTATTTTTTGTACAAAAAGGTTACTTTTTTTATATTTTAGGTAATTTTTGACATGACCCTACTGGCAACACTGCCATCAAAGCTCCAAATAGCTTTGGGGAAGAATGTGTTAGTAAAGATAGAAAGTTAGTTGGGACAGGGATATGTAACTTGGGCACGGCTGCTTCGGCAAGTACCTGTGTCGCCTAGGCAGGGAGCCGGACGCTCGGTGCCACCACTGCGTCCAATGCGGGGAGGATACGGCGCAGCACACGCTCTCCGAGTGTATAGCTTGGGAGGAGCAGCGCCGTGTCCTCACAAATGAAGTAGGAGGCGACCTGACGCTGCCGGCAGTAGTGCGGAGGATGACCGGCAGCGCAGAGTCGTGGGACGCGGTGGTGTCCTTCTGCGAGGACGTGATGTCGCAGAAGGAAGCTGCGGAACGGGAGAGGGAGATCTCAACTCCCTTCCCGGGCCGCAGAAGACGGACGGATAACGCCCTCTTCCGCCCCCCATGAATGGGTCCAGGGGCGAGGGACATGGGGAAGTCCCCGCCCCCTATTCGATGGACCCCGCGGCGGTGGCGCGCGCGAGTGTCAGCGTGCGCCTCTGAGGCGATGCACGGGGTAGCTTAACACCCCACTACCCCGTGCCGGAGACGAGGCCCGGACAGACCGGGCCAGGACGAGAGTGTGGGGCTGCGGAAGAATTTAGACTCCCGCGGCCCCACGCGCTCGTGATAGAAGAGACACCGGGGTGGTTTTAGTCAGTAAAAGTCTGACAGACCCCGTCGCCCACCCTAGGGCGGCGGACATCCTATGAGGATTTCCACCCCGAAAAAAAAAAAAGGGATATGTAACTTAGGAAGACGACTATACAGATCATGGGCTGGGTTATTATTGGAGCACTGGAAAAATATATGCTCCAATGAGCCTTCATCTAGTCAACATTCACGGAGCGATGTGTCTCTGACCCGAATTTTGTGGAGGAATACTGGGGAACAACAATGGCCTATACGGAGGCGAGAAATAGAAGATATTACCCTCTTTGAGGTTTTTTTAAACTGGTAAAACCAAGGTTTGGGTGTAACGTTAGGCTGTATTGCGTGATAAAAAGCACCTTTCTTCTTACTTGTATTTTGCCACTGCACCTGCCATGTGGATCGCAAGTTCTTTTTTGGAAGGCTCAGTAAATCATAACCCTGGGGCCAAGCATTTCAGATGCAATTAAGTTTTTGCTGTTTGATTTGACAGAGGGTTGCCAGGTGGATGCCTTATTTCTCCCCAGATTTGAAATATTTTTTCTCCATATTAATTTTCTTTATACCAAAGAAGTTACATAAATATTGTAATTTCTTTGCTATATACACAAGATTCTTGGCTTGGGTAATCTCAAGCCAAAACTTTATACTTTAGCAATTGAAACCATTACGGAACAGCTTTTGAAAACACATCCTTACGAATATAAATTAACGAATATTAATCGGAAAGCGAGTTTGTTTGTTCCGCTTTCACGCCGTAACTGCTGAACCGATTGCTTTAAAAGCAGACGTAAAGTTAGAAGTCCTGATTAAATAATGGGTACTTTTTATCCCGAAAAATTTGATGTTTCGGGAAATCTAAAAAGTGCGATATGACCGAACTCCACGCGGGTGAATCCGCGGGCGGAAAGCTAGTTTTAAATAAAGTAAACCAACCCTTTTTTTTGATGTCGCTGTGGCAAATGACAATTACGCATCTGTGACGTATGTGGGACTCCCCGGCCTCCCGGTATGCCCACTAAAACACAGCGGCACACCGACATCGCTTTAGTGGCGGGGTCATGGGAATCCGACAGAGCCTGCGTTACCAATCCCCCATGGCGATGACCGCCTAAAAAGCAGGCCCACAGTGGTCCCTCTATAGGGAGGGGTCGGGCTGGGTACGTCTTCTTGTGCGAGAAGACGCAGCAGCCTGGGGCTTTTTAGCGAGGTGTCCTTCCTCTTGGCCCCCACTCGTTTCCACAGTACAAATGGGGCCCCAGCTCCTCTCAATAACAGGCGGGTTGCCCGACGGTGACCCGGATTTCAGGTCACGTCAGCCACCTGGTGTGGTGGCTAATCCGCCGCATATGAACGCGAAGCGGCCCCGCGTCTCGCTTTGGTCCGCGCCGGTAAACCGGAAACCCCATATCTGGGGGCCGTTCCGCCATCCACCACCTGGGGACGCGTCCGATGGCAGGCCAGAAACTGCACGCATCCCGCCCGTCGGGGGGACGAGAGGGGTATGTGGGACTCCCCCGGTAGATAACCTCAGTATACCCACTAAAAACCCCAGCGGCACTCCGGCATCGCCATAATGGCGGGGGAGTGGGAAACTAGCGCAGCCTAAGCTACCACTACCCCGCCGGCGAAACCCGCCTAGCAAGGCGAGCCCTCAATTGCCCTCAATTGTGACTCGCCCAGCCGAAGCTGGGAATACCCACCAAAAACCACAGCGGCACTCTGTCGTCACGCCTTGGTGGCGGGGGACTGGGAAAAAGCGGAGCTTTGGCTACCAGCCCCCCGCCGGCGATATGCCCGCCTAACACGGCGGGCCCTCATTTGCCCCTCCACAGGGAGGGGCCGTGGCTCAGCCACCCTCGTGGTGAGCGGTGCAAGGCGGACGTGGGCACCCCCGTGCCTCACGTCCGTCGCTCACCTCAGGGAGGGAGAAAGCGGGCGAAATCCCGCCTACTCCTCCCCCTACGCCGCCTGCGGAGCGCCGGAGCGAAGGGATCCTAAAGCCAAAAAGCCAAAAAGCAAGCCTCCTCGCTCCCCACCATCGCTCTGACGATGGCGGGCAGCGAGAGGTCCCCTCCTACCGCCGCGACAAGATCGCGGCGCGGCACGGCCCACGACGGGCACACCGCGAGGGTGTGTTCCGCCGTGTCCTCCGCCGCGCCGCAACCGTGGCACGACGGTGTCTCCTCTCGTCCTATCCGGTGCAGGTACCTGCCGAAGCAGCCGTGACCGGAGAGTACCTGCACCTAGACGGAAGGAGAGGAACCCGTGACGCCTGTCGAGCCAGTCCTCCAGGACCGGCCCGATGGCGTCGAGGGTACGGCGGCCGAAGACGGCGGAGGCGAGGTCCTGCGTCCAATGCTGGACAAGAGCGACCCTCGCCTCCCGCCAGACGGCCTCCCTCAATTCTGGGGCCGGACGCTCGCCCAGCGCCCTGCGCCCCGCCGTCCACTCGTACACTCTGGCGAGCACCCACGCCTCGAGCTCCCAAGGCGGGGTGCCCGCCAGAGCGCACGCCGCTGCGAAGCCCACCGTGCGGTAGGCCCGCGATGCCCGCTGGGCGATGGCCCTTTGGGGCGCCCGAAGAGCGGTGGCATTCTCCCTCCTATGGAGGGAGTCCGCCCAAATGGGGGCCCCATAAAGGGCCATACTCCGCAGTATGCCGGCGTATAGACGCCGGCACCGCATACTTGGCCCTCCCATGTTCGGCATGAGCCATGAGAGGGCGTCCGCAGCTTTCAGCAGGCGCGTCGACAGCCCGCTAAATTGCGGGCCGAAGCGCCACCTGCTGTCAAAGAACACGGCCTCCGTTTTGTGCAGCGCCACCCTCAAGCCCAGGCGGCGGATCCTTCCCGCCACTAAGGATCCGCCCGCCGATGCCAAACTGGCTGCCTCCCGGAAGGTGCTCCCGCGGGAAGTGAGGAGAGTGTCATCGCGTAGCAGATGACACTCGTGCCTCGAAGGAGGGTTCCCCGCAGGAGCCAGTCGTAACCGACGTTCCACAGAAGAGGCCCTAGAACGGACCCCTGTGGAACGCCGGCTCCGACATCGTATCGCCGGAGCTGGCCAGCCCCGAACCTAACCTAACCTAACCTTTTTTTTTTTTTTTTTTTTTTTTTTTTTTTTTTTTTTTTTTTTTTTTTTTTTTTTTTGACGCTGTGGTAATGCATTTACGCACCATACCCCGAAGGGCGTGTGTGGGACTCGCCCAGCCGAAGCCGGGAATACCCACTAAACCCACAGCGGCACAACGACATCGCCTGAGTGGCGGGGTCATGGGAAAATGGCACAGCCTAACTACCAATCCCCCGCCGGCGATTCCCGCCTAGGGCGGGCCCACAGTGGTCCCTCCACTCCACAGGGAGGGGCCGGGCTGGGTACGTCTTTTTGTGCGAGAAGACGCAGCAGCCAAGGGTTTTTTAGCGAGGTGTCCTTCCTCTTAGCCCCACTCGTTTGCCCGGAGGCAAACGGGGCCCCCAGCTCCTCTCAATGAGGAGACCGGGTTGCCCGACGGTGACCCGGAGTTCGGGTCACGTCAGCCACCTCGAGTGGTGGCCGACCCGCCGCACGTGTGACCGCCGAAGCGGTCCCCGCATCTGGTTTTGGTCCGCGCCGGTAAACCGGTAACCCCCATATCTGGGGGCCGTTCCCCTATCCGCCACCTGGGGACGCGTCCGATGGCAGGCCAGAAACTGCGCACGGAAACCTAACCTAACCTTTTTTTTTTTTTTGTTTACGCTGTGGGAATGCATTTACGCACCTTACCCCGAAGGGCGTGTGTGGGACTCGCCCAGCCGTAGCTGGGAATACCCACTAAACCCACAGCGGCACTCCGGCATCGCCATAGTGGCGGGGGAGTGGGAAACTAGCGCAGCCTGAGCTACCTCTCCCCCGCCGGCGAAACCCGCCTAAAAAGGCGGGCCCTCAATTGCCCCTCCCAGGGAGGGGCCGTGGCTCCCACGTTGGTGAGCGATGTAAGGCGGGCGTCGGCCTCACGCCCGCCGCTCACCTCAGGGAGGGAGAAAGCGGGCGAAATCCCGCCTTCTCCTCCCCCTACGCCGCCTGCGGAGCGCCGGAGCGAAGGGATCCTCCTCCCGCTCGCGCTCCGCTGCCTCCTTCTGCGACATCACGACCTCGCAGAAGGAGGCCATCGCCACCCAAGCCTCCTCGCTCCCCACCATCGCTCTGACGATGGCGGGCAGCGAGAGATCCCCGCCAACCGCCGTGACAAGACCGCGGCGCGGCACGGCCCACGACGGGCACACCGCGAGGGTGTGTTCCGCCGTGTCCTCCGCCGCGCCACAACCGTGGCACGACGGTGTCTCCTCTCGTCCTATCCGGTGCAGGTACCTGCCGAAGCAGCCGTGACCGGAGAGTACCTGCACCAGACGGAAGGAGAGGAACCCGTGACGCCTGTCGAGCCAGTCCTCCAGGACCGGCCCGATGGCGTCGAGGGTACGGTGGCCGAAGACGGCGGAGGCGAGGTCCCGCGTCCATTCCTGGACAAGAGCGACCCTCGCCTCCCGCCGGACGGCCTCCCTCAGTTCGGGGGCCGGACGTTCTCCCAGCGCCCTGCGCCCCGCCGTCCACTCGTATACTCTGGCGAGCACCCACGCCTCGAGCTCCCAAGGCGGGGTGCCCGCCAGAGCGCATGCCGAAGCGAAGCCTACTGTGCGGTAGGCCCGCGCTGCCCGCTGGGCTATGGCCCTTTGGGGCGCCCGAAGAGCGGTGGCATTCTCCCTCCTATGGAGGGAGTCCGCCCAAATGGGGGCCCCATAAAGGGCCATACTCCGCAAAATGCCGGCGTACAGACGCCGGCACCGCATGCTTGGCCCTCCCATGTTCGGCATGAGCCATGAGACATCCGCAGCTTTCAGCAGGCGCGTCGACAGCCCGCTAAAGTGCGGGCCGAAGCGCCACCTGCTGTCCAACGTGAGGCCCAGATACTTCATCTGGGCCTACCCTCACCCAAGCCTAACCTAACCTACCTAACATCGACATAATTATAATTTATAAAAGTCTATGCCCTATAACTGAAACTAAATGGGGATTAGCATTGACAAGCCTCTTATTTTACTCAAGCTTATCTAGCTTCTCTTTAGCTAGCTTCTCTTACTCAAGCTTATTATTAAACATTATTTATTATTATTATTATAAGGCAATTGCATGCAGCTGAAATGAGAATTCTTTTTTATAATTTTAAACTAGTGCTTGACCGTAATCCCGCTTTATTGTAGGCAGTGATGCAATCTTTGATGGTAAAGTGCGCTAGTTTATTAAAAAACAAAACAAAAACTGAGTGAATATTCCTATTCACTCAGTTTTTTTTTTTTTTTAATAAAGCGCGCTTTACCGGCAAAGATTGCATCACTGCCTACAATCAAGCGGGATTACGGTCAAGGACTAGTTGTAAGGCGGCAGTTGAGTGAGGTGATGCAATGTTAAACCCAACAACACGACTAACTATGCTGCGCCAGACGGAGATTGATCTGCCCTCCACGACCAAACAACAAAATTTTTCTTTTTTTAACGTTGCACCCACTAAGCATTTATCCTGTATCGTGGGTGCGTTTGTTCCGTGAGGGAATCGAACCCGCGGCACGCAGCGCAGCAATCGCTCAGCCACTGCGTCAATCGTGTCGTTAAAACAACACCATTAAGCGTATTTTACCCGACACACATTGCTCGGACCCATTCTCCGTACGGCTTCACCAGACATCATGCCGGAACACGAAGAATCACTTGGCGGCAAGATTTTGTCTGGTGAGTGGTAACTTCTGCCGGCAGCCGATGTTATGGTCTACCAGCGATCATAACATCGGCTGCCGATAAAATTACCATAATTTGAATTCTAATCACCGATAGAATCCTAAGCGGAATGTAGGTATGGTGATATATGAATGGACAAATGAGTACCTGTTAGGAGTAAGTCTGAAAGTTCGAACAGTAGCTGAAAAGTTGTGTGGAATTCGGTTTGTCATGGTATGGGCGGGTACTAAGAAGAAATGAGGAAAATGTTGTAGGGAGAGTTTAGAGAGATGGATGGAATGACTGAATGATGATTATTATAAAGAAAAGAAAAGTATGAAAGGGTCATTTCACCGATTTTAAATAATTGGGAAGGGAAGGAGAATGATGAGCTATTGAAGTACTATTATGTTAGTTATTTTGCTAAAACCCGCTTACAGTTATAGATAGGTATGTCATCATTTAAACTCTGATACAATAATTTCTAGCATCAATGTCTTTCTCAATAACTTAAAACCATACCCAAAATTCTCAAATCATAGACAGCCTATCAATGTTCCCACCATTGGGACACAGGCCCCCTCTCAATGAGAATGAAACTAACAAATATTTCTACACATTACTCCAACGTTCCAAAAAAAATTCAATCCTCCATCTCCAGGAGCTATTTTTTTTTTACCGAAACTAAAAATCATACCTGGTAACACTGATGTCGGCTGCCAGGCCACTGGCCACTATTACATTTCATTCGACGAAACAGAAATCGTAGTGATTACTTACTCCGAGAAAAAGAAACAGACCACAAACGAGGAAATGCAATTTTCTATATTTTCTGTAGATATATATCTCTAACTGTGATTAAAAAAATATATTATTTTTATTTGATTTTAATCACAACAGTTATTTATTTACTTACTATATTTACAACACACCCAATATCTATTCGAACAAGTGAGTCTGCTGTAATATATGTATACATAATTATGTGGAAAAACGGAATGCGCATTGAGCAGCTGTGATCACACATCACAATCACAAGTTCTTACCCTATGTTCTTACCGCTCCTTTTTTTTGGGGGTTGGGAAATCATTAAATGACTGAAATGACTTCTCCCGCTCTGCGCGGAGCGGAAGGGCGTGTCAGACTTTTACTGACTAAAACCCACCCGTGTTTCTTTCTTATCTTTTCAATCTGCAGTAATTTTTTGGTTTGAAAAGAGTGAGAGAGATGGGCTATGCTTTCGGTCTAGCACTATTTCTTTCCTAATAGATGATTGATGATTTTGAGAAACTTCGTTTCCTCTTTTTCTTTCGGAGTGCCAAAATTTTCATCTCTAAGGCATGTCCATTAGTATAAGTCTATGCTTTATTTTTACATTGTCGAATATATTGTTGGAATACCTACATTATTCTAAAAGTGATAACTGAGTCGTGATAAAGGTTCGATTAGTACGGAGGAGAATTTTAACCAAAATACCAGTATCAGAGTAGTACTCAAGTACTTATTTGTTTGTGAGTGATTAGTGCGTTAAATAATTAACATATGACGTGACATTAGGCAGGTGAGAAATCTAATATTACTTTATTAATTATGTACTGTAGAAACCTAAACATATTTTTTTTTGTGTGCGCATATCATGTTAGAAATACCTATCAATAAATATTAATAGAATGTTGATATTTCAAACTTAAATAGAATCATGGTAGGTAGATTGGATGACATAAATATTTTTTCTTTCTTATAAAATGAGCTAGCTGTTTTTCTTCTGGCTGTAGTTAAGTAATAGCATTCGAGAACTTTATGGAGTGTAAAGTTTCGAAGAATGATTTTAGAACTGAGTTTTTAACGGCGGGTTGATTTTAATGTCCAACAAGGTAGGATGTTTATTTTATTTATTGGCTTATCTACAATTGTTACAATATCTTAACAATAATACAATCAATATCTTGGGGGGACCACGAGTCATGCGTGGCATAGTGTACAGACGACAACACTGTATCAAGCTACTACAATCTGTCAGATTCCTTTATTAGATTTTCAACTTTATCTCTAAAGCATTAAGGCTCAAGGTTGATTGGGAATATTTGACAGTTTCGGGTAGCTTGACCTGCTTTCGTACGTACAAGATGATACGATAGACACAGCATATATAATAATTTAAAAAAAAGTATACAAAAACAAGATTAGGTATAGACATAAATAAAAGGTGCAGAAATAACTTTATATCGACAAGAATAATTTATTGATTTTGTTAAGTCGATAGTATATATGTAAGTACCTACATTCGATTTTATTAGAAGAGCTAGTTGTACAGACATTAGAAACCGCCCTAATTACGTAACACACTATTAGTATCAGTTGGAATCATTTCGAAGCATATTGCTTATCAATTACTGCGTATGCTTGAAAAAGTTTCAGCTCAATAACGTAAATAACGCAATGAATGTTGTTGAACTGTCAAAATGAAACCCATTGCGCAATTACCGAGCTGTTTGAATGCGTAGAACTCGATTAGGAGCATATAAATGCCTTATTCGAATAATCTAGGTACAAGCACTTACGTTATAACATTCCTGTGATCATTCGTGAACTTATCGTTCATTATTTAAATCAAAACATAGGTCTGTAGGTATGTACTACCTACATTGGTAACGAATTTGTAGATCGAAGACAGCCGAATATAATATAATATTTTTAGTGCAATAGTACCTAAGACAAAATGTTGAAACATATTTTTAATAGCCGACAGGGTTACGCGAAATAAGTGACATTTTTGATCTTCATCTTACTTAAGTAAGTACATACAACCAACGCTACGAAGTTATTATAGCACGTGGGCAATATAGGAACTGACGCAGCCATCTTGTTTTGTTAATACAATTTCTTTCGATTGAGGCATGGCGCATAACATTTGACATTAAAATACATTGTGGTAATTCGGGATGCAAATTTTTTGGGTATTATAATTTACATAAGTATTTAGGTTTACGCAGCAACTAATTTCAACATCTACTTAATAAATTTTCTTAATCTTACTTCGTAAAGTAGACTAAAGAGTTTTCAATTTTTGTCACGGATAAAACAATAGAAACAGCCCTTTTTTGTTCTGGATGGATAACTATCAAATGACCTCTTTCGCTCTTGGCGGAGCGGAAGGGCGTGTCAGACTTTTACTGCTTAAAATCCACCCGTGTTTCTTCACTTGCCTGTGCGCCAGGGCCACGGTTTCATAGTAACACCCCTTAATTTGCCGTTTTTGATATGCTATGAGTACATGATACTTCAAGCAATTTTATATAAAAACCTTCTGTTCGGGCTGTCTAGTCAGGACACCGCAACTGTGAGTGTACGTACAGACAACACATGAAGCTACTACAATCTGTCAGATTTCCTTATTAGATTTTCAACTTTATCTCTAAAGCACTAAGGCTCAAGGTTGATTGGGAATATCTGACAGTTTGGGGTAGCTTGACCTGCTGTCGTCCGTACAATAAAGCTTGGGATTGAGCTGCTCGCTCTGCTAAGCTATGTCATTAAGCAATATGCGTAAGTATGCTACAATCATGACATTATACTCGATGTTTTTTTTTAAATCAAGTTAATTGATTGTTATGTACAAAGCAAACACATATTGTTATTGTAAACATCTTCATTTTTAGTGTCTAGACATGAAAAAAAGACGATGATCCCTTTCGGCTTTTCTTTTCAGAGGTAGTCAGTTAGGAAATGCCGGCTCCAGCTACTTTAAACAAAATATGACGTGTAAAAAGTCATCAGTGATCCTACTTGCATAATAAACGATTTCATTTAGAGTGAAGAAGTATAGTGTCTAGGTACTTTGTGTTGTGGTAGGTATGCTTATGTACCTATGTGTTATTATTGGCACTTTTAGGGTGCTTCTTACGGTATTTTGATAATTCACTGATGGAAGTGTGAAATATCCACATAGTGAATAAAATAAATTATTAAATTAAAGTAGGTACTTAGCTTCATGTGTTTAAAAGCTCATTTAAATGAAAGCTAACAATGCTTTGCAGACATAGGTGTGTGTAAATGGCATAAGTCGTAAATGGTTGAATTAATAAATACCTAGTCATTAATTCAACCATTTACGACTTATTCAGTAAATTAAAAAACAAAAGCGCATTTCCTATTTTGTGGTTGACAGGTGAAGTTCTCTGTCGCCAACTCAGTAAATAATCAATAGGCACTAAAAATAGACACTTTAAATTTCCCGGGAAAAATTCATAATATCGTATTTTATAGATATTCAGGCATCTAATATCAGAAAAATAATTATTTATTTCAATCACATATAGGATAGGAGATACCATTTCTTTAAATCCCTTTTTGATAAATTTCATAGGGAAAATCTATTTTTTTTTTACATGCGTTCAAAATAATATGTTTCATCACACATGCTCGTAACCAGTGTTAATAAACGCAAGTAAAGTAGGCGGGATGTCCCGTATTGTACCCTCGGGCTTGCAAAATTTCATTGTGAGCCCAAGGGCGTATTTTTACTTTGACTACAAACTTTTAATTATTTTTAGAGTTGTAAGTTCAGACGGAAATGGCACCTGCTAGGGCCGCGGGTTATTCGCATGAGATGCCATATAGGCAAGTGAAGGAATACAGGTAGGATTTAGTCCGTAAAATTCTGACATCTCCGCTCTGCCCAGAACGGGAAAAGTCATGTGATGATTTACCAACTGCAAAAAAACGAAACGACGGAAAGGCAGAATATACAGTATGTTAACTAACAGAGGGCGTTCCCGTTAACCCGAAATAGTATAGCATACATACATGCTAAAAAAATATTTCCATTCGAAAACAAAATGTTTTAAAAATTTTTCCAATAAGAAAATATTCAATAAAAATTTTAAATTGACATGTAAAAGAAACACACTGTACACGCGAACATGAAAGACAGCAACGTCGCAATTTATTTATACATGACGACTACTATTTTGATTTAAAACAGGAGGTTTCAAATTTATTTCCAATTAGAATTTTTTTTTATTCGGATTTTTTTATGCTTATTTTTCTATGCTGATATTTTTATTTTAATCTATTAATGATATATATTAACGAGTTTAAGGGAACGCCCTCTGTAATTTAACATACTGTATAATAATACACTACCACTTTTCATCGTGTAAATTACCAACAGAAGCGCCTCGTATAGTGCGTAATCAGCTGTAAATGTGCACAAATTCAAAAAAATTGTTCGCCTTGTCTATTTTGCAAAGGAGTAAATTTTAGAAGAAAGCTTAAATAAAGTACGCTTTACCGTCAACGATAGCATCAATGCGTACCATCAGACGAGTTCGCGGTCAAGCACGAGTTTATTAAATGAGCATTTGGAAACATTGTTCGAGCTGCTGACCATAGGAAAAACTACGTACGTCTGGCATAGATTTGATTGTGCTCTGGTGCTTGTGAGTATGTCACGCTCACTCTAATGTCTCCCTGATGGTGGCGTGCCATCTATGGCGTCATGTTCGTGAACGGGCGCCGTCAGTGGGGATTGATCATCACTTAGCTGCCATGGCTTAATTTATGAATTGCTATTGTCTTTTCTCTAACAGATGTATTTAAGGCGATTAGTAACGACGATGACCTTGCGCATCTGGGCGGGGCTAGGCAGAAACCCCCGCGCACCCCGCATCATATTTACGTGCACATTCCCTACTCGCTTGCTTCGAGCGCGGATGTCTCGCAACAAACGTAGGATGCCATACCATGTCTATAAAGTATACTATTCTGTCTAAAAAGTACCTAATATAGAATTACGTGGTATCAAAACTCATGCCCTAAAGTGAAACATATTAGGTAATTACTTTTATTATGTTGTTTTCGATACTGCGTTGCAGGGATTTTTTTATTTAAAAAAGGGAAAACAAATATTAATTTATAAAATGATTAATGCAAAATGGGAACCGGTTTATTCTTTTTTATTTATAGTTATTATTTAGCATTTAGCGTTTTTGGTATAATTCCCATTGATACTTACCAGTACTTAAAAAAAATCCCGGAAACTCCATCATCTAAATAAAACTCACAGGTCAGACTAAAATAGGTGCATATTATTTAGAATACATATTGTTTAAAAATTTATCTGACCAAATTTTAGGTAATGAACAGCTGAGACTAATGAACTTAAAGAATGAAAAAAAGAAATTGTTTTGATTTACCTACTAGAAAAAAAAATAATTGGGGAAATTTAATCAAGTTTCATATGGATTAAATTACAAGTATCAATTATATATTTTTTTAGGGAAGGAAAATATTATTGTTTTGGACTTAGCAAAAATTTGACGATTTTTTTTTTTTTGAGATGTTCTTAATTTTTATGGGAGGAATGAACAGGGTGTGGCCTTAGAAATAGGGCATGCAATTAGCGTAGTTTTTGTTTAACCGGTAAAAAAACGGTAATTGAAATATTTTTACCGGTAAACCGGTAAAAACGGTAAATTTATATTTTTTTTTTCAAAAATATTAATTATGTGATTGGGTAGTCTTAAAGCAGAAAATAAATAAGTACACAAGATACAGTCAAGACCAAAAGTCGAGTTGCAATCTCACAAAACTATGGCCAAGCAATACTAGTTGTAGTTACGACCTTCTTCTATAATAAAGTTTGATACACGCTCATACACTTGCTGCCCGCTTATGATTGTTAGGTACTACTTATTAATTTCAACGTCTACAGTAAGTGTTTCAATGGCGTAACGGTTTTCGCCTTGATAGGCGTTCAAGGTGGTTCGAGTTCGAATCTAATAACTTACAAAAATATTTTTTAAATGTTTATTGGTGAGTTATGAATGCTTACAACAAAAATATCTAAAAATATCGATCTGCAACTTAAAGATGATACTTTCTTTTAAGATTTTTTCTATATTAGAGTCATTATAAAAGATGACGGTAGACTTAAAAGAATCTGAATCACTACTTCACAAAAAATATTCCGCTACCTACAATAACTATTATTAGCTACAATAACTCAAATAATATTACTTAGCTGTTGTTGGTTGGTGAACATATAGTTACCAGTTTGTGTAATTAGTTTTACTTTTTAATCAATATGCAGGCATATGCAGCAATATATCTCAAATATCATATGAAACCGGCTTTTGTGTAAGTTGTTTTTATTATTATTTATGTAAGGTGCAAACCAATCGCTTGTAGCAAGTGCGTAATAAAATTGTTATTGTTTTAGATAAATACTGTAAGCCGTTGGAGGTCAAGGTCAAGAGGTTGGAGGACGAAGGTAGCTGTCGAGACAAGTGAAACGAAACGACAATATTTACCGTTAAATAAACTTTTAAATCGTGCGAAGAAGATAGGTTGCATTTGTGGTTTAAAAATAAATTGGCGAGGCTGGTGGAGTGTTATCGAGCTAAACAAAAAAAAAAACTATTTATAACAAAAACAGTGCAGAAGTGTCCTACAAAGTGTTTTAAATATATACCAATAAATATCTTAATAACGGACTCTAAACCATCTCTAAAGTAATTTAGCTAAGTGACAGTAATATGTTCGGTTGGCTTAATGGCTAACAGATGTCGCCTTTTGCAATTTCAATACAAATTACTTTTGGTAAATTATAAAAACAATAATTTCGGAATTCGATAACAAATAAGTTCGTTTACTTTTGAACTAAGAAAGCGCTTGAAGATTATAATCTCATGCCTTCAAACTCCGAAAAAAGGCATTGCAGGATGGCAGCACTAGTACTATGCTATACACGCAAAAAAAAATGTAATAAGCACTATTATGTGTTCTAAGTATAGATTATTTTATGATTGCAATAATATTCAGGTTAAGCTTCAATCCTCTTTTCTTTAAGAAAATGAATAATTAAGCTATAACCTCTTTAATCATAATATACGTATAATATTATAATTTTCATATCTAACAACCAAAAATGTTTTTTGTATTTTTTACCATAACAATATCATAAGTTTGTCAAGGATTACTTTTATATAAAATATTACAATGCTGCCGTTTCAACGTTTGTTTCATTTGTTAGTATAAGTATATCTATACCGAATAATATATAACTTTATAATATATTGCATTATAATATGCTTATTGTTTTATTTTTATATATTTTTTATTATATTACCCCTATAGTAAACTAAAACATATAATAAAACCCTTTTTTGGGATAAATATTCAATAAATTTTCCTATTTGTTTAAATATTATTTGCAAACATTTTTACTTTAAAATACAAATCAATTATCATAATTTTAAATTATATGAAACAACAAAAAGAGTTGCCTATAATAAGGATCGAACCCACAATCGCTCGCTTTTGATAGCACCATTGTTAAGTGCGGCCGCTAACTCAACTTCAAATGAAGTAACGAAATTTTGCATTACTTTAAAGAAAGACGAAGACTGCGATAAAAAAATAATGCGGTAGTGTGCGTGGCCGGTTTAGCGCAGGCGACAGTAGTCTTTAAGGTGGAAATGGACTTCTACAGCTGATAGTACAATGGTAGTGAACATGTTACATATTGCTTAAAATGAGCATATAAACACAATTTTTAAAACCATGACCTTTCCTTTGGCGCAGTCAAGCGTAAATGTAGCACCTTTAGATTAATTTAGACAATTTTCATTTTCAAAACGCAGCCAGCCAACGAATGCTGGTAAATCTACATCAAGCCCGTGGAGAACCCGGAAATAACCTCAATGTAGCTTGCTAAACCTCCATGCGATCTTCAGTGTCAAGTAGGTATACTGGCTTGCACCAGTTCTTTTTAGCCAAGGCAAGGAGAGTGGAGTGAGTCCCTTGTCAACCGCGACCACATCTCGATGCATTCCCACGTCGGTTTTTAGGAAATATTCCATGAGACTTCATATCTCGCGATTGTGGAGGGTCTTAACATTTAAAAAGCTTCAACTTTCTCTTTTTCGCGGGGTATACACTAATACAGCCTCATAACCGATGTCAGTGGGTGATGCAATTGAATTGTAGTCAGCACCGTACGGACCCTCCTATCCAGGGTGTCGACATCGGTCCGAGTCCATTTTAGTATGCTGAAAGAGTACATAAAATCGGGATGATCCAACCGTTGAAGGCTCGTACCTTATTTCCGCTTAATAGAAGACTATTTATTACTTTTTCAGCGACGCGAAGATGAATATGAGATGCAAAACGTTTCTTCAGCGATTACTTCATACCAGTAACATTGATACGTTGGGTATCAATGTTACTGGTATAAAGCATTCGACATACCCAATATTTATAGGTTTCAGATGCAGAGAGCGCTCTAAGGTTTACGGAACGTGAGTTGGATTCCCATGGATGCCGCAATCTCTCCTCGCTTTACATGCATGACCACACATTTATCCACACAAAATTCCATCCTGATAACGCTACTGAAAGTTTCAGTCATTTTCATTAGCTCCTTCAGTTGAAATTTGTGGGGAGCAATGAATTTTAAGTCACTCATGTAAAGGAAGTGCGATATAACCTGACCACCTCTCCTCAGCCGATAGTCTAGACGTGTATTCTCCAGCAGTGTACTTAGAGGATTCAAGGCTAAGCAAAATCAAAGTTGACTCAAAGTATCGCCCTGGAATAGACCTGGCTCGGATCGCTATTCCTATGAATATCTCGATATCCAGGATAGCGAAGGACCGTCCTCCATTAGCCATACACGTCATCAAGATGGTGTGTAGAGTTGCATCAACTTTATAGAGCTCCATCACCCGCATGAGCCTTGTATGTGGCACCAAGTCATAATAGGCCTTATTATATAATAATAATTATTATTATTCATTTATTTCTCCTCACAATGTTTTGTTTATAGCTAAAACCGTACAATTACTCAGTCTAGTATTTGTTACATATTTGAGGAGCTGGTGTGCGAGAAAGGCAATATAAAAAAAAAAAAAAACTATTCAACATGTCGATAGATCTTTTTGGGAACGACGAACTTGTTGGGTAATGGCCATGTTATTAAGGAGTAGCTCCTTAGTACCGCGGGAGCCGCTCCTACATCCATTTTGAGAGGCAGACATGATGAGTTGCTGTCAATATGTTTGTTAATTTTAACTTTAAAATTGGATGTAAGAACTTTAAAAATGGTCGGTAAACAAGTGATCGGCCAATAATTTTTGGGTTCCGCAGTGCTACCTGATTTACGGAGCAGGTGGGTTACTCTAGTTGTTAGGAACTGAGGTAGCGAACCAGACTCAAGCGAGCGTGCAACCTTGAAAACAATTTGATCCAAAAAAGCGACAGGCACCAAACAGATACTGCGCCAGAATGAACACATGGCATCGTCATCCAGTAGGTAAGTGTCAGCCACCTTGGTCTGGTCGATAAACCCACCTTTCATTGTTTTAGAAAGTGCGATTCTGGGTGTACCGTACATTTTCTGCTTCAGGAAGTCGATGTGCTCCCTGACACGGGTCGTATAATCCTGTAGGTTGGTATTTGTACCTGAAAATACCCGCCTTACAAAGCGTATCACTCTAGGAGGAGGAGAGTTCGAGACATCGGATCTTCTTTTTTCACCCTGCGATCGCGAGCGAACTTGAGGCTATCAAGAGAGACAAACGCGAGTGCAAGTGCTCAATAAATCTTTTCTCGTCAATACGACAAAATAACGATCCATCTGGTGAAAAGCACCAGCAGAGTAACCAGCAAGGACGTTCTCCTAACCCCTCGGGGTGTAGGCCGGAAACCTACAGTTTAGATTGGACGCGAGGGAAAACAGAATTATAAGAGTGGCTCCCGGAAGGGAGAAGAGAAAGGGGCCAGCAGGGCGGAGTGAGAGGCGTGACCGCACAATGGACCGACGGCACCGGGACAAGACACCCTTAAGACCAGGGCTACGCTCCGGCAGTAAAACGCGGCGCGAACGTGAGAAGGAAATAGACAAGAGGAGAGAAAGTGTGGACTCCGCAAAGGAGTACGGAACGCCCGGGGACGGAAGTGGCAGTGAGACATCAGGGGGGTCCCAGGGGTCTGGACCGGAGACCCAGACTCTGGCTCATAACGAACGTGTGCGCAAGGAGCGAGCTGAACGGCTAAAGGCGGGAGTATACGGGAAGTCAAAGAATACAGCCAGAAGGCTTGCACTGCGCGAGTGCAAAGACGTAATATCCCGAGAACTGCCCGAAGTGGCCCAAATTATACGGGACACCCATCTTACTTCGTCAAGCAGCAGCAATTCTAGTCCACCACGGATATGCCCGGGAGAATTACGCCCAGAAGAGAGGAAGGAGAGGGAGGCAGAGGGGGGAGAAAGAAAAACTATGGCGGTAGATGACGCTCCCGGTGATCAATATTGGGATGGAAACGTGGGAGAAGCTGCTGAGGCATTAGTAAACGCGGCGATTGCACGGCGTGACGTATGGACCCAGTCGGAGGAAGAACTGGTCTCAGGTGTCTTGCTGGGAGTAAGCGAAGGAAGCTTCTTCAACCACGTCATAGCGGTGGGGGCCAACAGAGGGCTCAACGACGACTACGGCCCTTCAGTGTTACGAGGAGAGGACCCCAGGCCCAGGATGAAGGAGGGGGAGGACAAGAAGGGCAGGACGAAGGGCGAGTGGAGACGAACAGAAGCGGGCGGAGCAGGACCTAGTTCCCCCCGAAGGGAGGAGGGCAGAAGAGTTTCCCTTTCCTCGGCCGCTGCAGCCTTGGCTAGGAAGATGGCAGGAGGTAATCTACAATACCACAGAGTTCGGGGCTTTGTGGCGTCGGGCAATCTTAACATCATTGTTCGGCTGTTTGTTCCAGACTAATCAACTTAATATCTGTCGACAGTCTCCGACGATCAGGGGCAACCGAAATGGAAGGGCGTACCCTATACTCTGCTATTCTAGTATGGGCCCACAGGAACCAACAGCCGGGTGGAGACGATGCCGAAGAGAAGGGAGGTAGAAAGGAAAGAGAAGACGCGGTCGCCGCCTGCGCTGGGTTACCACTGGCACACTTGGCGGGGAGGTCCAGCATGGAGGTGGTTACTGACATTGCTATACGGGAATATGGCTCCGAAGATCGTGGCAGAGGACTAATCAGGTACGGCGGGGAGGCCCTAATTTTATTAAGGCCTAGTGCTTCCCTCCCCGTCGCTCCCCGTGTCTGTCCCTTTTGTCTCGCAACTTGGTTGAGCCACTCGGAACCAGCGGATGTACCTGCCGCGACTCCCGGTGGTCGGGGGGGGCGGGGACAGAGCAGGAGACGACTTGGCTAATGCACTGTTAGGGGGTAGCAGGGGTGCCATAGAGGCCATGGCCCGTGCTCACAACCGAGAGATGCACGCCCTAAACGAAAATATCCACCTAGTAATATGTGCGGAAACCCCCCGTATTGACGTGGTGGGTACCTGCGTTTCAAAAGGAACATTCCCCGTGCACCATGCGCACACTTGCCTCCCGAACGAGGAGGCAAGACAGAAAGGAATACAGGAAGAGACTCCTAAACTAACATACGGAACAACCCTCGCAGCAGGGGTTTCCCTAATCGGAGTCCCTCCCACCCGCCACCAGATAACGTGGTTCCATGATACGCTGGCAGGGGATGCGGAAGGGGAGGCTGGGGCAGAGCCCGAGCCCCATCCGGATGGGGGTGACGTGGTGGATTTAGAGGTAGGGGAGGACGATAGGATTGCCGTCGGAGAGGCGGGCGTCCCGCCAGCAGCTGGCCCCCGTATACCGGCACACAGGGCTCGGGGGCTATTGCAGCGGTGGAGGGAGGCCCGGGGAGAACGAGATGTGCGCATACGTCATCGCGAAATGAGAGGGCTATTGGCCGAGCTGGGAAACCAGGCCCGGGCCCGCGTCGAACTGCCCTTAGGGGACGCGGACGAAGAGATAGAGAGAAGGGATCATTACAGGGAGGGTATCGCGGGGGTGAAAGACGCAGTAGGAACCCACCACAGAGACCCCACATGGATAGGAGTATGGTGTGATCCCTCAATATCGAGGGGCCAGTTTACCTTGACGGCGATGGGGTGCGGACGTAAGTCGCCTAAGCGAGGACCCATCTGCCAAGGACGGCCGCCTCAACGCGGGATCTGGCACCTACGCGTGGCGTTATCTGGACAACTCCATACTGTTGCAGACGGTGGTGTGCGGCCAGACCGCAAGCATACGGGCCGACTTGACCAGTTGCCTGCTCAAGCTACGTCTATACGATCATCTACGACGGCATAGCAACGGCTTCCCGAGTGGAGTCGAATGGGGGATCCCCTTGCGCGCAGAAACTCCTCACATCAGTGAGATGGCCGTCAGGTTGGACAATACGTGGAGGGTGGCCGCGGTGGGAGCTCGGTACCTGGATGAGGTGTTTCACCAAAACATGAACGCCGTGGAAACGGATGACGGAGTATGGGATTTAGATAGTCCAACAGTGGCGGTGATCGTGCTGGACCACTTGGCGGGAGGGGGTAGTGGCAGAGTTTGGGCAGCACAGTTGCTCATGGCGGCTCCTTACCCCCTCGTAGCCGTAGAGGAGCTTTACGCCATGACAGGCCCAAATGGAACTGAGGATGTCAGGCTGGCAGGGATGCGGAGAAATGAATGTAACGTCACCATCAACAGCGGAGTACGGAATTTTTTGCTAGTTCACACAGACAACAGGCCCACAGTAGACTTCCTCGGGGCGCGAATACCCTCGGGCGAGCTGGCTCGCGGTCGTGAGCTCATGGCTCTGCATACTCAGGAGGTGGGAGTTCATTTTTTTATTTTTTATTTTTTTTCTGTTGAGGCTAATGTAGAGAGGCTAGAGTCTGAAAACGCTGATCTGAAGGCTCGCCGGTCTCTCAGCGCAAGTAGAGAAGCTCACAGCTCAAGTCAACCACCTAAGTCATAAAGGCGAACGAATGGTGGGCCCCAACGTTACGGCCTCTAACTTGGGACCTAGTCAGACTTTTGAAGCTGTCGAACTCCTTCGGACTGATGAGTCGGAGTCGCGGTTTAGGCGTTCTATTGCTCTGGAGATTGGAACTATGGTGGACGCTAAGCTTGCCGCCTTGGAGAGGAGATTGCCCCCGGAGAAACCCCTGCGTCCGCCACTTGCCGCCGATGCTCGGAAAGCACCCCCATCTCAGATTGAACACGCACAGGCAATTGGTGATAAAGGCCGGCTTCCTAATCCCAGAAAAACGAAGCGTAAAGGCAAAGTCAAAGCAGTGGCTCCAGTGGTGGAGCTTCCCCCCGTGTTGTCAGTGGCTTCCACAAAGGCTTCACAAGCTTTGCGGGAAACAGCGAGGACTGAGACGGAAACCTGGTCTTCTGTAGTGGGAAAGAAGACAAGGAGAGGAAAATCCAGCCAAAATCCGGCTGGAAAACAGGTTATCAAACTGCCTAAAATTCCTACCACGGCAGCCATAACGGTTTCGGTAAGAGAGACATCAAATTTTAAACTCGGCGAGGTCATGTCCCTACTAAGGCAGCGTATCCGTTTGGCTGATCTCGGCATCGACACAGTCGGCCAAAAAAGGGCTGCTAATGGCGGAATAGTGCTTACTGTCGCCGGCAACGACTCTTCTACTAAAGCAGACAATCTTGCAATTCGAATGCAGGAGGTTTTCGCTGAGTCTGACGTTAAGATTTCACGTCCTACTAAGCGAGCGGAGGCAAGAATAATGGATCTGGATGATGCCGTCTTGCCGGAGGACGTGGCAGCTGCTATTGCTGAAGTAGGAGGCTGTTCACCCGCAGACGTAAAAGTAGGAGTAATCCGTCGTCCACGTACTTCTTTGGGGCATGCCTGGGTCCGTGCGCCACTGGCGGCAATAAAAAAGTTGACATCTGAAAAATTGCGCTTAGGTTGGACGTTAGCAAGGGTTCAAGTTTTGGGGGCGCGTCGGATGATGTGTTACCGATGTTTTGAGCCCGGACACGTCCGCTGCCAGTGCACTAGTACAGTTGACCGGAGCGATAAGTGCTACGCTTGTGGCGGAGCTCACAAGGCGAGGGAGTGTACGTCGCCGACCCTGCGGTGTCCGCTATGTGCAGACCAGGGTCTTCCATCGGATCACCGGTTGGGGGGCAAGAAATGCCCTCCACGAAAGAGACGACCCCTGCATACCACTGTGATATCGCAGGAATCGGTGCCCGCATCATTGAGTGTGGGCCTTACAGAGGAAATGGATACCTCGCCTTCCCAGCCGTAAAAGTTCTTCAGTGCAATCTGAATCACTGCCGCAATGCACAGAATCTTTTTAATCAGACAATTGTGGAGTGGTCGGTTGCCTTGGCAGTAGTAGCAGAGCCCTATGGCCTACAAGATCATCCTCGTTGGTTCCGAGATACCGAGGACTCTGTTGCCGTCTACTGGGCTGGTGGAAGCGGTGGGCTTCACTGCTCTTTATTAGATAGAGGACAAGGTTATGTTGCCGTGGAATGGGGATCTCTGGCCGTTGTGGGCTGCTATGTGTCTCCCAATATTTCGCTCACCGAATTCGAACGATACTTGGATGGAATTACGAACTGCATTCGAAACAAATGCACCTCCCGTCCAGTGCTTGTTCTGGGTGACTTTAATGCTCACTCCAGAGCATGGGGTAATTCCCGGGATAGACCGAGGGGACACGTAATGCAGGACTGGGCAGCTTCGCTTGATCTTCGACTTTTAAATAGGGGGTCCGTTGCCACATGCGTTCGATGGCAGGGGGAGTCAATCGTAGATCTGTCATGGGCGAGTCCTTCTATAGCCCGCGTGGTGTCGGATTGGAGAGTGGCGGAGGAGATGGTCACTCTTTCTGATCATTGACACATCGTTTTCTCTGTTCCACTCCATCCTTTCGTCGGTCCGAACAGTTCAGCCCCAAGTCCACCCGCGCGTCGTTGGGCCCTCAAACAACTTAATCGTGACTTGCTTGTCGCAGCTGCCAACGTCGCAGCGTGGCCAGATCATGGTGGAACCCAAAGGATCTCGCTCGATCCAGAGGAGGAGGCGACTTGGTTCCGGGACACAATGACGTCAATTTGTGACGCTGCTATGCCCCGGGTCAGGCACAGGCAGCGTCCTGGTGCGGCTTACTGGTGGTCGGAAAATATTGCGCAGCTACGAACTGAATGTCTTAAAACCCGACGCCAGTCTCAGCGCACTCGACGCAGAAGACGAGCAACGGAGGAAGATATAGCCAGAGTTTATAGAGCTTACCGAGTAGCGACTATGGCGCTTCAACATGCTATCGCGGATGCCAGGTCTCGGTCTTGGAGCGAGCTTCTCGAGGGGCTGGATAGAGATCCGTGGGGGAAACCTTACAGGATGGTCATGGGTAAATTACGCCCATGGGTCCCTCCCATTACGTACAACCATGGATCCAGGCCTGCTGGAGAGAGTGGTAAATACACTCTTTCCAGTAGCTACGAACAATCCCTCGCCTCCCCCGTTATTGTCTGACTGGTCTGACGAGTTGGGGGTGACCGAAGGGGAGCTAGACCGAGCTGTAAAGCGCTTGGGGACTCGCAATACCGCGCCAGGTCCGGATGGAGTCCCTGGCCGGGCGTGGGTCCTCGCTCTGGCTGCTCTGGGTGACCGCCTGAGACGACTATTTAATGGCTGTCTTCGTGCAGGCGTGTTCCCCTCCAGTTGGAAGGAAGCTGGATTGGTTTTGTTGAGGAAGGAAGGCAGGGCCGTAGAGTCTCCCTCTGGATACCGTCCCATATGCTTGCTGGACGAGTCTTCCAAGCTTTTTGAGAGAGTGATTGCTGAGAGGCTCGTCGATCATCTGTCGCGAGTTGGTCCCAACCTTTCTGACAGCCAATATGGCTTCCGGCAGCAGCGTTCTACCGTAGATGCGATTCTTCACGTCCGTGCGTTGTCGGACCAGGCGATGTCCCGGGGTGGGGTGATGTTGGCAATAAGTTTGGATATCGTTAACGCCTTCAATTCTTTACCCTGGGGTGCAATTAGGGAGGCACTGGTACATCATGAAGTGCCTCCCTACCTGCAGGGCATAATTGGGGCATACCTGCGTGACCGGTACTACCGGATTACTTACTTCGTTACCGAAGACAGCAGTTCCTTGTTTAATAGATACATAATGAATAACCAAAACGTAATTATTGCAACTTTAATTTCTATATTGCAACTTTAAAATTTATATATTTTTTTTTAATATAAAATTTATCATTATTTCAGAAAAGCACAGCGCAGGAAATTGCAAGACGGCACGGCAGACCGACCGGAAGTAACCGGACCCCGTTATCACAGGTTCGTATTCATCAAACTCTAGAAAATAATAAATAATTAATTAATATATTAAACAATGTCATGTACGTGTTGTTTGCAGGAAGAGCGCCGCGCTCGCAATGCGCAATATGAAAAGGAGCGTCGCGCCGAGACGGCAAACGAAATGCGGAATTTAAAAGAAGTCGCAAATTGTGACTCCAACGTAAGTAATTATCACTTTCCTAGGCATATTTATAATTACTTTATTAATAGTGAACATAACAATTAACATGTGTATTTGTTTACAGATCTCTATTGCGGAGGTCCTGGCTACAGTTATTACGCGTATCCAGGAAGCGCACAGCCAGACGGCCACCGAGATTGCGGAGTTGAAGCGCACTAATGCGCTGCTCGTCCAACAAAGTGTGTTTTTATTAACTAACTGTTTATGTTTAGTTGTTTATTATTTGTTATAACTTTAACTTCTTTATTTTTAGTTTCAACACTCCAAGCTAGAATGGAGTCGGACGAGGCCGGCTCGGCTCAAAGCGCAGTAAGTTTCAATTTCTTTGTCCTTTTGTTGTTTATTTTCGGACTATACGTTTTATTAATGTGTTATTGGGTACTATTGCTTCAAAGTCAATACAAGAAAAGCTCAAAATGGTAAGAGGATATCACAGTCAAACTTGTCAGACAGAAATTTTTACAATGTTCTTTAACTTTCCTCTTTATCCTTTCAGTCTCAACAACAACAAGAGGAGCGCGGCCATAGCTTGGAGTCGAACGAGGCCGGCTCGGCTCAGAGCGCAGTAAGTTTCAATTTATTTGTCCTTTTGTTGTTTATTTTCGGACTATACGTTTTATTAATGTGTTATTGGGTACTATTGCTTCAAAGTCAATACAAGAAAAGCTCAAAATGGTAAGAGGATATCACAGTCAAACTTGTCAGACAGAATTTTTTACAATGTTCTTTAACTTTCCTCTTTATCCTTTCAGTCTCAACAACAACAAGAGGAGCGCGGCCATAGCTTGGAGTCGAACGAGGCCGGCTCGGCTCAGAGCGCAGTAAGTTTCAATTTCTTTGCCCTTTTGTTGTTTATTTTCGGACTTAACGTTTTATTAATGTGTTATTGGGTACTATTGCTTCAAAGCCAATACAAGAAATGCTCAAAATGGTAAGAGGATATCACATTCAGACAGAATTTTTTACAATGTTCTTTAACTTTCCTTTTTATCCTTTCAGTCTCAACAACAACTAAAGATGCGCGGCCACGAGAGAAATGACCGAAACTAGTTACTTACAGGCATGTAAGTTTCAATTATTTATTTTACTTTTTCGTTGTTGATTTTCACACTTTATCATGAAGGTCACGAAAACATATGCGGCCATTGGAGATCTAGGTAAAAGTTTTAATAAATCCAAAACTTGTAACATGAGAAACCAGATGTGTTTTAGTTATTACCTACTTATGACTTGAGCTATTTGTTTTTTTTTTTTTCTTTTTTATTTTCGTTTGTTCTCATATATAAACTTACATTTTCATTACTTGTTACAGGCAAAAACAAAGAAGAACTCGATCGGAAACATGCTAAGTGGACATAGGCTTCAAGATGAGAGCCGATGACCAAGTTCTTAGCCAGTTGGTCGGCACAGTCACAATCGATTCCTTCGATGGAAAGACTGCCTCGTTAGCTGATCGTGGTGCCATCCATAAACCGGACCTGGATTGTTTAAGTAAGCATGTTTTTTTTTTAATTCTACCGGTCATTTCCAATTACTTAATATAGGTTCCATGCTTCGTTTTTATTTGATGACTATAACCGTGTAGTACCTAATACTGTGTTTTTCATAAACTTTATTTTCTTTTCACTAGGCGCTGAGAAACGGTTGTTGTCGGATTGGATAAATGCAGACTGCGTAGAAACCAATAAATTCTATGAGTCGCCATCAATACCCACTGATGAAGACTTAAAGACGACTGACTATCTCGGAAAGCTAGTGTAATACTCAAATATGACTGTGTACATAAAAAACATATTGTATATTTTTGTTAATAATAGTAGAATATCTCTATTGATATGTACCTAGAACTTCCTTGAATAATATTGATGTTATGTAACATTTCTACTAAAAACTTTACGTATTCACAACTAATTTGATTGGTTTTCATTACATTCACTAGTACTTGTATTATTTTTAAATTTCATGAATTTAGGTACTTCAACTTAGTTATAGATTAATGCATAAATATGTAAGCTGTTACGCCCTTCCCTGGAGGTTTTTTTTAGCTAATAAGTTTTTTCTTACGTTTTTTATTTTAATTATTTTATTATTTTATTTTAGCCTTTCTGCACTTATTCATCACAATTATTTATCATAATTATGTCAGCTAGCCACAAAAATATATCAAATATTGGCGTGTTTAGCTGACATAATTATGATAAATCATTTAATTTAATGTTTTGTTTCGTCATGTTAGTTAGTAGGTACTTTATATGCATAGTATTGTATACTTCTTCTTCCCATCGAAAGCACTGACATGTTGACGTTTAGAAAGTGCTCATTCGCAGCCTAATTTGAATAAAAAAATTTTGATTTTGTATTGTTATCAGTAAATAAACAAGCTATAACAGATACTATTTCTTTTAATTGACTCCAAATAACCAACTGAAGTCTATTATTTGTTTTTCTAATTTCCGTTTCGTTATTGCTAATTAAATAAATATCAACTTTATTATACTGAGTAAGTTACAGAACTTTAACTTTACTGTGTACAAATTAAAGTTACATTTTCGGTAACTTAATCACAAACACAGATAACCTAATATGCGTAAAACCCGTAGCTGTAAAAGTCTAGATTTGGCCATGTTAGTTATGTCAGTCCGTTATTTCATCGTAGCCGCAGAGCAAACGTCCATATTTTAGGTACGAAGCTACAAGTACGTGTAGAGTTTGACCGTTTAATGCTACCTTACGTAGTGAAGGCTGGCTATATGTTAGCTCGGGTCCTATTCTCATCATACATTTCATAATAACTCTATGCCCCTGTACTGAATCATCCCGTCCTATCAAGATATGAGATCCAGACAAACTAAATACCTCAACATAGATACACGTGCTTTTTGCGAAGAGGACATAAAAAGGGTCCGTATGAGCCTGCGCAAAAATTAAATACTACTGTCATTCCTAAGCTGTGTTACTGGTATATCCGTAAAACCAGCTAGCATCAGAAACAGATTCATGTGCATTATGAACAATATTTGAAGAACAAGGCACAAAAAATAAATTTACAACCATCCGCCTCAGCAAGGTTGTAACATCAAATGGGGTTATTCAATCAGGGCTTTGTTATATTTTACATTTAAATATAATGATGTAACAATTGAATGACGGGTTATTTTTGTCATTTAATATAATATTATTTAATTAATTGGCTAATACTATTACCCGGTAAACAATATCAATTACATATTGTTGCGCACACCGATTTAATATTTTCACAAAACTTTGATCAAATTTATTAGAAAATACAGGTGGTACCAATCAAATTATTTATATTATTTATGTCATAATTAAGACAGTTACCTACTGGCTGAGCCGTTAAAGATGTAGGTGCAATAATTTGAGGCTGTACTGGCTGGGAGCAGGTACAGCTATAGGAGAGGTTAATTGTCAGAGACTCGTACCTTTCTGCATTGTAGGTCTGCCTCCTGCATGCGGCTATTCAGATTTTACGTAGCCTCATAATTACTAAAGTAATATATTAGAGCATATGCCCTAACAAACAATTTACCCTGAAGCTGCCGGGTGTATCTGTTAAACATAGGACCTACATATTACAAAATTCTAATTCCTTATGGCATGGTATAGGTATGGAGTACACCAGATTTTGTCGTCGCATTGCGGTATTCTTATTACTTCATGATGCTTGTGTGTCATGAAGTTTTTTTTTGTTCCAAGAAATGTGTTGGAAAACTTGTTCAGCTTTTAGTATTAGGTAATACGAAACATTAACGAGAACGAAATAATAAATCTCTTACTTTGCCGGTTAGTACCTATAATCTTATTAGAATATTATTCAATGGTCTTTAGAACAATGGATGTTGTCGGAATATTTTGCTTGAGCTCTTTATTTTCAGGTTTTGGTTGTAAAAATACATGCTCGGATTTGAGCTACGTATGACGTCATCAGGAAGTACACACGTTAACATAATCTTATTACTGATTTACATACATAACTCGATGCTTATTTATACTGCAAATACGGAACTACACCCGCTGTACGACGAAATATTGCATAAAAAATGTAACTAGATGGAACTTACGTAAAATATATTATACTGGCGGCCGCCACCGACTCCGTTCGCGTGGTTTAGTTATGCTGCGCTCCTATTGGTCGCAGCGTGATGTTATATAGCTTAAAGCCTTCCTGGATTAATGGGCTATTTAAAGCAAGAATATTTTTTTAAATCGGGCCCGTAGTTCCTGAGATGCGCACAAACAAACAAACAAACAAACTCTTCAGCTTTATATATTAGTATAGATTTGTTTATTTTTAAAATCGACTTAAATATGTGTCTTTAATCTTAGAAAGTATTGTTGCACAGCTAGAGAAATTGTTTATCGAGTTGACGGACTTCATCAAATTAACGTGTTTATAGCCAATTTCATACAACTATCAAATAATGAAAGTTTTAAAGTGCAAACTTTATACATATAGCATGCCTCATTATAACGACTTCCTCAATTTAACAAATCCTTACTAATATTATAAATCGGAAAGTGAGTCTGTTTGTTTGTTCCGCTTTCACGTCGTAACTAAGGAACCGATTGCTTTGAAATTTGCAGACGTAAAGTAAGAAATCCGAATTAAATAATAGGGTACTTTTTTTCCCTGTAAAATTTGATATTCCCGAGGGAAAACAAAAATACCGAATTCCACGGGGGCGAAGCCGCGGGTGGAAAGCTAGTTCTTCATAATACTCAACATAACGAATTTAAACTAACAAGAAAAGTATAAATACCTACCTGTATTAACCAATTTTGTCAACCCAAAACTTTTATGTGTATAAAGTTCCTACCAATGTATAAGTCAATCTCAAAGTATGTGACTTCTGTGGCGATGTTTCAATACGCTTTTCTTCGTAAAACAATTATTGTAGTTAGACGGAAAGTAATGTAAACACTTCTGCTCGTCACTATTGTTAGAGATGTTAGTTAAAATGGCTTTGAACCGTAAAAGGTGTTCCTTATCGGTTGCAGAAATGAAAAACATTTATTAAATACAAAATACATGCAATAATTTCATAAAAATGGTTTATCATTTAGCGAACAACTTCTACTAAAGAGAGTTATTCGCTATAACATAATATGTAGGTAATTTTGAGGTAAATAAAACCTATTTTTTTTTTTTTTTGCCTCTCTCAACATAACAAACCGGAGTTGTTATCAATAAAACAAATCGGAGGGGAACAAGAAAATAATTCGTAACCTCAATAAATTGTAATGTACTTGTATCATCATCATCTCAGCGTTTAGTTTATATCGGTTGCGTCCGCGGCTTTCGCGTTGGAGCCCGGGGTCCGCTTTCTTGCTCGGTTTCTTCCATTTCGGGCGATCTTTAGCATCCTGTGGTGTCAGATTGTTGGCAAGCATATCATCTCTTACAACGTCAAGCCATCACTTCTTTGGTCTACCTCGCTTGTTCCGGCCCAGCGGAGGCGCCGTTTTGTTGGAAGTCGGTTGCTTTTGTCTTTTTTTTTTATAATTATAAACTAGCGCTTGACTGCAATCCCGCCTGATGGTAAGCTGTGATGCAATTTTTGATGGTTTAAGATATTAAGTGTTATTTTTAAGTGAATGTGCTTAATAAACTAGCGCGCTTTAGCGCGCTAGTTTATTAAGCACATTCACTTAAAAAATTTTAGTGAATAGGAAGGAAGACGGCAGTTGAGCGAGGTGGTGCAATGTTAAACCCAACAACACGACCAACGATGCTGCGCCAGAGGGAGATTGATGTGGAGACCCTCCACGACCAAACTCCCGACACAACAACATTTGACGCATCGTACTCGGCACAAATCGCAACACAACTGCTCAGACCCGTCCTCCGTACGGCTTCACCAGACATCATGCAGGAACACGACGAATAGCTTGGCGGCAAGACTTTGTCTGGTGGGTGGTAACTTCTGCCGGCAGCGGTACTACTGGCGGTTTTGTAAAAAAGTTGTTATTTTACACTTTTTAGTTGTAAAAAGTATTGTTCAGCTGCATCCAGTCAGACTGGACACTGACGCTGATATCATCTCAGCGTTTAGTTTATATCGGTTGCGTCCGCGGCTTTCGCGTTGGAGCCCGGGGTCCGCTTTCTTGCTCGGTTTCTTCCATTTCGGGCGATCTTTAGCATCCTGTGGTGTCAGATTGTTGGCAAGCATATCATCTCTTACAACGTCAAGCCATCACTTCTTTGGTCTACCTCGCTTGTTCCGGCCCAGCGGAGGCACCGTTTTGTTGGAAGTCGGTTGTTTTTGTCTTTTTTTTTATAATTATAAACTAGCGCTTGACTGCAATCCCGCCTGATGGTAAGCTGTGATGCAATCGTTGATGGTAAAGCGCGCTAGTTTATTAAGCACATTCACTTAAAAAATCTTAGTGAATAGGAAGGAAGACGGCAGTTGAGCGAGGTGGTGCAATGTTAAACCCAACAACACGACCAACGATGCTGCGCCAGAGGGAGATTGATGTGGAGACCCTCCACGACCAAACTCCCGACACAACAACATTTGACGCATCGTACTCGGCACAAATCGCAACACAACTGCTCAGACCCGTCCTCCGTACGGCTTCACCAGACATCATGCAGGAACACGACGAATAGCTTGGCGGCAAGACTTTGTCTGGTGGGTGGTAACTTCTGCCGGCAGCGGTACTACTGGCGGTTTTGTAAAAAAGTTGTTATTTTACACTTTTTAGTTGTAAAAAGTATTGTTCAGCTGCATCCAGTCAGACTGGACACTGACGCTGATATAGTTGGCAAAAGGCCTGTAACCAAATGAAGTAATTTGGTTTACTTTAATTTTTATCCGTAATTTTGGTTTTAAAATCAAACTACTGAACCGGTTCCTTCTTATAAAAATCCAATGGGATCAAAATGAAAGTATGAGCAATGCTCGAAATGATACGAATGATTTTAATTGATTATTTCATAAGCATGGCGAGTAGGTAGTGGTTGTCCATGCTAAACTTCAATGCTGTAAAAATCTGAGGAATTCTCTAGACTGCCTATGGTCTTCAGCATCCGATTTAGGGCTGACCTTCATTTTAACTCATATGTATACGTATTTTAACAAAGTGCTCATCAATAAAAGTAACTACCGCAAACCGTTGAGGAGTTCCTTTAATTGTCCTTCGTCTTCATCATAACACCCGTAATGACAATCACAATACATCTAGGTGTAAAATTCTTATCAATACAAATTAATCAATCACAATCACAAAGTGGTGTGAATCGTTGAGGAATTCTCTCGACTGTCTCTCGTTTCTATCATCAAATCTACTGCAGACCTTCATTATAACCAATATGGGTGAAAAGTTTTCATTAATATAAATGAAAGAAGTCAAACCACAAAGTAGTTACTGTAAACCGTTAAGGAGTTCCCGGAACTGACCTTTGCCTTCATCATCAGAGCCCTTATGACAGTCACAACCCATCTAGGTGTAAAGTTCTTATCAATAGAAATTAATCAAGCATAAACACAAGGTAGCTGCTGCGTATCGTTGAGGAGTACCCTCGACTGTCTCCCGGCTCCATCATCAGAGCATTATTTAAATATTACTGCTTTAAAATACTTCATGAAAATACTTAGATAACAACTAGTCGCATCTACAACTTTTGATAAAATAAAAAAAAAATTTTGCAAATCGGTCCAGGTGTCTTAGAGTAATCGGTGAACATACCATCTATATAAAAAAAGATCCCGACGAATTGAGAACCTTCTCCTTTTTTGAAGTCGGTTAAAAATCCTGCCTAATGACCTATAAACGATGTTTTCTACCTCTTTAGTGTAATGCCATCATAAGCCGCAAATGTTCAAAGATAAACAATGCCTTATTGTCTTTGGAATAGCAGTACCATACTAACGGGAATGTTACTAACTCCTTTTTCTTTAGAAACATTAAATAGGGTTTTTACTACACCCTATCATAAAACCAATTTTTAACTACTTAAACTCATAAAAATAATCACTGACCTTAAAAACACGAATACCGTTGGTTATGATGGCGTTAGTACGAGGGTCCTAAAATATGTTAAAGAAGATATAGCTTTGCCATTGACTCACATTATCAATCTCTGTATTGTTGATGGTATATTTCCTAATAGCCTAAAAAAGGTTATTATTAAACCTTTATTTAAAAAAGGAGAAAAAACGGATATGAAAAACTACAGACCCATTGCAAAGATTTCAGTGTTTTCAAAAATATTTGAGAAAGTTATATACAACTCCTTATATGCATATTTTGAAAAATACAACTTGTTTTGCAATGAACAGAAAGGTTTTCGTAAAAACATAAATATTAACTCGGCAATATTTGACTTAATCAATAACATTGTGACATCAGTTGACAAAAAGAATCCAATTTGTACTATATTTACTGATATGACGAAGGCTTTCGACTATGTTGACCATAAGATATTATTACAAAAGTTATATGGCTACGGTGTACGGGGAAATATCCTAAAATTGATACAATCATATTTAACTGATAGAGTTCAATGGACCGAAGTCTCGCGATTATGTACTAAAACTAAATTAGAAAAAGTACATATCTCAAAACAAAGATTTATAAAATATGGCGTGCCCCAAGGTGGCGTATTGGCACCACTGCTTTTTTTTGATATACGTTAATGATCTCCCAAAAATAATTAAGCATAAGATGGTTCTCTTTGCAGATGACAGCACTGCAATAATAGAATGCAATGACATAAATAATTATGAAAATGACATTAATGAATCTCTAAGTAAAATAATAAACTGGCTTGATGACAATAATTTGAAAATTAATCTAACTAAAACCAACATCATGCAATATCATCAACGTTGCAAAAATAATGAACTTAATATCCATTATAAAGATTATAAAATACAGGAAGTTCATAATGCTAAGTTTTTGGGAATCATTATTGATAATAAATTGACATGGAATTCTCATACCGACAGTGTATGTAAACGATTGGGTAGGTCGTCGTATGCGCTATTTCAATTATCAAAAAAGGTTAACATTGAGACATTGCTCACAGCCTACCACGGTCAGATAGCTTCTGTTTTACGATACGGAATTATGTTCTGGGGGCAGTCAGTTCATAGGGAGGTTGTATTTAGGATGCAGAAACGCTGTGTGAGGTCTATGTGTGGTTTAAAAACTACAGACAGCTGTATTCCACACTTTAAAAAACTAAAAATATTGACATTGCCAGCAATGTACATAATGGAAACGGCATTATTTGTTAAGAAGAACCTGCATTTATTCGCCAGTTTATCTAAAGTCAGAAAAAATCCATTACGTACCCAATATTTTCATAAACTATGCAATGTAAAATGTAAGACAGCTCTAATGCGAAAAAGTTTTCTTGGCAACGCTCCAAAAATTTATAACAAAATACCTAATGACATTAAAGATATGCCACTGATACAATTTAAAAACGCACTTAATAAATTACTTATTGAAAAATGTTATTACACGTTAGACGAATTCTTGAATGATGGCTCAATGTAAAGAATATTGTATAATAATATTGTATATAATTATTATACTTTTGAATTATAATATTGATGATGTATTTTTTTTATCATTTTAATTATTTTGACCTAAGTTTTTTTTTTTTTTGACATATGTAATAAGAAATAATTCCTCATTTGGGTATGACATTTTAATTTAAATAGTAATTATGCATGATTTTATATTGATGATTTTGATTATTTTGACTTAGATTTTTTTTTTTTTACATTAATTAATGAGAAATTGTTCCTCATCTGGGCCTGTCACTTTAATTGAAAGAGTAATTGTGCATGATTTTTGAAAAGTATATTCTTATTGCTTCAAATTTTGTTATGATGAGCCACATGGACACTATATTTTTGTACGCCTACTGGCATAACACAGCGCGTTATTCTATGTAAGATCTGTAAATATTTACCTGTGTTAACAAATAAATGATTTGATTTGATTTGATTTGATTTGATTTGAACAGGTAAAAGAATTAAGAAGCATTTGCACACCCAAATATTCTTTCACTTCTAAGGATTGCAATTTTAAAACAATAAATGGTTAGGTATTGTCCTTTTGTTACTTGTGATCCCCTTAAGTTTTGTTTATATGTACAAGCGAACAGTCACACAATACTAGCAATTCAAATCGTTCATTATCCATAAATGTCCAATACAGAGTTTGTACCGAGCATTTTTGAAACATAATGTGAAATGTTTCAATAGAATTTGCCAATATGGTTTAAAAACTACAGAAGCCGAAGTTTTACAATAAAAAGAAATCGCAAATATTGCAGAAACATTCTAAATAGTACTAGAAGTGGTGAATATTGTTTTATTATTTGTTTAATTGTTTTTTTTTTTTTTTAATAGTTATATTATTTCATTGACGTCCTCCGTGGCGCAGCGGTCAAAACACCTGCCTGCGACGTGGAGGCCCGGGGTTCGATCCCCGACAAGATCATGATGGAAAAGGATCTTTTCCTGATTGGCCTGGGTCTTGGATGTTTATCTATATATGTATCTATTATAAATATAGTATCTTTGAATGAGCATCCCATAACACAAGTCTCGAACTTACTTTGGGGCTAGCTCAACCTGTGTGATTTGTCCGGATATATATTTACGATAATATTTGAATATACCTTAAACGTTATTATCTATTTACCTATTTACTATTTTCTAAAGTAGCATCTTGGAGTCACATGCACTTAAAGAATTGTAGAGCAATGGTCATTTGCCGGGGTAAGGAATCATGACATGATATCAATAAAATTAATAAAAAAACCGGCGAAGTGCGAGTCGGAATCGCACACCGAGGGTTCCGCCGTACAAACGTAGCGGTTTACAATACTGCTGTATCTTTTGATCGCGTTAACTTAAAAGTTTGATTTTTTCACTGCTTAAAGGGACAATAGACCTAGGTATTTGGTATAAGTTTCAATTTGATACCTTTATTCCTTCGTGAGAAATAAGGTAGTAAGTTTCATTTTATTAAAATATTTTTATTATATTATACAACTAAAAAAATGAGATTTTCGCAATGTTCCCTATATTTGCATTATATGACAATGCTTCATGCCAAATTTTAAGTTTCTGATTTTACGGGAAGTATCCTGTAGGTTTTGATTCCTTTGCGAGTGTCCAAAGTTTTCCTTTTTCTAGAAACTACGCCCGATTATGACCTACGCTTGTCCAGTGTTCGCACATGCCAAGCCACGTCATATCCATAGGATGCAAGTAGTCCAAAACCGATTCCTCCGTAAAGCCACAAACACCCCTTGGTTCGTCCGTAATGAGATCCTCCATCTTGATCTCAAAATCCCCACCATCCAGCAGTTCATGAAACGCCTCTCCAAGCGTTTCTTTGACACTGCTGCCAAGCACCGCAATCCTCTTATAGCAGCGGCTGCTAATTACACTCCCTCTACCATCTCCCGCCTTCGCCGCCCTCGGCATGCTCTCACAGACCCCGATGACCCCATTACCCTCCTCCAAGAGGCCAATAGGGCCACCAGCACACTACATAAACACAGACCGACCTACCGACCTCGCCGCCGAGGTCCATCGCGACGCGCTCCACGCAGTAGTCCCCTCCCCCGTCCCTTGTCCGATGAAGGCCAGCCCGCGCCGTAGCTGAGCCAGTAATTATAATAATGTCCCAACAATGACCTCTGAGTTTGTTTCGGCGTTTCTTCTCAGAGCTAGTACTAGGAAACGCCGTGGTCATCAAACCATCAAGTATAACTTTCGATCCAGCCGTCCTTTGCTGTCCTCTCTAGCGACGCCCTAAGCCGAGGTCCGTACCCCACAGGGGGTGCCCTTAGTGCGTAGTCGCTTAGTTTTAAGTTGTCTTATGCCCTGGCTGGAGGCTTTAATTTTTAATTAAGGCATTCACAGGAAAGTTCGATTAAGTAGTAACGGTCTCTTAAGTAGCCACCTACGAGATGCCATATCAAAAAAAAAAAAAATTCTAGAAATTGTCGAAATTGCAAGATGGCGCGGCAGACCGACCGGAAGTAACCGCACCCCGTTATCACAGGTTCGTATTCATCAAACTCTAGAATATAATAATTAATTAATTAATATATTAAACAATGTCATGTACGTGTTGTTTGCAGGAAGAGCGCCGCGCTCGCAATGCGCAATATGAAAAGGAGCGTCGCGCCGAGACGGCAAACGAAATGCGGAATTTAAAAGAAGTCGCAAATTGTGAGCCCAACGTAAGTAATTATCACTTTCCTAGGCATATTTATAATTACTTTATCAATAGTGAACATAACAATTAACATGTGTATTTGTTTACAGATCTCTATTGCGGAGGTCCTGGCTACAGTTATTACGCGTATCCAGGAAGCGCACAGCCAGCAGGCCAACGAGATTGCGGAGTTGAAGCGCGCACATGCGCTGCTCGTCGCACAAAGTGTGTTTTTATTAACTATACTGTTTATGTTTAGTTGTTTATTATTTGTTATAACTTTAACTTCGTTATTTTTAGTTTCAACACTCCAAGCTACATTGGAATCGGACGAGGCCGGCTCGGCTCAGAAAGTTTCAATTTCTTTGCCCTTTTGTTGTTTATTTTCGGACTATACGTTTTATTAATGTATTATTGGGTACTATTGCTTTAAAGCCAATACAAGAAATGCTCAATATGGTAAGAGGATATCACATTCAGACAGAATTTTTTACAATGTTCTTTAACTTTCCTTTTTATCCTTTCAGTCTCAACAAATAAAGATGCGCGGCCACGAGAGAAATGACCGAAACTAGTTACTTACAGGCATGTAAGTTTCAATTATTTATTTTACCTTTTCGTTGTTGATTTTCACACTTCATCATGAAGGTCACAAAAACATATGCGGTCATTAGAGATCTAGGTAAAAGTTTTAACAACTCAAAATTTTGTAACATGAGAAACCAGATGTGTTTTAGTTATTACCTACTTATGACTTGAGCTAACTTGTTTTTTTTTCCTTTTTTATTTTCGTTTGTTTTCATATATAAACTTACATTTTCATTACTTGTTACATGCAAAAACAAACAAGAACTCGATCAGAAACATGCTAAGTGGACATAGGCAAAAGAGTATAATAATAATAGGGTAAAAGAGAGCCAAAATTCCCTCGAGAGCGAGGGAATTTTATGCATATCGTTTGAAAGCGCCCCGGACCTGGATTGTTTAAGTAAGCATGTTTTTTTTTAAATTCTATCTGTCATTTCCAACAACTTAATAAGGGTTCCATGCTTCGTTTTATTTGATAGCCAAAACCGTGTTATTGTGTTTTTAATAACCTTTATTTTCTTTTCACTAGATGCTGAGAAACGGTTGTTGTCGGATTGGATAAATGCAGACTGCGTAGAAACCAACAAATTCTATGAGTCGCCATCAATACCCACTGATGAAGACTTAAAGACGACTGATTATCTCGGAAAGCTAGTGTAATACTCAAATATGACCGTGTACATAAAAAACATATTGTATATTTTTGTTAATAATAGTAGAATATCTCTATTGATATGTACCTAGAACTTCCTTGAATAATATTGATGTTATGTAACATTTCTACTAAAACTTTACGTATTCACAACTAATTTGATTGGTTTTCATTAGTAGGCACTAGTACTTGTATTATTTTTAGAATTTAGGTACTTCAACTTAGTTATCAATGCATAAATATGTAAGCTATCACGCCCTTACCTGGAGGTTTTTTTAGCTAATAAATTTTTACTTACATTTTTATATTATTGATTTTGTTATTTTATTTTAGCCTTTCTGTACTTATTCATCACAATTATTTAAAATAGTTTATTAAAACAACAAATTTATAAAAAAAAACTTGTCAGACCACAATTTCTTATCTGTATTCTATACTCTGTAGTAATTTTGATAGATGCGATTAACGGAAAACAAATTGAATTGCAGTCGGTATTTCATTTTATTTATTATTATAATTTGGTTTATAAATAAAATGGAAGAAAAAAGAGTGCGAAACCCTAACTGGAGTGAAGAAGAAAAGGTATTTATCTCAAAAATTTACTATTACTGATGTAACTGATCAAATTAATGATAACGCTAAAAAGAATGCATGCATGTCTGCCCTATTCTAAGACTAAAAAAGTTCTTCTTAATGCTTGGCTTCATGAAATTTCTCGCTTTAGAAAGTGCTACGCATGCTGGTGCTTGAGCGGGCTGACATCATAGAGAACAAAGAAGCCACAAATAGTACCAATGCCGCCAAAAAGCTTGCTTGGGAGGATGTGTTGTCTCGGTATATTTCGGTGTTTCTTGTTTGGTTTTGGATTCTTTATATGTTATTTACATGGTATATATCTATGGATATTTGTGATTTCAGATTTAACACAGTCAGTACGAATAAACGCAGTACAACACAACTCCTCAATCAATGGAGGAATATGAAAAATAATGCGAATAAGACGGAATTCGCGTACAGGAGAGTGAGGACGATGACTGGTGGAGGACCGCCTCCACCTAGCCCACCTGCTGCAGACCGTGAACTCATCGAAGCGATTCCCAATGAGTTCACAGTAGATAGCAATATATACGGTGCCGCCTCTATTTATGCCAATCAGGTAAAGTGTACATCCTCATTACCTCCATTTACTAGTGGTCTCTGCATAAATTAACAGTAAATGACTTTTTTGTTAATAGCAATCAATAGGGTGCATTCCCTGGAAAGATTCCCATTAGATTTTACTATATAAAGTATATTCATTGTGTGAGTATTATAAAATCACTCATTTAATTAAATGTTTTCAGTGCTATATTAAAAATATTTATATATTTTTTTAGATAAAGCTGAACACTTCTGTAGCTCCAATTCCTACTGCATTGGTAAGTATAAAATATTACATTCTTTATGGATCTTCGTTTACTATTTAATAAAATATTTTTTATTAAACTTATTTTATCATATTTTAGCCTGAGACTTCGCAAAACAAAATACCTCCAATTCTCGAGCATCCTCACAGTTCTCAAGCAAATAAAAATAAAAGAGGAAGATGTAAGTATGTTGGTACACTTTATTGAAATCTATTTAGCCATTATAGGATTCAATGGGAACAAACATCCAACAAAAACCTTCAAATTTATAATACATATTAATGTGATAATACATGTATCCCAATATCTAAGAAGGAGGATACCGAAACTTCTGTTTTGTTGATTACTTCTACGGTGGGGCTTATCCATACTAATATTATAACTCTGTCTGTCTGTTACGCTTTCCTGCTTAAACCGCTCAACCGATTTTGATGAAATTTGGTACAGACAATCTTTAGACTCTGAGAAAGAACATAGGCTACCTTTTATCCCGGAAAAAATAGATGTTCCCGAGGGAAATCTAAAAAGCGCGATATAACCGAACTCCATGCGGGCGAAGCCGCGGGCGGAAAGCTAGTTGTTTTATATATCTACTTGTTTACAGGAACAATTCTGACTGCTGCCGTGAAAGCCACGAGCACCAATTATTTGTCCTTGCGAAGACAGCAAGACATGAGGCAATGGCTCGAGAGAAAGAAGCACACGAGGCAAGAATGGCAGTAATACGTTTGGAAGAAGAATATTGGAAAGCAAAAATCAATAAATTAAATAATGATTAAATATTTTTATTTGTAATCTGTGTTATTTGTAAAATTAATATTTGAAAATAAATGAAGAGAGAAGTCATTCAACGTTGTTTTCTATAAAAATATTCCTATTCATTCTTGCCATCTCGTCATCAATGATAACACTATCATCCGATTCAGTTGCTTCATGTTCTTGATTCTGTGGTGCATTTGAAAATCAAAAAGTGATTATGAGATCACAGATATTGTAGACCACTCTGATTATACAGTGCTTATTGGCTTCAAAGTAGATATGATAAATTTTGATTTCCAATTATTCCCTGGTGATGAAGGTTTCCTAGGGTATATTTTAGATATTTAGGTGAAATTGTTCATATATACACACCTTGTTCTTCTTTAAATAAAATTGCTAGATTATGCAACACACAAGCAACTATGATTGCTTTGATGGTGGCATATGAACCTCTCATCACCTCCAGCAGTATCCGAAACCGTTGCTTCAAAACGCCAAAGCATCGTTCAACAACGTTACGAGTTTGGATATGCTGATGGTTATAACGCCGTTCTTCTTCAGTTCTAGGCCTTAGAACTGGTGTTAATAGATGAGGGGTACATGGATATCCACTATCACCTATGAGTTTCCCCAAAAACTCATTCTCTTCGAACCTTCTTTTAATAGAGCTTTCTCTGTATATTCTTGCGTCATGTGTACTTCCCCTCCAATGGCACACAATGTCGCATATTTTCAGGTCAGCATCACAGACGACCTGTGAATTATTATGTTGATATTATTAGAAGCCTAAAAAAAGAGTTTCTTACAATCATAAATACTAGGTATGATCATCTGTCCGTTCCAACTATAAACAATTATCTTATTTTACCTATACCTATTCATTTCATTTATTCATCACACCTAGGTACTTACTTGGGTATTAATTGAGTAATGCCCCTTTCGGTTAATGTGATATTGACCCACATCTCCACCAACCTTCCTTATTTTTATATGGGTGCCATCTATTGCACCAGTAATCCCTCGAAGCCCGCAGATACCTTGACATTTGCGCATCACATTGGTCTCTTCGGTCACATTCGATGGCATTTTTATAAAAATTGAACTTTTTGATGCCAATGCGATAGCCACTTTACGGACCACACGCGACATGGTTGGTTGGCTCATGCCGTGTATGTCCGCACAGTCCTCTTGAATCTAAAAAAAAGAATTACTCTCCGTGAATTTACACATGCATAACACTACAGCAAAGTAATAAAATAAATACGTACCTCATGTCGACCCCAATATCTAATTGCAGCCATTACTTGTAGTTCTACAGGGATACCTCCGCCCCGGGTATCCACCTGCAGATCAGGCCTTACTATATCGATGATGCGGCACATATTTGCCTTGGTAAATCGGTATCGTTGCCTAAATTCTTCATCCGACAGGTCTTGTAGCGGATTTATTCGGACCTTGTAAGTCTTCACCTGTCTACTTGTACTTCTTGCAGGCGAACCAAAATAATTTAATTCACCTACGCCATTTTAGAAATCCCGTAAAAGATTATCAAAATTCATGTTTACACACTGTTAAAATAACCTCGAAGCACAATGTAGTTGACAATGATCCACTGAATTGATCAGCTGATTCAAATAAAATCTGCCATTTTGCCTCTAACCATCCTCTTAACAGCGGTCCGGTGGTGTTTAATTTTGACAGCTATTAATCAATTGCTTAGCATCCTCTTAACGCTAAACAGCTTTTATGAATAAGAATTTTGCTAATCATCTGCTTAGCAATTGATTAAAGTTTTATGAATAAGACTGTTTGATTGTAATCTGTGCCGAACGCATGATTGCACCTCTATTTCGTCTCGCAACTAATCATCTGCTAACTAACTGTTATGAATAATGAAAAGTTAAGCATTGATTAAGAGCTAACTAAATGGTTAGCTAAACAGTCGCTAGTGAGTGATTAACGAGTTTTTTATGAATAAGACAGAGTATCTACATATTACACAATTCTAATTCATTATGGCATGGTATAGGTATGGAGGCCACCAGATTTTTTCTTCGCATTGCGGTATACCTATGCGTCCTAGCGTGTGCCATTAAAGAACACAAGCAATTAAATCTTGCCGTATAAATTTCAAAATAGTAATTCGAAAAAAATCTTCTAGCTAAAGTTTAAATAAATTCGCAATATATTGCTACTCAATCTGGCTGTAGCTTCGTAGGTACAGACGACAGCACATCAAGCTACTACAATCTGTCAGATTTTGTTATCCGATTTTCAACTTCATCTCTGAAGCATTAAGGCTCAAGGTTGATTGGGAAAATCTGACAGTTTCGGGTAGCTTGACGTGCTGTCGTCCGTACATTAAGTCATTGACTGCCACAAAAAACTTGGAAATATTTCTGATCAATTGAAAACATTCTACAGATGTACTGAATGCCTCGAATTCTGAATGAAGGCAGTGTGGCAACTTTCAAAGCTAACGTTAGCAACGTGGTACCAGTAAGTAAGTAAGTAAGTAAGTAAGTAAGTAAGTCATTTATTTTGCAAATATGGGTACATTACATGGTGATAGAGTGATAATTGATAAGTTCAGCCATATTTTACCAATAGGCATGCAAAAATTATAATTTGAAGCTAACAATACTGGAAATTTATATTTAGACTGCTGAACAAATTAAATAATTTGATGTCATAACTTGATAAAAATTACATAATAATGTTACAATATGCCGAAACCAATTATTAACAAGCACATTACATAAACAACACAATACAATTTTAAATATGATGTCGAAGAAGTGTAAAAGAAGAATATATATATATATATATCAAGCATTATATACGAATAATGTCAAATATAATGTTTATGGGAAAAAAAATCAATCACAATAAAAAAATAATATACGATCAAATGAACTTCCCAAGTGAAGTTCGATCATTATTATATGAATCGCTTCATTTGAAGATAATATTTACAATGTAGTATCCTAATTCTACAGGTGATTTTGCACGCTTTTAAAGACACTCAATTGACGAATGTCAGATTTTAAAAACACCTTCCGTTTTTTTTTTTTTTTCACTACCGACCCGTTGGCCAGGGGGGGTTCACTTAGAACATCAGCAACTGAAGCAAAGTGACTAATGACATCTTTGAACGTGAACAGCATACCTAAACATTGTTTGGTACCCATGGCATGCCGATAGGTGCCGCTATAATAAAATTTAACTTTTCTAACTAGATTGTCGATAATGTCGATAAAGCAGTGCACTGTGGTTTGTGGTCACGGCTTGCACGTGTTTGTTTGTTACGTATTCATTTTGTGCATATTTCTTGGTTTTCGAGAGGATTTCTGTGTTATTGACGTCGAGTTGAGATCTCTTGGGACCTCCTCCGTCCTGATAATCAGCCTTACCCGGAAATCAGTTCAGCCTTCGCAGTGTTGTACCTGTGCGCTGTGAATTGTGATTCCTGAAATCGTGAAATACACTCTTATAATTGCGAAAAGACGCTTGTGTTCTGTATGTGTGTCTTTTAAAATAGAAAAAATGCCGCATCACTGTGCTCTTGGATGTAAGAACATAAGAAAAGTTTAAAAGTAATAAATAAATATTGTGTTATTATATTCTATTATGTGGTTTTATTTCTATTATATTCATTACATTAATGTCACTTCCGCTAAAAGCTATTTAGTTTCAATGATTTTTTATAATCTCTGTAACTTGCTGAAACAAAATAGCTTTTATGGAAGTAACATTAATAACCTCTAATTAATAGGACCATACAATATATCTATCTATAGCTATGGTATGCGTAGGTATATATATATTGACGTTAATGTATGTTCAGAAAACCAGGGGGCGCTTTCAAACGATATGCACAAAATTCTCTCGAGAGGGCTCTCTTTTACCCTATTATTATTATACTCTTTGCCGTTGGCGGTCGGTCCGTTCGCTCTGAGCTCATTATTTTTAGAGTAAAAACTAACAAAAACTTTTTATCATGGGTCCTAGGGTGGGTGGGTGATTAATTATCTTCAAATGAAGCGATTCATATAATAATGATCGAACTTCACTTGGGAAGTTCATTTGATCGTATATTATATTTCATCGCTTCATTTTTCAGATAATATTTACAATGTAGCTGTTTAGAGATAAAAGTTTTTGATAGTTATTTGAAATTTCATCACATAAAACAAAATCTGATCTTTAAAAGTTTAAATACAAGATCATAGCAATTATATCCATTCTAGCTAATTAAATTCACAATGAACGATTGGATGCAAGGAAGACGGAGGTCACAAAGTTTCCGTCTTCAGTAATTGCTCTATTATAAAATCTCGCACAAGAATTTGACAAAGGAGTCCAACCAGTAACATTACGTATGTCATCGACACAGACCTGCGCGCCAAGCGGCGGAGGTTGTGGCGTGTCGCGTGCTGTGCGCGCTGAATGTCGCGGTGTCCACACCACTCTCCGTTATCACTAGTTTTATCCAACGACTGATGGATTGCAAGGTAGCAGGTTTGTTAGGGGCCTTATTAAGTTAAAAACAGTTTACCTCGATTGTGGGCTCTCATTTTTCCCTGTCATGGAAATATAGTCTCTTAATACTGTGGCTGGAAAGATATTTAAGTTTTCTCGAAAGAATGGCAATGAGAGAACAGGTTGGTCGCGACTAGGGACCGAAGTTTTATTTACGTCTGATCATAATTTTTGCATGATTTGTCGAAAATGATATTGTTTTAAAGTTTAATTAATGACAATGTTTGGACTCCATGAGCAGTGCATAAGGCTAACAAAATAATTAATTTCTTTGTGATTTTTTTTTTTTTTCTTTAGACTAAGCGATAAATTTGGAAACCGTTCCGCGACGTAATTGAGAACAAGCTGTGGGTCCCAAGTATAAGTATATTTGGGTCTAGTAGGTTTAAACTTATATGCACCCTTCGTTAACCGTTTCACGCAATCATGGGAGCCTTATTATATTATTATCAAAAAGTAACGACAGGGCTGAGCGGTGGGAATTCAGAGTTCCGTATGAAGACCCGGTGTTGAATTGCTCAGCAAGAAAAGCCAAAATCGAGTATAGTGAAGACTAAATGGGCAGAAATGCCCAATAAATTAACGACGCCGTCAGGTGTTCACAAAACTGCCACCACAACTTATAGGTATGTAACATTATATTGTTTTGTTATACTACCAGAGACTGATGTTAACCTCAGTCTGAAGGATTCTGGTGGTGCGCCTCGCTGAGTAAAGGCTTGCTGCAGAGCCTCGCCGTAGCCAGGGTAAGGCTCTAATATAGGGGGTGATTTTAGTGAAAATTTCAGAAGCTAACAAAGTTTTCAGCAAAGGAAACCATACTTGCGAGGACCAGTATGGAAACACGAGAATTCCGTCCGCTTATTCATCTATGATTTTTCTTAAGCATTTTAAAATTACAGAAAAGGGTGGAAATGCGTAAAAGTAAATCTTATTCACCAAACTTAGTCACTGTCGTACGAAAAACAGAATCAGAAAGCTCCCACTCGGTATCAAAATTTCTTATTCTAGAATCAGCGTCAGCGTCAGGTTTTTAGTATTGACGTACGAAGCATAAATCAAGATGTTCCGATTCGCACACCACTGCCAAATTAATCGAACAATGTTATTTAGGTGGGGAAATTGTATTCCCCCCATACGATTCACATAGCTAAGTGCTGTAGTGTTATTGCCCCATAAAACTATTAGGCAGTTATTTTCACTGTGCGCAAAAACTTTAAGCTAGCTAAGCTAAGAGCTCCAAGTAATTTATATAGAGTTTAGGCTCTCAATAGAAAATTTTCCGTGGCATGTTTTGTATGGCACACGGCGCCCCAGTCTGTTTTCAAAGGGTCTGTGTAAATCTCTAATTTGTGATTAAAATATCTCCTTGGATTTTTAATTGTGGCTATAGCATTTGCCCACCATCTAAGGTCTTCTACAATTATATTTGAAGGTTTAAATTTACTGTCAAAACTGCTGTCTTTTAATAACGCTAAATATTTTTGACGTTCCAATGTACTGGTGTATGTACAATCAACCACATTTAACGGCAGGACAAGAGGCAATCAAAGTTCCAATTAACTTCGCGAATTCTCGAATCATACATGTAGGTATTTTTTTTTTTTTTATATACAAGTTTTCCAATACTTTTACGTTTCTCGTCTGGGAGGGATATTATATTATTATAGAATTTAAAACTTTTTGCATCAAAACAGAAATCTAAGAATTTACGAGATTGTTTTGGCTGTAGAACACTTTTACCAAAGTTTATGACAAAACCTAACGAATGCAGTACTCCTCTCATTTATGTTGGAAGTACATTCGTCGTATGTGTTCCCGATACACATGATGTCACCTAAATATACAACCGATTTGAAACCCAGATTTCTTAAATGTGTCATTACCTCTCGCATTATTTTTGTGAAAACTCTGGGAGCTACACAAAGACCATGAGGCATAGCGGTAAACTCATAGGTAACACCTTTATTTTGGAGATTTTTAGTGCGAAAACGCAAGTTCTTGCTATGTTCCTTATGTACAGGTACAACAAGGTAATCAAATCGATAGTAGCTAAATAACCATTTTTGGGTATCAACTTTGAAGCTGTTCGATAACCTTCCATTTTAAAATGAGTTTGAGATGCACTTGTTTAACGGTTTTAAGTTAAGTATAAACCGTTTGCCACCATTAGATTTTGGCGCAAGAAATATTTTGGATATAAATTGGTATTTACTCGATGAGCATTCCTTAACAGCTCCGAGTACAACTAACTTGTTTATTTCAATTGACATTTCTCGTTGGTCGGTGGTTGAAAAAACATTGTCCAGAGGATATGTTTAACAAAATTCTCGAGAAAAAGAATCAAAAGACCATTTTTGTATCCAATCTAAGACTACATCATTAGGGTAATTTTTAGGCAACAGTTTAAGAAAGTACCAAGTCATCCTGCATGTGCCTGAGCTACTGGGGCACAGATTCCAGACTCTTGTTAACGAACGACGACTTGGTCGGTTACTGTGTCGAGTTCGGGTACTGGCGCCGATTCTGAGTGGCCGGGGAGTAGCCACTTTTCAGAGTTAGAGGCTTTCTTAATTAACAGTACCTACTCCTCGATTGCCTTGGCAGATTTTTTATTATAGGGTAATTGATTGCCAAAAAGAGTTTTATCCCTTTGTTAACAATGATACCACCGCCGCCAACGAAAACTAGTAGTACCGCAGCGGGGCAGGGTGCGGTGCGCGCGAGGCGCGCTTTCGTCCATCAAGACAGGCTGTGATTCGACCTCTAACGAACACTAGCGTCATACAGTTGTTATATTCTATAAATTAGATTATTTTACCGTTAACTTGTATTTGAAGTATTAAACTACAAAAGTCAAATAGAACACGCATTTTATTATTTTGGAGTCAGAACAATATCGCAAACATTTTGGAGACCACCGACGTGATAGTGTCGGTTGAATCGAATCGACGCGTTCAACAAAGAAGTGCAAGTTAGCGACGACAGACATTTTTGGATAACATTTGATGCGACGTGTGTGGCTACCGGCTACCTGGCTATCTGTAAAATTACCTAAGGGAATTATTCAACAACATAGCTACGAGTACGAAAACACTACGAGTTTGGATCATAATTATGGTGATTTGGTTAACCAAAACAGGGAAGTACGACCGATTTTAGTATACTATTACATAAAAATATAATCGCATTTAAAGTTTTTAAGTTGTCGTTGCTTCGATCTGTGTAATTATGTTTAATTTCGCTTGTAACTACGTTACGTACCGTGCATAGGTAAATATCAAATAATTATTGCAATTGCTTTTTCAAGTTAATAATTATGCAACTACCTACTATAAAATAATTATCAATAAAATAAAGTAGTAGTCGGGCCAAGGTTAGAATCATTTTGTTTACATAGGTACTATTTCATATTGGTTAAAGTATAAAACAATAGCCAATATAAGTAAATTGTCTATCGCTAAATTTAAGCGAGCAATCTACCTAGGCGAATCAGCCGTAGATTGTCTACTCGCTGCTACGAGCGAACAATTTATAAATACCTGCTACATTGCTATAATATTAATAAATTGTCTATCGCTACATTTAGGTGAGCAATCTATCTAGGTGCATATAATAATGCCAATTCGAACAAAAGGCAAGGTCTATAAAGCAGCTGTTAGACCGGCTCTCCTCTACGGCAGCGAGGTATGGGCTGCGAAGAAAAATCACGTACAGAAGCTACACACAGCCGAGATGCGAATGCTGCGCTGGGCGGGCGGAGTTACGCTTAGAGACAGGTTGCGCAATGTCTATGTGAGAGGTACCTTTAAGGTTGCACCAATTGCAGATAAAATCACGGAGGCTAGACTGAGATGGTACGGTCATGTAAAGCGAAGGCCGGACGACCATGTCGTGAAGAAGTGCCTTTCCATGGCTACAAAAATGAGAGGGAGGGGAAGGCCCCCAACTACATGGATGACGAATATCCGCAAGGATATGAAGCAGTTGGGGCTTTCAGATGACGACGTATATCAGCGGAATAAGTGGCGCCTCGGAACCAGGAAAGCCGACCCCGCGTAACGGGAAAAGGCGAGGCGAAAGAAGAAGAAGAGTTATAGCAGATAATAACCCAAGAGGATCAAAAATTTTACATGACATAAATAAAATGATTCTTTTTGTTACCTTTGAGGTTGTCTCGGGTTTTGTCGAAAATTGCAGTTTGTCTGTGCTTGGTATCCATTTTAAACCAAGGACAGTGGATTCTTTACTAAAATCTTGACTTTGATCAACTACTGGAAAGTCATCAAATATGTCAGGAGCATTCGTACGGAATTTACGTAACGGAAAGCAGCCTTTATTGAGCATTTCAATGACACCCTTAACAACTTGCTTCAGTTTACCTTTACAATTTGACCCAGTATTCAAATCGTCTACATAAAAATCATGTCTGATTACATTGGCAACCGTATTGTCTGTACACTCATCGGCCAGTTGTTTTAAGCATCTTGTGCTCAAAAAGGGAGCTGAAGCTGTCCCGTAGGTAACTGTGTCTAACTGTAAATTCCTAAGAGGCTCGGCTTCGCTATTTCTCCATAAAATTAGTTGAAGATGACGCTGTGCTTCATCAAGACTGATCTGTCGGTACATTTTTTCGATGTCAGCTGTGATTACATATGTATTTTGTCGAAATCGCAGTAAAATTGATAACAAATCATCTTGTACCACAGGACCAACTAGCATAATGTTGTTTAATGATTTGCCTGTAGAAGTTTGCAAAGATGCATCAAAGACTACTCTCAGACGAGTAGTTTCACTTGTTGCGCGAATAACGCTATGATGTGGAATATAGTAACCAAATTTAGGTGGTATTACTTCATGTAAATGACCCAAATGTTCGTATTCCCGAATAAATGCAGAATAATCATTTTTTAAATTATTTTTTGACAGTCGTTTTTCTAATGAGTAAAAACGCTTTGTAGCTATACTGCGTGATTCACCCAGAACATCTTCGGGTGACTCACTCAACGGTAATTTGACCGAAAATCTACCATTTTCTAATCGCTTAGTGTTTTCGACAAAATGGCGTTCACAATATTCCTCTATGTCTGACAACAGTTTGCCAGACGAAGGCAGTTCTTCAACCTCCCAGAATTTAGTGAGGGCCTCCCGTATTTCTTGGGAGAAATTACATTGAACCTTGGAAGTAGACTTAGTATTTTGTCCGGTTGGGCCAGCAACCAGCCAACCAAATTTAGAATCTTGCAATGTGGGTTTGTTTCGCCCTAATTTTATTTGATTTGAATTAACAATATCCCAAAATACATCCGCTCCTAATAATATGTCTATTTCAGAGGGACGAAAGAAACTTGTATCCGCTAACTGGATATTCGAGGGTAGGTTCAGCTTCATTACGTCAATAGCTACACTTGGTAGTTGACTTGTTATTTTGGGAATAACTAGACATGAGACTGGAATTTGAAAATTATTAACACGCGACTTAATATATACATCGCAGTATTTAGTTGTGTCAGATGCTGAATTATTAATTCCGCAAATTGTGACAGAGTTTATTTTACTCCATGGAATATTAATAAATTTCTGTATTCTTTCAGATAAAAACGATGATTGTGAGCCGCTGTCAAGCAACGCCTTGACGGGATAAGTTTTATCAGTTGTGACGTCAACTAAATAGACTTCTGCCGTGCATAGAAGTACTTGAGTGGGTATTACTGCAGATAGAGAAACTTTAGAGGAGGAGGCCTGTGGTTGATTTTGCGATAGCGATGGTATAACTGTCTGCTCAGGTGAAAGCGATCGTGACGAATGAGTGTCAGTTGAGTTTGTAGAATTAGTATTGCTTAAATCTCTTTGTTTATGCAGTAATGTGTTATGTTTCTTTTTGCACATTCTGCAAGGCCCGAAGCGACAGGAAGAAACATTATGTCCTTGACGAAGACAATTTGAACAGTAATGGTTTTTCTTAACAACGTTGTATTTTGAATTAAGTGACATTTGTTTAAATTTATCGCAAACGTATAACATATGACTTTCTTTACATACAACACACTTATTTTCATGTGTATTGTTGTGAGAAGACGCTAAAAAGGACCTTGTGGATTTATGGGTATCTTTATGTTGATGTTTATCAGCCTTTGCGAAGTCACTTCGACCGTACTGCATGGTTTCTAAAACGTCTGCGCGACTACGTATGAATTCAAAGAAATCTTCACAAGACGGAGAGTTATCAAAGGTATTTCGACGTTCTTCCCATTTACGACATGTGGCGCCATCTAGTTTTGAAGTCATGATATAAATAAGTAAAGTGCTCCAAGTGTCTACTGGTTCATCTAATTGTTTCAATGAACGAATATTTTTTGTATAAAAATCAATCATGTAACGTAATGATTTGTGAGATTACTTCAAGATTTGATCGAAATTAAATAAAGCCTTATTAACATGATTATTTACCAATATTCTTTTATTATTATAACGATTACAGAGCAAATCCCACGCAATTTTGTAATTTGCAGAAGTAAAGCTTACTGAATTAATGACCACTCTTGCACCACCATCAAGCGAATTTCGAAGATAATGAAATTTGTTGATGAGAGGAATGGATTCGTTGTTGTGTATAAGTGATTCGTAAGTATCTCGAAATTCGAGCCACTTCAAGTGATTACCGTCAAATGTAGGTAGATTAATCGTTGGCAATTTTATATTACTCAAACTCATGTTAACGCTTGCATTAGAATTATGAATATCACTTGGTTCGTCTTCATTACGACGCCTATTACACGACGCTATAATATTCTGTGCTATGGAAATTTGCTTACACATCGATGACTCGATTTCATCGCGTTGAATGATTTCGGCATCGATAGTATCGGCTGACAATATTTCAATTTGCGCTTGAATTTCATCGAATGCTGTGAATAATTCTTGAAATCTTGTCAACTTCAACTTCAATTCGTTATATGTTATGTTTAATACATTAAGGTACTTTGTAAACAAAGTGATTCTTGATTTAATTGAACCTCTTTGCGCAATTAATTGCTTATAATCAGACGGCATATTGCCTAGCGTGAATACGCACTTTTCTAAGAAATAAACCAGTTACAAATATACTATTTACTAACAGCTGGAGAGAGTAAAGAGTCAAACATAAAATTAAAATGTATTTCAAACCGTGTTAGCCCGCCTGCACTATACTGCAAGGCGATTAATTAACGCTGCCACTGCGCAGCTGACCTTTGTACTCGCACCGTATTTTCGAAGAAATTCCGGAAGCATGCGGTGGGCAAGCGAAACCTGAAAAATGCGATTAACTAAGGTAAGCAAAGCGTAAGAAAGAAATGATACTAGTGCACGAATAAAATAATTTAGCGTGCGTGAAGCGTTATTGTAAAAGACGGCAGATATTGTAGCAATATAGCGGATATTTATAAATTGTTCGCTCGTAGCAGCAAGTAGACAATCTACGGCTGATTTGCACCTAGATAGATTGCTCACCTAAATGTAGCGATAGACAATTTATTATTATTATAGCAATGTAGCAGGTATTTATAAATTGTTCGCTCGTAGCAGCGAGTAGACAATCTACGGCTGATTCGCCTAGGTAGATTGCTCGCTTAAATTTAGCGATAGACAATTTACTTATATTGGCTATTGTTTTATACTTTAACCAATATGAAATAGTACCTATGTAAACAAAATGATTCTAACCTTGGCCCGACTACTACTTTATTTTATTGATAATTATTTTATAGTAGGTAGTTGCATAATTATTAACTTGAAAAAGCAATTGCAATAATTATTTGATATTTACCTATGCACGGTACGTAACGTAGTTACAAGCGAAATTAAACATAATTACACAGATCGAAGCAACGACAACTTAAAAACTTTAAATGCGATTATATTTTTATGTAATAGTATACTAAAATCGGTCGTACTTCCCTGTTTTGGTTAACCAAATCACCATAATTATGATCCAAACTCGTAGTGTTTTCGTACTCGTAGCTATGTTGTTGAATAATTCCCTTAGGTAATTTTACAGATAGCCAGGTAGCCGGTAGCCACACACGTCGCATCAAATGTTATCCAAAAATGTCTGTCGTCGCTAACTTGCACTTCTTTGTTGAACGCGTCGATTCGATTCAACCGACACTATCACGTCGGTGGTCTCCAAAATGTTTGCGATATTGTTCTGACTCCAAAATAATAAAATGCGTGTTCTATTTGACTTTTGTAGTTTAATACTTCAAATACAAGTTAACGGTAAAATAATCTAATTTATAGAATATAACAACTGTATGACGCTAGTGTTCGTTAGAGGTCGAATCACAGCCTGTCTTGATGGACGAAAGCGCGCCCCGCGCGCACCGCACCCTGCCCCGCTGCGGTACTACTAGTTTTCGTTGGCGGCGGTGGTATCATTGTTAACAAAGGGATAAAACTCTTTTTGGCAATCAATTACCCTATAATAAAAAATCTGCCAAGGCAATCGAGGAGTAGGTACTGTTAATTAAGAAAGCCTCTAACTCTGAAAAGTGGCTACTCCCCGGCCACTCAGAATCGGCGCCAGTACCCGAACTCGACACAGTAACCGACCAAGTCGTCGTTCGTTAACAAGAGTCTGGAATCTGTGCCCCAGTAGCTCAGGCACATGCAGGATGACTTGGTACTTTCTTAAACTGTTGCCTAAAAATTACCCTAATGATGTAGTCTTAGATTGGATACAAAAATGGTCTTTTGATTCTTTTTCTCGAGAATTTTGTTAAACATATCCTCTGGACAATGTTTTTTCAACCACCGACCAACGAGAAATGTCAATTGAAATAAACAAGTTAGTTGTACTCGGAGCTGTTAAGGAATGCTCATCGAGTAAATACCAATTTATATCCAAAATATTTCTTGCGCCAAAATCTAATGGTGGCAAACGGTTTATACTTAACTTAAAACCGTTAAACAAGTGCATCTCAAACTCATTTTAAAATGGAAGGTTATCGAACAGCTTCAAAGTTGATACCCAAAAATGGTTATTTAGCTACTATCGATTTGATTACCTTGTTGTACCTGTACATAAGGAACATAGCAAGAACTTGCGTTTTCGCACTAAAAATCTCCAAAATAAAGGTGTTATCTATGAGTTTACCGCTATGCCTCATGGTCTTTGTGTAGCTCCCAGAGTTTTCACAAAAATAATGCGAGAGGTAATGACACATTTAAGAAATCTGGGTTTCAAATCGGTTGTATATTTAGGTGACATCATGTGTATCGGGAACACATACGACGAATGTACTTCCAACATAAATGAGAGGAGTACTGCATTCGTTAGGTTTTGTCATAAACTTTGGTAAAAGTGTTCTACAGCCAAAACAATCTCGTAAATTCTTAGATTTCTGTTTTGATGCAAAAAGTTTTAAATTCTATAATAATATAATATCCCTCCCAGACGAGAAACGTAAAAGTATTGGAAAACTTGTATATAAAAAAAAAAAAAATACCTACATGTATGATTCGAGAATTCGCGAAGTTAATTGGAACTTTGATTGCCTCTTGTCCTGCCGTTAAATGTGGTTGATTGTACATACACCAGTACATTGGAACGTCAAAAATATTTAGCGTTATTAAAAGACAGCAGTTTTGACAGTAAATTTAAACCTTCAAATATAATTGTAGAAGACCTTAGATGGTGGGCAAATGCTATAGCCACAATTAAAAATCCAAGGAGATATTTTAATCACAAATTAGAGATTTACACAGACCCTTTGAAAACAGACTGGGGCGCCGTGTGCCATACAAAACATGCCACGGAAAATTTTCTATTGAGAGCCTAAACTCTATATAAATTACTTGGAGCTCTTAGCTTAGCTAGCTTAAAGTTTTTGCGCACAGTGAAAATAACTGCCTAATAGTTTTATGGGGCAATAACACTACAGCACTTAGCTATGTGAATCGTATGGGGGGAATACAATTTCCCCACCTAAATAACATTGTTCGATTAATTTGGCAGTGGTGTGCGAATCGGAACATCTTGATTTATGCTTCGTACGTCAATACTAAAAACCTGACGCTGACGCTGATTCTAGAATAAGAAATTTTGATACCGAGTGGGAGCTTTCTGATTCTGTTTTTCGTACGACAGTGACTAAGTTTGGTGAATAAGATTTACTTTTACGCATTTCCACCCTTTTCTGTAATTTTAAAATGCTTAAGAAAAATCATAGATGAATAAGCGGACGGAATTCTCGTGTTTCCATACTGGTCCTCGCAAGTATGGTTTCCTTTGCTGAAAACTTTGTTAGCTTCTGAAAGGAGACGGGCGAAATTTTGCCTGAACTGTACACAAATGAGTTATTTGTCAATAATTTTCATTTATTTTTTTGTTTTCAATCATTTATTACTAATTCTGGATTCGTCAGAATAAAAAAGATAATATTTAATGAAATAATACTGACTTTCTTTACTTTCACTTTTCAACAATGTTACCAGATGAAATGCGTATCATTAATAAGTTCTAATCGATAAATCAAATTATTACAAAAATAAAATTAAAAATGAATCAGTACATTTCTATAGATTCGTTTTAGAAAATCTTTTAATATAAGGTCTTAATTATATTACCTATTATTTACTTATTTACAAAAACATCTTAAAAGAAATTGATCAACAGATCGATTTAATAATCAATTCAACTTTTTTATTATACAGGCAACAAAGTAAACTCGTGACAACGTGACGCCAAACGTCAAAAATTATTCCCTTCCGGGTTTGAACTTGCCGTAGTGGATATTGTATTTTGTTGTCGTTTTATATTATTTTGCGTCTTTGGCAACGTATTTAGGATTCTGACGGTTATTATTTTGTCGGATGATCCACGCATTTCTCACAACGGACTTTGATATCTTCCTTACTCGACTTATTTCGAAACAACACAATGAGTGACCAACGTGCAACGTCTTCATTGTATCCTATCGAGTTACGACAATTAAAAGCGGAAAGCATTCTTTCAGTTATAGAGCAATGGATTGCACCTCAAGTGGTAAGTATTTATTTAAAACGTATGTATTTAATTAAAACTTCACGTTGTGATATTTTTCGAGTAGAGTCCAACCAGGATACCTTTACATAGGTATATTATTGAAGTAAGTTTCATTAATAATATTCCAATATACTACACAATATACACTATAATGCACTTGATTTATTCGAATTCCAAGTAAGATTTACGGTTTGATTATCAATTATGGAAGATAGTTCTTTTTAAATAACTTACTTGTATGAATTCAACAAAATCAATGAAACAATATTAAAATTGAATGACCTTTTATGAAAACATCAATATAAGTACTATAATCCTAGTATCAGCATGATCTCAGTAAGAAGTGATGCAATTCTGAAAGATACAGTTTTATCACTGTTTTTTATTTTGTGCAAAGAATATAAACAATGTTCTGCATCATAATTCTGTAATTATTATTTGTGGAAGCTGTAAATAATAATCTAATATTGTTCTAGGTTAATAGATCTTATCACATTTACCAAGGATGCAGAGATTTAGCTGTGAATGCCTTTGGCACAGATGAGCAACTTCCATCTCCAATGATTGGACATCTCCAAGTGTGTGTTCAGTGTTGCGGGCAAGATCTCAATCATTGCACACTAACACCCAACGTGAAAGAAGAATTCATGCAGTCATTTCTGAATGGATATTGCCTCGGACTGTAAGTTTTTATTAGGTTTAGTTGTTTTGTATTTTATACTACCACAGGGTAATCTATGTATACTACTATGTTATTTTTTTATTTTTTCACACTAATCTCTGAAATAGCAGTCAGCTTTAAAGAATCATTTTTGTAAATTAGTGTCACATTCATGAGAAAAAAATATATGGAAATGTTAGTGTAGTATGTATATCTCATCAGGCATTGTAAAAAAACACAAATAATTATATTGCAGCCTTTATTTCCTGAAGGTGTAGATTTGAAGAGATTTGCGTTATTATTATTATTTATTTTCTTAACCTAGTGCACAATACATTGAGATAAAAGCACAAAACCGTTTTCATGGTTTGTCTGTAGGAACGGAACAAACAGTGTATCAACAATAATTAATTATTACTAGCATGGACATTTAAATTAGTATCTAGCAAAGAAGTTAGGTCTTACAGAATTGCTTACAGACTACTGAGTGATGTATGTATTACTTTTTTTAGAAAGAGACTCATGATATAATTTTTTTTCCAGATTTCAAGAGCTCGAGCTCTCATATGTCATAATTGCTGGGTGAGAGCTGATAGAAATGCTCATCATTTTATGACTGGATCATCTGGATCTTCAGCAGCAGTAGATTTAACAAGTGAATATGATGGTACAACTTCACAGTCTAGCACCGACGTAGCTGTGTCACAGGGCACTCAACAGTTTACCCCCAGGATAAATACATTTATAATATAAACCGACGTAGGGCTGATTTTTCTAGAATAAATGTTCAAAATGATAACTTAAATGATTTTCCACAGCTCACACATAGTGATTTAATAAAAGTACCTTTAGGTATTTACCAAATTAAACAGTGAGCACTGCTCACCATAATATGACCTAGCCGTGTGTGTGTGTGCTCACTGAGCATATACGAGAAGATGGTAGATCTGAAATAGAAGTGTGTCGAAATATGGACAGTAACTTACTAAGAGAACTGTCAAAATACACTCATTCTTGCTGGCTATTGAGAGGTCGAATTAAATCAAGACATGTTAGTTCAAAAACATATTTAACTTATATTTTAGTTGACAGTTCTTTTAATGGAAGAGAGGCTATAAAACAATATTACTGTAATTTCTTGGTCTAAGGTAAAGGGACTGGTATTTTGGCGTGACTAGCTGGTATATAATAAATAATTTCATTCTTGTTGTGTTTTCTCGTCTTCATTACTATACCTACATAGTATTGTATAAACTCAAGTTTTTTTTATATATAAACAGACTGCTGTGTTGCTGGGGAGTTTGTTCCGCTGCTTTTCCAGCGAAAGCACTAGGAAGTGTCAATGGGTGGGCGTTTTGGGGGACTGTCTTATGTAATAACGATGTTCAAAAAGTGCTGATGCTCAGGCTATTTTAAATAAATTATTTATTAATTCTTTTTTTTTTTTTTTGTTTAACCCGCATACCAGCGCCTATGATGGCCGGGAGTTCGATATTGTCTGCCGACCAGGGCGTCTTTTGCTTCGGCTAGAGGCGTGAGGGCGCTGAGAGTCCTACTCCCTCACGAGCTTCGCATCCTTTGCCAGCATTAATTGTATATGATGAATTGGATGTGATTAATAAATCGATGTAAGAGAAACGTGATTTTTATTCTTGCTTACTCTTTTCTATAATCAGATTGTAAAAATGGTTTTCCTAATTCTTTTTTAACCTCCTTCTTTGTAACATTTAATATGCAGTTAAGCGCCGCCGGCCCTTTGGAAACCACACTCACGATTTGTTAATGTCATAAAAATACATTCTGATAAAATCTAGTCTACAAAAAAGTCTGAATAATTACTTAAATATACCATAAGAGCGCTGACAGCTTGTAAGAAAACTTATAAAAAAGCAAATGAGGTTAGTTTTGTGCAAGCTAATAATACCCTATTTCTTTTTTCTCCGATTCTGCCATGCTAAATAAAGTTTTATTTTTTAAATAGTAATAATATTGAAATGATTTAATGCAATAATCGTGGCTGTCCAATCAGGCCCAACTTTGTATGAACATTCGCCCGTCTCCTTTCACTAAAATCACCCCCTATATTAGAGCCTTACCCTGGCTACGGCGAGGCTCTGCAGCAAGCCTTTACTCAGCGAGGCGCACCACCAGAATCCTTCAGACTGAGGTTAACATCAGTCTCTGGTAGTATAACAAAACAATATAATGTTACATACCTATAAGTTGTGGTGGCAGTTTTGTGAACACCTGACGGCGTCGTTAATTTATTGGGCATTTCTGCCCATTTAGTCTTCACTATACTCGATTTTGGCTTTTCTTGCTGAGCAATTCAACACCGGGTCTTCATACGGAACTCTGAATTCCCACCGCTCAGCCCTGTCGTTACTTTTTGATAATAATATAATAAGGCTCCCATGATTGCGTGAAACGGTTAACGAAGGGTGCATATAAGTTTAAACCTACTAGACCCAAATAAAACCTACTAGATCCAAAATTGATCTCGCAAGGAGCTGAGTAATTGTAGAGGACCACAGTGCAACAATTTTAAATGTTCATTGATAAATAATAATTTAGTAAATGGATGCTTAGAATCTATTAAAATTGGATGTTTTTTACCATAAGGGCAATAATATGCGTTTTGTATGCGACCCCCTACACGGAGGACGCCTTGATTATCAAGAAAAGCATTTAGTGATAGAAGGTTGGACTTTTTACTTAATGTCTGGTAAGTAGATAGTGAATGTATGTCCTTAGAAAAAGAATCCTTTTGTGATTGTTCTGCAAGTATAAGTAACGATTTACTCAATTCATCACTTGTAAGACTACCTTGCAACTTTGTATTATATTTTTTGCTATTATTTATAAATCGCATGACATACGCAACTACTCTTTGTAATTTACATAAACTTGAAAATCTTTCAAATGGTATTACATTTTCTCGACATTGTATGATAAAACTTAATTTTGTTTCAGGTAGCTCAACATGACTTACACTTTCTGCAGGCCATTCATCAGGAGACATCACCAGAAATGTAGGCCCGTGCCACCACAAGTGATTGTCTTTTAACTGTTGCGGAGCTATACCACGGGAAGCTAAATCAGCTGGGTTACTTTCCGTGGGTACATGACGCCATTCAGTCCTCCTGGTAAGTTGCCTGATCTCCTCAATCCGGTTGCAGACAAATGTTTTGAGTGTTTTAGGTTGTGTTTTTATCCAACCTAGCACTATGGTTGAATCACACCAAAATATTGACTGTGATATTTCAACCCTTAGTGAGTTCATCACCTTAGCGTACAACCGAGCTCCTAATAACGCGCCTAAGAGTTCTAAACGAGGAATTGTCATTTCCGGTTTAATAGGTGCCACTCTCGCCTTAGCGCATAACAGATTGACTTGAGTTTTTGAATTTATTTGATCTGTTGATTTTATATAAATGCAGGCGCCATATGCGACTTGCGAAGCATCAGTGAAACAATGAATTTCAATATTAATGGGACTTCGTGACATTACGTGCCTTGGCACTTCTACCGTAGACAAGTGATACAAATTTTGAATGAAAGCCTCCCACAATATTTGAATATCTTTAGGAATGAGATCATCCCACTTCGTCTTTAGAATCCACAATTTTTGTAAAATTGTTTTTGGTATTATAGTTATAGCAGATAATGACGGCTAACTATATAATATTATGGCATTCATTTACTAAATTATTATTTATCAATGAAGATTTAAAATTGTTGCACTGTGGTCCTCTACAATTACTCAGCTCCTTGCGAGATCAATTTTGGCCTATTGGTGGTAGGGCCTTAGCAGCTAAAACTGTCAATAGATGTATTAAGTGTACTAGATTTAAAGCCAAATCAATGCAACCAATAATGGGAAACTTACCTTCACCACGTGTAACTCCGGCTCCACCATTTCAAACTTGCGGAATTGACTTCGCTGGTCCATTTTTTATTTCTAATCGCAAGGGTCGTGGTTCTCGTACAACAAAATGCTATTTGTGTCTTTTTGTCTGCTTTTGCACCAAAGCTTTACACCTTGAGGTAGTAAGCGATCTCACGTCAAATGCATTTATTTTATGTTTGCGACGTTTTATTGCACGACGCGGAAAACCTCAAACGATATTCTGTGACAATGGAAAAAATTTCGTAGGAGCAGATAGAGAGTTAAACAGACTTTTGAAATCGAGTCAACGAGCTATCGATGAGTTCGTTGCTGGTGAAGGCATTTCTTTTAAATTTAATCCTGCGTACTCGCCCAATTTCGGTGGAATTTGGGAAGCAGGTGTAAAATCTGCTAAATTTCATCTCAAAAGAATCGCGGGCAATTCTAGTCTTACATTTGAGGAACTTACAACGCTCTTTGCACAAATCGAAGCAATATTAAATTCGCGACCACTGACAGCAATGTCAGCAGATCCTTCTGATCTATCTCCACTTACTCCCGGTCACTTCCTGATTGGCAGACCATTAACGTCGCTGCCATCACCACCTGACTCAGAAAGAGTCTGCATCAGCCGTTATCAATTATTAGAACGTCTTCGACAACATTTTTGGAAGCGATGGACACAAGAATATCTGTCAGATCTTCAGCAGCGAGTGAAATGGAAAACCACGTGCAAAAAAGTTAAAATAGGAGAATTGGTCATTGTCAAGGATGATCAAACACCGCCAATGAAATGGCTTCTTGGCAGAATCACTGCTTTACATCCAGGAAAGGATGGAGTTACTCGAGTAGTAGATATTACTACAAAAAAGGGAGTCATCAGACGGGCTCTCTCTAGAATTTGCGCCCTTCTGGATCAAGAATCCCACGAAATTCTTGAAAGCTCGGCTTTCAAGGGAGGGGAGGATGTTAACAATGATACCACCGCCGCCAACGAAAACTAGTAGTACCGCAGCGGGGCAGGGTGCGGTGCGCGCGGGGCGCGCTTTCGTCCATCAAGACAGTCTGTGATTCGACCTCTAACGAACACTAGCGTCATACAGTTGTTATATTCTATAAACTATATTATTTTACCGTTAACTTGTATTTGAAGTATTAAACTACAAAAGTCAAATAGAACACGCATTTTATTATTTTGGAGTCAGAACAATATCGCAAACACCCTTTCAGCATCTTGGATAACATGCAGAAAACTTTTATCCAAAGTTGGGGTTAACAGCTTAATGCGGCTACTGGTATTTATATAATGCAGATCCGAAAGAATTCGGCATGCATTGCTGAGGTGTTGGATGGCGTGTTTCTTCTCGTCCCCGCTTAAGAGTAAGTTTAGCGCTCTATTAATGGCAGTTATGCCGCATCAAAGTTGTTGCTAATGATTTTTTAACAACTTATCTCTATTTCTGACCATATCCAGGACTGCTGCAGATGTGTCAGCATCAAGCTTTGACGCTTGCAATAACCTGCAGTTGTCAGGTATTGAATTATCTTTTAATAAAAGATTTTTTTTTTTTTGGAAAATCCTTTTTTATCAAAGGCAGCCATAGTTTGGCAAGATTTTCATGGATCTTATCACCAAATTTTGGATTGTCACTAGTAGACTCATCCAAAGCTTTCAAAAATTCGGTTCTACGTCTAAATCTGGTTTTACGGAGTTCAGTTCTCCGGGTGGCGGATCTATGAGGATCTCGTCGGATCCAGGTATCGGAGATGTGGTTGACAAAGTTTCCGTTACCGGAACGTCAACGTCAGAGTTGTGCATCTCTGCAGTCGTCTCGACTACATTGTCGGTACTTTGAAAGAATTCCAGATTTTAAAATGTGTATAAAACACTTTCATTTGGATTTCTATATGTAGGAGAAATGTTCTCCAATCGTTGTAGACTCGCAGTCTACCCCGATGTTGTTTCTTAATATTGTAGAAACAATTTAACAGTTTTTATAATAATCAATCATCGTTGAAGACTCGCAGTCAGCCCCGATGGGATTTTTACAACATTGTTGAAGACTCGCAGTCAACCCCAATGCAAATAGTAAAATAGTTATTGACTCGCAGTCAATCCCTATTATTAATTAAAAAACTGTGGTTAACATTTAAAATAACACTTACCTTCGTTATTAGACGAACCGCTTGAAATAGTACGCACTTTGCGACGTTTTCCAGCGTGACGTTCGCGAAGTTTCCTGATTTTGCGCTGGTAGCGTAAAAATGTTTTCGTCCGCACGACGTTTGTGCATTATTTCGGCATTATCACGAACTTGTTAGTAGACGCGTGCAGTCGTCACCGTGCACGAAAAAGGAATGAGCTCAGAGCGAACGGACCGACCGCCAACGGGTCGGTAGTGAAAAAAAAAAAAAAAAAAAACGGAAGGTGTTTTTAAAATCTGACATTCGTCAATTGAGTGTCTTTAAAAGCGTGCAAAATCACCTGTAGAATTAGGATACTACATTGTAAATATTATCTGAAAAATGAAGCGATGAAATATAATAATAATAATTAGTATACATCATGATTAGAAAATGTCAGATATAATAATAATAAAAAATAAATTTCAACTGTAATGAAAATGTCAAATAATATGTAAAAAAAAAAACCAATTAAATAAAATAGTAACAACAATTAAAAAAAAAAACATTTTTATATATTCAGATCTCATAACATTTTTTTCAAAATTTTTCTCCGTAAGGAATTCGCTGACAGTATAGTATGCTTTATGCGTTAGAAAACTTCGAAGCCTGTTTTTAAACAATGATAACGGTAATTCTTTCCATTGCCTAGGTAATTTATTGTAGATAGCCGGAGCCATGCAGTAGACACTTTTCCGCATTAGTGCCGTTTTGGCGGGGTGGGAACGTAGTACATTATTGTCACGTCTGTTACGTGGTACTACATCGGCCAGACGTTTAAAACGATCTGGGTTGGACTTCACAAACACAGCTACTTCCATTATGTACAAACTAGGTAATGTTAATATTTTATGCTGTTTAAAGTATGGCATGCAACTATCAGTGGATTTTAGCATAAACATCGCGCGTAAACACCTCTTCTGTGCTTTAAAAACTGTTTCCCTTTCGGTTGAATTTCCCCAGAATATTATACCGTAACGTAAGTGGGATTCTACTATGCCATAATAGGCAGTAAGAAGTGCATCTATATCAATTATTGGGGATAGTGAATGTAGAGCGTACGCGGACTTACTAATTCTCTTACATAAAGTATCAGAATGTGCTTTCCAATTTAAGTTTTTATCTATTACGAGTCCTAAAAAATTTGTAGTGTCTACTTCTACTACGACTTCATTGTTGTAATGTATATTAGGGCGCGTGCTGGGAATCCGCTGACTGAAATGTACAGCTTTTGTCTTTTTTAAATTTATTTTTAAATTGTTTGCCTCTAACCAATTTACAACACTCTTTAAACACTTATTAATGTCCGATTCATACGTTACCAGATTTTCACATGGTATTGTCATAGTGCTGTCGTCTGCAAACAGTGTTATTGGGTGTTCAACCCATTTAGGTAGGTCATTTATGTACAGGATAAATATGAAGGGACCTAGTACGCTCCCCTGCGGTACTCCATACTTAACTTTACGCTCTGAGGATCGATATATCTCTTCGCGCTTGCTGGCTAGATTAATTTGGCAAATTTCAGTTATTTGTTTTCGGTCTTTAAGATAAGTCTCAATAAGTCTAAGTATATTACCTCTAATACCGTAAGCTTCAAGCTTACTTATGAGAGTAGGATAATCTACGTGGTCAAAGGCCTGTGTCATATCACAAAATAAGCCACATATAGGTATTCGATTATTGACATTCTCAATTACATTATACATAAAGTCAACTAAAGCCATATTAATAGTCCTATGTTGTCTAAACCCTTTCTGTTCGTCACACAGAATGTTATTCTTTTCAATAAATTTGTATAATTCACTATAAAGGTACTTCTCAAATATTTTGGATATCACAGGTATGAGTGCGATTGGTCGGTAATATTCCATTGATTCTCTGTTCTCTTTCTTAAATATCGGCTTTATTATTGAGGTTTTTAAGGCATCCGGGAAGATACCTGTGCTGATACTAAGGTTAATTATATGACTTAGATTATCAGATATTTCTAAAGATACGTGTTTGAGTATTTTCGTACTAACGCCGTCATATCCTACGCTATTTGTGTTACTCAAAGACATTATTATTCTATGTATTTCAGCAGGTACACTAGGCAGCATGAATATTGAGTTAGGGCTCGTGTTAATTTTAGTGTAGTTCGACCGGATGTCTATCTGTTTTGGTAAAATTTTATCAACAAAGTAGTTGTTGAACGCTTCAGCAATATTTTTGGGATTTGAGACAATATGATTTCCAACCTTAATTTTATAAATTATTTGTTTGAGTAAATTATGCTTTGCGCAATTAATAATTTGCCACGTAGTTTTTGATTTATTTTTAGATAGTTTATTATTTTGAGTATTTTGTGCCTTTTGTGTCAGTTGTATAATTTTTTTGTGCAATTTTGAATATTGAGAGAATTTATTTTTACTATCTTTATTTAAGTTTAACCTCATCTGCCACAAAAGCTTTCTTTTGTTTCGGCTACATACTTTAATACCTCTCGACAGCCACTTAGGTTTTTTAATAACATCAATTTTGAATAATTTAATAGGAAAACACAAATTATACAAGAGCTTGAAAGAGTCAATGAAGTTGTTATAAGCTATGTTCGGGTCGTCCGTTTCGTAAATTTCAGAAAAGGAAAGGTTTTTAATATAGTCTTTAAACTTGGCTATGTTTTCCATACTATAATCCCTTTTAGCCGCATACCAGTAGTTTATTACACATTTTGTTTGAACTGCACAGTGAAGGAGCTGTGATGTATGATCGGACAACGCAAATTCAAGTACTTCAGTTTTACAAGATTTACTAAAATTATGCGTAAAATTGTCTATGCAAGTGTTGCTTGCCATGCGGGTAGGCTGCCTTAACCAGTGTGCCAGTGTGCTCTATAACTTGGTATTTCTTTTTTTTAAGACACTCGTCATCACAGGGCGTTGTCGTCTTCCCTTCCTGCGTGGCAAGAAATCTTTTTTACTTTTTGTTCTATGCCAATTCGGTTTTTTCCGCTTCTGCTCTTTTGCGGCATTGGTCCTTCTTTTTAGGTTGCTCTTTTCCTATATATATTTTGTCACATCTTTATTATTACATTATTTATGCACTTGTCATTGTTATTATTATATTACATTATTACTGATTATTTCTTCTAAAAACCTACCTATTGGCAATTCTTGCCGACGACATGCTAGGTTGCACTGCCCTTGTTCTGTTTCTCTCTATTGCGATCTTAGCGACTTTGAGACAATACCGCTCCAGACACGGCCTGGAGTGTTTGTCTGCCATTAGGTCGGCAATAGTCGTTTCTGATAAAACTCTACCAGTGCTTACTTCCAGTTCGTATCTGTCGCGGTCATGCCTCGGGCATTCAAACAGAATATGCTGGAGTGTCTCGCTAGCCTGCGTGTCGCACACACAGGCTGGACTGTCCTTCAATTTAAATTTATGCAGGTACGCGGCGATGCCGCCGTGACCCGTCAGGATCTGCGCCCAGACAGACGTCCTGTCGAGGCACTTCAGGACCTTGCGCCCGCGCACCACATCGGGGAAGAACATCCGCGTGTCCCCAGCCGTCGCCCCCCCGGTGTACTACTGTGCCCTCCCTCAAACGTAGCTTGACGTATGAGACCGGACACCTGTCATACGCCGGGGCGACCCTGGACTGAGCCGCCGCCTGCCTTGCCAACTCGTCGGCGCGCTCCTTGCCGGGGATTCCGACATGAGCTTTCACCCAAAAAACTTGGTATTTTAGGAGTCAACACTGTTTAGTGTCAGAATTCTCTTTTTCGACTGACATCTGTGCTGATAACATGGTAAGCATCTTCAATCTATTACAGTTTTATCAAAATACAATACAACACATTTATCAAAATAAAAGCTTCCTCTAGAATAAATTACCTAAAAAAAACTTTTCCACAATAAAAAAAACAACCGACTTTGAAAAAAACCCTACAAAGTGAGAAATAACTAATTTTGGAAATCGGTGTCAAAAACGACAGCCACCGTGGTGTAGTGGTAGCGAACGCGATCGTTGCGCAGGGACGTCACTTTAATTTTTATCCGTAATTTTGGTTTAAAAACCAAACTAATGAACCGGTTCCTTCTTATAAAAATCCTATGGGATCTCAAAATGAAAGTATGAGCAATGCTCGAAATGATGCGATTGATTTTAATTGTTTCATAAGCATGACGAGTAGGTAGTGGTTGTCCATGTTAAACTTCACTGCTGTAAAAATCTGCGGAATTCTCTAGACTGCCTATGGTCTTCATCATCCGATTGAGGGCAGACCTTCATTTTAACCCATATACGTATTTTAACAAAAGTCTCATCAATAAAATAGCTACCGTAAACCGTTGAGGAGTTTCATTAACTGTCCTTCGTCTTCATCATAACACTCCTAATAACAATCACAATACATCGCTACAGTATACAGTCGCTTAGTTTTGTTTGTTAGTTGCCCTGGCTGGCTTCATTTAAGGCAGCCACAGGATAGTCCGGTTAAGTAGTCATGACCTCTCTTGGTCAACTACGAGCTGCCATATCAAAAAAAAAAAAATTGGTGGGCTCATTACTTACTTCGTTACTGAAGACAGCAGTTCCTTACATAATGAACAACCAAAACGTAATTATTGTAACTTTAATTTTTATACTGCAACTTAAAAATGTATGTTTTTTTTTTTAAATATAAAATGTATTATTATTTCAGAATAGCAAAGCGCAGGAGACTGCAAGGCGTCGTGGCAAACCGGCTGGAAGCAACCGGAACCCGCTATCACGGGTTCGTATTCATCAAACTCTAGAATACAATAATTAATGAATTAATATATTTAACAATTCCATATACGTGTTGTTTACAGGAAGAACGCCGTGCTCGCAACGCGCTCTACGAAAGGGAGCGTCGCGCCGAGACGGCAAACGAAATGCGGCATTTAAAAGAAGTCGCAAACTGTAACCCCAACGTAAGCAATTATCACTTACTTAGACATATTTGTAATTACTTTATTAATAGTGAACATAACAATTAACATGTGTATTTGTTTACAGATCTCTATTGCGGAGGTCCTGACTACAGTTATTACGCGTATCCAGGAAGCGCACAGCCAGCAGGCCAACGAGATTGCGGAGTTGAAGCGCGCACATGCGCTGCTCGTCGCACAAAGTGTGTTTTTATTAACTATACTGTTTATGTTTAGTTGTTTATTATTTGTTATAACTTTAACTTCGTTATCGGCTCGGCTCAGAGCGCAGTAAGTTTCAATTTCTTTGCCCTTTTATACACTTCATAATAACTCTATGCCCTTGTGCTGAATCATACCGCCCTATCAAGATATGATATCCAGACAAACGAAATACCTCAACATAGATACACGTGCTTTTTGAGAAAGAGGACATACGGTCAGTATGAGAATGCGCAAAAATAAAATACTACTGTCATTCCTAAGCTGTGTTACTAGTATGACCGTAAAACCAGCCAGCATCAGAAACAGATTCATGTGCATTATGAACGATTTTTGAAGAACAAGGGATGATGTACCTGACCAGGTCTGCCGTCTCATTAGCCTCCTGCATGCGGCTATTCAGATCTTGTTGAGTAGTAATTTACCCTGAAGCTGCCGGGTGTATGTGTTAAACATAGTATCTACATATTACACAATTCTAATTCATTATGGCATGGTATAGGTATGGAGGCCACCAGATTTTTTCTTCGCATTGCGGTTTACCTATGCGTCCTAGCGTGTGCCATTAAAGAACACAAGCAATTAAATTTTGCCGTATAAATTTCAAAATAGTAATTCGAAAAAAATCTTCTAGCTAAAGTTTAAATAAATTCGCAATATATTGCTACTCAATCTGGCTGTAACTTCGTAGGTACAGACGACAGCACATCAAGCTACTACAATCTGTCAGATTTTGTTATCCGATTTTCAACTTCATCTCTGAAGCATTAAGGCTCAAGGTTGATTGGGAAAATCTGACAGTTTCGGGTAGCTTGACGTGCTGTCGTCCGTACATTAAGTCATTGACTGCCACAAAAAACTTGGAAATATTTCTGATCAATTGAAAACATTCTACAGATGTACTGAATGCCTCGCATTCTGAATGAAGGCAGTGTGGCAACTTTCAAAGCTAACGTTAGCAACGTGGTACCAGTAAGTAAGTAAGTAAGTCATTTATTTTGCAAATATGGGTACATTACATGGTGATAGAGTGATAATTGATAAGTTCAGCCATATTTTACCAATAGGCATGCAAAAATTATAATTTGAAGCTAACAATACTGGAAATTTATATTTAGACTGCTGAACAAATTAAATAATTTGATGTCATAACTTGATAAAAATTACATAATAATGTTACAATATGCCGAAACCAATTATTAACAAGCACATTACATAAACAACACAATTTAGAGTCCTTAACAATAAAAATGTCAAATACAATTTTAAATATGATGTCGAAGAAGTGTAAAAGAAATATATATATATATATATATATATATATATATCAAGCATTATATACGAAGAATGTCAAATATAATGTTTAAGGGAAAAAAAATCAATCACAATAAAAAATAATATACGATCAAATGAACTTCCCAAGTGAAGTTCGATCATTATTATATGAATCGCTTCATTTGAAGATAATATTTACAATGTAGTATCCTAATTCTACAGGTGATTTTGCACGCTTTTAAAGACACTCAATTGACGAATGTCAGATTTTAAAAACACCTTCCTTTTTTTTTTTTTTTTTCACTACCGACCCGTTGGCCAGGGGGGGTTCACATAAAACATCAGCAACTGAAGCAAAGTGACTAATGACATCTTTGAACGTGAACAGCATACCTAAACATTGTTTGGTACCCATGGCATGCCGATAGGTGCCGCTATAATAAAATTTAACTTTTCTAACTAGATTGTCGATAATGTCGATAAAGCAGTGCACTGTGGTTTGTGGTCACGGCTTGCACGCGTTTGTTTGTTACGTATTCATTTTGTGCATATTTCTTGGTTTTCGAGAGGATTTCTGTGTTATTGACGTCGAGTTGAGATCTCTTGGGACCTCCTCCGTCCTGATAATCAGCCTTACCCGGAAATCAGTTCAGCCTTCGCAGTGTTGTACCTGTGCGCTGTGAATTGTGATTCCTGAAATCATGAAATACACTCTTATAATTGCGAAAAGACGCTTGTGTTCTGTATGTGTGTCTTTTAAAATAGAAAAAATGCCGCATCACTGTGCTCTTGGATGTAAGAACATAAGAAAAGTTTAAAAGTAATAAATAAATATTGTGTTATTATATTCTATTATGTGGTTTTATTTCTATTATATTCATTACATTAATGTTACTTCCGCTAAAAGCTATTTAGTTTCAATGATTTTTTATAATCTCTGTAACTTGCTGAAACAAAATAGCTTTTATGGAAGTAACATTAATAACCTCTAATTTATAGGACCCTGTTTAGAGATAAAATTTTTTGATGGTTATTTGAAATTTCATCACATAAACAAAATCTGATCTTTAAAAGTTTAAATACAAGATCATAGTAATTATATCCATTCTAGCTAATTAAATTCACAATGAACGATTGGATACAAGGAAGACGGAGGTCACAAAGTTTCCGTCTTCAGTAATTGCTCTATTATAAAATCTCGCACAAGAATTTGACAAAGGAGTCCAACCAGTAACATTACGTATGTCATCGACACAGACCTGCGCGCCAAGTGGCGGAGGTTGCGGCGTGTCGCGTGCTGTGCGCGCTGAATGTCGCGGTGTCCACACCACTCTCCGTTATCACTAGTTTTATCCAACGACTGATGGATTGCAAGGTAGCAGGTTTGTTAGGGGCCTTATTAAGTTAAAAACAGTTTACCTCGATTGTGGGCTCTCATTTTTCCCTGTCATGGAAATATAGTCTCTTAATACTGTGGCTGGACAGATATTTAAGTTTTCTCGAAAGAATGGCAATGAGAGAACAGGTTGGTCGCGACTAGGGACCGAAGTTTTATTTACGTCTGATCATAATTTTTGCATGATTTGTCGAAAATGATATTGTTTTAAAGTTTAATTAATGACAATGTTTGGACTCCATGAGCAGTGCATAAGGCTAACAAAATAATTAATTTCTTTGTGATTTTTTTTTTTTTTCTTTAGATTAAGCGATAAATTTGGAAACCGTTCCGCGACGTAATTGAGAACAAGCTGTGGGTCCCAAGTATAAGTATATTTGGGTCTAGTAGGTTTAAACTTATATGCACCCTTCGTTAACCGTTTCACGCAATCATGGGAGCCTTATTATATTATTATCAAAAAGTAACGACAGGGCTGAGCGGTGGGAATTCAGAGTTCCGTATGAAGACCCGGTGTTGAATTGCTCAGCAAGAAAAGCCAAAATCGAGTATAGTGAAGACTAAATGGGCAGAAATGCCCAATAAATTAACGACGCCGTCAGGTGTTCACAAAACTGCCACCACAACTTATAGGTATGTAACATTATATTGTTTTGTTATACTACCAGAGACTGATGTTAACCTCAGTCTGAAGGATTCTGGTGGTGCGCCTCGCTGAGTAAAGGCTTGCTGCAGAGCCTCGCCGTAGCCAGGGTAAGGCTCTAATATAGGGGGTGATTTTAGTGAAAATTTCAGAAGCTAACAAAGTTTTCAGCAAAGGAAACCATACTTGCGAGGACCAGTATGGAAACACGAGAATTCCGTCCGCTTATTCATCTATGATTTTTCTTAAGCATTTTAAAATTACAGAAAAGGGTGGAAATGCGTAAAAGTAAATCTTATTCACCAAACTTAGTCACTGTCGTACGAAAAACAGAATCAGAAAGCTCCCACTCGGTATCAAAATTTCTTATTCTAGAATCAGCGTCAGCGTCAGGTTTTTAGTATTGACGTACGAAGCATAAATCAAGATGTTCCGATTCGCACACCACTGCCAAATTAATCGAACAATGTTATTTAGGTGGGGAAATTGTATTCCCCCCATACGATTCACATAGCTAAGTGCTGTAGTGTTATTGCCCCATAAAACTATTAGGCAGTTATTTTCACTGTGCGCAAAAACTTTAAGCTAGCTAAGCTAAGAGCTCCAAGTAATTTATATAGAGTTTAGGCTCTCAATAGAAAATTTTCCGTGGCATGTTTTGTATGGCACACGGCGCCCCAGTCTGTTTTCAAAGGGTCTGTGTAAATCTCTAATTTGTGATTAAAATATCTCCTTGGATTTTTAATTGTGGCTATAGCATTTGCCCACCATCTAAGGTCTTCTACAATTATATTTGAAGGTTTAAATTTACTGTCAAAACTGCTGTCTTTTAATAACGCTAAATATTTTTGACGTTCCAATGTACTGGTGTATGTACAATCAACCACATTTAACGGCAGGACAAGAGGCAATCAAAGTTCCAATTAACTTCGCGAATTCTCGAATCATACATGTAGGTATTTTTTTTTTTTTTTTTTTATACAAGTTTTCCAATACTTTTACGTTTCTCGTCTGGGAGGGATATTATATTATTATAGAATTTAAAACTTTTTGCATCAAAACAGAAATCTAAGAATTTACGAGATTGTTTTGGCTGTAGAACACATTTACCAAAGTTTATGACAAAACCTAACGAATGCAGTACTCCTCTCATTTATATTGGAAGTACATTCGTCGTATGTGTTCCCGATACACATGATGTCACCTAAATATACAACCGATTTGAAACCCAGATTTCTTAAATGTGTCATTACCTCTCGCATTATTTTTGTGAAAACTCTGGGAGCTACACAAAGACCATGAGGCATAGCGGTAAACTCATAGGTAACACCTTTATTTTGGAGATTTTTAGAGCGAAAACGCAAGTTCTTGCTATGTTCCTTATGTACAGGTACAACAAGGTAATCAAATCGATAGTAGCTAAATAACCATTTTTGGGTATCAACTTTGAAGCTGTTCGATAACCTTCCATTTTAGAATGAGTTTGAGATGCACTTGTTTAACGGTTTTAAGTTAAGTATAAACCGTTTGCCACCATTAGATTTTGGCGCAAGAAATATTTTGGATATAAATTGGTATTTACTCGATGAGCATTCCTTAACAGCTCCGAGTACAACTAACTTGTTTATTTCAATTGACATTTCTCGTTGGTCGGTGGTTGAAAAAACATTGTCCAGAGGATATGTTTAACAAAATTCTCGAGAAAAAGAATCAAAAGACCATTTTGTATCCAATCTAAGACTACATCATTAGGGTAATTTTTAGGCAACAGTTTAAGAAAGTACCAAGTCTTCGTGCATGTGCCTGAGCTACTGGGGCACAGATTCCAGACTCTTGTTAACGAACGACGACTTGGTCGGTTACTGTGTCGAGTTCGGGTACTGGCGCCGATTCTGAGGGGCCGGGGAGTAGCCACTTTTCAGAGTTAGAGGCTTTCTTAATTAACAGTACCTACTCCTCGATTGCCTTGGCAGATTTTTTATTATAGGGTAATTGATTGCCAAAAAGAGTTTTATCCCTTTGTTAACAATGATACCACCGCCGCCAACGAAAACTAGTAGTACCGCAGCGGGGCAGGGTGCGGTGCGCGCGGGGCGCGCTTTCGTCCATCAAGACAGGCTGTGATTCGACCTCTAACGAACACTAGCGTCATACAGTTGTTATATTCTATAAACTATATTATTTTACCGTTAACTTGTATTTGAAGTATTAAACTACAAAAGTCAAATAGAACACGCATTTTATTATTTTGGAGTCAGAACAATATCGCAAACATTTTGGAGACCACCGACGTGATAGTGTCGGTTGAATCGAATCGACGCGTTCAACAAAGAAGTGCAAGTTAGCGACGACAGACATTTTTGGATAACATTTGATGCGACGTGTGTGGCTACCGGCTACCTGGCTATCTGTAAAATTACCTAAGGGAATTATTCAACAACATAGCTACGAGTACGAAAACACTACGAGTTTGGATCATAATTATGGTGATTTGGTTAACCAAAACAGGGAAGTACGACCGATTTTAGTATACTATTACATAAAAATATAATCGCATTTAAAGTTTTTAAGTTGTCGTTGCTTCGATCTGTGTAATTATGTTTAATTTCGCTTGTAACTACGTTACGTACCGTGCATAGGTAAATATCAAATAATTATTGCAATTGCTTTTTCAAGTTAATAATTATGCAACTACCTACTATAAAATAATTATCAATAAAATAAAGTAGTAGTCGGGCCAAGGTTAGAATCATTTTGTTTACATAGGTACTATTTCATATTGGTTAAAGTATAAAACAATAGCCAATATAAGTAAATTGTCTATCGCTAAATTTAAGCGAGCAATCTACCTAGGCGAATCAGCCGTAGATTGTCTACTCGCTGCTACGAGCGAACAATTTATAAATACCTGCTACATTGCTATAATAATAATAAATTGTCTATCGCTACATTTAGGTGAGCAATCTATCTAGGTGCAAATCAGCCGTAGATTGTCTACTTGCTGCTACGAGCGAACAATTTATAAATATCCGCTATATTGCTACAATATCTGCCGTCTTTTACAATAACGCTTCACGCACGCTAAATTATTTTATTCGTGCACTAGTATCATTTCTTTCTTACGCTTTGCTTACCTTAGTTAATCGCATTTTTCAGGTTTCGCTTGCCCACCGCATGCTTCCGGAATTTCTTCGAAAATACGGTGCGAGTACAAAGGTCAGCTACGCAGTGGCAGCGTTAATTAATCGCCTTGCAGTATAGTGAAGGCAGCCCGCCTTCACTATACTGCAAGGCGATTAATTAATTTCAAATCGATTAATTTCAAAACACGGTTTGAAATACATTTTAATTTTATGTTTGACTCTTTACTCTCTCCAGCTGTTAGTAAATAGTATATTTGTAACTGGTTTATTTCTTAGAAAAGTGCGTATTCACGCTAGGCAATATGCCGTCTGATTATAAGCAATTAATTGCGCAAAGAGGTTCAATTAAATCAAGAATCACTTTGTTTACAAAGTACCTTAATGTATTAAACATAACATATAACGAATTGAAGTTGAAGTTGACAAGATTTCAAGAATTATTCACAGCATTCGATGAAATTCAAGCGCAAATTGAAATATTGTCAGCCGATACTATCGATGCCGAAATCATTCAACGCGATGAAATCGAGTCATCGATGTGTAAGCAAATTTCCATAGCACTGAATATTATAGCGTCGTGTAATAGGCGTCGTAATGAAGACGAACCAAGTGATATTCATAATTCTAATGCAAGCGTTAACATGAGTTTGAGTAATATAAAATTGCCAACGATTAATCTACCTACATTTGACGGTAATCACTTGAAGTGGCTCGAATTTCGAGATACTTACGAATCACTTATACACAACAACGAATCCATTCCTCTCATCAACAAATTTCATTATCTCCGAAATTCGCTTGATGGTGGTGCAAGAGTGGTCATTAATTCAGTAAGCTTTACTTCTGCAAATTACAAAATTGCGTGGGATTTGCTCTGTAATCGTTATAATAATAAAAGAATATTGGTAAATAATCATGTTAAGGCTTTATTTAATTTCGATCAAATCTTGAAGTAATCTCACAAATCATTACGTTACATGATTGATTTTTATACAAAAAATATTCGTTCATTGAAACAATTAGATGAACCAGTAGACACTTGGAGCACTTTACTTATTTATATCATGACTTCAAAACTAGATGGCGCCACATGTCGTAAATGGGAAGAACGTCGAAATACCTTTGATAACTCTCCGTCTTGTGAAGATTTCTTTGAATTCATACGTAGTCGCGCAGACGTTTTAGAAACCATGCAGTACGGTCGAAGTGACTTCGCAAAGGCTGATAAACATCAACATAAAGATACCCATAAATCCACAAGGTCCTTTTTAGCGTCTTCTCACAACAATACACATGAAAATAAGTGTGTTGTATGTAAAGAAAGTCATATGTTATACGTTTGCGATAAATTTAAACAAATGTCACTTAATTCAAAATACAACGTTGTTAAGAAAAACCATTACTGTTCAAATTGTCTTCGTCAAGGACATAATGTTTCTTCCTGTCGCTTCGGGCCTTGCAGAATGTGCAAAAAGAAACATAACACATTACTGCATAAACAAAGAGATTTAAGCAATACTAATTCTACAAACTCAACTGACACTCATTCGTCACGATCGCTTTCACCTGAGCAGACAGTTATACCATCGCTATCGCAAAATCAACCACAGGCCTCCTCCTCTAAAGTTTCTCTATCTGCAGTAATACCCACTCAAGTACTTCTATGCACGGCAGAAGTCTATTTAGTTGACGTCACAACTGATAAAACTTATCCCGTCAAGGCGTTGCTTGACAGCGGCTCACAATCATCGTTTTTATCTGAAAGAATACAGAAATTTATTAATATTCCATGGAGTAAAATAAACTCTGTCACAATTTGCGGAATTAATAATTCAGCATCTGACACAACTAAATACTGCGATGTATATATTAAGTCGCGTGTTAATAATTTTCAAATTCCAGTCTCATGTCTAGTTATTCCCAAAATAACAAGTCAACTACCAAGTGTAGCTATTGACGTAATGAAGCTGAACCTACCCTCGAATATCCAGTTAGCGGATACAAGTTTCTTTCGTCCCTCTGAAATAGACATATTATTAGGAGCGGATGTATTTTGGGATATTGTTAATTCAAATCAAATAAAATTAGGGCGAAACAAACCCACATTGCAAGATTCTAAATTTGGTTGGCTGGTTGCTGGCCCAACCGGACAAAATACTAAGTCTACTTCCAAGGTTCAATGTAATTTCTCCCAAGAAATACGGGAGGCCCTCACTAAATTCTGGGAGGTTGAAGAACTGCCTTCGTCTGGCAAACTGTTGTCAGACATAGAGGAATATTGTGAACGCCATTTTGTCGAAAACACTAAGCGATTAGAAAATGGTAGATTTTCGGTCAAATTACCGTTGAGTGAGTCACCCGAAGATGTTCTGGGTGAATCACGCAGTATAGCTACAAAGCGTTTTTACTCATTAGAAAAACGACTGTCAAAAAATAATTTAAAAAATGATTATTCTGCATTTATTCGGGAATACGAACATTTGGGTCATTTACATGAAGTAATACCACCTAAATTTGGTTACTATATTCCACATCATAGCGTTATTCGCGCAACAAGTGAAACTACTCGTCTGAGAGTAGTCTTTGATGCATCTTTGCAAACTTCTACAGGCAAATCATTAAACAACATTATGCTAGTTGGTCCTGTGGTACAAGATGATTTGTTATCAATTTTACTGCGATTTCGACAAAATACATATGTAATCACAGCTGACATCGAAAAAATGTACCGACAGATCAGTCTTGATGAAGCACAGCGTCATCTTCAACTAATTTTATGGAGAAATAGCGAAGCCGAGCCTCTTAGGACTTTACAGTTAGACACTGTTACCTACGGGACAGCTTCAGCTCCCTTTTTGAGCACAAGATGCTTAAAACAACTGGCCGATGAGTGTACAGATAATACGGTTGCCAATGTAATCAGACATGATTTTTATGTAGACGATTTGAATACTGGGTCAAATTGTAAAGGTAAACTGAAGCAAGTTGTTAAGGGTGTCATTGAAATGCTCAATAAAGGCTGCTTTCCGTTACGTAAATTCCGTACGAATGCTCCTGACATATTTGATGACTTTCCAGTAGTTGATCAAAGTCAAGATTTTAGTAAAGAATCCACTGTCCTTGGTTTAAAATGGATACCAAGCACAGACAAACTGCAATTTTCGACAAAACCCGAGACAACCTCAAAGGTAACAAAAAGAATCATTTTATTTATGTCATATAAAATTTTTGATCCTCTTGGGTTATTATCTGCTATAACTATAATACCAAAAACAATTTTACAAAAATTGTGGATTCTAAAGACGAAGTGGGATGATCTCATTCCTAAAGATATTCAAATATTGTGGGAGGCTTTCATTCAAAATTTGTATCACTTGTCTACGGTAGAAGTGCCACGGCACGTAATGTCACGAAGTCCCATTAATATTGAAATTCATTGTTTCACTGATGCTTCGCAAGTCGCATATGGCGCCTGCATTTATATAAAATCAACAGATCAAATAAATTCAAAAACTCAAGTCAATCTGTTATGCGCTAAGGCGAGAGTGGCACCTATTAAACCGGAAATGACAATTCCTCGTTTAGAACTCTTAGGCGCGTTATTAGGAGCTCGGTTGTACGCTAAGGTGATGAACTCACTAAGGGTTGAAATATCACAGTCAATATTTTGGTGTGATTCAACCATAGTGCTAGGTTGGATAAAAACACAACCTAAAACACTCAAAACATTTGTCTGCAACCGGATTGAGGAGATCAGGCAACTTACCAGGAGGACTGAATGGCGTCATGTACCCACGGAAAGTAACCCAGCTGATTTAGCTTCCCGTGGTATAGCTCCGCAACAGTTAAAAGACAATCACTTGTGGTGGCACGGGCCTACATTTCTGGTGATGTCTCCTGATGAATGGCCTGCAGAAAGTGTAAGTCATGTTGAGCTACCTGAAACAAAATTAAGTTTTATCATACAATGTCGAGAAAATGTAATACCATTTGAAAGATTTTCAAGTTTATGTAAATTACAAAGAGTAGTTGCGTATGTCATGCGATTTATAAATAATAGCAAAAAATATAATACAAAGTTGCAAGGTAGTCTTACAAGTGATGAATTGAGTAAATCGTTACTTATACTTGCAGAACAATCACAAAAGGATTCTTTTTCTAAGGACATACATTCACTATCTACTTACCAGACATTAAGTAAAAAGTCCAACCTTCTATCACTAAATGCTTTTCTTGATAATCAAGGCGTCCTCCGTGTAGGGGGTCGCATACAAAACGCATATTATTGCCCTTATCTTAAAAAACATCCAATTTTAATAGATTCTAAGCATCCATTTACTAAATTATTATTTATCAATGAACATTTAAAATTGTTGCACTGTGGTCCTCTACAATTACTCAGCTCCTTGCGAGATCAATTTTGGCCTATTGGTGGTAGGGCCTTAGCAGCTAAAACTGTCAATAGATGTATTAAGTGTACTAGATTTAAAGCCAAATCAATGCAACCAATAATGGGAAACTTACCTTCACCACGTGTAACTCCGGCTCCACCATTTCAAACTTGCGGAATTGACTTCGCTGGTCCATTTTTTATTTCTAATCGCAAGGGTCGTGGTTCTCGTACAACAAAATGCTATTTGTGTCTTTTTGTCTGCTTTTGCACCAAAGCTTTACACCTTGAGGTAGTGAGCGATCTCACGTCAAATGCATTTATTTTATGTTTGCGACGTTTTATTGCACGACGCGGAAAACCTCAAACGATATTCTGTGACAATGGAAAAAATTTCGTAGGAGCAGATAGAGAGTTAAACAGACTTTTGAAATCGAGTCAACGAGCTATCGATGAGTTCGTTGCTGGTGAAGGCATTTCTTTTAAATTTAATCCTGCGTACTCGCCCAATTTCGGTGGAATTTGGGAAGCAGGTGTAAAATCTGCTAAATTTCATCTCAAAAGAATCGCGGGCAATTCTAGTCTTACATTTGAGGAACTTACAACGCTCTTTGCACAAATCGAAGCAATATTAAATTCGCGACCACTGACAGCAATGTCAGCAGATCCTTCTGATCTATCTCCACTTACTCCCGGTCACTTCCTGATTGGCAGACCATTAACGTCGCTGCCATCACCACCTGACTCAGAAAGAGTCTGCATCAGCCGTTATCAATTATTAGAAAGTCTTCGACAACATTTTTGGAAGCGATGGACACAAGAATATCTGTCAGATCTTCAGCAGCGAGTGAAATGGAAAACCACGTGCAAAAAAGTTAAAATAGGAGAATTGGTCATTGTCAAGGATGATCAAACACCGCCAATGAAATGGCTTCTTGGCAGAATCACTGCTTTACATCCAGGAAAGGATGGAGTTACTCGAGTAGTAGATATTACTACAAAAAAGGGAGTCATCAGACGGGCTCTCTCTAGAATTTGCGCCCTTCTGGATCAAGAATCCCACGAAATTCTTGAAAGCTCGGCTTTCAAGGGAGGGGAGGATGTTAACAATGATACCACCGCCGCCAACGAAAACTAGTAGTACCGCAGCGGAGCAGGGTGCGGTGCGCGCGGGGCGCGCTTTCGTCCATCAAGACAGTCTGTGATTCGACCTCTAACGAACACTAGCGTCATACAGTTGTTATATTCTATAAACTATATTATTTTACCGTTAACTTGTATTTGAAGTATTAAACTACAAAAGTCAAATAGAACACGCATTTTATTATTTTGGAGTCAGAACAATATCGCAAACACCCTTTCAGCATCTTGGATAACATGCAGAAAACTTTTATCCAAAGTTGGGGTTAACAGCTTAATGCGGCTACTGGTATTTATATAATGCAGATCCGAAAGAATTCGGCATGCATTGCTGAGGTGTTGGATGGCGTGTTTCTTCTCGTCCCCGCTTAAGAGTAAGTTTAGCGCTCTATTAATGGCAGTTATGCCGCATCAAAGTTGTTGCTAATGATTTTTTAACAACTTATCTCTATTTCTGACCATATCCAGGACTGCTGCAGATGTGTCAGCATCAAGCTTTGACGCTTGCAATAACCTGCAGTTGTCAGGTATTGAATTATCTTTTAATAAAAGATTTTTTTTTTTTTGGAAAATCCTTTTTTATCAAAGGCAGCCATAGTTTGGCAAGATTTTCATGGATCTTATCACCAAATTTTGGATTGTCACTAGTAGACTCATCCAAAGCTTTCAAAAATTCGGTTCTACGTCTAAATCTGGTTTTACGGAGTTCAGTTCTCCGGGTGGCGGATCTATGAGGATCTCGTCGGATCCAGGTATCGGAGATGTGGTTGACAAAGTTTCCGTTACCGGAACGTCAACGTCAGAGTTGTGCATCTCTGCAGTCGTCTCGACTACATTGTCGGTACTTTGAAAAAATTCCAGATTTTAAAATGTGTATAAAACACTTTCATTTGGATTTCTATATGTAGGAGAAATGTTCTCCAATCGTTGTAGACTCGCAGTCTACCCCGATGTTGTTTCTTAATATTGTAGAAACAATTTAACAGTTTTTATAATAATCAATCATCGTTGAAGACTCGCAGTCAGCCCCGATGGGATTTTTACAACATTGTTGAAGACTCGCAGTCAACCCCAATGCAAATAGTAAAATAGTTATTGACTCGCAGTCAATCCCTATTATTAATTAAAAAACTGTGGTTAAAATTTAAAATAACACTTACCTTCGTTATCATTTCTTAATATTGTAGAAAGAATTTAACAGTTTTTATAATAATCACACATCGTTGAAGACTCGCAGTCAGCCCCGATGGGATTTTTACAACATTGTTGAAGACTCGCAGTCAACCCCAATGCAAATAGTAAAATAGTTATTGACTCGCAGTCAATCCCTATTATTAATTAAAAAACTGTGGTTAAAATTTAAAATAACACTTACCTTCGTTATTAGACGAACCGCTTGAAATAGTACGCACTTTGCGACGTTTTCCAGCGTGACGTTCGCGAAGTTTCCTGATTTTGCGCTGGTAGCGTAAAAATGTTTTCGTCCGCACGACGTTTGTGCATTATTTCGGCATTATCACGAACTTGTTAGTAGACGCGTGCAGTCGTCACCGTGCACGAAAAAGGAATGAGCTCAGAGCGAACGGACCGACCGCCAACGGGTCGGTAGTGAAAAAAAAAAAAAAAAACGGAAGGTGTTTTTAAAATCTGACATTCGTCAATTGAGTGTCTTTAAAAGCGTGCAAAATCACCTGTAGAATTAGGATACTACATTGTAAATATTATCTGAAAAATGAAGCGATGAAATATAATAATAATAATTAGTATACATCATGATTAGAAAATGTCAGATATAATAATAATAAAAAATAAATTTCAACTGTAATGAAAATGTCAAATAATATGTAAAAAAAAAAACCAATTAAATAAAATAGTAACAACAATTAAAAAAAAAAACATTTTTATATATTCAGATCTCATAACATTTTTTTCAAAATTTTTCTCCGTAAGGAATTCGCTGACAGTATAGTATGCTTTATGCGTTAGAAAACTTCGAAGCCTGTTTTTAAACAATGATAACGGTAATTCTTTCCATTGCCTAGGTAATTTATTGTAGATAGCCGGAGCCATGCAGTAGACACTTTTCCGCATTAGTGCCGTTTTGGCGGGGTGGGAACGTAGTACATTATTGTCACGTCTGTTACGTGGTACTACATCGGCCAGACGTTTAAAACGATCTGGGTTGGACTTCACAAACACAGCTACTTCCATTATGTACAAACTAGGTAATGTTAATATTTTATGCTGTTTAAAGTATGGCATGCAACTATCAGTGGATTTAAGCATAAACATCGCGCGTAAATACCTCTTCTGTGCTTTAAAAACTGTTTCCCTTTCGGTTGAATTTCCCCAGAATATTATACCGTAACGTAAGTGGGATTCTACTATGCCATAATAGGCAGTAAGAAGTGCATCTATATCAATTATTGGGGATAGTGAATGTAGAGCGTACGCGGACTTACTAATTCTCTTACATAAAGTATCAGAATGTGCTTTCCAATTTAAGTTTTTATCTATTACGAGTCCTAAAAATTTTGTAGTGTCTACTTCTTCTACGACTTCATTGTTGTAATGTATATTAGGGCGCGTGCTGGGAATCCGCTGACTGAAATGTACAGCTTTTGTCTTTTTTAAATTTATTTTTAAATTGTTTGCCTCTAACCAATTTACAACACTCTTTAAACACTTATTAATGTCCGATTCATACGTTACCAGATTTTCACATGGTATTGTCATAGTGCTGTCGTCTGCAAACAGTGTTATTGGGTGTTCAACCCATTTAGGTAGGTCATTTATGTACAGGATAAATATGAAGGGACCTAGTACGCTCCCCTGCGGTACTCCATACTTAACTTTACGCTCTGAGGATCGATATATCTCTTCGCGCTTGCTGGCTAGATTAATTTGGCAAATTTCAGTTATTTGTTTTCGGTCTTTAAGATAAGTCTCAATAAGTCTAAGTATATTACCTCTAATACCGTAAGCTTCAAGCTTACTTATGAGAGTAGGATAATCTACGTGGTCAAAGGCCTGTGTCATATCACAAAATAAGCCACATATAGGTATTCGATTATTGACATTCTCAATTACATTATACATAAAGTCAAATATAGCCATATTAATAGTCCTATGTTGTCTAAACCCTTTCTGTTCGTCACACAGAATGTTATTCTTTTCAATAAATTTGTATAATTCACTATAAATGTACTTCTCAAATATTTTGGATATCACAGGTATGAGTGCGATTGGTCGGTAATATTCCATTGATTCTCTGTTTTCTTTCTTAAATATCGGCTTTATTATTGAGGTTTTTAAGGCATCCGGGAAGATACCTGTGCTGATACTAAGGTTAATTATATGACTTAGATTATCAGATATTTCTAAAGATACGTGTTTGAGTATTTTCGTACTAACGCCGTCATATCCTACGCTATTTGTGTTACTCAAAGACATTATTATTCTATGTATTTCAGCAGGCACACTAGGCAGCATGAATATTGAGTTAGGGCTCGTGTTAATTTTAGTGTAGTTCGACCGGATGTCTATCTGTTTTGGTAAAATTTTATCAACAAAGTAGTTATTGAACGCTTCAGCAATATTTTTGGGATTTGAGACAATATGATTTCCAACCTTAATTTTATAAATTATTTGTTTGAGTAAATTATGCTTTGCGCAATTAATAATTTGCCACGTAGTTTTTGATTTATTTTTAGATAGTTTAATATTTTGAGTATTTTGTGCCTTTTGTGTCAGTTGTATAATTTTTTTGTGCAATTTTGAATATTGAGAGAATTTATTTTTACTATCTTTATTTAAGTTTAACCTCATCTGCCACAAAAGCTTTCTTTTGTTTCGGCTACATACTTTAATACCTCTCGACAGCCACTTAGGTTTTTTAATAACATCAATTTTGAATAATTTAATAGGAAAACACAAATTATACAAGAGCTTGAAAGAGTCAATGAAGTTGTTATAAGCTATGTTCGGGTCGTCCGTTTCGTAAATTTCAGAAAAGGAAAGGTTTTTAATATAGTCTTTAAACTTGGCTATGTTTTCCATACTATAATCCCTTTTAGCCGCATACCAGTAGTTTATTACACATTTTGTTTGAACAGGACAGTGAAGGAGCTGTGATGTATGATCGGACAACGCAAATTCAAGTACTTCAGTTTTACAAGATTTACTAAAATTATGCGCAAAATTGTCTATGCAAGTGTTGCTTGCCATGCGGGTAGGCTGCCTTAACCAGTGTGCCAGTGTGCTCTATAACTTGGTATTTCTTTTTTTTTAGACACCCGTCATCACAGGGCGTTGTCGTCTTCCCTTCCTGCGTGGCAAGAAATCTTTTTTACTTTTTGTTCTATGCCAATTCGGTTTTTTCCGCTTCTGCTCTTTTGCGGCATTGGTCCTTCTTTTTAGGTTGCTCTTTTCCTATATATATTTTGTCACATCTTTATTATTACATTATTTATGCACTTGTCATTGTTATTATTATATTACATTATTACTGATTATTTCTTCTAAAAACCTACCTATTGGCAATTCTTGCCGACGACATGCTAGGTTGCACTGCCCTTGTTCTGTTTCTCTCTATTGCGATCTTAGCGACTTTGAGACAATACCGCTCCAGACACGGCCTGGAGTGTTTGTCTGCCATTAGGTCGGCAATAGTCGTTTCTGATAAAACTCTACCAGTGCTTACTTCCAGTTCGTATCTGTCGCGGTCATGCCTCGGGCATTCAAACAGAATATGCTGGAGTGTCTCGCTAGCCTGCGTGTCGCACACACAGGCTGGACTGTCCTTCAATTTAAATTTATGCAGGTACGCGACGATGCCGCCGTGACCCGTCAGGATCTGCGCCCAGACAGACGTCCTGTCGAGGCACTTCAGGACCTTGCGCCCGCGCACCACATCGGGGAAGAACATCCGCGTGTCCCCAGCCGTCGCCCCCCCGGTGTACTACTGTGCCCTCCCTCAAACGTAGCTTGACGTATGAGACCGGACACCTGTCATACGCCGGGGCGACCCTGGACTGAGCCGCCGCCTGCCTTGCCAACTCGTCGGCGCGCTCCTTGCCGGGGATTCCGACATGAGCTTTCACCCAAAAAACTTGGTATTTTAGGAGTCAACACTGTTTAGTGTCAGAATTCTCTTTTTCGACTGACATCTGTGCTGATAACATGGTAAGCATCTTCAATCTATTACAGTTTTATCAAAATACAATACAACACATTTATCAAAATAAAAGCTTCCTCTAGAATAAATTACCTAAAAAAAACTTTTCCACAATAAAAAAAACAACCGACTTTGAAAAAAACCCTACAAAGTGAGAAATAACTAATTTTGGAAATCGGTGTCAAAAACGACAGCCACCGTGGTGTAGTGGTAGCGAACGCGATCGTTGCGCAGGGACGTCACTTTAATTTTTATCCGTAATTTTGGTTTAAAAACCAAACTAATGAACCGGTTCCTTCTTATAAAAATCCTATGGGATCTCAAAATGAAAGTATGAGCAATGCTCGAAATGATGCGATTGATTTTAATTGTTTCATAAGCATGACGAGTAGGTAGTGGTTGTTCATGTTAAACTTCACTGCTGTAAAAATCTGCGGAATTCTCTAGACTGCCTATGGTCTTCATCATCCGATTGAGGGCAGACCTTCATTTTAACCCATATACGTATTTTAACAAAAGTCTCATCAATAAAATAGCTACCGTAAACCGTTGAGGAGTTTCATTAACTGTCCTTCGTCTTCATCATAACACTCCTAATAACAATCACAATACATCGCTACAGTATACAGTCGCTTAGTTTTGTTTGTTAGTTGCCCTGGCTGGCTTCATTTAAGGCAGCCACAGGATAGTCCGGTTAAGTAGTCATGACCTCTCTTGGTCAACTACGAGCTGCCATATCAAAAAAAAAAAAATTGGTGGGCTCATTACTTACTTCGTTACTGAAGACAGCAGTTCCTTACATAATGAACAACCAAAACGTAATTATTGTAACTTTAATTTTTATACTGCAACTTAAAAATGTATGTTTTTTTTTTTAAATATAAAATGTATTATTATTTCAGAATAGCAAAGCGCAGGAGACTGCAAGGCGTCGTGGCAAACCGGCTGGAAGCAACCGGAACCCGCTATCACGGGTTCGTATTCATCAAACTCTAGAATACAATAATTAATGAATTAATATATTTAACAATTCCATATACGTGTTGTTTACAGGAAGAACGCCGTGCTCGCAACGCGCTCTACGAAAGGGAGCGTCGCGCCGAGACGGCAAACGAAATGCGGCATTTAAAAGAAGTCGCAAACTGTAACCCCAACGTAAGCAATTATCACTTACTTAGACATATTTGTAATTACTTTATTAATAGTGAACATAACAATTAACATGTGTATTTGTTTACAGATCTCTATTGCGGAGGTCCTGACTACAGTTATTACGCGTATCCAGGAAGCGCACAGCCAGCAGGCCAACGAGATTGCGGAGTTGAAGCGCGCACATGCGCTGCTCGTCGCACAAAGTGTGTTTTTATTAACTATACTGTTTATGTTTAGTTGTTTATTATTTGTTATAACTTTAACTTCGTTATCGGCTCGGCTCAGAGCGCAGTAAGTTTCAATTTCTTTGCCCTTTTATACACTTCATAATAACTCTATGCCCTTGTGCTGAATCATACCGCCCTATCAAGATATGATATCCAGACAAACGAAATACCTCAACATAGATACACGTGCTTTTTGAGAAAGAGGACATACGGTCAGTGTGAGAATGCGCAAAAATAAAATACTACTGTCATTCCTAAGCTGTGTTACTAGTATGACCGTAAAACCAGCCAGCATCAGAAACAGATTCATGTGCATTATGAACGATTTTTGAAGAACAAGGGATGATGTACCTGACCAGGTCTGCCGTCTCATTAGCCTCCTGCATGCGGCTATTCAGATCTTGTTGAGTAGTAATTTACCCTGAAGCTGCCGGGTGTATGTGTTAAACATAGTATCTACATATTACACAATTCTAATTCATTATGGCATGGTATAGGTATGGAGGCCACCAGATTTTTTCTTCGCATTGCGGTTTACCTATGCGTCCTAGCGTGTGCCATTAAAGAACACAAGCAATTAAATTTTGCCGTATAAATTTCAAAATAGTAATTCGAAAAAAATCTTCTAGCTAAAGTTTAAATAAATTCGCAATATATTGCTACTCAATCTGGCTGTAACTTCGTAGGTACAGACGACAGCACATCAAGCTACTACAATCTGTCAGATTTTGTTATCCGATTTTCAACTTCATCTCTGAAGCATTATGGCTCAAGGTTGATTGGGAAAATCTGACAGTTTCGGGTAGCTTGACGTGCTGTCGTCCGTACATTAAGTCATTGACTGCCACAAAAAACTTGGAAATATTTCTGATCAATTGAAAACATTCTACAGATGTACTGAATGCCTCGAATTCTGAATGAAGGCAGTGTGGCAACTTTCAAAGCTAACGTTAGCAACGTGGTACCAGTAAGTAAGTAAGTAAGTAAGTAAGTAAGTAAGTCATTTATTTTGCAAATATGGGTACATTACATGGTGATAGAGTGATAATTGATAAGTTCAGCCATATTTTACCAATAGGCATGCAAAAATTATAATTTGAAGCTAACAATACTGGAAATTTATATTTAGACTGCTGAACAAATTAAATAATTTGATGTCATAACTTGATAAAAATTACATAATAATGTTACAATATGCCGAAACCAATTATTAACAAGCACATTACATAAACAACACAATTTAGAGTCCTTAACAATAAAAATGTCAAATACAATTTTAAATATGATGTCGAAGAAGTGTAAAAGAAGAATATATATATATATATATATATCAAGCATTATATACGAAGAATGTCAAATATAATGTTTAAGGGAAAAAAAATCAATCACAATAAAAAATAATAATAATAATTAGTATACATCATGATTAGAAAATGTCAGATATAATAATAATAAAAAATAAATGTCAACTGTAATGAAAATGTCAAATAATATGTAAAAAAAAACCAATTAAATAAAATAGTAACAACAATAAAAAAAAAAAAAAATTTTATATATTCAGATCTCATAACATTTTTTCAAAATTTTTCTCCGTAAGGAATTCGCTGACAGTATAGTATGCTTTATGCGTTAGAAAACTTCGAAGCCTGTTTTTAAACAATGATAACGGTAATTCTTTCCATTGCCTAGGTAATTTATTGTAGATAGCCGGAGCCATGCAGTAGACACTTTTCCGCATTAGTGCCGTTTTGGCGGGGTGGGAACGTAGTACATTATTGTCACGTCGGTTACGTGGTACTACATCGGCCAGACGTTTAAAACGATCTGGGTTGGACTTCACAAACACAGCTACTTCCATTATGTACAAACTAGGTAATGTTAATATTTTATGCTGTTTAAAGTATGGCATGCAACTATCAGTGGATTTAAGCATAAACATCGCGCGTAAACACCTCTTCTGTGCTTTAAAAACTGTTTCCCTTTCGGTTGAATTTCCCCAGAATATTATACCGTAACGTAAGTGGGATTCTACTATGCCATAATAGGTAGTAAGAAGTGCATCTATATCAATTATTGGGAATAGTGAATGTAGAGCGTACGCGGACTTACTAATTCTCTTACATAAAGTATCAGAATGTGCTTTCCAATTTAAGTTTTTATCTATTACGAGTCCTAAAAATTTTGTAGTGTCTACTTCTTCTACGACTTCATTGTTGTAATGTATATTAGGGCGCGTGCTGGGAATCCGCTGACTGAAATGTACAGCTTTTGTCTTTTTTAAATTTATTTTTAAATTGTTTGCCTCTAACCAATTTACAACACTCTTTAAACACTTATTAATGTCCGATTCATACGTTACCAGATTTTCACATGGTATTGTCATAGTGCTGTCGTCTGCAAACAGTGTTATTGGGTGTTCAACCCATTTAGGTAGGTCATTTATGTACAGGATAAATATGAAGGGACCTAGTACGCTCCCCTGCGGTACTCCATACTTAACTTTACGCTCTGAGGATCGATATATCTCTTCGCGCTTGCTGGCTAGATTAATTTGGCAAAGGGGAATGCCAAGTCGCCATAGTAATTTAGGCCCACTGCGCACACAAATTTAAAATAATGATAATAATAGGGGGCAATTGTAACAATTAATCCGTAAAAGAAATGCTTTACAAAAAACTTAGTGTTTCAAAGTTATTTAAGATTCTTATATTCCATCAGTACTGTTTATGTCAATACACTCGGAGTCAAATAATACAAAAAACATTGTAGTTTCACATCTTTATTCATTTTGTTCATCATCATACATCACTAAAAATTGTGCCGGTGGAAAAATATTATTCTGATGCCGTGCCCATCCTAAGTACCATACTGTCATAACATGGGCACATCATCCTACAGTGCGGCAGCCGACAATACAGTTACAGCAGTACTGCTGTACTGCTGCGCGGCCTGTGTTAGCAGTGCTGACTAAAACATACATAAAGTATACTTTGCGACTAACATAATAGTTAGCGATTCTGACCCTCGTCAGTGAACAGTTATGTCCAAATATATTGCCATTCATGGTTATATTTCTAGCATTAGTGTACACTTCAATAGTAATATATTTTAATAGTATAATATAATTAAATAGGCTGCAAGTGCAAATGTTTCCCTGTGCTTGCCTGATAATCTCGGTACTTCTGCAGGAATTTTCTCAAATTGCTGTTTGGAAAATCCTCAATAATAATGAATAATAATGATCTGCCATAGTCTGAATGTTGCCAAAACCAAAATGCATTATCATATTATCTTTCCGTAAAGAGTAGTTCTTCCATTTGTTGAGAGTTAAATGTTCTAATACGATTCAATATTGATTGCACCAATAAATACCAGTCAAGTGATATGAGCAGATTCTACAATCTGAAGGCACATAGTAATTATATATAATCGCAAAGTAAACTTACACGTAGTGATACTGGGACTAAAAGCCTTTCAACACTGTTACAATCAGGGAAAAAACAATGCCGTTGTGTACTTGGGGCCTGTATGTAATTTGGCAGTATTACTTGATCACTGATATGTATATCTGTATAACAGGGAAGTGTTGTTCTTGTTAACTGCAACAAAAGTAAACAGCTGGTGTAAAGAAATATTATACCAAATTATTTTGTATTTTTAGTTAGACATAATCATAAAAAATATTCAGTGCCTTCAGATTTAGTGTATCTAGTAGTCACTTATTTATTTGGATACTAACCAAAAGATATAACATAACAAAAAAAAAAAAAAACCTGACAAGGAATATATCTGTTGGGCAACCATATTTCTTATGTGTTTGTATTCAATGTATGTGATCGTTTCCATAAAAGTGATGTGCCACAGCTGATACATACATTTACATGATCAACGATAGGCTCAGGTCTTGTGGGATGTCGTATCTCATTCCAAGCATTGGTCCAACATGCATGGTACACCAAATTATCACTGGAAACATGTACCTGAAAGAAAAGATGAGTAAAGTTTTAAAGTCAGCTCTTAAAATACGTCTAGAATAGTATTGTTAAATAATATTTCTAATAAATACGTAAGTACATTATATTTACCTGCCCAATCCATCATTATTGTATAAGACATCGAACTTCAGCGATTTCCAAAGTATATCTTCGCATTCTGGATATATTCAAACCACCGTTTACACAACGTATTATGTTTTTCGCCAGCTGTCAGCTGACACGATGACAGTGACAAGTAAGACTTTGACATAACAAAAGCAAGTTGCCATAAAAAGTATTAATATATTTTTCGAAAAAGTTGATTTATAGATATACATATTTCTTTATTAATAGTAATTGGAATAATAATTATTATTAAAGGAGATTTTTGGGAATTAATGAATGTTTGCTTAGAAGAAAATGAACGGTTATTAATAATAAACGAAAACTGATTATTCGGATTAATACCTGCCAACATTTTTTTTGTAAAGGCAACATTTTGAGCTCCTGTTTTATTCAAGTCAGTTCAAGTTCCATTAGTTTAGTCGTTTTAATGCTTAATATTTTTGAAAAAATGTTGCTTTCATTCAAAGACTAATGAGTACGTGGAAGATATTTGAAAAATATCAACATATTTTTTTTGTAAAACCAAACCCCTGTGCACGTCTGTGCCTAAACCTGGCATTCCCCTTTCAGTTAGTTGTTTTCGGTCTTTAAGATAAGTCTCAATAAGTCTAAGTATATTACCTCTAATACCGTAAGCTTCAAGCTTACTTATGAGAGTAGGATAATCTACGTGGTCAAAGGCCTGTGTCATATCACAAAATAAGCCACATATAGGTATTCGATTATTGATATTCTCAATTACATTATACATAAAGTCAAATATAGCCATATTAATAGTCCTATGTTGTCTAAACCCTTTCTGTTCGTCACACAGAATGTTATTCTTTTCAATAAATTTGTATAATTCACTATAAATGTACTTCTCAAATATTTTGGATATCACAGGTATGAGTGCGATTGGTCGGTAATATTCCATTGATTCTCTGTTTTCTTTCTTAAATATCGGCTTTATTATTGAGGTTTTTAAGGCATCCGGGAAGATACCTGTGCTGATACTAAGGTTAATTATATGACTTAGATTATCAGATATTTCTAAAGATACGTGTTTGAGTATTTTCGTACTAACGCCGTCATATCCTACGCTATTTGTGTTACTCAAAGACATTATTATTCTATGTATTTCAGCAGGTACACTAGGCAGCATGAATATTGAGTTAGGGCTCGTGTTAATTTTAGTGTAGTTCGACCGGATGTCTATCTGTTTTGGTAAAATTTTATCAACAAAGTAGTTGTTGAACGCTTCAGCAATATTTTTGGGATTTGAGACAATATGATTTCCAACCTTAATTTTATAAATTATTTGTTTGAGTAAATTATGCTTTGCGCAATTAATAATTTGCCACGTAGTTTTTGATTTATTTTTAGATAGTTTATTATTTTGAGTATTTTGTGCCTTTTGTGTCAGTTGTATAATTTTTTTGTGCAATTTTGAATATTGAGAGAATTTATTTTTACTATCTTTATTTAAGTTTAACCTCATCTGCCACAAAAGCTTTCTTTTGTTTCGGCTACATACTTTAATACCTCTCGACAGCCACTTAGGTTTTTTAATAACATCAATTTTGAATAATTTAATAGGAAAACACAAATTATACAAGAGCTTGAAAGAGTCAATGAAGTTGTTATAAGCTATGTTCGGGTCGTCCGTTTCGTAAATTTCAGAAAAGGAAAGGTTTTTAATATAGTCTTTAAACTTGGCTATGTTTTCCATACTATAATCCCTTTTAGCCGCATACCAGTAGTTTATTACACATTTTGTTTGAACAGGACAGTGAAGGAGCTGTGATGTATGATCGGACAACGCAAATTCAAGTACTTCAGTTTTACAAGATTTACTAAAATTATGCGCAAAATTGTCTATGCAAGTGTTGCTTGCCATGCGGGTAGGCTGCCTTAACCAGTGTGCCAGTGTGCTCTATAACTTGGTATTTCTTTTTTTTTAGACACCCGTCATCACAGGGCGTTGTCGTCTTCCCTTCCTGCGTGGCAAGAAATCTTTTTTACTTTTTGTTCTATGCCAATTCGGTTTTTTCCGCTTCTGCTCTTTTGCGGCATTGGTCCTTCTTTTTAGGTTGCTCTTTTCCTATATATATTTTGTCACATCTTTATTATTACATTATTTATGCACTTGTCATTGTTATTATTATATTACATTATTACTGATTATTTCTTCTAACAACCTACCTATTGGCAATTCTTGCCGACGACATGCTAGGTTGCACTGCCCTTGTTCTGTTTCTCTCTATTGCGATCTTAGCGACTTTGAGACAATACCGCTCCAGACACGGCCTGGAGTGTTTGTCTGCCATTAGGTCGGCAATAGTCGTTTCTGATAAAACTCTACCAGTGCTTACTTCCAGTTCGTATCTGTCGCGGTCATGCCTCGGGCATTCAAACAGAATATGCTGGAGTGTCTCGCTAGCCTGCGTGTCGCACACACAGGCTGGACTGTCCTTCAATTTAAATTTATGCAGGTACGCGACGATGCCGCCGTGACCCGTCAGGATCTGCGCCCAGACAGACGTCCTGTCGAGGCACTTCAGGACCTTGCGCCCGCGCACCACATCGGGGAAGAACATCCGCGTGTCCTCAGCCGTCGCCCCCCCGGTGTACTACTGTGCCCTCCCTCAAACGTAGCTTGACGTATGAGACCGGACACCTGTCATACGCCGGGGCGACCCTGGACTGAGCCGCCGCCTGCCTTGCCAACTCGTCGGCGCGCTCCTTGCCGGGGATTCCGACATGAGCTTTCACCCAAAAAACTTGGTATTTTAGGAGTCAACACTGTTTAGTGTCAGAATTCTCTTTTTCGACTGACATCTGTGCTGATAACATGGTAAGCATCTTCAATCTATTACAGTTTTATCAAAATACAATACAACACATTTATCAAAATAAAAGCTTCCTCTAGAATAAATTACCTAAAAAAACTTTTCCACAATAAAAAAAACAACCGACTTTGAAAAAAACCCTACAAAGTGAGAAATAACTAATTTTGGAAATCGCATTGATAATAAAAAAAATGCAATTTTCATTACAAGAAGGTAATGTTTTTTTTACCAAGTATATTACTATTAATGTCCGTAATTAAAATAAAAAAATGTTTTAATTAACTTATTAATTAACTATAAATTTCAATTTTTTCTATATGTACTTTCACCTCCGCCTCCGCCTCCGTTAACAAGCCTCCGTTACAACCCTAGTCACAACCATTTTTTTCCGAAACTATAAGAGCTATGTATACTGTTAAAACTTGTTAGGTAGATGTATTCTGTGAACCGTATTCAGATTTTGTTGCAAAAATAAAATAAAAAAAAGTAATATTGATATCGAGGTTTCTAAAATATATTTTTTTCTAAACCGAATAGTTTGCGTCACAGACGCTTCCAAAGTGAAAAAAGATGCCCAAAAAACATAATATATGACGTACTATTAGCTGTAGAAGTCCATTCCCACCTTAAAGACTACTGTCGCCTGCGCTAAACTGGCCACGCACACTAACACATTATTTTTTTTATCGCAGTCTTCGTCTTTCTTTAAAGTAATGCAAAATTTCGTTACTTCATTTGAAGTTAAGTTAGCGTGGATTGTGGGTTCGATCCTTAATAATGGCAAATCTTTTTGTTGTTTCATATAATTTAAAATTATGATAACTGATTTGTATTTTAAAGTAAAAATGTTTGCAAAATAATATTTAAACGAATAGGAAAATTTACTGAATATTTATACCAAAATAGGTTTTTATTATATGTTTCAGTTTACTATAGATGTAATATAATAAAAAATATATAAAAATAAAACAATAAGCATATTATAATGCAATATATTATAAAGTTATATATTATTCGATATAGATATACTTATACTAATAAATGAAACAAACGTTGAAATGTAATATTTTATATAAAAGTAATCCTTGAAAAACTTATGATATTATTATGGTAAAAAATATAAAAAACATTTTTGGTTTTTAGATATGAAAGTTATAGTATTATATGTTATCATTAAAGAGGTTATAGCTTAATTATTCATTTTCATAAAGAAAAGAGGATTGAAGCTTAACCTGAATATTATTACAATCATAAAATAATCTATACTTAGAACACAAAACAGTGCTTATTACATTTACATTTTTTTTTGCGTGTTTAGCATGGTACTGGTGCTGCCATCCTGCAGTGCCTTTTTTCGGAGTTTGAAGGCATGAGATTATAATGTTCAAGCGCTTTCTTAGTTCATAAGAACTTATTTCTTATCGAATTCCGAAATTATTGTTTTTATAATTTACCAAAAGTAATTTGTATTGAAATTGCAAAAGGCGACATCTGTTAGCCATTAAGCCAACCGAACATATTACTGTCACTTAGCTAAATTACTTTACGAGTTGGTTTAGAGTTCGTTATTAAGATATACAATATGTAAAGAAAACCCTGTCCGACCCATAAGGATAATAAAGGTTAGGTAAACACTTGACCAAATATAATATAAAATTTTACATAATCATCACAGTAACAATAATAATGAATTTTGAAATAATCTTTTTTTCCCGGGTATTAATTCCAATTTCCCCGAAATTTGGTAATTTTTAAAAAACTGACAACACCATTTGTGACGGAGCGAATAGCGATGCGACCACGTGCCGCATGCCCCGCCCCCCTTCACCCGCGCATACATGCGCGGGTGAAGGGGGGCGGGGCTATCGGGTTGTCTACCGCACATGCATTAAGTTACCTCGCTTTTTCGAAATAATATTAATTTTTTTTGGGGGATTTTTTTTTTAAGTTTAGCCCGGCTTTGTAGGCATTATTAGAATCAGTTAACGATACCTAACAATACCTTCACGGATCGGACAGGGTTTTCTTTACATATTGTATAATGGTATATAACATATTTAAAACACTTTGTAGGACACTTCTGCACTGTGATTGTTATAAATTTAGCTCGATAAGTCTCCACCAGTCTTGCTAGTTCATTTTTAAACCACAAATGCAACCTCCCTTCTTCGCAAGATTTAAAGGTTTATTCAACGGTAAATATTGTTGTTTCGTTTCACTTGTCTCGACACATAAGCCACCTTCGTCCTCCAACCTCTTGACTTTGGCTTCCAGTATTTCTCTAAAACAATAACAATTTTATTACTCACTTGCAACAAGCGATTGGTTTGCAACTTATCCAAATAATAATAAAAACAACTTAAACAAAAGCCGGTTTCATATAAGATATTTGAGATATATTGCCGCATATGCCTGCATATTGATTAAAAAAGTAAAACTAATAACACGAACTCGTAACTATATGTTCACCAACCAACAACAGCTAAGTAATATTATTTGAGTTATTGTAGTTAATAATAGTTATTGTAGGTAGTGGAATATTTTTTGTTTTGTTTGTTTCAAATCTACCGTCATCTTTTTATAATGACTCTAATATAGAAAAAATCTTAAAATAAAGTATCATCGTTAAGTTGCGGATCGGTATTTTTACATATTTTTGTTGTCAGCATTCATAACTCACCAATAAACATTTCAAAAATATTTTGTGAGTTATTAGATTTGAACTCGAACCACCTTGAACGCCTATCAAGGCGAGAACCGCTAGGCCATTTAAACACTTACTGTGAGCGTGGAAATTAGTAAGTATGAGTGTGTATCAAACTTTATTATAGAAGAAGGTCGTAACTACAACTAGTATTGCTTGGCCATAGTTTTGTAAGATTGTAACTCGACTTTTGGTCTTGACTGTACATTACTATAAAAACCACCAACGAAATTAGTTTTGAACGAGATCTAGTAAGTAGTATTTTTTTTAACGTGAGGGTGGAAAGTCGCCGTACGACGGGTCGTCCGATGGTGGAACGGAGAAGGGGGGAATTAAATCATGCAATTCCCTTGCACACTCGCCAGAATGCATCCTATAGAAGACCGAAAGGCTGGCTAAGTGGCTACTCTACGCCTGTGCTCCAGGCTTTGGAGACCGTTTCGAGTTAAATCTGGGTCGCCAATCAGCCTCTTCGCACGCCTCTCCACTGAATCCAAAGTAGCCAGGTGACATTTCGCAGCACCAGCGCAAATGTGGCTGCAGTACTCCACACACGAGCGGACCTGTGCTTTGTACAATATTAGAAGCTGCCCCGGTGTGAAGTACCGCCGGACCTTCGCGATGACGCTAAGTTTTCTGACAGCCACCTTGGCCTTGGACTCAATGAACCGCCCAAAGTTTAGGTTTGAGGAAATTTCAACTCCCAAAAGCTGAAGGCGGTTGGTGCACTCCAAGGATACATTCTGAAAAGTAGGAGCCAAGATGAACGGGCTCCTTTTGGCGGTGAAAAGACATTCCTGTGTTTTGGAATGGTTTCTAACTTCAGTTCCTGAGCGGTCAAAATGGTTTCTCGTGCTATATGTGGTCTTGCGTTGTCATAGAGCAACAATGGTGAAGATTGATTCATGAGTCGCAGCTCCATTACTGCTTGTTTTGCCAACATTGTTCGGAGTTCGGCACAATAGATATCTGCCATTATTGCTTGAACAGATCAGAGAAAACTGTAGTGAATAACACCACGCTGAGACCGCCAAACAGTTACCATTGCCTTTTTATTGGTAAGTTTTGCTAGACACTTTTGAAGCGTTTGACCTGGAATCAGGTATTGCAGTTTTTTTTACGGTTATCATAAACAATCCACTTTTCAACACATTTAATAATCTGATCAAATATTTCTTCATGTCTGTACCGATTTAACAAGGCAACACAAGTTTCAACACGCGTTTCTTTCTGCAGATCAGTCAAACCAGGCACCCATTTTTCACATATATTTATTTTATTGATATGAACGTAAATTATTCAATTTTGTGGGTACGGTAACGTTAAATCATGCCACTAATTCATAGGTAGTTTGATTGGGATCAGCTTCCACCATCTGTCATAATTCATCTTTATTCACCTGTGTGGGCGGTCTTCCTCGTGGCTCGTTTTTCAAGTCGAAGTTTCCATCACGAAAGCGTTTAAACCAAAATCGCACGGTGCGTTCATTAGTGGACCTCTCTCCAAACGCAACATTGATATTGCAGGCTGTTTCTGCCGCGTGACTTCCGCATCGGAACTCGTATTCAAAAATCACTCTAATTTTCGCAGTATCCATCTTCGCAGCATCTTTCTTCTCTAAGTTGAATAACAAAAACAATTTAAAGTCGATATTCAAATGTTTCACATTTTTAAAAAAAAAGAACATCATAGAAACCACGTGTGTTTCAATTGAAAACCTCAAACTATGAAGCCAATTCAAAGAACCTATTGCAACAAAATGGCAATTAACCCCAAAGAGCGACGCGCACGGAATGCGCATTATGAAAAGGAGCGTCACGATGAGTTAGTGCAATTAATAGCAGTCGTCAATCGTGATCCTAACGGAACTAATGATCGTATTCAGTACTTTATTTGTAGTGAACGGAACAATCTGACCAAATATTTATTTATAGGTTTCTATTCATCAAAAGCCGAACTTCTGGCTATGATTATCAACCGTATTTACCAGCCACCCGAGAAAGAGGAAGGAAGAGACGCATCGATGCAAACTTGGAAGTTCAGTGTTAGTAAAAGTTTTTTTTTTTAATTTTGCAAGAATTTTTTCTTATCATCTGTTTGTTAATTTGTTTTAACTTTCTTTTGCGTTATCTCCAGTTTTAACATTATACCTATGCTAGGTTAGGTTAGAGTCCGACGACGCCGGTTATTAACTTTTAGACGCCATAAATTTATTTATTACAAATAAAAAATAGGTGATAAAAATGTGATAAAATTATAATCCGACAACAATAACGGGTAACAATTGAAGTTGCTAATTAGTAACACGTAAGGAGTGTAGTTAATAGCGATTTATGTATTAACTACATAAGTATAACTATTTATAATTTTCACTTCATCATCATCAACCTTTTTATTGTCCCACTGCTGGGGCACAGGTCTCCTCTCATACAGAGAAGGATTGAGCGTAATCACCACGCTTACTCCAAGCGGGTTGGCGATTTCAGACTTAAAGTCCAGGTTTCCTCAAGATGTTTTCCTTCACCTTCAGACATTCGTGTCCAAGATATTCTTAGAAAGTACATAAAACTTTAGAAAAGTTACATTGGTACTTGCCTGACCTGGAATCGAACCCGCGCACTCATAGTTGAGTCTTTGAGAGGCTGGTGTTTTAACTACTAGGCCACCACGACTTTATAATTTAATAGAATATATCGACGCTTGAAAGGCAATCATATCAGCGAAAAAAAATTCGTAAATTGAGTTATATACACCAAACGACGCAGAAAAATCTGGCGGTTCGAATGGTGTATATAACTTAATTTACGATTTTTTTTCGCTGATATGATTGCCTTAACTTTGGGCGGTTCATTGAGTCCAAGGCCAAGGTGGCTGCCAGGAAACTTGGCGTTATCGCAAAGGTCCGGCAGTACTTCACACCTGGGCAGCTTCTAATGTTATACAAAGCACAGGTCCGTTCGTGTGTAGAGTACTGCAGCCACATTTGGGCTGGTGCTGCCAAGTGTCACCTGGCCACTTTGGATTCAGGAGAGACGTGCAAAGAGGCTGATTGGTGACCCTGATCTAACTCGAGTTGGTCTCCAAAGCCTAGAGCACAGGCGTAGAGTAGCCAGCCTTTCGGTGTTCTATAGGATGCATTTCGGGGAGTGTGCGATGGAATTGCATGATTTAATTCCCCCATCTCCGTTCCACCAGCGGACGACCCGTCGTACGGCTGGTTTCCACCCTTACGTTGTTAACACCACTACGACCCGGACGAAGCGCTTCGCCTCCTCCTTTATACCGCGTACATCGAGGGACTGGAACAATTTGCCCGCGGCGGTGTTTCCGTCGGACTACAATTTGAGTGTCTTCAAGGCTAGAGTGAATAGGCTCTTAATAAACTAGTGCGCTTTACCATCAACGATTGCGTCACTGCTTACCATCAGGCAGGATTGCGGTCAAGCGCTGGTTTATAATTTGTAAAAAAAAAAAAAAAAAAGAGATATAATTTTCACTTACCTAGACTTATTTAGGTATCACTACTTTGTTTCTTAACGTTAATCTAACTTTTCTAACATTTATGATGGATAAGTCTCTTAAATAAATACAAGAATTACCCCCTGTAAATAAATATAAAGTTAGATTGTTTTATTAACTACTAGCGACCCGCCCCGGCTTCGCACGGATGCAATGTTGATAGGTACTGAATACACTACAGAAAATCTGTGAACGCTGTTGTATACAAAAACATAGCGGTCCGACGCTGCACCGCCCGCCGCGGCCGGTCGCTAATCCCGCTAGTTTTAAATCTGTCATATCTTCGAAAATATCCGTTTAAATCATATGGTGTAAAGGGCCATATACCTATATTAATTCAACAATGTATTAAAGGTGGTAAATTGGATAAGGATTAATGCCGTATTGGTTAAAATCACTTAGAAAATTAGCCAATATTTGTCGTAAAAAATATAAGACAAAAAATGTGGAAAAAGGAAAGAAGAAAAGGCCATCTGTTGTGGAATATCCATGCTTTTTCTTAGTTTTTTTTTTACTGTCTGTAGACCTTTTCAATGTGTACATTATTTTGATAAATCTCGTAGGGTTCAGCTTGCGTTTCACTGCAAACGCGGAAAAAATGCAATTATTTACGACATCGCATTAGAAACCTCAAAAATATTAGTATTTCTTCACTATTTATAGGATGTTATTATACGTATAAACCTCCTCAGTCTATCTATTTAAAAAAAACGTATCAAAATCCGTGGCGCAGTTTTAAAGATATTTTTTTTTATGTATTATAAACTAGCGCTTGACCGCAATCCTGCCTGATGGTAAGCAGTGACGCAATCGTTGATGGTAAAGCGCGCTAGTTTATTAAGAGCCTATTCGCTCTAGCCTTAAAGACACTCAAATTGTAGTCCGACGGAAACACCGCCGCTGGCAAATTGTTCCAGTTCCTCGATGTACGCGGTATAAAGGAGGACGCGAAACGCTTCGTCCGGATCGTAGTGGTGTTAACAAAGATTTGATCATACAAAGGGACATAGGGAAAGAGAAAGAGACTTTGTTTTATAATATGTAGTGATAAACAAAGTAATTTGATAAATGCAGGGCGTGCAGTCTGTGGGTTAACTTCACTCAGCGGGCAAACCGCGACCTACGTGTTCAATATAATAACGTACGCCACTAGCCGCCGCAGGAGACGCCCTGGTCGGGAGGCGACATCGAACTCCCAGCCACCTTAGGCGTGGGCCTGCGGGCGGTGGGCAGTGGGCAGCTCGCCGCCCGGTAAGGACCAGGCCCGAGTCGACGGCGCATTGCGCACGCGCGCCTCAAAGAGATGTCAGCACTTGGTGACGGGGTCCACGAAGACCGATGCCTCCTGGGTCAGGGTTGCGGGTTGGTTATAAAAGAAACCGTAGGGCCACGATTTCTTTTTTAACCAACCCGCAACACTGACCCGGCGTCGCACAGGCAAGTGAAGAAGAAACACGGGTGGGTTTTAGTCAGTATAATAGTGATACGCCCTTACGGCTAAGTCTGATACGGCCGCCCCGCCCAGAGCGGGACAAGTCATTTGGTGATTTCGCATCCCAACAAAAAAGGTGCTGTTGAGGCTGCCGTTGTGTTGCAGTGGGTCACGGATGTTTACGGATAATAATATTAATGGTTTTACTGCCATTATTAGGAGTAGTTGCGCATTCCTGATGACGGGTGTTCGCCGCAGTGACAACAATACTCTCAGTGTGTTCGCTGATCGGTGGGATTCTCCCATGTTGCAGAGGTGGATGCAGCTCCATTCTAAGTTTTTAGTTAATTTTATGTACTTATATTTGTGTCTGTACCCTACTAACACTAGAAGTTAAGTAAAATTGTTACTAACCTTATGGACTCCGGTCTGAAATAAAAGTATTCTATTCTATAAGTCTAAGTTACTATAATTTATTTATTTATACAGTATGTTAAATAACAGAGGGCGTTCCCTTAAATTCGTTAATATATATCATTAATAGATTAAAATAAAAATATCAGCATAGAAAAATAAGCATAAAAAAATCCGCATAAATAAAAATTCTAATTGGAAATAAATTTGAAACCTCCCTGGAGGTTTCAAATTTATTTCCAATTAGAATTTTTTTATGCTTATTTTTCTATGCTGATATTTTTATTTTAAATCAAAATAGTAGTCGTCATGTATAAATAAATTGCGACGTTGCCGTCTTTCATGTTCGCGTGTACAGTGTGTTTCTTTTACATGTCAATTTAAAATTTTTATTGAATATTTTCTTATTGGAAAAAATTTTAAAACATTTTGTTTTCGAATGGAAATATTTTTTTTAGCATGTATGTATGCTATACTATTTCGGGTTAACGGGAACGCCCTCTGTTAGTTAACATACTGTATATATGTATATACTTTATTGTACAGACGACAGCACATCAAGCTACTACAAACTGTCAGATATTTTTATTGGATTTTCAACGTAATCTCTTGAACATTAAGGCTCAAGGTTGATTGGGAATTATTGGCAGTTTCGGGTAGCTTGACCTGCAATCGTCCGTACACCAAAATCATACATTGTTTAAAAATACATTGAACATAACAAAATATACGATGGGCGGCCTTATCGCTAATGCAATCTCTTACAGGCAACCAATTATAATTATTTACAGTATTAACTACACTATGCTGCTAGTTAAGTTATTACGTTATTAATTAGCAACTTCAATTGTTACTCAGATTGAAAGAAACGAAAAGAATGTTCACAGCTACTAGCCCCGCACGATGATATTGCGATCGGCGGCCATCTTGGTGACGTAGTCGACCTCGCACCGTCAGTACCGTTCGCAAGTTCAGTCCGCGCTTACCCACTTACGCACATCGAATATTTTTGTTAGTTTTTTGTTTTTGTTATCCTGTTTTATTGTTGTTCTTGAGTTTTGTTGTTTAGTTTTGTTAGCTGTTACTCGTTAAAATGAGTAAGAAATGAATTCACAATCGTGCTCGTGAAATTATAATTAAAGTGGACAATTATTTTGTTAAAGAAAAAGAGGACTGTAAGTTAGTTCTTGAAAGTATAAACCGTGCTTTAAAAAGTACTTCGGACACTACTGAGGACATTTTAATACCGAAGCAACAGCTAAACCAAAGTCACGGAGCGTGTGGCATGTGCCACAGGCGTTGCAAAAAAATACTGTGACTAAATTGCGACGAGAGCATGAGTCGGCAACAGCCAGTGGCAGCAAAATGAGAACTCCTACTAAAGGAAAAAGACAAAAGAAGGAATATTACGACGGGTTTTCCTTAACAGCTTTAAGAAATATTATACATTCAATGTATACGGTGAGGAGAGAAATACCCACAATGCGCAAAATCTTGGCGGCTTCAAAATTAGACCTTAATTATACCAATAGTGAAACTACATTAAGAAAAATAATTAAATGTGATTTAGGCTACCAATTTAAACGATGCTACCAAAAAAGACTGGCTCTAATTGAAAGACCCCAAATTCAAGCGTGGAGGGCTAGATATTTATGACGTATGAAAGAAAATGACTCGCTTGTTAATAACAAAAGACCCGTTATTTATCTCGACGAAACGTGGATACACGCACACTACACGGTAAAAAAATGTTGGCAAACAGCAACCGATGTCGGAGTGAGACGGAACGACAGCCCCGGCCGCCGATGGATAATAGTTCACGCGGGAAGTGAAAGCGGTTTTGTTGACAATGCCCTTTTAATGTTTAAAGCAGACACCAAAACGGGGGATTACCATGATCAAATGAATGTTGAGAATTTCACCAAGTGGCTTACAGAAAAATTAGTACCCAACATACCACGCAACTCCATAATTGTGATGGACAACGCCCCTTATCACAGTAGGGAAGAGAATAGGCCACCAAGTATGAACAATAAAAAACAGTTGATGGTTGAGTGGCTACAAGCTCACAACATCGACTTTCCCAACGACAGTACAAAACCTGAACTGTATTTATTAATTAAACGGCACAGACCGCCGAAAAATTATAAAATTGTCAATTTATTAGCTGCCAATGGCCATGAGGTCGTTAGATTACCACCCTACAACTGCGACCTCAACCCCATTGAGTACATCTGGAACCTGGTAAAGATGAGGGTGTCAGAAAAAAATGTGGAGCAGTTGGAAAGTCGCATTGAAGCTCTGACATTGGAGGCGTTGGCGTCAATAACTCCAGATGACAGGCGAAAGGAAGTCAATCATGTTAAACGGCTTGAAGAGGAATATTGGAAAAAAGATCGAATAACTGACGAGTTATTTATCATAAATACGGCAGACGACAGTGAATCGGAAACGACAGACACAGAAAGCCGTTCTGATTCGGAAGACTGTATGAGTGGAATTGAATAAATAGGGTAAGATTATATTGAATTATATATAAAAAAAATTTTACATACTATCCTGGTGTTATTTGGTACTCTGGTTTAATTCCCGCTCACAAATTAACAGAAATGTAGTTAGCAAAAGTTAATAAACATGTAAGAAAGATATACGAATAAGTATATTTTTCTTACGTCTACAAGAATTATTTCCTTGAATTTTTTAATAATGAAAGTTTATTTGTCAGAATATGGATGAGTAGGTATGTGTATGTATAATAAAATTATAAAATACAAATAAATCCTTAACCCGAAAGAATGTTAAATGCAAAATTAATAAACTATAATTTTGCATTTAACATTCTTTTGCTAGCTGTCCTTTCGTGTGACAGATGACGTCACAAAGCTGTTATTGTGACAAGGTTCCATCGCAATATCATCGTGCGGGGCTTATACATCTCGGTCTCAATCTGTCAAATAATACTTCAAATGTGAAATGTCCCTATATTTTGACAAGTTTCTGATAGGAATTTGTTTGTCGCCGAGATGATACTGCGTTTAGATTTTCAACGTTTTAACTTACCGGAATTGGTCTTCTGATCTTAAACAACTTCAGGCCTCGGTATTCCAAGTGTCAACAGTAAATATTCTAAGGCGATAACTCAAACTTTCCGTCAAAGAGAAAGATCACGAAAATGACGTTATTTTTGAAATCCAAGTGGATTCGGGAATCGTGATGAGAGTCGTTGACCAAATTCTCTTAGCAACTCGTCGCCACACACTCACAATGGATTTGATAGATTTCTGTGATGGAGCGACACGAGAAAACGGATGCGTTCTTGTTACATATCACGAATTGACCATCTCTATTTATACATATTTTCTATATACTTACACTTGTTTTTATAACTAAAATGTGTTAATTGTTACAGACCAAGAAACGCAAGCGTTCTAAGTGGACTCGGGAATCGAGATGAGAGTCGTTGACCAAATTCTTAGCAAATTGATCAGCACACACTCACAATCGATTTAGAAGATTTCTGGGATGTAGCAACACGAGAAAACTTCTTCAGTCTTGTTATTTAGCTACGTGCTTACGAATTGATCTTCTTGAATTATATTTTCTATAGAGGTAGGTACACGCGCGAGTGAGCGTTTGTGTTTGAACTACAGCCTGCAACGCACAAGTACAGACGACGGCACATCAAGCTACTACAATCTGTCAGTTTTCCTTATTAAATTTTCAACTTTATCTTTAAAACATTAAGGCTCAAGGTTGTTTGGGAATATCTGACAGCTTTGGGTAGCTTGACCTGCTGTTTTCCGTACGTATGGTGACTGCTGGTGACTCACCGTCTGTACCTATACTTGTGAAATTATTTTCTAAACATTAGAAACTATGCTCTAATCATAACATTATGTTCAAGTTTTCACTCCTGACACTACCGGATTTCTTTGTTGTTATGTAACTGGAACTTCAATGTTATTCAAAACATTGATATTTTAGAGCAGAAAATGTTATGTAAATTCACAATTAACTTGTTTGGTTTATATTAGAGGTAGGTACTAAGTTAGTCAACGAATTAAAAAAGATTTCTTAGTTCTAAGCACAAAAAAATGCTATCAATTTATCAAATGCTTACAAGCAAATTAATTGTTTAAAAGGATGCTCCTAAATGTAACTAGCATAAGTTATTTAAGTTGCTGAATAAACATTTTATTAATTAATTTTGTACAAATAACTGTTATTTTAATATGTAAACATTTCGTAGGTAAATAAACAAGAAATAACATATAAGTACCATTTTTTTTATTTGATCCCAATGAACTAAGTAATCCTCGTATCGGTGAGAGGGAGTGGGTCGTAATGTACCATTTGGCCCAGTCCGGGTTGGTAGGTGTCGCATGTCTTCGATGTTTTGCCTCTAGGGCGTGCCGGTTTCCTCACGAATTTTTTTTTTTTACATTATTTATAAACTAGTGATTGACCGCAATCCCGCCTGATGGTAAGCAGTGGTGCAATCATTGTTGATAAAGCGCGCTAATTTGTTCAGAGCCTATTCACTCTTAGCCTTGAAGACATTTAAATTGCAGTCCGACGCGACGGGAACACCGCCGCTGGCAAATTGTTCCAGTCCCTCGATGTAGGTAAGCGGTATATGATTTGGATGAAAGTTACAACCAGGAATAACACATAGAACACTTTTTATCCCAATTCTCCCACAGAATTGAAACTTACGCCTGTGAAACCGCGGGGGGCAGCTAGTTATTAAGTTATAAAAATATTCGAATTAAAGCAGCAGAAACTGAACCCTATTGTGTAGGTATAGAGTTGTAATAACCCTAAATTGAATTGTATACTCATACCTAATTACGTGTGCGTTCGCGCAGCGGAGTGTTGTTGAATTTAAAGATTTTAATTATGCAGATATTTAGTGTATGACGTCGTATAATTGTGTATGGTAAAAAAAAATTTGTGCACGAAGCCATTATGGAGAAATTCAGCAAAAACTGATTCTGCTGGGCGAACGTTGTCCTGGCGGAACTACTTTTTTAAATGTGACTATGACAAAGTAAGTATGTAAAAATCTACAGCTCTCTAAATAAGTAAGCGCTTTCTATGAAAACTAGCTAATGGCGAAATGTTCGCGTAGCGAAAACTTGAATTTCTCCGAAGTTTATGCATGCACTAATTTTATTCATACATACACAATTACACACAAATACACACTAATTTTTGGACACATCTCTCTATTCTAAAGTCTATGGATTAAAAAAAGTTCCGCCAAGACAACGTTCGCCCAGCGGACTCAGTTTTTGGTGAATTTCTACACAATGGCTGCGTGCACAATTTTTTTTACCATACACAATTATACGACGTCATACACTAAATATCTCCATAATTAAAATATTTAAATTCAACAACATTCCGCTGCGCGAACGCACACCATAATTATACAATATGTTAAGAAAACCCTGTCCGACCCGTAAGGATAATAAAGGTTAGGTAAACACATGGCCAAATAAAATATGAAATTTTACATAATCATCATAGTAACAATACTAGTGAATTTTGAAATTATCTTTTTTTCCCGCGAACTTCCCCAAAATTAGGTAAATTTTTAAAATGTGACAACATCATTTTCGGCGGTATCATCGTTTGATTTTTTATTGGATATTAAATGTATAAATTTATGCTCAATATTTGGCGGTCCCGTTTGTGATGCCGGCGCGCGGCGAGCTTGTCGGTGTCCTCAAAGAAAAAAGTAGGTGAAACTAGGGATGTACTATTTTTTGCGTAATAACGTTTTTTTTTATCGCTATTAATCGAAACTTGTATCTGGTTGAACGATTTGTTGTAAAAACACAGATTACCCAATGGTAAAAGTACTTTTGTTTGTTTATCGATTAATTACTAATAACATTATTATAACACAAGTATTAGTAAACAGAAACGAGAAAGACTTATGAAACACAATTTTAGTAAAGTTTTACAAATATTTTATCCGTCAATATCATCGATATTGAGACAGAAACTGAAATTAAAACTTTGGCATGATTTTCATTTACAGCAGTGTACCTCGCTAATTTGAGTTTTGTAAAAGTTCTAAACAATTCCATGCGATGTTGAATCGAGAATAAGAATGAGAAACTACAATACTAAATCGATACCAAAAATAGACGAGTATCAGTCGATAAAAAAATCAATATTTTGATTACCTACACATCTCTACCAAAGCATGCCGCGAGGCCAGCCGCGTAGGTACCTCTTTTTATAAAATAAAAATAATTTTTACTTTAAATTATTAGTTGCGCGTAAACATTGCTGGTGTAGACTATTCGTGTATTGTGTGATCATGTCGTTTTCTAACGTAGAGTAATGTAACATGCTGATGGAGGTAGTAACTGCAATTAGCTGTGTTGTGATCAGGTGTTAGACGATTTGGAAGTGGGTACTTATCGGTCAATGCACGAGGATTCCAGCATGACATGAGCATGGATGATATTTTTGCCGACCTGTACGTGAGTACCTCCATTATCAGTTCGGTGAGCAGTGGATTGGTAGGGGCCAACTGTGGCCAGCGCGGATTTGACACCACTTGATTTTTATTTGTGTGCATGCCCGTGCTAATCTCGTGCGACGGTGCCAGGTCTGTACCGTTCTTAGTGAACGAAATATGGAACATCTCCGCCACAGCCATTGTGCTCATCCAATGAAATGATACATTCGGAGAGTCAGACGACCTTCCTACTTAAAAAAAGTTCTTTTCTCGAGCTGCCTAAGTATCATTGTTTCTTTCGAGAGTCGATAAACGTGGACAAGCTACCTATACCTACAAGCATGAGGTCAACTGCGGTCATGACCTGTGCCTGTGTTGCCATAAAATTACCCATTTATTTTATTTAAGTTATTTATTTTTTAGGGGGTATTTTTTTTAAGTTTAGCCAGGTTTTGCAGACATTAGTAGAATCAGTTATCGATACCTAACAATACCTTCACGGGTCGGACAGGGTTTTCTTAACATATTGTATACATTTTTGGCTATTTAATCGCAAGTGCAGATTATAAACCAGCACCCTAAATGCGTAACACACCATTACTACCAATTTTAATCATTTTGAAGCAAATTGGACAAAACATATGTCTGCTCAACAATATACCTAAACGAGCAATAAAATAAATATATACCGACAAATCACACAAATTGAGCTAGCCCCAAAGTAAGTTCGAGACTTGTGTTATGGGATACTAACTCAACGATACTATATTTATAATAAATACATATACAACGTGTAACAAAAAGGGTATATACATAACAAAGGCATGGCATCTTTACATGATATCAAACGATATTGGAAGGGTTTTTTAATCCTATTTCTTTATGTTAGGAAGTTATGAGGAAAAACACCGCCTGTGATAGGCTACTATCATACTAGTCTCACAGAGATATTGAAGACATTTATCGGATTTTGGCAAGTAATTTGACGGGTAACGAGTAGTTATTAACGTTTGTAGTGTGCTGCCACGTTTGTTCTGATTTTATTTTAAGAAATACAAGAAATCGAAAATTTGGTACCAATTTTTTAAGTATTTTATTTTGAGTTGAAACCTTTCCGATATCGTTTGATATCATCTAAAGATGCCATGCCCTTGGTATGTATATACCCTTTTTGTTACACGTTGTATAGATAAACATCCAAGACCCAGGTCAATCAGGAAAAGATCGTTTTTCCATCATGACCTGGCCGGCGATCGAACCTGGGGTCTCCGCGTCGCAGGCAGGCGTGTTGACCGCTGCGCCACGGAGGTCGATAAACGAGCAATGAATGTTGTTGAACTGTCAAAATGAAATCCATTGCTACTTATAGCGTGTTACTTACGCAATTACCCTGATGTAGCTCTAAAAGTGTTTATTTTGACCATACTGTAGACAAAGATGTTTTCTAACTGCAAAATATTGGGCAATTCTACCTACAATATAGTCAAAATATAGGGCAATTCTACCTACAACATAGTCAAAATATATTGCAATTCTGCCTACGACATAGTCAAAATATATTGCAATTCTGCCTACAACATAGTCAAAATATAGGGCAATTCTGCCTACAACATTGTCAAAATATTGGGCAATTCTGCCTACAACATAGTCGAAATAGAGGGCGCTTCTGCTTAGAACATGGTCAAAATATTGGACAATTTTGCGTATAACATGGTCAAAATAAAGGGCAATTCTGCCTACAACATGGTCAAAATATTGGACAATTCTGCCTAGAACATTGTCAAAATATAGGGCAATTCTGCCTACAACATTGTCAATATATTGGGAAATTTTGCTACAACATCGTCAAAATATGGCGCAATTCTGCCTACAACATGGTCAAAATATAGGGCAATTCTGCCTACAACATTGTCAAAATATTGGGCAATTCTGCCTACAACATTGTCAAAATATTGGGCAATTCTGCTACAACATGGTCAAAATATGGCGCAATTCTGCCTACAACATGGTCAAAATATTGGGCAATTCTGCCTACAACATGGTCATTCTCAGCCTAATTTGAATGATTTTTGATTTTGACAATCTGAATGAGTTGAACAATTTCGTTAACAATCCATTGGTTCATTAGTTGGAAAAAGTCTGTTCAACATAAATAACGCAATGAATGATGTTGAACTGTCAAAATGAAAACCATTGATACTATAGCGGTACCTATAAACGCAACAAATAAACAACGGGTCGCAACAAATAAGCAGTGTTTACCGTGTACCTAATTAGCATAGGTACATACAACTTCCCAACATCAACCGTTGGGCAAATGCCCACCAGACTCATAACCTGCCTGGTCGGAGGATCTTCCCTTTTCTATGAAAGGTGAATGAACTTTACTCCCTGTTCCTTATGCCTCCAAAATGGTGACTCCCGAACATGAACGTCAGCGCCGACATCGTGCAAAAACTTTAGCGTGACGTCATCACCGCTCCCTCAAGCTTTAACGGCGAGTCACCCAACCAGCCAACGGCAGCGGCTTCAGCGGATATCCTGACCACAAGCATGCAGCGACCGCGCATCATCACCCTCAGCCTCATCAGATACGTCTGCACAGTACAATGCACATTCGGCCGATCAAAAAGAAGAGCCATCTCTCCAGATCGACGCAGCAGTCAGCCTCAACCCGGCGCTGTGCGACATCCCATGCACTGCTGGATAACGTAGCGCCACCACCCCGACTCAAAATCAAGTAATTTTATTCAAATTAGGCTGAGACTCAGCACCTTTTGAACGTCAATATTACATAAGACAGTCCCCCCAAAACACCCGCCCTAAGCCACTTCCTAGTGCTTTCGCTGGGAAGAAGTGGCGGAAAAACTCCCCAGCGCCACAGCTGTCTCTCTGTGTCTGTTCATTTAAAAACTCATGAAAATAAATGGAAATGTAAATAAGTGAAAAATTATTACCTAAATAATAGCCCCAGGTTTAAAGGGCGGGACAGCTCATACATTTATGCATTGCAAAAAGCAAATTATATGAACTCACTAGCTGACCCGGCGAACTTTGTTCCGCCTTAAAGGCAATATGACATGATCATAATTACTACTTTTTAATTAGGATAATCTATATATATGTATAAAAGAAAGTCGTGTTAGTTACACTATTTATAACTCAAGAACGGCTGAACCGATTTGGCTGAAAATTGGTAGAGAGGTAGCTAAGAACTGGGAGAAGGACATAGGATATCCTTTTTTTATCCCGTTCCCATCGTTCTTGTGTGAATGAATGAAGTTCATTGTTTCGACTTCTCCTACACTTTTGTGCGACCCTGGTAGATGGGAAATCATCAAATGACTTCTCTCGCTCTGGGCAGAGCGGAAGGGCGTGTCAGACTTTTACTGACTAAAACCCACCCGTGTTTCTTCACTTGCCTGTGCGACGGCCAGGGCCACGGTTTCTTGTTTAACCAACCCGCAAGCCTGACCCAAACCGACCCTGGTACCTTGCAACTCCTTAAAGTAGGCAAAATGAAACTTCATCCATGTAATATTGGATTAATGATGAATGAGCTTCATTGTTTCGACTTCTCCTGCACTTTTGTGCGACCCTGTTAAACTTGCAACTCCTCAAAGTAGGCAAAATGAAACTTCATCCATGTAATATTAGATTAATAATGACGAATAAACTTCATTGTTTCGACTTCTCCTACACTTTTTTGCTACCCTGGTACCATACACCGTACATATTTAAAAAAAGTCTCACGCATTGATGCATTCGTTTAAAGCAAGGAATATAATTAAATACTCTTTTCTTTCTTATCTCTGCCGGTTTAAAGTTTCTTATAAAAAGCCACAAAGCCAACTTCAACTTCAAACTTTCTAATATTGTATTGCTGTGCCATTTATCATTGCCATTCTCTCATTACTCTTGTGAGTGAGTTTTATTTTGCCTACTTTTCGGAGGTGCAGGGTACCAGGGTAGCCCAAAAGTGTAGAGGAGAAGTCGAAACAATGAAGCTCATTCATCATTATTATTAAATCATTTTTCCTTATTTGCTCACCGTTTAGACCTACCCTGGACTACGACAAACATTTTAAAACCAAAATCAGCTCAATCGGCCTAGCCGTTCTCGGGTTCCGACTAACGAACAACAATTCATTTTTATTTATATAGATAGATAGATAGATATAACGTGTCAGTACCTAAGCTAATTCAGGAGAAACTCACTAGGAACGGACTGAGACTGAGACGGAGGAATTGAACTCACTGGGGAATCTCTCTAGACAGTTCCGACTCACCACGAACTATGCGGCAACCTGTTCCGATTTACTGAAAAAGATTGCAATGTCAGGTGCCAATATTTCTCAGCAAGTCGGGAACACACCGCGACACAAAAGTGTACCAAACTTGCTTTCATAATTCTTAGGGTCTCGAAAGAAATTCCTTTTTTAAAATAATTATAAACTAGTGCTTGATCGCAATCCCGCCTGGTGGTAAGCAATGATGAAATCGTTGATGGTAAAGCGCGCTAGTTTAATAAGCCCATTCACTCAAAAAACTGAGTAAATAGGAATGAAGACAGCAGTTGAGCGAGGTGATGCAATGTTTAACCCAGAGGGAGATTGATCTGGAGACCCTCCACAACCAAACTCCCGACACAACAACATTTGGTGCATCGTACCCGGCACACATCGCAACACAACTGCTCAGACCCAACCTCCGTACGGCTTCATCAGACATCATGCCGGAACACGACGAATCGCTTGGCGGCAATACTTTGTCTGGAAGGCCGTAAGTGGTAACTTCTGCGGACAGCCGATGTTATGGCCTACCACCGAGCAAAGGAAAAGGAAAATCTTTTCCTAATGGAAAAGGAATGACAGTCGGAACCATTTGCATGATATAAATATATAGTTACCTTAGACATATTACATTATTAGTAGCCTATCGTTGATCATAATAAAAACATCCCGCGCTTAATTAGGCCAGTAAATCAACGAACTATCAGAAACAGCTGACTGAGCAAACAATACAGCCAACGAGCAGAAAAATATTGAGATAGCGGGGAAACCGTCCGATGTCCAAACAGAACGATGTCGAAACAAAACCAAAATGAACCGCTACGTTGCAATGCAAGCTGGTCAGTCAATATAAGGAAATACCTACAGTGATTATTGTTGTTTATGATTTTAAAATATTGCAACGCTACTAGTAGGTATTATTTTGATGGAAGTCCTATTTTCTGCCTGCACGAGGTCGTGTGTTAAAATTTGAGCCAAAGTACCAATATGGCTTTTCACCTATATATAGGTACCTACTTTCTAAATTGATTTGAACATTACTGACATCGCTGATGGTAAACTTCGTAAAGAAACCTACAGGGTACTTTCGTAACACACTATTAGTAGCAATCGGTTTCACTTTGACAGTTACACCAACTACATTCATTGCGTTATTTACGTCATTAAGCAGACACTTTTTCGGACATTTGAAGCAATGAATTCCCATTATCCTTCAAACGGATTCTAATTTATAGTAATAGTGTGTTATGAAATAAGCGTGCTGGGCTAGACCAGACCCGAGTCGACTGCGCGTCGTGTATAACGCGCGCCTCACAGAGAGGTCAGCACATCGTGACGGGGTCCACGAAGAGCGATGCCTCCTGGGTCAGGGATGCGGCTTGGTTAAACAAAAAGCCGTGGCCCAGGCCGTCGCACAGGCAAGTGAAGAAACACGGGTGGGTTTTAGTCAGTAAAATTCTGACACGCCCTTCCGCTCCGCCCAGAGCGAGAGAAGGCATTTGACGATTTCCCATACACGAACAAAAAAAAAAGGGGTGCTGGACTAATTAGTCAATATACATATTTTTATTTATTATTATTTATTTATTTTATTTTCTTAATCTAGTGTACAATACATTGGGATTAATGCTATGCCCCGCAAAACAGTTTTTTGGATGGGATATCATCAAATGGCCCCCACTTTGGGCGGGGCGGAAGCGCCATGGTAACTCTTTCGAATAATTCGCGCCCCTGGCAGTCATCTAGTCAATATAGGGTATATTGACTAGATGACTGCCAGGGGCGCGAATTAAAGTCTGAAATCGCCAATCAAGGCTCTTTCGTGCTTTCTCTCTTTCTCTTTTTTTTTTATCTTTTCTCTATGTATATGAGAACGGCCTTTGCCCTGCAATGCGACAATAATGAGCCTACTATGTGCCCATTGTTAGGACACAGGCCTTCTGTGTCAAAGGGGGTTGCCGTAATCCGTCTAACAAGCTAAGTGCAGGTTGGTGGAAGTTACATGTATTTGATTTTTATGTTCTAAGATACATCGGTTTCTTCGTGAACTTTTCCTTTACCGTTTTTAGAATAGGTAGTGATTAGTTCCTACACAAAGTAAGGTTTACCTGGGTTTGAAGTCGCGAACCCAGGCAGGCATCAGTGGGCTACGACAAAAACATGCTGGTATGGGTTTTGAACTGCTTGGCGTTTGTTGCACTGCACTTGTAACTACCACGCCAACAACTTTCGAACATAGAGTTAGACATGAAGGCTGATTTTAGCATTTTAAACAGGGTGATCCTTGGAACTAAATAGTCCAAATAAAGCGATGAGAGTGATGACACATTGACACGATTCCAGAGTGTTCATACAAATCACAAACAGATAGTAAATTCTTTTTAGGGAAACATTTAACACATTTTTAATTTTATTAACTACCTTTTTAAAATTTTGACATTAATTATAAAATTGTTACTAAATAAATCTATAGGAACTATATCATTTATGTCAATACTTACCTACTTATATATATATTTAAATTATAAACTATATTTAAGCCAAATTCGATAAAGAATAGGGGTAAACAAACTGTTGCTAGGCAACGACTTGTTTACAGCTAAAAGGAAGATGTTAACAATATGTAGCGCGCAGGTCGTGTTACGTAATTAAAACTTAGATAGATCGTACGTCGTATATTGCACGTATGTAAAAGAGTAGGTACAATGTATATGACGTGTACAATAACGTGATGTAAGTTAACTATTTACAAGAGTGTAGACGGGACTCGATATAAGAAAAGAATGTCTGCGAGTGAAGACAGGAATAGAATGGCTTGTGAACGTGGCTAAATATAAGAACAGAATGTGTCTCTTACAGGCTATGCACTAACTTAAATACTGGCTATCCCTAAACAGTAGTGGGGTGACCAATAGGGCGTCCTCGATGCTGATTCGTTGATCGAGTGTGGAGATCGTGTAGAGAGCGCGCCAATTTATCATTCACGTGCAAGGCGGTTCGGTATGGTTCCCCCGAGCATTGACAGTTGGTCAACAGATGTAAGCTTCCGGAGTTCCGGGTTTAGATTTATAGGCACCCTCGCTCTAGGCGGTCTGCACCCTCGCGCTGGGCGGTCAGGACGCACGCCATGACTTCCGCGATCCTAGTGTGATTTATAGGAACCTTTCGAGGACGGTCGTCAATTGCGTAGCATGCGTGTGGCTGTTACAAATATTTTCTAGATAGATCATTTTGATACAAGTAATAATCCTACTTCCTACTAATGTAAACAGTTTATTTATGTTAGATATTTATGATCTGAATAGAACGCTTAACCGATTTGAATGAAGTATGAGTATGGCACACATGCAAGCTAATTTGCTAATATGCTAAATTTTTGATACATAGATATAATTATATTATACGTAGTCCATACTTGAAAGTATTATAACGCATGTGTTATGCAGTTAATTTGAAAAGTAATTAGAATACTCAAAATTGTATTGACAACTGCCTTTTTGTAGGGCTATCACGTAAAATTAATGTCGACTTTTTAATGGTTTTTCGAAATAGCAAGTTAATATGCATGTTATTTTAGTAATCCTATTGAAATATGCTGCAATAAGAATTGTCAATAAATAGTTAACATGTATAAAAGTCGGTAATCATTTAAACTATAGGAGATTTGTAAAACGTGAGTTGTAATAACCCCGAATGGGTTTGTTTACCTCTATTTTTTATCGAGCTTGGCACAAGTATAGTTCTTGACCACAAAACACCGCCGCTGGCAAACTGTTCCAGTCCCTCGACATACGCGGTATAAAAAGCGAGGCGAAATGCTTCGTCCGGATCGTATTGGTATCAACGTAAGAGTGGATTACTCGTGCCGGATCGCCGCCATGGGATTTGGAGGCAGAAGCCCCCGCCCACACGTGAGAGTGGCGAGAAGAGGCAAAACAAGGGCATAAGTCCGCTGCCGTGAGAAATCGCCGTACGGTGGACAAAGCTCCGGTGGGATCTCATGGCGACATGGAGAATGCGATTGTCACAACCCAGTGCTAGGCACGCAACAATAGCGGCGGTAAGTCCCCTCTTTGAGGAGTGGCTAGAGAGGCGCCACGGCGCCCTCTCCTTCCGTCTGACTGGACTGTCGTCACCGGACACGGTTGTTTCGGAGGGTTCCTGTTCCGTATAAGGCGGGAGGAAACGTCAGGGTGTCATCATTGTGTGGATCGCCCTGAGGACACGGTGGAGCATACGGTGGAGGTTTGCCCGGCTTGGGTAGAGCACCGCCGTGTCCGCGTAGTGACGATCGGCGGCGATCAGCGGCGATCTCTCGCGTCCGACTCTGGTCCAGGCCAAGGTCCGTAACGAGAGCACATGGCAGGCTGTCACCTCCTTCTGTAAAGCAGGGATGCTGGCAAAGCAGGAGGCGGAGCGCGTGAGGCAGCGGGAAACCCAGCGCCCTCACGCCACTAGCCGCCGCAGGGGAGGCCCTGGTCGGAAGACTACATCGAACTCCCAGCCACCGTAGGAGCGGGCCTGCGGGCGGTGAGCAGCGGGCATCTCGCCACCCGGTAAGGACCAGGCCCGAGTCGACTGCGAATTGTGTTTCACGTGCGCCTCAAAAAGATGTCAGCACATCTGGACGGGGTCCACGAAGATCGAAGCCTCCTGGGTCACGGTTGCGGTTGGTTAAAAAAGGAACCGTGGCCCTGGCAAAGTTTATAGTCAGCAAAAGTCTGATACGCCCTTCCGCTCCGTCCAGAGCAGGAGAAGTCATTTGATGATTTCCCATACCAGCAAAAAAAGGGTACTCGCCGTACGACGGGTCCTCCGATGATGAAACGGAAATGGGGGAATTAAGTCATGCAATTCCCTCGCATACTCTCTGAAATGCATCCTATAGAACAGCGACAGGCTGGCTATTCATCGCATGTGCTCCAGGATTTGGAGACCGTTTTGAAGCAAATGTGGATCGCCAATTAGCCTTTTCGCACGCCTCTCTACCAAATAATGTTAATAATAAAAACAATATTAATTAGTCATTTTAATTATTAGCTGATCACCTTATTGACTGGAAAATGATTCCACCCCACTTTGGAAGGTTGTAAGAATCAAACACAAAATCGCTAAAAACGCATTTGTATCGCGTTATAGGTTCCCAGGAGTAGGAGGTGAGGAGTTCCCCATACGTTAAAAACGTATGAGGAACTCCTGACTGTTCTCAATCAAATTGAGGCAGTTATGAACTCAAGACCGCTTTGTGTTATGTCTGAAGATCCATATCCTGAGCCACTAACACCTGCTCATTTCATAATGGCTTCACCATTGACTTCTCTGCCAGTAGAAGATATTCCAGGCGGAGAAAGGTCCCTTAGATGCAGGAAATTATTATTAGATTAAATGGTAACTAGTTATTGGAACAGATAGAGAAAGGAATTTTACACAATCTTCAGGTCAGACAAAAGTGGTTACAAAATAGGGACAATATTAAAATAGATACCTACGGTGGTTCTAATACACAAAGATGACCTGCCTTCATTATGTTGGCCAATGGGCATAATAACCAGTGGCGTAGCTAGCTTCGGTGGCACCCGGGGCGGAAGTTGGTGGTGTCACCCCATGGAAAGTAATAATAAAAAGTAAAAAAACTAAAACCCAACTACACTATACTATTCTGAAGTATGCAATATTCACTATGTGGAGATAAATTTTCATGTTTGGAAAGGCGTAGTCACACGTTACATACCTACCTACCGTAGCACCTTGACAACGTGTGACTACGCTTTTCCAAACATGAAAATTTATCTCTACATAGTGAATATTGCATACTTCAGAATAGTATTGTATGACATTACTACTGTGTCCATTTACTTGCATTAGCAACTTTGTTCAGTTCAGTATTCTGAAAATCTTGTTTTATACTTTTTCAGCGTCGTTTTTTGTCGTAGTTGGGTTTTAGTTTTTTTACTTATTATTTGTACTATTTTGGTGTTAAAGTGTATTTGTGGCGCATAATATTAACAAAAGTTAAACTGATGAACTAAAAACTAGGTACTTGACATATTACATCTACACGCACATATAACAACATAAGCCCGAAGGCATATAGTGCAGAGGCCTTTTTTATGGGAGTTTTAGCCAGTTATCAACCCGTTTCCGCCTTCACCGCGTGGAGTTACTCCCAGCTTATGTCGTTTTCATTCGTGCATTAGATATTCTATTAATAATAATAATTTAATTTATTAAATGACAGCAAAGGTCCAATGGTTAGTAACTTATCTACTAAGGGTTAGTAATACTTAAAAAACTAATCAAGACTGCCGCACAAGCAATGCTAACCAGTGTCTTAGCACTGGCGCATCGAGCTTGTCGGCCATGGTTTGTAGGATGCTGTTAGCGCTGGTCCTAGTTGTACCGAGCAACGAGCCCGCCTTCTTTCTCATGATGGCATAAAAGTCATCCACTCGCCCCAAAACGAACATGCCCGACGCACTGCAATACCTAGGAAACCCCAACAGCACCCGAAAACCATTATTATATTGCACACGCAGGGCGTCTAGAGCTTTCCGCGTACAGTTAACCCACAGACCGACCGTGTAGAACGACTGACAAAACGCTTTGAACAAAGCGATTTTGACCCCATCACTACAACGAGCAAATCTGTGGGCCAACATGCTGCATCTAACTGCTAGCGCCCTACGTTCGCGTTCAATGTCTACTTGATCTTTGAGGTCCACAGTCAAATAATGGCCTAGGTACTTATATTGAGTAACCCTATTTAGTGGCTTCCCCTTTAGGCAAATTATGGGCTTATGACGCACCCATTTCCCGGGGAACTCAAAGATCAAGTACTCACTCTTATTGACATTATATTGCAAACCTCTCACAAACACGTAACATCTCTCTGATTGAGCCAGCCGTTGGGCCCAGCAGCACCATGTCATCAGCTTAACTAATATTATTGACACTAATGCCATCTATCTTGCATCCGACTGGTTTGCTGCTAAGCTCAACGATCAACTCATTCACGTACAGGTTGAAGAGCCTAGGAGAGGTTAAACCCCCCTGCCTAACTCCACACTCCAACCCGTACGGTTCAGAGAGAGTACCACCCCAACGAACCTGATTACATTGGTTCGAGTACCAGTATTGAAATAGGCTCGTCAACTCCTGAGGTACGCCCGCTTCCCTGACCTTCTCCCAAAGGACATCATACGACATTAGGTCGAAGGCCTTCGAGAGATCAAGGAAGCAAGCATATACCGGAGTATCTCTATCCTTATAATATTGGACGGTCTGCTTCAGACACAGAATAGCACTCTCCGTGGAAAGCCCAGGCCGAAACCCGAACTGAGCGTCATGCAACGTGATATATTTATCCAGATGTCTATCAAGCAGACCATCCAATACCTTAGCAATGACAGTGGCTAAGGATATAGGTCTGTAGTGCGCCTTATCCGACATATCCCCGGTCTTATTCTTAACTATAGGTACCACTACCGTTCGCAACATATCATATGGTAGGTACGAGTGACTGACGCAAAGTGAGACGAAAACGTCGCCAGCACTCTAGGCAGATGAACCCCGGCGTATTTGAGGTGCTCGATGCTGAGACCGTCGTGACCAGGAGACTTACCACCGCCCATACTTAGGATTTGTCTCCTTACCTCCTTAGCCGTAAAACGAATTGGTTCATAATCACGACTAATCCCCTCAACGATTCCCCCTTTAGCCGGCCCTAACTGAGATGACACTGTAGCAATGGTCGCAGTCGCTAAAATACAACAATAACACAAAGGATTGCCCAACTATCGACGTCCCAACGATTGATGACTTTCCGCGTAAGGGTGCACATAAATCATACCAGTGTCAAACAAGGATCTTGGAAGACAAAGCGCGTATGTAAGACAAAGCGCGTGGGTCCTGACCATTGTGTGCGGTAGAAAGCGCCGCGGACCCTGAAGGCGCGGGCACTGTCCACGGGCCAATCAGACGGCACGTTCTCCCATGATCAACAAATCAGCATCAAGAACGCCCGATCAGTCAGCCCCACTCCGGTTTAGAGATAGCTGTATTATTGTTTAGTATTTAAGCTTGTGCATAGCTCGTAAGACATCATATTCATTAACACATTATTATCAGACATTTTACATTGTACATTCTGTAGTAACATAGTCGCGTCTCTCCTCTTGTAATTAGGTAACTTATAGCATACATTGTACTCTAGATTTACATGCAATATACAACGTTCTACCTATTCGCGTTTTAATTACACAACACGCCCTACGCGCTAAAGTGGTGACCCCGACGATTAAAACCAATGTGATAAACCGACGATTAAAACCGACGTGAGACTAACCGGCGCGAGTCTAACCGTCGTAATTCGGGCCGACGCGATTACAAGACCGACGTGACTTCAAGACCGACGTAACGATACTCGTGATTAGCACATTCTAGTGGCTTCCCACAAGCGGGTTTCCCCACTAGGATTTCAAGAGGCTATAATCGCGGTATTGTAGCGTTACAACAGCCGAGTTTCTTCAGGATGGCGACCAGCAACGCACCACAGGTAGAAGGGCGAGTCGACACGCTCACACTACAAGCACGGCTGTCTGACTTTTGGCCAGCGTATCCCAGGCTATGGTTCACGCACTTCGAAGCAGTAATGGCGCCACAGAAGTCAGGTGATGACGCGCGCTATCAAGCAGCTATCGCACGACTAGGCCTGGACGCACTTCAACAAGTAAGTGATATTATCGCTAAACCGCCCACTGAAAACAAGTACGAAACTCTGAAGGCCAGACTCATCAGCGCCTACGAGGAGTCCGAGAGCCGGAAGCTGCAAAAGCTGATGGATGAGATGGAACTCGGAGATCAGAAACCCTCACAGCTGTTACGAAAAATGCGGGAACTAGCCGGACAGAAGATACCCGACAGCACACTGCGCATCATGTGGACCAAGTTACTTCCACCCTCAGTACGCGCTGTTCTGACCGTGAGCGACATAACTGACTTAGAAAAGTTGTCGCAAATGGCAGACACTGTCATGGAAAGTATCGCGCTACCTAACCAGGTCGCGCAGATTACACACACGAGCGGTATGACTGCCCTGCACGAACAAATAAGGCAGTTATCTCTGGAGCTAGCTGAACTCAAGAACAAGCAGGACAACAGACCAAGATCACACAGACCATACGACAGACGGCGTTCAAGATCGCGCTCAGCAAGCCGGGATAATTGCAATCGCAAGTATTCAGAACAATCACTTAAGTTAAGAAGTTAAGAAGCGCGAAAGTGTACGCATCCGTGCAATTTCGACAGCAACAGTGCCCAGTCGGAAAATTAACGCATGCGTCGGTTGAGGCGGCAACTGACGCGAACAACACTTCTCACCGCCTCGCCTATCCATAACTGATAAGAATTCGCGTCTGTCATTTCTTATTGATACCGGCGCAAACGTTTCCGTGATACCGAGAACCAAAGGCGGGAAAGCAAAACAAACCGATTTCTGTTTGTACGCGGCAAACAACACGATTATCCCAACGTACGGAGAGAAAACCTTACAACTGGATCTCAACCTACGACGGCCGTACACCTGGAAATTCATCGTCGCTGCAGTCAGCAAACCAATCATCGGTGCAGACTTCCTGAAGCGTCATCAACTGCTTGTCGACATAGCCGGCCGACGTCTCGTCGACAAAGTTACCAATATGACCGTCAGAGCATCTGTCATTCAGTCCGCCGAACCCACAGTTCGAAGTATCGACATGGAACAGCCGTATCACCAGCTCCTCAGTAAGTTTCCTGACATCCTGCGACCGTCATGCACGAAGGATACTCCCAAACACAGGGTAGAACACCACATCGAAACTACTGGTCCACCAGTGTACAGCAAGTGCAGACCGCTTCCTCCACATCGCTACCTGCCCGTGAAGAAATAATTCGAGCTCATGGTGCAGCAAGGAATTTGCCGACCAAGCAAAAGCCCTTGGGCCAGTCCACTACATGTCGTACCTAAGAAAAACGGCGACTTACGAATCTGCGGAGACTACAGGAGACTCAATGACGTCACTAAACCCGATCGCTACCCAGTCCCACGCCTCAAGGATTTTACATACCTGCTTCACGGCAAGAAAATCTTCTCCACTCTCGATTTAAACCGAGCCTATTCTCAATTGCCGATCTTCGAACCCGATATCGAGAAGACAGCGATCACAACACGTCATCGTTGCATCTGAAAGTGAAGCAAGCCATATCGCGGATCTGCAGGAAGTTTTACGCCAATTAGACACGTATGGTGTCACTATCAACCCATCTAAGTGTGTCTTCGGCGGCGAAACAGTCAAGTTCCTAGGTTACGAAGTATCAAGCGCGGGAATTAAGCCACTTCCAGACAAAGTCAATGCAATAATAGAATACCCCAAACCGAAAACCATTCAGGACTTACGAAGATTTATGGGGATGATAAATTTCTACCGAGACAACGTTAGAAATGCGGTCGAGATATAAGCACCGTTAAACGCCTTTCTTCATAACTCAAAAAAACGTGACAAAACGGAAGTAACGTGGAACGACCAGTCAACAAAAGCCTTCGAATTGTGCAAACAGCGCATAATAGATGCTGCGTTATTGTCTTACCCATCCCGTTCGCCCGACGACAAGATCGCTTTGTTTTGCGATGCGTCGGCTACCTGCGCCGGCGCGTCCCTCCAACAATTGCGTAACAATGAACAATGGGTGCCACTCGGATATTTTTCGAAAAAATTCTCCGACAGACAAAAGAGATATAGCACAAATGAAAGGGAACTACTTTCGATTTTCATGGCAGTAAAACACTTTCGAAAAATCTTTGAAGGCAGAGAGCTCATCATTTTTACTGACCACAAACCGCTGATTTACGCAATTCGCAAGCCCCCGTCTGATAACGACACACCACGCCGAATCCGCCAATTGCTCTTCATTAGCGAGTTTACTACTGATATCCGACACGTGAGCGGGGCACAAAATATTGTCGCAGATGCACTATCGCGCGTCGAGACAATCGACACGCCATCACCTATCAACTACGACGAGTTATCTCAAGCTCAAGAAAACGACAGTTGTTTACCTGCATTATCTCAACAGATCAACATACGACTCAAGAAAATCATCTTACCTGGTACCAACAAGCCAATATTCTGCGAAACATCAACGTCACATGTTCGTCCATATCTAACAGCTGACTTTCGTCGCACAGCTTTCAACGCCGTGCACAGTCCAAGTCATCCCGGAGTACGAGCTACACGGAAGCTGATGCAAGAACGATTCTTTTGGCCCTCAATGAACACCGACATCGGGGAGTGGACCAAAGCATGCAATTCGTGCCAGCTCTCCAAAATACAGCGACACAATCATAGCGACATCGCAACATTCCCACCGAGCGAACGATTTCAACATATCCACATCGATATCGTTGGTCCGCTACCTACATCAGCATGTGGACACAAATACTTACTCACCATGATCGACCGGTGCACTCGATGGCCTGAAGCTGTACCACTTCAAGAGACAACCGCTGAAACCGTCGCAAGAAAGCTTTACGAAGTCTGGATATCCCGTTTCGGTTGTCCAATAAGAATCACAACTGATCAAGGACGACAGTTTGAAAGTCGACTATTCAAAGACCTAGCTCAACTACTCGGCGCAGACAGAACCCGCACTACTGCCTACCACCCGCAGAGTAATGGAATCGTCGAGCGTTGGCACAGATCGTTGAAAGCCGCACTCATGGCTAGACTAGAAAACAGCAACAAATGGATCTACGAGTTGCCTACTGTTCTAATGGGTCTAAGAGCCGCTATCCGCTCTGACTCTGACACAAGCGCAGCGCAACTCACCTACGGTCAAGCTATACGCCTACCAGGTGACTTCATATCACCAACTCCAGCCACACCGACGATGGATCACGAGTATGTCAATCACCTGCACGACATCATCACGAAGCTCACACCCACATACAAATCGCATGCAAACAAGCGATGTATGTTCGTGCACAACGATCTACAAACATGTAGCCACGTGTTTGTACGCGACGACACCGTCCGCAAACCTCTGCAGCATCCATACTAAGGTCCATACCAGATCATCGAACGCAAGGAAAAGTACTTCACAATACAACTACCCGGACGATCAAGCAACATATCGATCGATCGCCTCAAACCTGCGTACACTATCAACACAGAAGATGATCCCAAGCAAACAAACAGCGAGACCAGTCAAGCACCTGCAGTTACCACAGACAAGCAAGCCACAGCCAAGACTCCAGCACCTGCAGCGACCGCAGACGAGCAATCCAGCCTACTCCCAGCCCAGCATACGAGAGAACAACGTACTAGGTCAGGCAGGATCGTTAAGACGCCTGCACGCCACGTATGTTTCACCTTGAGGGGGAGAGTACTGTAGCAATGGTCGCAGTCGCTACAATACAACAATAACACAAAGGATTGCCCAACTATCGACGTCCCAACGATTGATGACTTTCCGCGAAAGGGTGCACATAAATCATACCAGTGTCAAACAAGCATCTTGGAAGACAAAGCGCGTATGTAAGACAAAGCGCGTGGGTCCTGACCATTGGTGTGCGTTCGCGCAGCGGAATGTTGTTGAATTTAAAGATTTTAAATATGCAGATATTTAGTGTATGACGTCGTGTAATTGTGTATGGTAAAAAAAATTTGTGCATGCAGCCATTGTGGAGAAATTCACCAAAAACTGATTCCGCTGGGCGAACGTTGTCCTGGCGGAACTTTTTTTAATCCATTGACTTTAGAAAAAAGAGATGTGTCCAAAAATTAGTGTGTATTTGTGTGTAATTGTGTATGTATGAATAAAATTTGTGCATGCATAGACTTCGGAGAAATTCAAGTTTCCGCTGCGCGAACGTTTGGCCATTAGCTAGTTTTCATATAAAGCGCTTACATAGAGAGCTGTAGATTTTTACATACGTTGTTTTGAATTTGTGCATATTTGTGTACAAAACAGATTTAGAAAAAATCGTAGGGCTAAAAAGATAAAAATATAAACGTAAAACACGCTTTTTAGGTCATAGTTCTTAAAGTATGCACTTTGGGGTCTAGATTTTCACGTTTATACAAACCTTGTAAGTGTCTGCAACATATTGCCAAATATCAATGATGTTCCTTTAGTAATTAAAGAGATATAGGACAATTTACCATGACAAAATCACTGTTTACAAAGCAGTCAAATATCACGACATTCTAAAGGAATTGCATGGTAAAATGTATGCCAATAATTAGTGTATTCATTCAACTATTCACATGCAAAATTTCATGTCATTAAATTCAGTAATTAATGAAACACAATTAAAATACTGACGAAGCATCGAAAACCTACATAACCCGACCAAGTTCGGATAGCTATAAAAAAGCGGCCGTGCCATATATCTTAAGAACGTTCTTAACCTTCCAATATAGTATTTATTAATATGGTACAGTTGCGTACACAAGCGTTAGGAAAAAATAAAACAATTGCATTTCTTGAATGAAAAATGTTTTTTTTATAATAACGCCACTATCTACGACAAAAATAAATCTTCAATTAACAAGTACTTCTCTATTTAAATAGCCGGGTACAAAAATATTTTTAATTACATATAATGCTTAATTATGTAATTATAATAACGTTAACAAACGCTTGTAACGGCAGCAATAGACTTAAATGTGTTTTAACTAAAATAAGTTTAATAAACTATTATGAATATAAGGGTAAGTATAATATTTCGAGCTTCAATAAAAATTAAAATCACATCACATAACTGGACTATTCAGTTGTTTATATTTGATCAACATTAAAAAAGTGCTTAGAAACTAAAACATTTGTATAAAAAAGGTATTTTCAAGAAATATTTTAAAATGAGTAGCAAATACAGTAAATAACCTCAACATTTCTAAGTATACCTAATATTTTCTAGTTCCAATAATAAAATTACAGATTAACAATCACAGATCAATAAAGTAGACTATTCAGTTGTTTAGGTTTGAGAGTCTGCCTAATATAAAAATAAATCAACATTTAAAAACAGTAGTACTTACTTGTGGTAATTATTTAATTTCCCTGAGGGGTCTATAGTAAGAATCCGGATCCGTGAAATATTCAATAGAAATTAGCTGTATGAATTTTATTTGCCTAAATTAATATATTTAGATTATATCTCAAGTCTCAAGCGCATACTTAAATAAAGTAACTACGTAAATAGTACCTACTTTGTCATAGTCAAATACATTTAAAAAAGTAGGTGTACAAAAATAAATGACCTTTATATTGACATTTATCGAAACAATTGTGTTATCACCTATACCAATTCAATACCGGTATTATACTGTAAATTTTGGGATGTTACCTAAATATATTGCACGGCCGCTTTTTTATAGCTATCCGAACTTGGTCGGGTTATGTAGGTTTTCGATGCTTCGTCAGTATTTTAATAGTTTTTCTTTAATTACTGAATTTAATGACATGAAATTTTGCATGTGAATAGTTGAATGAATACACTAATTATTGGCATACATTTTACCATGCAATTCCTTTAGAATGTCGTGATATTTGACTGCTTTGTAAACAGTGATTTTGTCATGGTAAATTGTCCTATATCTCTTTAATTACTAAAGGAACATCATTGATATTTGGCAATATGTTGCAGACACTTACAAGGTTTGTATAAACGTGAAAATCTAGACCTAAAAGTGCATACTTTAAGAACTACGACCTAAAAAGCGTGTTTTACGTTTATATTTTTATCTTTTTAGCCCTACGATTTTTTCTAAATCTGTTTTATACACAAATATGCACAAATTCAAAACAACGTATGTAAAAATCTACAGCTCTCTATGTAAGCGCTTTATATGAAAACTAGCTAATGGCCAAACGTTCGCGCAGCGGAAACTTGAATTTCTCCGAAGTCTATGCATGCACAAATTTTATTCATACATACACAATTACACACAAATACACACTAATTTTTGGACACATCTCTTTTTTCTAAAGTCAATGGATTAAAAAAAGTTCCGCCAGGACAACGTTCGCCCAGCGGAATCAGTTTTTGGTGAATTTCTCCACAATGGCTGCATGCACAATTTTTTTTTTACCATACACAATTACACGACGTCATACACTAAATATCTGCATATTTAAAATCTTTAAATTCAACAACATTCCGCTGCGCGAACGCACACGACCATTGTGTGCGGGAGAAAGCGCCGCGGACCATATCGAACCGCCTTGCACATCTGTGAGTTAACCCATTGTGCGTTGAAGAAAGCGCACGTACAATATCGAACCGCCTTGCACGTGGACCGAAGGCGCGGGCACTGTCCACGGGCCAATCAGACGGCACGTTCTCCCATGGGAGATCATGATCAACAAATCAGCATCAAGAACGCGAACGCCCGATCAGTCAGCCCCACTCCGGTTTAGAGATAGCTGTATTATTGCTTAGTATTTAAGCTTGTGCATAGTTCGTAAGACATCATATTCATTATTATCAGACATTTTACATTGTACATTCTGTAGTAACATAGTCGCGTCTCTCCTCTTGTAATTAGGTAACTTATAGCATACATTGTACTCTAGACTTACGTGCAATATACAACGTTCTACCTATTCGCGTTTTAATTACACAACACGCCCTACGCGCTAAAACACCATAAAACGTTCCCTGAACATGCTAACTATGTCTTCAGGCGAACTACATTCCCCCACGCTCATGGGGCGACCCGGTCCAGTTCCCAGTCTATTGGTTGCCTTCCAGAAAAAATGAAATCCAGAATTAATGTTCACACTGCTCTACATTGCATAAAGCGATTCACAGTTCCCGTGACCCGCGCTTTACCCTTATCGCTCATATTTAACATCATTAAAGCATTCTTGTAATTATGTACATTGTACATAATTACAAGAATGTAAAAAGAGCTTCACGAGTGCTTTATGCTTGTACAATGTACAAGCATAAAGCACTCGTGAAGCTCTTTCACGTGATACCAAACACGGTATATTTATTTTAATTTTATATTAACAAAGAACTTTTTGTCCGCAAGATGGCGCAATACTAAATTTGGTGACAAGCTTTATAGCTCATAACTAACAGAATATCCTAATATAATATACTAATAGGCCCTTCTAATGGTACTGCAGTAGTCTTATTCTGATAAGTAATAAAGAAGCTATGAACGAAAAGATGTGAATTATATGCAACCAGCCCATGAATACAGGTAAAGTCACACGCAAATGCTAGCAATATATATATATATATATATATATATACAGTATGTTAACTAACAGAGGGCGTTCCCGTTAACCCGAAATAGTATAGCATACATACATGCTAAAAAAAATATTTCCATTCGAAAACAAAATGTTTTAATTTTTTTTCCAATATGAAAATATTCAATAAAAATTTTAAATTGACATGTAAAAGAAACACTGTACACGCGAACATGAAAGACGGCAACGTCGCAATTTATTTATACATGACGACTACTATTTTGATTTAAAACAGGAGGTTTCAAATTTATTTCCAATTAGATTTTTTTTTTATTCGGATTTTTTAATGCTTATTTTTCTATGCTGATATTTTTATTTTAATCTATTAATGATATATATTAACGAGTTTAAGGGAACGCCCTCTGTTATTTAACATACTATATATATATATTCAAAATGTACAAGTAAAGAGCTTTCAAATGATACCAAACACGGCATATTTTTCTTAACTTTATTTTTTTTACTCTGTATGTTTTGTCCGCTAGAGGGCGCCACAGTATTTTGTAAAACACTATATAGCCTATAACCAGCGGACAATTAAGACGCTTCTAATGATATATCATTTGTCGAATTCTGATAAGTAGTTTAGAAGTTACGAGGGAACAGATGAACATACATACATACATACATAGCCTGTCAAAATCATAACCCTCCTTTTGCTTTGCCGTAGTCGGGTAAAAAACTGGCCGGTATCTCTCCACAACTGTGCTGTCATCAGCATATTCATAGATACCGGGCATCAGCAGATCGTTAATATGCAGCAGGATCAGAGTTGCAGAGAGAAAAGACCCAGGAAGAACACCGGCATTAGTCGACATGGGGACCGTTCAGTCAGGAAGTCTTATACCCAGTCAGTCAGGCCAGCGAAAATACCGTATCCTGGATGTTTACTCAATAGGCCAGCGTGCCATACCCTATCGAAAGCCTTCGAGACATCAAGAGAGACGGCAATCGCTTCCCCATTTTTCTCGAGGGCCCCATAAATGAGTGGCATACACTAGTAGGTCCCCAGTTGACCGATTGCGGCGAAACCTGTACTGTCGGTCACTGGGGAGATCGTTACCTTCCAGGTAAGCCAAGAGGCCCGAGTTCAATACGCGCTCCATAATCTTGCAGAGTATGGAGGTTATTGAAATCGGCCGATAGTTGGTAGGATCCGCACGACTACCCTTTTTGGGGACCGGCTGCACGTTGGCAAGCTTCCAAGACTTGCGTACTATACCTGTTCTAAATGAGAGGCGCTATAAGCACGTCAATACAAGAGACAACTTGGGCACATATGCCTTAAGAACAATCGCTGGTATACCATCTGGGCCACTAGCCTTATTCACTTCCAGACGACATAATACTCTCAGAACCTCCTTGTTCCTAATGCGAACCTCCGTTATTGAAGTTTCGCAATGAGGAAAATTAGGTGGAGTAGAACTGCTAGTTTCAAGACACGAATTGTGGTAAAGATGCAAAGACCTGCTTTCTCCCTCACCGTATGAGCCAGTGCTCCATCAGGCTTAACCAGCGGAGGCAGTGTGGGCCAACAGAAGTTCGCCTCGACCGATTTGGCAAGGGACCAGAAAAATCTGCTACCGGGTAGCTGCGCTGAGAGCTTATTGCCAATATGAGCAATGCGGTCGAAGCGAGCCTTCTTAAGCGACTTTTAGTAGGACTTGGCAGCACGATCAAAGGCTCTCTTCTTTAAGCTAATATCCGGAGCTCTGTGGTCCCGAGCTTTAACCCAGGTGAAAAATGTGCTTACGCTGTTCAGGTTGAATATCGTGGGCGTTGAACCATGAGCGAGCCGAGCCACCGACGGGAACATCACTGAAAGGGGATAAAATACTTCATAGTTTGACGCACCACATCGGATATAGCGCCCGCACAGCTAGACAAATTGTCAGAAGAGAAGCGGACCAGCTGACAGGGATAAGACGCAAAAAAGTGGCGCATCTCATCCCAATCTACTGAGTGGTATCGCCACTTTCGCCGTTCACCACGTGAGTCGCAATCTAGTGGGGTGAAGGACGATACAGACTTCACCAGACAGTGGTCTGAAGTTCCTAACGGCGAGGGAACTATTAAAACACATCTGTCCGGATTAGTGGTCAGCAGAAGGTCCAAACAATTGGCGGTATGACCAATTATATCAGGCACCCTAGTCGGTTGTCCTACCAGCTGGGAAAGGTCCATTAATAGCGCAAAGTTATGCGCTTCTCAACCAGCATAGTCGATCCTCTGTGTATGGGAAAAGCCAGTTTTGGTGGCAGGCATTGAAGTTCCCCAGAGCGACGAACTGGTTGGAGAGAATAGATTAGAATACCTACTCTTTATTATATACACCATATAGATTACAGAAAATAAATATAAAGATTTTACAATGGGCGGTCTTATCGCTAAGAGCGATCTTTTACAGACAGATGTGCACTTTAAATGAGAGAAAGTGTGTCCGCTATGCACACCTACTTTTCTTTTTATGCCTTTTCATTTTTAAAACTGAGGGAATAGGAAGGAAGACGGCAGTTGAGTGACGTGATGCAATGTTAAACCCAACAACATGACCAACGATACTGCGCCAGAGAGAGATTAGTCTGGAGACTGCTGGGACGCCCGAATGCTCCCTGGAATCGCCATCAGGTCCTCTCGTCCGGTCGCCAACCGGCAGGATGGAGTCACCCTGGGATTTTTCGCAGTTGGCGGGGCAGCCCATTGTCTGTGGCTGGCACACTAATTGGGCCCCCAAATACCTGCGGTCACCGTGAATCAGCAGAACACCGTGCTTCGGATCCCGCTACCCTCCACGACCAACCTCCCGACACAACAACAATTGGCGCATTGTACACGGTACACAACGCAATAAAACTACTTAGACCTATCCTCCATACGGCTTCACCAGCCGGAACACGACGAATCGCTTGGCGGCAAGACTTTATCTGGTGGGTCAGTGGGTGGTAACTTCCGCCGGCAGCCGATGTTATGTTTCTAAAATATATTTTCTTCTTTTAACTATCTATCATTATAGAATAATACATGTTTAACAATTATTATTTATGACAACCAAATACTTCACGATCTCGAGTATGGGACGGGGAATCTCCCACGACAGCGTCAGGGTCTTTTGCGGGAATCCCCGATTTATAAATAGAGCTGAGCTAGTGCTAGTGGAGGAATCGCTGCAAGCAATTGTGCTAACGATTTAGGTATTTTTAGAGGCTGGGTGGGTGTCACCCCAAAAAGGTGACACCTGGGGTGGACCGCCCGGCGGCGCCACTATAAACTTGTCATTTTAAATCCATGTTTTACCTCTCCTTGTCTCCCTTTACTGTCCCTTGAGTGCCGCCGCTGTCGTGGGCGCCCCGCAGTCCGTTTTGAACTGTCCGTGTCAGTGTTTTCAAGACTCAAAGACTAAACAGGTGCAGTGCAGAGATAAGTGCCTCACGCCACACGCGACCAGAAGCCCATTCACAGGAGACCAGCTACTGTAACAGGTACTCTCTCTCACCTTTCTCTTTCCATTCCAACCCTTAATCTCTCTATTGGTGCTAAACCCTCCCTCATAAAAGTAACTGAGGAAAGTCACCGCATACCCACTGTACTTTTAAGTACGCCGATATCCCTTTCTAGTGTACGCACTGAAATACTCGGGTCCTCTTGAACTGATCTCAGTACGAGTTCTTCATAAGGCGCAACTGGTCTACCCTCACCATGAGCTTGGTGCGGCAATCGGCCCTCTAATAAAAATCGATGCACATTAATAAAAACTCGATAGTCGATATGACGCGCTGCATTAGGGTACCTATCTCTCACGATACAACCTAGCTGCAGCCTTAGTATTCTCCGTAAAGAAAACACATGTTGGCATCTTCGGCAGTGTACACAGGCATGATCTTTATAAGTTCGATAGCAACAAACAACAACAATCAAAATCATGGTAGGTAGGTATTCAAGTCCAATACACAAAGCAAGAGTTTTAAAAAGGAATTCACAATTTTTATTACCTCCGTGACCGTCCGCACGTCACCGTCATTTCTATCGGAAGATACTACCTTAGCAGCTAGTGTCTGTCGATGAAGAAAACAGTGTATCCAGGATAAGTCAGGTATAATCGCTTTTAATTTTGCAATGAATCCGCTATTTTTGCCAGTCACAGCTATAGCGCCATCGCTACAAATAGCGATACATTTTTTCCAATCATTAAGGTAGTCGCAAGTGCTTTCTAAAAACACGTACAAACACTGGCCAGTAATGTTTGCAAAATAAGGTTTTCCGTGATACTGTCATCTGCTTCAAACCGCCGCGCAAAAATACTACAAACTGTACACAGTCGGAAACATCTGTACATTCGTCAAACTGCAAAGCAAAATGTTGGCTGTTCTTTAATTTTTCAAATACTTGTTCTTGAATATCCTTGGCCATATCATTTCATCATCATCAAACTTTTCTATCGTCCTTCTGCTAGGCGCAGGCCTCCTCTCATACAGAGAAGGATTGAGCGTAATCACCACGCTTGCTCAATGCGGGTTGGCGATTTCAGACTTACAAGTCCAGGTTTCCTCAAGATGTTTTCCTTCACCTTGTAATTATTCATTGGTGTCCAAGATATACTTAGAAAGTACATATAACTTAGAAAAGTTACATTGGTACTTGCCTAACCTGGAATCGAACCCGCACACTTATACTTGAGAAGCTGGTGTTTTAACCCCTAGGCCGCCACGCCACCGGCCATATCGTTTATTCTGCATGAAATAGTATTGTCAGAAAGTGACATGTTTTTCTAATTTGTTAGCCTCCTGCTTACTGACCATTATTTCAATTATATCAAGTGCTGCTGGCAAAATAAATTTTCGGCAATTGTATGTGGTTTCCCTGCTTTAGCGACTCGATATGCGACTTTTTAGTTAGCTAATAATGATGATTCGTTGACACTGGATGTTTGAAAATAAACAAATAGTGAAAATAAGTGAATAGCCAATAAAAATTACGGACGCGGAACCTTGGCACACCGAAATTAAGTATCATTCAGACTTGGTTTCCCTTTCAAATAAAAACATAATTATAAAAATCGGCCCACAGTTGACGGAGAAATCGGCAAACATACATAAAAAAAAAAACACAGTAAAACAGCTTTTTTAGAGTCGGTAAAAAATAGCAACAGTTAAAATAGACTCTCCTTAAGCTTACCGCTTCAGTGCATTGAGGGTCTTAACAACACTTCGTAGAGACTAGGAGAACATTATCTCATAAATTACCTGAATTATAGTGTTTTGCTGTTGACTAAGAGCTTTCAACTTTCGTTCAAAGAAATCTAACGGTTTATGTATTTAAGGATGTTTGGTTGTGAGATGCCGCATAAGTTTTGGCGGTTTTATACTCTCACGTGATAAAACATCGCCGTTACAAATTGAGGTTTATTATATTACTAGCTTTCCGCCCGCGGCTTCGCCCGCGTGGAGTTCGGTTATATCGCGCTTTTTAGATTTCCCTCGGGAATATCAAATTTTTCCGGGATAAAAGGTAGCCTATGTTCTTTCTCAGGGTCTAAAGATTGTCTGTGCCAAATTTCATCAAAATCGGTTGAGAGGTTTAAGCGGGAAAGGGTAACAGACAGACAGACAGACAGACAGACAGACAGACAGACAGACAGACGAACGAACAGACAGACGGAACAGACAGACAGACAGACGAGGAACAGACGGAGCAGACGAACGGGCAGACAGACAGACGGGCAGACGAACGAACAGACAGACGGGCAGACAGACGAACGAACAGACAGACAGACAGGCAGACAGACAGACAGACGAACAGACAGACAGACAGACAGACAGACGAACGAACGAACGAACAGACAGACGAACAGACAGACAGACAGACAGACAGACAGACGCAGACAGACAGACAGACAGACGAACGAACAGACGAACGAACGAACGAACGAACAGACAGACAGACGAACAGACAGACGAACAGCGAACGAACCGAGCAGACGAACGAACGGAACAGACAGACGAACGAACAGACAGACAGACGAACAGACGAACGAACAGACGGAGCAGACAGACAGACGAACGAACGAACGAACGAACAGACAGACGAACGAACGAACGAACGAACGAACAGACGAACAGACAGACGAACGAACAGACGAACGGGCAAGACGAACAGACGAACAGACGAACGAACGGAGCAGACAGACGAACAGACAGACAGACGAACGAACGAACGAACAGACAGACGACGGGCAGACGAACGAACAGACGAACGAACGGAGCAGACGAACAGACAGACGAACGAATTGAACGAACAGACGAACGAACAGACGAACAGACGAACGGGCAAAAGACAGACAGACAGACGAACGGAACAGACAGACAGGCAGACAGACAGACAGACAGACAGACAGACGGGCAGACAGACGAACGGAGCAGACAGACAGACAGACAGACGAACAGACAGACAGACGAACAGACAGACAGACGAACGAACAGACAGACAGACGAACAGACGGAGCAGACAGACAGACGAACAGACGAACGAACGAACGAACGAACAGACAGACGAACGGGCAGACGAACAGACAGACGAACGAACGGGCAGACGAACGAACGAACGAACAGACGAACGAACGGGCAGACAGACGAACAGACGAATTAGCAGACAGACGAACAGACAGACGAACGAACAGACGAACGAACGAACAGACAGACGAACGAACGGAACGAACGAACAGACGAACAGACAACGAACAGACAACAGACGAACGAACGAACGAACGGGCAGACAGACAGACAGACGAACAGAACGAACGAACGAACAGACGAACGAACAGCGAACAGACAGACAGACAGACAGACGAACGAACGAACGAACGAACAGACAGACGAACGAACAGAACAGACAGACAGACAGACAGACAGACAGACAGACGAACAGACAGACGAACGAACGAACGAACAGACGAACAGACGAACAGACAGACAGACAGACGAACAGACAGACGAACAGACAGACAGACAGACAGACGAACAGACAGACAGACGAACGAACGAACGAACAGACAGACGAAGACAGACAGACAGACGAACGAACGAACGGAACGGAGCAGACGAACGGAGCAGACAGACAGACAGACGAACGAACAGACAGACGAACAGACAGACAGACAGACGAACGAACGGAGCAGACAGACGAACAGACGAACGGAGCAGACAGACAGACAGACGAACAGACGAACGAACAGACGAACGGGCAGACAGACAGACAGACAGACAGCAGACGAACGGAGCAGACGAACGAACGAACGGAGCAGACGAACGAACGAACAGACAGACAGACAGACAGACGAACGGAGCAGACAGACAGACAGACGAACAGACGAACCGAACAGACAGACGAACGAACAGACGAACGGAGCAGACAGACGAACAGACAGACAGACAGACGAACGGAGCAGACAGACAGACAGACAGACGAACAGACAGACAGACAGGCAGACGAACAGACAGACAGACAGACGAACAGACAGACAGACGAACAGACAGACAGACAGACAGACAGACAGACAGACAGACAGACAGACAGACAGACAGACAGACAGACAGACAGACAGACAGACAGACAGACAGACAGACAGACAGACAGACAGACAGACAGACAGACAGACAGACAGACAGACAGACAGACAGACAGACAGACAGACAGACAGACAGACAGACAGACAGACAGACAGACAGACAGACAGACAGACAGAGTTACATTCGCATTTATAATATTAGTATGGATTTACTAGCTTTCCGCCCGCGGCTTCGCCCGCGTGGAGTTCGGTTTTATCGCGCTTTTTAGATTTCTCAGTGTTTCTCTACTATATTATGCATTTATTATACATACAAACCTTCCTTAAGAATCACTATCTATTAAAAAAAACCGCGTCAAAATCCGTTGCGTAGTTTTAAAGATCTAAGCATACATACGGACATACAGCGAAAGCGACTTTGTTTTATACTATGTATTGATGAGTGTAACCCATATTTCAAATACCTGTCATCGTAACGTCTTTTTTTTTCGAGTTTAATTCACCACCACCGCTATTGAAATTCGTACCAGATGTTGAAGGCTGCGATCTTTTCAGAAATTTGGCCCCTTTAGAAACGCACGGACTGTCCGTACTCATCGGTGGCTGCGCTCTGAGTCAGATGAAAGTTGTCTGATAGCCTTTACTGTCACCGCAATGACAGTGCGGTGTGGCAACGTCGCCGTCGCCGACGCAGTTTGGGCCGTGTGAATTTAGGTAAAGTTTTTCGTTAGGTCTTAACGTATGTAAGAACTGTACGTATGTGAAAATAATATTTTTTTTTCTTTGGCTTTCTACATCACAAGAGGGTCGCCATAATATTTCAAAGGCCTGTAAAGGGGTCGAGATGTCAAAAAGAATGAAAAACACTGACCTAAAGTGTTACGGACGACATCGCTGTTTATCTTTATAATAAGGACAAATAGTGATAGTGATAGTAATAGTGAAGAAGTGACTATGATACGCGTATAAGTGAATAAGTGACTATGATACGCGTTTAAGTGAATAAGTGATAAGGACTCAAGTGTTAGATATAAGTAGGACATGAGTGCTTAGTTATAAGATGTGTTAAATAGGACATAGAGATTTATAATAAGATGTAACTAGTAAGTAATTATGAATGTAAGGCGTCGTGGAAAGGGAAGTGGACATTAGAAAGAGACGAAAGTCAGACACACCCCATCCCCACGGCGCTACCCGTTACGCCCCCTTAGGGCCTTGTATAAGATCGGCGGCTTGCCTGCATCGCTCTCTTTCGACACTCCACCTCCACCGCAGCAAGCCGCCTGGGACTGCGGTACAAGTTGTACCGCGAAATAATAAACCATGTAAGCACTTCTACCGTTTCATTGACCATCAAATAATACAGTCCACCTCAACAGTTTGGTCCTTCGGAAGCCGGATCAAGATTTCAAGGAAGTATCCAGCAAGAAGCCATCGAAAATGAAAACTAGAAGTGTTACCGCTAGGGAAGAAAAGTCGGAATCAAGCCGCGTCACCACCCGGGAGGAAAGGTCAGAAGCAGGCTACGATAGCCGGCAACACCACGTATCTGAAGATTCGCCTAGGTCGCCGTCGACCGTCGCGTCCGCGTCCGCGTTTCCGCGCATCCCACGTGGCGCGCACGTGGTTGGAGGCGCGCACGTGGTTGGAGCCGCGCACGTGGTTGGAGCTGAGCACATGGTTGGAGCCGCGCACGTGGTTGGAGCCACGCACATGGTTGGAAGCGCGCACGTGGCTGAGGCCGAACATGCCGAGCACGTGGTTGGAGCCGCGCACATGGTTGGAGGCGAGCACGTGGTTGGGGCCGCGCCCGCGCCCGCGTCCGCAGCGGGGAGGGTTACACCGACCACGAGGTATAGCGCGTCCTACGCGCCGCCCCGTCAGCTACCTGAGAGAAGAGTCACCGCGACGGGGTCGAGCTACAGTGAATCGATTGCCACGCCATCGACGACAAGCCGTCTGACGAACACATCGAAGCTACAGGACTCAGCTAGAACTATGATAGCTGCACGTGATTTACGGGATACAGGAAGTATGACACGTTCCCGCAGATCATACAACAGTGACGTGGCACGAGTGAAGAAGGCAGAGTACGAGGCGCAGAAAAGGATCGCCGCGATTAGGAACGAGCAGCTAGAAATTGAAAAGGCGCTCGTTACTAAACAGTTAGAGTTGGAAATTTCGACGATCGAAGCGGAAACCGAGGCCCGAGAAGCAGGCTCAGTACACATGAGCGAAGATAGGATGGATGAGTGGCTTCAAAGTATGGACCGAAGTCACCCCACAGACGCGGATCGGCTAAAAGAGGAACTGCCGCCGCGTCCGATCACCATCCACGCCGCCGCCACCCCGGATACCGCCAGTGACGTTGAACCTGCCGCACGTGTCGACGCCGTCCCGTCAGAAAGGGACCGAACGAGACAAAGGTCGACCTCTCGGCCAGACGAGAACAAAGGACGGGGATGGAACTATTGGCCGACACGTTGGAGAGGATATGCCACGTGCGCCCGCCGCCTCGTCAAGCGATCGAGCTGCCCGCATTCACTGGGGCGGCTACCGAGTGGCTGCCATTCAAGGCGGCGTACGTCGACTCCGCACATTTGTGTAGATTCACTGCGGTTGAAAATCTAGCGACGCTGCGCAACTGCATAAAGGGAGAAGCAAGAGATGCAGTGTCGGCGCTCCTGTACACCGCATCCGACCCGCAGGTAATAATGGACACGCTGGAACAATACTACGGGAGGCCGGAGATACTCATGGATCGAGCATTGGACGACCTAAGGAAATTACCTCGACCCACGAGCGCCGCCAAGGATTTAAATTCGTTCGCAGTGAAGTTGCAAAATATAGTGTGCGTGCTGACCAAGATGGACGCCCGCGGGTATATTTGGAACCCGATGTTGGTGCGGGAAGTGATTGAGAAACTTAGCCCGCACATAAAATCAAGATGGTGCGACTACGCTTCTGAAGCCGTAGAATCGACACGTGAACCGGAAGTGATAATGTTGTCCCGGTTCCTGATGAGAGAGGCCGACCGAGCAATGAGGTACGCCTACACGAACACGACGCCTGCACCCGCCACGATGAAGGAAACGCGAGGCATGACCCTGAGGAACGCGAAACGAAAGTCTGGTCGCGAAATAGTGTACGCGACGTCGGGACAGTGGGAAGAAATGAAGAAAGAGTGTTTGTGTTGCGGCGGCGAACATGAAGTGCCCAGGTGTGCGAAGTTCCTAAAGTTAAACTCTGACAAACGATGGGACTGGGCCCGCACCAACAAAGTGTGCTTCAATTGCATCACGAGACGCCATCGTCGCGAGCACTGCAAGGCAAAACGGTGCGGTCATGGGACCTGCAGTCGCCCACACCACGTGTTGCTCCACGTGGACCAAAAGGTGACAGAAGCGTCGCAGAGTGAAGAGCCACACACGCCCGACAACGAGAATGAACGACCACGTGAAGCCGTGATGACCGTTTCAGCGGAAAGCCAGCCACAGCGTGTGTTATTGAAGATCTGTCCCGTGATATTAAAAGGACCCGGCGGACAAATATCTACGTTCGCCCTATTAGACGAAGGTTCGACCGTGTCGCTCATCGACGAAGACATAACGCGCCGTCTACACGTGGCTGGACCTGTCTCTACTCTATGTATACAAGGTGTGGCCTCGGACCGGCGCGACGAACTAAGCCAAGCGGTTACACTACAGATACGCGGCCGCAACGGTGAATTTAAGCAGCTGCGTGCACGTACGATGAGGAACTTGCAGCTTCATAGACAGGCGGTGGATAGACCGACTTTATGTAATTATCCACATCTCCGCGACATAAGTAAGGACGCCTGTTACGGAGAAGCTGTACCGAAAGTTCTGATAGGCGCCGATAACTGGCACCTAATAGTTACGCGCGAGCTACGCATGGGCCGGAAGAACGAACCCGCGGCCTCCTACACCCAGCTGGGTTGGGTGATCCACGGCACTGCACCGCGCGCCACACTAGAGCAACGAGGAGAAGAAATAGTGCTTCATATATACGACGTGTCTGCAAGAAAGCAGACAGATGATGTACGTCGTGTGGAAGAGTTGATTAAAGCGCACTACAGTATCGATGCTCTAGGAGTCTCTCTAGCGAAGAAAGTCAGGCCAGAGGACCAGAAGGCGATCGACGTGGTTCAGAATACGATGAAGAAGGTCAGTGATCACTATGAAGTTGGGCTGCCATGGCGCGATGAAGATGCGTCAATGCCCAAGAACTACAGCCGCGCCTTACAGAGACTAAAGACCGTCGAAAGAAAGATGGACTCGTCGCCAAGCTTCGCAGAGAGGTACTCCATCCAGGTCAATAACCTACTTGACAAAGGATACGCCCAGGAGTGCGACGGGACGGAAGAAGCGAGCAAGCGAGCGTGGTACTTACCACACTTCCCGGTAGTTAACCCAAATAAGCCGGGTAAAATGCGCCTGGTGTTCGACGCGGCGCACCGATACAACGGAGTGTGCCTGAATGACTATCTACTAGACGGGCCGGATCTGCTAAACTCATTACCGGGAATCCTGTTCCGGTTCAGAGAACGTCCGGTAGCCGTCACCGCGGATATTCAAGAGATGTTTCTCCAAGTAAAAATAAGAAGCCAAGACCAGCCAGCGCAAATGTTTCTTTGGCGAGGAGAGGAACGAACCAAACCACCGAGGAAATATAAAATGACGTCGATGATCTTCGGGGCTTCATGTTCTCCGTTTATCGCACACTCAGTGAGGGACGCCAACGCCAGACGGTACATAAAAGAGTACCCCGACGCCGTGCGAGCCATTACATCGAGCCATTATATGGACGATTATGTAGATAGCGTCGCGACGGAGGATGAAGCAATCAAGCTGGCGCGTGACGTCATAAGGATCCACGAAAACGCGCACTTTAACCTGAGGGGTCGGTGCTCTAACCGACCTACCGTGGTGGAGAAGATAACGATGAAGAAGCAAGCATCTAACGCGGAAGTCAGATTCGGCCAGACGGAGGGAAACACTGACAAGACGTCAGGACTACTGTGGCAGACAGGGTCAGACGAGCTAGGTTTTAATACCCGGCTAAACCGACTGTCAGCAGACGTGAAAGCTAGAGATAGGGCACCGACGAAACGAGAGGCCCTCGGAGCAGTAATGGCGGTCTACGACCCTCTGGGACTTATCAGTCACTTTACAGTAGCCGGAAAGATCCTACTCCAGAACTTGCGGAGGCACGACATCGCGTGGGATGAAGAAATACCCGAGCAAGATGCGCAGCACTTTGAAGAATGGATTCAGAGTCTGGACGAAGTTACGAAGCTGCGCGTACCAAGATATTACGGAATGAGCCCTGACGACCACCTGGATTTACACGTCTTTTGCGACGCGAGCGAGCAGGCCTATGCAGCAGCAGCCTACTGGCGAATCCGGAGACTAGATGGGACGGTGAATGTGAAGCTAGTCGCGGCGAAGGCACGAGTGGCTCCCTTGAAACCAGTCACTATTCCGCGGCTAGAGCTACAAGCAGCGGTGATCGGCGCGCGACTGGCAGCCACAATACAGAAGGAGCATCGCGACAAGCCTAGGAGCGTCACCTACTGGTCAGACTCCCAAACGGTGCTACGATGGATCGAGAAGGACGCTGCGAAATATACGCCGTTCGTAGCACACCGCCTAGGTGAGATCGCGGAGCTAACTGACGCTAGTCAATGGAGATGGGTGCCTACCGATCACAATGTGGCTGACGACGCTACGCGCCCCGACTACACCATGCACATGAGGTCGGAGGACAGATGGTTCACTGGCCCTGCGTTCCTGTATGGCAAGGAAGAGTCCTGGCCGAAGGAGAAAAATAAAGATGACCCCGACGACGCGACTTACACCCTGAGCGAAGAAAAAGACGTACGACCCTCCCATCTGCCCGACATAAGCAGATTCTCTTGTTATGAGAGGTTAGTACGAACAACAGCTGTGCTCCTTTTATTTAAGGAAAAATGCCGGGATCGGACCAGCCAGATGACCGTCGACCTTCTAGAGAAGGCCGAGAAACTATGGCTGAAGCAGGCGCAGACCGATGACTACGCCAGTGAGATAAGACTGCTTCTGAAAGGATCTCCGGTTCCGAAGTCCAGCAGTCTATATAAATTAGACCCGTACCTGGAACACGGCTTACTAAAAGTAAGGGGCAGAATCGGACACGCGGCAGCTATAACCGCGAAGAAGACGCCAGTGATTCTGCACGGCAAACACCCGTTCACGCGACTACTGGTAGCAGATGCACACCAGAGAGCCGGTCACGCGAACAACGAACGAGTAGTCAACGACCCGAGGCAACGGTACTGGGTGGTTAACCTACGCCCTACGGTGCGAGCTATCGCACGACAATGCCAGCTGTGCCGTATTAGGAAGGCTATGCCGGTGAAACCAACTACGGGGGATTTACCTGTAGAACCTGTGATGGAAGTATCGCGACCCTTCACACACTGCGGGATTGACTACTTCGGTCCGATGACAGTGATCATAGGACGACGACACGAGAAGCGATGGGGAGCATTATTTACCTGCCTGACTACGAGGGCGGTCCATCTGGAACTTGTGTCGAGTCTGTCCACCGACTCGGCTCTGATGGCGATCCGAAGAATGGCGGCGCGAAGAGGTTGGCCGACAGTCATTTACTCAGATAATGGCACCAAGTTTCGAGGCGCAGACGCCGACTTACGTGCGGCTTACAAGGAGTGGGAGAAAAGTTTCGTCGACTTCGGCCTAAAGAACCGAATGAGATGGAAATTCATCCCACCGGGAGCGCCGCATATGGGGGGAGCATGGGAGCGTTTAGTACGCTCTATTAAGAACGCGCTGGGTGCGGTCCTGCATCAGAGAGCGCTGAAAGAAGAAGTGCTGCTGACGCTGCTGACAGAGGCCGAACACTCTGTGAACTCTCGGCCTCTGACCCACGTCTCTGTCGATCCTAAGGATCCGGAGGCCCTCACGCCTAACCACTTTCTGGTAGGCGCCTCTTCTGGCCTTCCCCGTACCGGGCCCTGTGTGGAGGCAGGCCGCAAGCAATGGAGAACCGCCCAGGCGCTCGCCGATCATTTCTGGTGGCGCTGGGTGGACGAGTATCTGCCGACGTTGGTGCCCCGAGGGACATCAGATGACCTGCGACGACCGCTTCAAACTGGGAGCCTGGTCGTAGTTGTCGACCCAACACTCCCGAGAGGCACGTGGCCTCGAGGCGTCGTGAAAGCAGTGTACAGCGGTCCAGATGGCAAGGTGCGGTCGGCCGACGTCAAAACAACAGCGGGCATCCTACGGCGTCCAGTCACGAAGCTCGCCGTCCTCTGCGTGGAAAATTAGGCTACGGTAGCCCTGCGCCGGGGGGAGGATGTTACGGACGACATCGCTGTTTATAATAAGGACAAATAGTGACTATGATACGCGTATAAGTGAATAAGTGACTATGATACCCGTTTAAGTGAATAAGTGATAAGGACTCAAGTGTTAGATATAAGTGCTTAGTTATAAGATGTGTTAAATAGGACATAGAGATTTATAATAAGATGTAACTAGTAAGTAATTATGAATGTAAGGCGTCGTGGAAAGGGAAGTGGACATTAGAAAGAGACGAAAGTCAGACACACCCCATCCCCACGGCGCTACCCGTTACGCCCCCTTAGGGCCTTGTATAAGATCGGCGGCTTGCCTGCATCGCTCTCTTTCGACACTCCACCTCCACCGCAGCAAGCCGCCTGGGACTGCGGTACAAGTTGTACCGCGAAATAATAAACCATGTAAGCACTTCTACCGTTTCATTGACCATCAAATAATACAGTCCACCTCAACATAAAGTATCAAAACTCTGGTAGTCGCTCTACAATATGGTCTACTTGTATTTGCAATCTAACCTATAAATGCGCAATGTAAACAATCCTCATTTTAGTCTTAAAATCGTTGACTTGGTAAATTTGAAACTTCTAGTAGATAAAAAAAAACAAACAGTAACATGATTACATATATACCTGTCATAGCAGCCGTTCGACCATAAACATCATCCAAATTTGATCAAATTTGTCCAGCATCGTGTTCTAGCAAACTTCGTCGTAACATACTTTAAAAATTATTTCTTGAGCTCCACTTTTATTTGTTTTGCTCATTTCTAATACGTTTCCTCGCTGTTTTATCCATGTAGATCCGCAGAAGAACCAAAGTCACCGACATAGCTCTTCGAGTCGCTAAACTTCGGAAGACGCAGCGTAGGGAGGCCACGGGAAGCCGATGGATGCGTGCAGCGTAAGACCGCTCATTGTGGAAAGCCTTGGGGGAGGCCTTTGTCCAGCAGTGGACCTCTATAGGTTGAAGAAGAAGAAGATTTGAAAAGCAGTAATAAATGCAATAGATATCGAGTTATAAAACAAATATACGACAGCCGTTAATACATCATAATTTAGTGTTACCCTAAATTATGATGTACAATCCCCTACTTTTAAAAAAATTATTTCCAGAAACATTAGTTTCACGACTTTATAGACAGTTTGCACATTTTCGGATATAATATTCAAAAACAGTGGGGGTAAAAAACGAAAACAATATTTTAACAGAGTATTTATGTACCTAAATTTTTTCGTTAAAACTATTTAGTCTTCAAGAACAAACACATTTTCGTAGGTTTACATAACTTATAGTTATAAGAAAGTATTTCAACATTTCCTTGCAATGACAATGTATAAAAATAACATCATCGTAAAACTTAATAAGCACAAAAAATACTGCACTTGGTTTTTGAAATTGTTGCAAATTGAAGAGTGAGTTTCTTGACCTTTTATGAATCATTGATATTAAGAACATCAACTACAAACCGATCGAAGTAGGCCAAGCGCTATTATACAATATGTAAAGAAAACCCTGTCCGACCGATAAGAATAATAAAGGTTAGGTAAACACATAACCAAATATAATAAAAAAAATTACGTTATCATCATAGTAACAATACTAATGAATTTTAAAATAATCTTTTTTCCCGCGAATTAATTCCAACTTCCCCGAAATTTGGTACTTTTTAAAAAAATGACAACACCATTTTGACGGTACGCTTATGCGATTCGACGACGCGTCGCATGCCCTGCCCCCCGCCGCCCGCGGAAAGGTGTCATACCGCACATGTATTATGTTACCTCTTTTTGCAAAATAATATTTTTTTTAATGGGGATTTTTTTTTAAACTTTAGTTCGGCTTTGTCGGCATTAGTAGAATCAGTTATCGATTCCTAACAATACCTTTATGGATCGGACAGGGTTTGCTTTACATATTGTATATAAACGTACGTACCTACGTTGTTACTTATGTGCATATTTTTGTACCATTATCATACGCCAATTAATTGTTCAGGAAGACTAAAACTTACATCTATTACTTCATATTGAATTATCTTACAATCATGGATAATGTACGGACGAAAGCAGGTCAAGCTACCCCAAACTGTCAGATATTTCCAATCAACCTTGAGCCGTAATGCTTTAAAGTTGAAAATCTAATAAGGAAATCTGACAGATTGTAGTAGCTTGCTATGCTGTCGTCTGTACTTACAAGAACAAGATACGAAAATGTATTATCATTTCATTGATGGTATTAAAAAATATTTTGGTACACTCACGATCAACTAATTGAAGTAATTACTAGCATCGGAGATAATCATTTTGTCATTCAAGCAATCAAATAACTTATTCTATTAAATTATACAGCGTGACGCTTTTCTGACGACATTAATTTAACACATCTATGCAGTTATTTGTTATCATTGATGCGATGTATACGATTCCTGACTTCGTAAGATTACCTCTGCAATGCAGTTAGTGTTAAGTTGCTCCATAATGCGATTGGTGAAAATTGTAAATCTCTTTATGAACATATTTTAAATTGTAACACACTGTTAATGAATGTAACGTTTATGTTCATTAGCATGATGTGTTTATCCATTAACAATCGCATTATGGAGCAACCTATACTATCTGTATCGCAGGGGTAATCTTACGAAGTCAGGAATTATCGATGTATATCATGCATCAAAGAAATTGAAACGAATAACGAGCAAAAGTAGGCGAATTGAAGGGAAAAATCCCGGCCGCGGATTTTTTTCTTCAATTCGTGATTTTCATTGTCTATTGCTTCCGCATACTACGTTCACAGGAAAATTAAATTGCTTAATCTGTATATGGGCTGTATTTGTGCGATCTCAAAGCTAACCAGTTTTATAGATAGTGCAATCCACGAAGACGCGCCCGACTATTTCTTCTAACCGTGATTAATATTATATGTGCAAGCTTTTGTTAATTTTTGAGTGTTACTGGTAAACATTAATTACCTATGAGTGCACACGCACACTACAATAAATAGACTAATCAGGAGAGAGCGTCATGGTTAAAGTGAACCCTCAACCAAAAGTTGGAGGGATATGTCTTCGTGGACTGTACTATCTGTACAGGTGGGCATTTTTATAGAGGCATAAAGACCACTGAATTAAAAGAGTATAATGTTATGAAGCCATTATACTTTCGAAGAATAAAATGTGTCACAGATAAACTCCTTACCTTATGGTGGTCCATGGGTCACTACAGGTTCTATTAGTGGATAAACATTCTATTAAAATTGTAAAAATACACAGAACAATATTATTATAGAAAAAAAAATAAAAACTACTGCGCAAGTAGTTGGTATGTAATTGCATACATGGGTATTTATTATGAGCAATGGAAAACGATTTCAAAGTACTTAAACTGTTATATATAATAATTAAACATACATGATGTAATTAATTAAAAGTAAAAATGTATCGTTTCTCATTTAAAAACCATCTTTCATAATAGAAATAATTAAAAACAGAACAATAAGAAAATTCAATGTAAAGTTCACTTATCACGTATTATTTATCAAATAACGTACTTACAAAGTGTTAAAAAGATGAATTACGCTCAGCAATGATTGCCATTATTACAGCACAAATAAACCAGTAACCAATTGTATAATTATTTATAATCACATTACAAAAAATACTTTAAGAAATGTGTACTCTATACTTTAAAATATTTCGAATTTTAATTGACCGAACTGAATCTACAGTATGTTAAATAACAGAGGGCGTTCCCTTAAACTCGTTAATATATATCATTATTAGATTAAAATAAAAATATCAGCATAGAAAAATAAGCATAAAAAATTCCGAATAAAAAAAAATTCTAATTGGAAATAAATTTGAAACCTCCTGTTTTAAATCAAAATAGTAGTCATGTATAAATAAATTGCGACGTTGCCGTCTTTCATGTTCGCGTGTACAGTGTGTTTCTTTTACATGTCAATTTAAAATTTTTATTGAATATTTTCATATTGGAAAAAATTTTAAAACATTTTGTTTTCGGATGGAAATATTTTTTTTTTAGCATGTATGTATGCTATACTATTTCGGGTTAACGGGAACGCCCTCTGTTAGTTAACATACTGTATAAATGTCTGCAAGATTTCATTGCGATTATACTTTATTACGTCATCATATTTAACATAATTATTGAAAACTATAGTAAATGATTGTTAAAATTCTATAAGCCGGTATAAATACAAACATTTCCAAATTCCTAATTTATTATGTACACAAAAAAAAACACATACTTAACAAAATTATGTTTAAAAGTACAGCTCTTATAGGTAAAACTAGTCGGTGTATACATATAATTATTACAATATAGACAAAACACTAACACGCTACACATAAAAGTTACCTAATTTCATTTCATCTGTATCAAAAATATAATTGTGTATTGGAAAAAGTAGTGAGGCTTGAATTATACTGACCGCGAAACTGGGAGTAGGCCGTATACAACAATACCACATGAAAATATTTGTAGTAGCACTCATAAGTCCGCGTGGCGTGTTTTCCCAGTGGCGATTTATTACCGCGCACTGCATTTTAAACACCTGTCTAGAGCTGAGTTGAACATCTGAGTGTGTTTTATTGACGAGCTAATTATACGTCTATACAACGTTATTTTTTCCATATGTAAAAAATTTCAAAATGATATCATGATAAACCACAAAGTTATAGAGCTTGTTATCTAAGGTACTTGGTTGTCCCAACAAAAATATGGCCAACGAACAGCTCGCGCCTGCGCGGCGCGACGCGGGTGACCCTGTGTCACCGTGCTAATACATGATCTACCGTCAGCTGTGTTGCGCGCTCGGTAACTGCAAAAATTTCTAAACGTATTTGGGGAAAAAATATCACATGGTGTAAATATGATTGGAATCCATTCAGTTGCTTATTCAGAACAAACTATATTCAGGCTATGTATAAAGAAAAAATAACGTTGTATACAATATTTTTACGTCTGAGCAAACGTGCGATCGATAACTTGTAGTTCCAAGTGGCCTAGCCTGGCCGCGCGAGCAATTTGATCCCTGCCTTATTGGTTAACAATGATGTCTATGTCATCATTAGCTAAGATGAATTCATCTCACAACCTGATTAATTACTAGACATGACTCCGTTGATCTTAAGTTTTTTGACTCTGCGTGTAGTCGCCTCTCCATCTGAACTGTCAGTGTCATGTGAATCGCCTTCTGATTTCACGCCGAGCCCCAGTTCGTGGGCATCTGAATAATTTCCCGACTGCCGAGCCTTTTCCAATGCTCTTACTGCAAAAGAAAAATGTTTTCACAAGATAATTATAATCACGAAAGAAAATGCAATCTCCATTGGATTTGCTAAATCCTACATATTTACAAAATTTGTTATTATGTTATTTTTTTTACATTTTCACCTGTGCCTGTGTATGTATGTTTTCTAATATTATATTACAAGTAATTGATCCAGATTATTGTTAAGAAAGTTGGGTTGTAAAAAGGATTATGTGAATAGCACAGCATAACACATTGAACAAGGACAAAACATAAAACAAATATGTCTATGTAACACCCACTTTCATGAAGAATGGAGATGCTATACCTACTCGAAGTCATGAACAAATATTTTACTTAGGACAAACTATCTAATTGAGTAGGTTCAATCGTCAAATCTGACCCGGCTGAGCGCATTCGGGATGCCACACAGTATCTTTCTTACATGTACTTTGCTAAATTGAAGGGTACAAATGTAAGGCAGCATGATGACTGAAGTCAGCTGGAAAAACTTTTAATTGGTTAAGTAAGTCACATGGTTTTTTGTTTACCTTTAAATACCTACTTAAAACAATAAGAGTGTAAAGAAGTTGGACTATTATAACACTTATTTGGAACTTATACCATAAAGATTAAACTGCAATTGATTTAATAACAGATCTGTAGCCATACAAATAGCCAGTGATTGAAAATTAACCTTGTATTCAAGACAAGGGCACTTGAAAACTGAATAGTGTATAAGTAATAACATTAAACAATTTAATGGTTATAATTAATCTGCCTACCTTTTTCCCTACTATGTAGGGGTCGGCTTCAAAAATTCACCAGATGCAACTGAATACTGTTCGGTCTATTTTACATGGGACGTCTGCCCACCTGACCTCCACAACCAAATCACCTGGTCTATTTTACATGGAACGTCTGCCCACCTGACCTCCACAACCAAGTCACCTGGTATCATGGTACCTCTTGGGAAGGAACAGGGAAGGCATGTCACTGGTGATGGGACCATCACAAGGCACTGTATTTATGTAGCACTCGCTACACAAATACTACAAAATAGGCATAAACAAACTGCCCCCTGTGAGGGCTGGCAAGGAAGCTGATGCGACTTTGATACGCTGATTGCGTATGTGCTCTTTGAGTGCACGGGTGTCAGCTAGATTAGGTCAGAAACCCTTGAGACCCCGGACTTTACATAGATGTTCTCAACAAACCGGGAGGGAGCTTTTTGAGGGCCACATACCATGGTCTACTTGAAGGACTAAGCACAGTAACCAAACCCATAACATAGAAATCAGAGTTCGAAGGATATATATCAATTGATGTATATCATGATATATATCCGATATATATCAAACGATTTTTTGTGATATATATCAAAATTTAGTAGATATATTGCATTCAAGTACTAGCCCCGCACGATGATATTGCGATCGGCGGCCATCTTGGTGACGTAGTCGACCTCGCACCGTCAGTACCGTTCGCAAGTTCAGTCCGCGCTTACCCACTTACGCACATCGAATATTTTTGTTAGTTTTTTGTTTTTGTTATCCTGTTTTATTGTTGTTCTTGAGTTTTGTTGTTTAGTTTTGTTAGCTGTTACTCGTTAAAATGAGTAAGAAATTAATTCACAATCGTGCTCGTGAAATTATAATTAAAGTGGACAATTATTTTGTTAAAGAAAAAGAGGACTGTAAGTTAGTTCTTGAAAGTATAAACCGTGCTTTAAAAAGTACTTCGGACACTACTGAGGACATTTTAATACCGAAGCAACAGCTAAACCAAAGTCACTGAGCGTGTGGCATGTGCCACAGGCGTTGCAAAAAATACTGTGACTAAATTGCGACGAGAGCATGAGTCGGCAACAGCCAGTGGCAGCAAAATGAGAACTCCTACTAAAGGAAAAAGACAAAAGAAGGAATATTTCGACGGGTTTTCCTTAACAGCTTTAAGAAATATTATACATTCAATGTATACGGTGAGGAGAGAAATACCCACAATGTGCAAAATCTTGGCGGCTTCAAAATTAAACCTTAATTATACCAATAGTGAAACTACATTAAGAAAAATAATTAAATGTGATTTAGGCTACCAATTTAAACGATGCTACCAAAAAAGACTGGCTCTAATTGAAAGACCCCAAATTCAAGCGTGGAGGGCTAAATATTTACGACGTATGAAAGAAAATGACTCGCTTGCTAATAACAAAAGACCCGTTATTTATCTCGACGAAACGTGGATACACGCACACTACACGGTAAAAAAATGTTGGCAAACAGCAACCGATGTCGCAGTGAGACGCAACGACAGCCCCGGCCGCCGATGGATAATAGTTCACGCGGGAAGTGAAAGCGGTTTTGTTGACAATGCCCTTTTAATGTTTAAAGCAGACACCAAAACGGGGGATTACCATGATCAAATGAATGCTGAGAATTTCACCAAGTGGCTTACAGAAAAATTAGTACCCAACATACCTAGCAACTCCATAATTGTGATGGACAACGCCCCTTATCACAGTAGGGAAGAGAATAGGCCACCAAGTATGAACAATAAAAAACAGTTGATGGTTGAGTGGCTACAAGCTCACAACATCGACTTTCCCAACAACAGTACAAAACCTGGACTGTATTTATTAATTAAACGGCACAGACCGCCGAAAAATTATAAAATTGTCAATTTATTAGCTGCCAATGGCCATGAGGTCGTTAGATTACCACCCTACAACTGCGACCTCAACCCCATTGAGTACATCTGGAACCTGGTAAAGATGAGGGTGTCAGAAAAAAATGTGGAGCAGTTGGAAAGTCGCATTGAAGCTCTGACATTGGAGGCGTTGGCGTCAATAACTCCAGATGACTGGCGAAAGGAAGTCAATCATGTTAAACGGCTTGAAGAGGAATATTGGAAAAAAGATCGAATAACTGACGGGTTATTTATCATAAATACGGCAGACGACAGTGAATCGGAAACGACAGACACAGAAAGCAGTTCTGATTCGGAAGACTGTATGAGTGGAATTGAATAAATAGGGTAAGATTATATTGAATTATATATAAAAAAAATTTTACATACTATCCTGGTGTTATTTGGTACTCTGGTTTAATTCCCGCTCACAAATTAACAGAAATATAGTTAGCAAAGTTAATAAACATGTAAGAAAGATATACGAATAAGTATATTTTTTCTTACGTCTACAAGAATTATTTCCTTGAAATTTTTAATAATGAAAGTTTATTTGTCAGAATATGGATGAGTAGGTATGTGTATGTATAATAAAATTATAAAATACAAATAAATCCTTAACCCGAAAGAATGTTAAATGCAAAATTAATAAACTATAATTTTGCATTTAACATTATTTTGCTAGCTGTCCTTTCGTGTGACAGATGACGTCACAAAGCTGTTATTGTGACAAGGTTCCGTCGCAATATCATCGTGCGGGGCTTATACTGTTACCGACGCGCTGCTGGCATATTCGTCGTTTTTTCTGTCTTCAGATGGTTATAATTCGAATTTAGCGAGTAGGTTTTGCGATCAATAATGATAGTGCAACGTAAAAGAGCCAAAACAATTTTCAATTCTATCATCTTTAAACATACCTACTCCGTAGAAGTGAAGTGTTAATCCTCTAGGAATGTCAACAGGCGATTTGACAGTTGACTAGAAAAAGACATTTGTTTTTGTTATTTGATTATATCTCGACTGAGTACAAATATTAGGATTTTTAAGATATTTTAGTTTTGTTTCCCTAATATACAACGTGTTTCAGAAAGGTGAAATATTACTTTCACGATATTGAAGTGTACCATAAAAACTTCAACTTGACCTAGTCATAAAGGGGAATGCCAGATTTAGGCCCAGAGGTGCACAGGGGTTTGGTTTTACAAAAAAAAAAAAATATGTTATTATTTTTCAAATATCTTCCACGTACTCATTAGTCTGTGAACGAAAGAAACATTTTTTCAAAAATATTAAGCATTAAAACGACTAAACTAATGTAACTTGAACCGACTTGAATAAAACTTGTGCTCAAAATGTTGCCTTTACAAAAAAAATTGGCAAATCCGAATAAATCAGTTTTAAACAGTTTTCGTTTATTTTTAATAACCGTTCGTTTTCTTCTAAGCAAACATTCATTAATTCCCAAAAATCTCCTGTAATAATTATTATTATTCCAATTACTATTAATAAAGAAATATATCTATAAATCGACCTTTTCGAAAAATATATCAATACTTTTTATGGCAACTTGCTCTTGTTATGTCAAAGTCTTACAGCTTACTAGCGATGGGCGATTCCGAGATGTTTTATCAATCGAAAGAATCGGAGTCGTTACAATAAACTATCGAGTCAACCATCGACTCGCTTTTCTACAAAACAATCGAGATGTTTTTCGATTGTTTCGAGTCAATGGAATCGACCGCCGGTTTGCAATTGTACGAATCATCGAGTCTCGCTCCACTCGATGAACGAGGCAGTCGAGGGAGGTCAGTCGATTGCATTGCATCGAGTCGAGGTGCATGTCAGAGTCAAGTCGTGCGATTCGCGCGTTATTTGTGAACATTTATTTATACCTTTACTTACGATGCACTATTTTATTTTTCGCTAGTTTTTTACCCGACGGATTTTACATTTTTAATTAATAAAAATAAAACAGATTCATTAAGATCCCTTGATATGTTTTATTATTTTATTTTTACGACTCCTTTTAATTATTCGTAAGTAACTTAACTACTAACGTTTATTTATTCCTGTCGCGGTACTGCATATTTTCGATTGTTGTAAAAATTAGTTTGGATTCGCAAACACAATGCAAGACAAGAACTCACGTCTAAACCATCGAGGAATAACTCTCGATTGCTCTCGAATGAACACGCCGTGACTCGTGAGCCCATCGCGATAACAGACCGAGTTGGACTCGAGTCCAAGTTGAAACAATCGAGGACCATCGAGATATTTGAACAATCGAATGAAACCTCTCGCCATCGCGCATCGCTACAGCTTACTTGTTACTGTCAGCTGGCGAAAAACATAGGTAATACGTTGTGTTACCGGCAGTTTAAATATATCCAGAATGCGAAGAAATCGATAATAAATAGCGAACTTATATAATAATTCGAAATAATATTAACTAACGATAATTGGAAATCGCTGAAGTTCGATGTCTTATACAACGATGGATTGGGCAGGTAAATAATAATATACTTACCCGTATTTATTAGAAATCGTAATATTCAACAATACTATTCTAGACGTATTTTAAGAGCTGACTTTAAAACTTCACTCATCTTTTCTTTTAGGTATATCCCACAAGATCTGAGCCTATGGTTGGTCATGTAAATGTGTGTATCAGCTGTGGCACATCACTTTTATGGAAACTAGCACATACATTGAATGCAAACAACACGTGAAGCTGCTATTAGAAATATGGTTGCCCAACAGATAGCGCCTTGTCAGGTAATTCTTTTTTTTTTTGTTATGTTATATCTTTTGGTTATAATCCAAATAAATAAGTGACTACTAGATACACTAAATCTGAAGGCATTGAATATTTTTTATGATTATGTGTAACTAAAAACAAAATAATTTGGTATATTATTTCTTTACATCAGCTGTTTACTTTTGTTGCAGTTAACAAGAACAACATTTCTCTGTCATACATGTTGGCAAAAGATTGACAGGGCAGCATAACTTTCTGCTTTAGAACGTGAACCTGAAGCAACAAGACATAGTCCTTCTCTAGAATCTGAGGCAGGCACTGTGACTTCTACCCAAGCAGAAGAAAGAAATGCAGATATACCTGCCAGTGATCAAATAATACTGCCGAATTACATACGGGCCCCAAATACACAACAGCATTGTTTTTTCCCTGATTGTGGCGGTGTTGAATTACTTCCCAGCATCACTACGTGTAAGTTTACTTTGCGATTATATATAATTACTATGTGCCTTCAGAGTGAGTGTGATTGTAGAATCTGCTCATACCACTTGACCGGGACTTATTGTTGCAATCAATATTGAATCCTAATAGAACATTTAGCTCTGAACAAATGGAAGAACTACTCTCTTTACTGAAAGATAATAATAATAATGCATTTACATTTTGACAACATTCAGACTATGGCAGATCATATTGTTCATTATTATTTAGGATTTCCCAAACAGCAATTTGAGCAAATTCTTGCAGAAGTACCGAGATTATCAGGCAATCATAGAGGAAGATTTGCACTTGCAGCCTATTTAATTATATTATACTATTTAAATATATTATTATTGAAGTGTGCACTAATGCTAGAAATAGAACCATAAATGGCAATATATTTGGACATAACTGTTTACTGGTGAGGGTCAGAATCGCTAGTTGTTATGTTAGTCGCAAAGTATACTCAAAAGTATACTTCGTGTATGTTTTAGTCAGCACTGCTAACACAGGCCACGCAGCAATACAGCAGTACTACTGTAACTGTATAGTCCACCGCCGCACTGTAGGATATTGTGCCCATGTTATGACGGTGATATGGTAGGTAGGATCGGCACAGCATCAGAATTATATTTTTCCAGCGGCCCAATTTTTGGATGATATTTTAGTGATATATGAAGACTAACAAAATGAATAAAGATGTGAAACTACAATGAATTTTGTATTATTTGACTCCGAGTGTATTGACATAAACAGTATTGATGGAATATAAGAATCTTAAATAACTTCGAAATGCTAAGTTTTTTGTAGACCATTTCTTTTACTAATTAATTGTTAAAATTGCCCCCTATTATTATCATTATTTTATATTTGTGTGCACAGTGGGCGTACATTACTATGGCGACTTGGCATTCCCCTTTGAAATACAATTTTTTTTTTTTTTTCCTACTAAATAAATAAAAATATTTATTAAACATTTTGTCGACAACCCTAAATCTACACTACAGCCGAGGAAGCTACGCGCCGACTAGCCGCGCCGTCTGCTAAATACCTACCGGCATACATTACCTACTGGTTCGCGTCAAGAAAGATACTTACGTAAATATGTACCTACTCACTTAGTTGTCCTTAAAAATCAGTCTTGTTTTTCTTACCAGGCAGCCACGTCGGAGATTTTCATTCAGGTAAAACTCAAAAACGTGATCAGCCAATTAAATGAAATACAAACCAATAAGGGAAGAAAAAGATTAACAAAAAAAAAAAAACTATTAGTAGCCAAACTTTTAATATTACATTAAGTACTATGACACACAATAACATAGGTACATACCAGGGTTCGAAAATATCCGATATTTATAATAAATATCAAAATATCGGATATTTATGATATATATCAGATATACAATATGTAAAGAAAATCCTGTCCGATCCGTGAAGGTATTGTTAGGTATTGTTAACTGATTCTAATAATGCCTATAAAGCCGGGCTAAACTTAAAAAAAAAAAATATTATTTCGAAAAAGCGAGGTAAAAAAGGGAAAAAAAGATTATTTCAAAATTCATTATTATTGTTACTGTGATGATTATGTAAAATTTTATATTATATTTGGTCAAGTGTTTACCTAACCTTTATTATCCTTATGGGTCGGACAGGGTTTTCTTTACATATTGTATATCCAAAATCGGATATATATCCGATATTTATATCCATTTCTTAAGACTGCCATTTTATTATCTTATTACTACCTATACGATTTCCACAGGTACATGACAGTTTATTATTATGAATTTATTACAATATAAAAACAACATATTTTTAATTTTTTATTTAACAAAATAAACATAAAATCTTATAGTTCACAAAAATCAACTAAAAATAACCATCTTTTTCTGAGAAAACAAAGGCTATAAATATTAGGGAAACAAAATTAAAATATCTTAAAAATCCTAATATTTGTACTTAGTCGAGTTATAATCAAATAACAAATTAGTCTTTTTTTAGTCAGCTAGAACTGTCAAATCGCCTGTTGACATTCCTAAAGGATTAACACTACACTTTACTGTTAAGGAGTAGGTCTGTTTGCAGATGATAGAATTGAAAATTATTTTGGCTCTTTTACATTGCACTATTATTATTGATTGCAGTACCTACTTGGTAAATTCGAAGTATTACGGTCTGAAGACAGAAAAAACGATAAATATGCCAGCAGCGCGTCGGTAAAAGTACTTAAATGCAACATACCATAAATTTTGATATATATCACAAAAAATGGTTTGATATATATCGGATATATATCATGATATATATCAATTGATATATATCCTTCGAACCCTGGTACATACCTATGCTAATAATAACGCACATCACAAATAATCCGATAAATAAATACAGCAATACAATTTTCAATGCAAGTAAATCAATTTTACTTTTACGCAGCATCGTACAGACGACAGCAGGTCAAGCTACCCGAAACTGCCAAGTATTCCCAATTGTAAAACCTTTACTTCGTTGAATATCACAGGCTCGCACACGCACTTAACGGACAGACTACCGACACGTCCACTCTCGCTCGTGGCTCTCGTAAGACTGACTGACGTGGTGCGCTCGAGACAGTGTTATCTGTTTGACAGTGACAGTGACAGTGTTGTCTATGGTCAATGATAAAACGCATACACTACATCCCTTTCCTATTATATTTATTTATTTTATTATATCAACTTGGTAGCAAATTAACAAAATTTAATCTATAAATACTATATCTCTTGAAACATATCCATACTAATATTATAAATGCGAAAGTAACTCTGTCTGTCTGTCTGTCTGTCTGTTACGCTTTCCCGCCTAAACCTCTCAACCGATTTTGATGAAATTTGGCACAGACAATCTTTGGACCCTGAGAAAAAACATAGGCTACCTGTTATCCCGGAAAAATTTGATATTCCCGAAGGAAATCTAAAGAGCGCGATATAACCGAACACCACGCGGGCGAAGACGCGGGCGGAAAGCACACAATCTTTAGACCCTGAGAAAGGACATAAGCTACCATTTATCCCGGAAAAATTTGATGTTCCCGAGGGAAATCTAAAAAGCGCGATATAACCGAAATTTACGCGGGCGAAGCCGCGGGCGGCAAGCTAGTTTATTATAACTGATTAAATCCAACAAATCAAAATATAACATTATTATTTTTTCCTTTGAACTTCCGTGTACCGACTGCTCATCCGGTATCACTGGCTTCCATTCCCCTTCAACTTTTTCCAAATAAATAATGCTTTATCTATAAGACTGTCCTGTTTCTTAAATTCATACAACACAATCTCCTCCATTAGCGCCCTCTACAGTATGCTGAGACTGATCCAAGTTTGGCGCCAATTTATTTGTTTTCTCCATTTCTTTACATACATACATACATAAACTGTATCACTCACAATTTTCTCTGACTCTTATTTCTGTCTCTCACATTTGAATCATTATTATTTCTACTTCGACTTTCTAATGAAGGAATTTTGTCCCTATTTAATCTTTGGAAGAAAAGTTCGAATGGTGTTTGACCAGTGACCGAGTGGGGTGTAGTATTGTACATCATAAGATATTCGTATAAACATTCTTTGACTTTATATTATAAAAATAACAAAATGCTCCAATATGAAAGCATTCTACTTTCATATCAACAATCTACTAACTTATTGGCAGCATTCGACACGGCCTACCAATTTAATGGCAGCATTCGACACGACCTACCAATTGAATGGCAGCATTTGACACGACCTACTAATTTAATGGCAGCGTTAAGCATGACCTACCAATTTAATGGCAGCATTCGACACAACCTACCAATTTAATGGCAGCATTTGACACGACCTACCAATTTAATGGCAGCATTTAGCATGACCTACCAATTTAATGGCAGCATTCGACACGGCCTACCAATTTAATGGCAGCATTCGTCACGGCCTACCAATTTAATGGCAGCATTCGATACGACCTACCACTTTAATGGCAGCATTTGACACGACCTACCAATTTAATGGCAGCATTTAGCATGACCTACCAATTTAATGGCAGCATTTGACACAACCTACCAATTTAATGGCAGCATTTGACACGACCTACCAATTTAATGGCAGCATTTAGCATGACCTACCAATTTAATGGCAGCATTCGACACGGCCTACCAATTTAATGGCAGCATTCGTCACGGCCTACCAATTTAATGGCAGCATTCGATACGACCTACCAATTTAATGGCAGCATTTGACACGACCTACCAATTTAATGGCAGCATTTAGCATGACCTACCAATTTAATGGCAGCATTTAGACACGACCTACCAATTTAATGGCAGCATTCGACACGGCCTACCAATTTAATGGCAGCATTCGTCACGGCCTACCAATTTAATGGCAGCATTCGATACGACCTACCAATTTAATGGCAGCATTTGACACGACCTACCAATTTAATGGCAGCATTTAGCATGACCTACCAATTTAATGGCAGCATTCGACACGATCTACCAATTCTATGGTAGCATTCAACACGGCAAGTATGTTCTCAAGTATGAGTATGCGGGTTCGATTCCAGGTTAGGCAAGTACCAATGTAACTTTTCCAAAGTTATATGTACTTTCTAAATATATCTTGGACACAAATGACTAAAGGTCAAGGAAAACATCTTGAGGAAACCTGGACTTTATAAGTCTGAAATCGCCAACCCGCATTGAGCAAGCGTGGTGATTACGCTCAATCCTTCTCTGTATGAGAGGAGACCTTTGCCCAGCAGTGGGACTATTAAAAGGTTGATGATGATTAGACATGGCCTTTTCAGCCCCGAAGAAACCCAAATCGCAGTCCGACGGAAACGCCGCCGCCGGCAAACCGCTCCAGTCCCTCGATGCACGCGGCACAAAAGAGGAGGCGTAACACCTCGTCCGGACCGCAGCGGCGTCAACAACGCAAGGCGAAAACCCACCGCAAGACGGGTCAGGGACAACGGATCAGGGTCGCCAATCAGTACCCTCGCACGCCCCTCCGAATCCAAAGTGGCCAGGTGACCAGGTCCCTCTTTCGCAAAATGTCACTAGTCACGCAGGTGGTTGTCTGCGTGACTAGTGAGTCTTCTTCTTCTTCCTGTGCCTCTTCAATCCTGAAGGTTGGCCATCAGCTTCTTGTACTCGATATTGTCAACGGCGAGTTGGAACAGTTCTTCGACGGAAGTAATGCCAGTCCACTCCCTGATGTTACGCAGCCACGACTTTCTGTTTCATCCAGCGCGCCTTTTTCCTTCTACCTTGCCCATCATAATGAGTTAGAGTAGCGTATATCTACCGTGTCGGAGCACGTGGCCGAGATAATCTATTTTGCGTTTCTTTGTGGCGGTGGGCAACATCTTTCGAGGCATTTGAACGCGCTGACCACATTTCAAAAGCCTGCAAGCGTCGTGTGTCCTCTTTCAGAGTCAATGCTTCGCAGTCGTATAACGTAGACAACCACAGACACCGGATATGGATATGAAATTACACCAGATTATCCGTCAGTTCCGAAACCTGTTACGGAGTTATGGATAATTTCCATCCTTTTTAAATCCAGTTATGAAGAAAGAATCCCTCTACTAGTACACACGTAAATATGGACAATACACTAAAATTAGAATACCAGACACGTACCACTGATAATAAAGTCAATCCTCAAAACAACACAATATTTTACCATTGTAACTGTGCTATACTGTGGGGAGGTATTGTGGGTGAACAGGAAAGAAGCCTTTTAATAGTAAAGGAAGTGTCACATAGAACTCTGCCATAAGATCACACAACATTATCAGCGTGTTCCAGAAAGAACACAAATAGTGTATAACAGCAAATTATTCTTATACCAATACACTCGTTTGTTATGAACGAATCTGTTCATGAACTAATAATGATTAACTTCCAGTTTAATTAAATTTACATGTTAATGCCAAACTCGCCCAGCCAGTACATGAATTAACCTGGTTGCTGCCGCCCTTTAGTCTCTTTTGCAGTAATGAAATTATCGTCATTTCAATCATACGACATTGTGCTGGAATAAAGGGTGGAAAACGACAGGTCACTGTGAAAATCGACTATGGTCCACGGAAGCATTTAAATGAAAATACTATATTTATCTGTCTAAGATAAACGGTATAATACTGTTGAATACTGAAGTCATCTGAGCCTACGTTCTTGTGCTAGAACTAAATAGGAGCTAACTACACATACTGTTTTGTTTTTTTAAAGCCTTCTCGCGTTTACCCTGGAAGGTTGGCGTCTGCTTGTCTGGCTGACTATATTAAGACAAGCAAAGCCCTTTGCTATGGTGTCAGTTTTTCCTACAACTTCCCATATTTTTGAACTAACATCAATACTCATTTCGGTATTGTTTATTCATAAATATTGTAATTTATCTACTTACTCAAAGAGGAACAGGCCGGCTTAATATCCTGGGCACCGTGTACCAGTCAATCTACGGTGGTGACTCATTTACCGAGGGGAACAAACTTGGCACAAAACTATAAATTACCATGAAGTTAAAAGTAAGTAAATAAGCAAAACATATAATACGTTTCCGGGCGCAGTTACATAGGGTGTCTAATATTTAGAGTTATCTTTCTAAAAATCTTTAGGAATTATCACATTAGTGTGTCCTGGGACTTGGAGAAAGACATCCATCACATTCAACCATTTTCTTTAAAATAACCTTCAAAAATTATAAAATAACCTTCAAAAAATATACAGATAAATGTGTATATAGGGGGATAGCCATGGAGCAAATAATTGCTCCATGGGGATAGCCTATACATAGCTATGGGTACAAATATACCATAATTAGGTATGTGTATATTGTATAGTGTACCGCAATAGTCAATGGCTAATACAGAGTTAGTACCTAGTTACCAAAGTATATTTTTAATGGGACAAAACCCGCCACACTGTTCCCAACCCACTGCAACTCCTGAAAGCCAGAATCAACAGTGGAGACCGCCAGAAAAACGCCGAGCAATGAAGCTCGACGAGTCCCGGAGAAACGATTCAACTGTCTTGGGTCCCGCAACGAAATTAATCAGAAAAGAATAGCGGAGGAGTAAGAAAAAAGATATTTTTTCCACTTCCCTCCATAACAAGCAGGAGACAGAACAGAACTAGGCCAATCGGCACAAAGGGACATTATTGCAACTGGGAGAAGCCCAGATTGCCAAGCACCACGGAATAAAATTTGATTAAGTTAATGGGTCCTAAGTAGGTATGTTTTGTTACAATTGATTCCAATAATAGGTATGGCAAAAGCGCCTGAACGCACGGAAATTAGTTCTAGTTTCTACAAGGTGCGTAAAATAAACAACTCCGGATGTAACTTGTACACTATCCAACATAATATTGCGTTCATTCTGCCAAAGAAAACACTCCCATAAGATGTGATGTGCGGATTGTTCAAATTCACAGTTCGATGTAGAACATTGACCAAAGTATATTGCGAGTTCATTTGTAATCGAACTTATCACGCCCGTGTTGCGAATATTTTTTTTTTCTTTTCCTTGCTCCCACACCAGGAACCACTGCCCGTATCACGGGCGCGCCCAAAAACACCCAAACCCACACCCACAAACAGCCAGAGCCAGAAGCACCTCCCAACTAACCGATCCACGCGGGAACCGAACCCACGACACGCAGCGCAGCAGTCCATCGCTCAACGACTACACCAACCGTGTCGTCAATTAATTCAAATTCTGTGAAACTGTGCAAACTACGCAAGTGAGTGGATTGTATACCTGGTTGGCCAAGTTCAAACATCACGCGTAAATTAAAATATGTATTTATTTGATAGCTGTATATTTTACGTGGGGTATATGCTAAGTTTGTAGTTGGGCATAGTTCCACATATGTACAACATTTAATCTCAATTTAACTATTGTTCAAAAGTTTAACTTCAAACCTAGCTACTTATAAATTGCAAGAACGGTGGATATACTTCCAATGGAGGGTCAAAGGACTACGCAAAACAGCAGCAACGACATCTCGGACGTCGATATAACCTTCGCTGGGCACCTTCGCAAGTTTGTACCACGAATAATTCCATATCATAACAAATACATAGGTACAAGTCACCTCGGGTTTACACGCGTAAAAAACACGTACTTCTGCAAATAACACTGGCCCGTAGCAGATAACACGGATAACTACCTACTCCCAAAATTATTAAAGAACAAAAACGTTGCGCTCGACGTTATACACCAGTATGTATCATACAGGTTAAGTACCCACAATTCGATTTATCCAACTTTCACAATTTGGTTAAAATAGTATCAAATAAGTACCCAATTAATCTTATTGTATATAGTTAGCCAGTAAGTATTAGGTACCTCTAATACCTATTTATCTACCCGGGTTTCGAGGCTGCCAGAAGTATACGTACTATCAATGTTTGCCTTCCGCGGAATATAAAACCTCACAGAATAACTGACTGTTCATTTTAATGTGTTTACATTATGCGTTCCATAATAAATTACTCCATGATTTAATATAATTATGTATACAGAAAGAAATTTTGTACCAATACTTAAGGAATGTGAAACTACTCACTGTTTTGTATCCTTTTCCCTTTTATTTTTTTTATTGTTGTTCAACAAAATACCTTTTTGCTCGTCGCCATTTGTAAAACCTTTACTTCGTTGAATATCACAGGCTCGCACACGCACTTAACGGACAGACTACCGACACGTCCACTCTCGCTCGTGGCTCTCGTAAGACTGACTGACGTGGTGCGCTCGAGACAGTGTTATCTTTTTGACAGTGACAGTGTTGTCTATGGTCAATGATAAAACGCATACACTACACCAATCAACCTTGAGCCTTAATACTTAGGAGATAAAGTTGAAAATCCAATAAAGAAATCTGACAGATTGTAGTAGCTTGACGTGCTGTCGTCGGTACACAAAATAAAATAAAGTCTAACATTAAGTCTTTAGCAAACAGTGAATGTACCTACTCTGTAAACCTCTGCCTACACCTTCGGCTAGAGTAAGCCTGACGATGATTAGTTACACACATCTGCATTACACACACTGAAATTGTACCTACGTGTAAACTAGTAGGTACTGTCCAATAAGTAGGTCTATGAATTCACTGCACTTAAGATAATGTATTAGGAATTTAATATCACAAAAAGAACTTGTTATGATTTTATGAATCACAGACTTATATAAAAAGGGTTCAAAATGACCACCTCCATTTTCTACACACAAAGATGTTCTACGTAACAAGGACGATCGCGTGTTCCTTAACATGTCCGGGGTTACCGTAGCAAACGCCGTTTCAATTTTAGATTTCATCTCGTCTGATGAACTACACTCTTGCGAATAAACTTATTTTTTTACGTAACCCCACAAAAAAGTCCATGAGTGGTAAGGTCCGGAGAACGAGGAGGCCAGGATATGGGTCCTCCTCTGCCAATCCACTCGGTAAATTGGTCATTTAAATATTCTCGAACAGGCCGCGCGTAATGAGCTGGTGCACCATCACGTTGAAACACAATTTGACAGTAGGTAGCCACAGGTAAGTTTTCGAGGGTCTCTTCCACAACTCTTGCAAGTACATTCAAGTATTCCTCGGCGTTGAGACGTTGTGGCAACCAAATTGGTCCGATTAATTGGTCACCGAGGATACCAGCTCAGACGTTGATACGCCACTGATACTGAAAATTGCTGGTAGTGGCGGCATGCGGATTGGTGCGAGCCCACATGTGCTCGTTGTGCGTATTTAATATACCATTTCTGGCAAAGGAAGCCTCGTCCGTCCACAGCACCTTTGTTGGAAACCTTGGGTCGATTTGCACCCGGTTGTTGGACCAAGTACAAAAGTTTATTCTTGGCGCGTGGTCTGCAGTTGCGAGTTCTTGGGTTTGACGAAAATGGTAGGGATGTTGACCGTCGCCCCGTAATGTTCGCCACACCAGTGTATGGTTCACATTAAATACAGCGGCAGCTCGACGAGTACTAGTTTTAGGTTCGTTGCTAAAGTGCTAGATTATCTGTGTCTCCAAGGCGGTGCCAGAACGAGAACTAGGGCGTCCCTCGTACTTTGCAGCCTTAGACACATGTTCCTGAAGCATGTATACGACGGCAGGCGTCGCTGATCAGCGGCGGGTCTCCCGTCAACAAACCGTTGCCGGTATAAATTTAATGCTCCATAGATGCTACCTCCAGCAGCACCAACACAGAGAATCATCTCATAGTATTCACCGTTTGAATATTCTTCACCACGACGAGGCATTTTGAAAACCGTTGACAACACGTAACGCGGAACAGAGAGCAATTGCAAAACAGCGACTTGACCTCGGGACGATTAGTATGCAACTAGTCAACGTCAAGTCGGGAGTTCGTGAGTTTGCAAATAAATAATAAAAAGTCAAGAATAGGTAGTTACCTAAACCTACGTACATTTTAGGGTTCCCTTTACCGAATAACCAATAGTGAGTGATATTCTTATCTACAGACACACCTATGCAACTAATTAAGATTTATAACTCTTAAATAAAAAACAGTAAGTATTCTTAACCAATTTTAAATCTAAATACGGCAAGTCAAAACTTATTACGTTTGTAATTTTATAACGAGAGGTGATCCACTCGTTGCGTAAGTTTAGGTGTCAAGTACAAGCGAAGGCCTATTGTAATTAAATGGGCATATTTTTACTAAAACAGGGCCCGGACCACCGTATTATTTTTTAAACGGAGAATTGATTAAAGTACCTAGAGTATAAATAAAGTTCATTACAACTAGACGAACACCCCACATTTAAATAATTAAACAATATGAAATTAAAACAATATTATGAAAGAAGTCAGTTATTAAAACGATATTTTATACGGAACCACTTTTTAATTATTGCATTTACAGTGGGCGTGTCAGAGGCACCGCTGGCTTACTCGCCGCCTGCGCCCTATTGGTCAATAATTCTTTGTTAAATACCGACACTCCACGTTGACTAAAGAGATTGGAAATACGATGTAAAATAGACACGACATTGAAGTATTTTCTTGCCTCTGAGAGACTGATCTGAGCATGAAAATTAAAAGATCGTAATTAATTATTGAAAAGAACAGAGTTAATAGTACCATTAATAGGAGTAGATGCAAGAAGATTTCATTGAATTTACTTCACATTACAAAAACTATGTTTTTATAACACTGATTAGTTGAATTAAACAATAGGCATTTAATGTGCCGATACAAATACGTCGACTCTGTTTCATAATCTTTAAAATTGAATTTTAAAGTTATTTCTAGGGTCATCACTGCAAAGTTTTCGCACTAAACTTCAAAGCAAAATAATTAAAAAACCCATGCACTTAGGTACCTCACACCGGTGCCATGGGTATACAACATACATAATTATATTTTATATACTGAAAGTATTATTTCATATTTCTGAAACAGATTGCATAAGACTTTGTTTTCTCAGAAAAAGATGTTTTTTTTAGTTGAAGTTTGGGTATTATAAGATTTTATGTTTATTTTGTTAAATAAAAACTAAATATATGTTGTTTTTATATTGTAATATTCATTTATAATATATATCGGATATATATCATAAATATCCGATATTTTGATATTTATTATAAATATCGGATATTTTCGAACCCTGATAGAAATTAATATGATTGGTTGTCAGAACTTTGGGCATCTAAACACTGGTCAGTGGTAACAACTGTCAAACACCTATGAATGTCAACCAGGACCAACAGCATAATTTTTTTGCAGAACAGGGAGTGTTTTTTAATTTGATTGATAGTCACCCATCTGTAAATCACGGCAAGTATAGCTTAATCTTCAATCAACTCATGCCAGTGTAATTGCTTAGCTATGAGTCACAATTAAATTTTTACAACAAGTGCATGGTAAATTCTTTAAAATCATTATACATATATTATTTCTCCTTTGTCCCACTTGCCATACGAACATCTAGTGACAGTCGTTACGGGTTGTTGGAGCCCTCAAAAGTCTAATAATTGGTCTATCTGCAATGCTTCAATATCACCTTCGGGTTGTGGAGGTCAGACGGCAGTCGCTTCGAAGTTTAGTCAAAATCAGCAGTTAGGTGCGTATTACAGAACGTCACTCAAAACTCAAACTCCACATAAGTCTCGTTTCAAGCCATTTGATTGGTTGAAACTAGTTTTAAGTAATGCTTAAGCAGAGATCAATGCTTGAGTTTCCTTCTGGGATACGGACCTTAGACTGGTAAAGCGGACCTTAGGCTCCAATGCTGAAAAGGTTCGGATGCGACTGGGACTAATGCTGAGATGATGATGATATTATTTCTCAAGGGCTTTTTTGTCAGAATGTCATAGCTTACACACTTACTTACTTCATACTTTATCAATATACATGAGGCATTATTAAAAAGCTTTTCTAGACCGCTACACGGGAAAAATATATACTTAAATTACATTTCAGTGTTTTATCGAAAATTTGCAAACGAAAATCAAGGATTTCTTTAGTGTGCGAATGCTTCACATGGGTCTCCGTAGTTAGATTCATTGATTCGAAAGGCATTTTATTTCAATCAATTCAAGATGGTGAAAGGAGGCAAAATGATCTATATGTCGGCCAAATTCGATAAAGAATAGATGTAAACAAACTGTTGCTGGGCAACGAGTAGTTTACTCCTAAAAGACCGATGCACGATGTTAACAACCTTTTCTAGATAGACGATTTTCATATAAGTAAGAATTCTACTTCCTACTAATGTAAACAGTTTATTTGTTTAGATATTTATGATTTGCATGTTCTATGCAAATCATAAAGAACCGATTCAAATGAAATATTTCATATACATATGTGACATATTTCATTCGAATCGGTTACACCATTCAAATCGGTTAATTGATAATATTTATGTATAAAAATTAGCTTACATAAGCTAATTTACTAATAGGTTAAATTTTTTGATACATATATATTATACTTATACCGAGATACATATTATATATTATACTTATAAAAAAGTCGTGGAGGCCTAGTGGTTAAAACACCAGCCTCTCAAGTATGAGTGTGCAGGTTCGATTCCAGGTCAGGCAAGTACCAATGTAACTTTTCTAAAGTTATATGTACTTTCTAAGTATATCTTGGAAACCAATGACTGAAGGTGAAGGAAAACATCTTGAGGAAACCTGGACTTTATAAGTCTGAAATCGCCAACCAGCATTGAGCAAGCGTGGTGATTACGCTCAATCCTCCTCTGTATGAGAGAAGACCTGTACCCAGCAGTGGAACGATAAAAGGTTGATGATGATACTTAGACCATACTTTAAAGTATTACAATGCATGTGTTATGCAGTTGATTTGAAAGTGATTAAAATACGCAAAATCGTATTGACAAATGCATCAACTTTTTCATTCATTCCACAAAATGTGGATTGTCACAAAATGGACCGGGATTTCATCCATCTTTTTTTTTTATACGTTATAAACTAGCGCTTGACCGCAATCCCGCCTGATGGTAAGCAGTGACGCAATCGTTAATGGTAAAGCGCACTAGTTTATTAAGAGCCTACTCACTCTAGCCTTGAAGACACTCAAATTGTAGTCCAACGGAAACACCGCCGCTGGCAAATTGCGTGGTATAAAGGAGGAGGCGAAACGCTTCGTCCAGATCGTAGTGGTGTTAACAACGTGAGGGTGGAAATTAGCCGTTGGATGGGTCGTCCGATGGTGGAACGGAGATGGGGGAATTAAATCATGCAATTCCCAAAATGCATCCTACAGAACACCGAAAGGCTGGCTATCTTTCTTTTTTTGTAGGGCTATCACGTAAAATTAATGTCGACTTTATAATGTTTCTTCGAAATACCAAGTTATTATGCATGTTATTTTAGTGATTCTATTGAAATATGCTGCTATAGGAATTGTTAATAAATAGTTAGCATGTAAAAGTCGATAATTATGTAAATAACAGGAGATTTGTAAAATGTGAGTTGCAAGAACCCTAAATTGGCTTGTTTATCTCTATTCTTTATGGAGCTTGGTGAGAATATAAGTATTACTTACTTTGTGTTTCAAGTATATTATTCTGTCTCCTCAAGTCTTCAATATCTTGTTGGTGTGAATTGTTTTTTCTTCTCATAAATTGTATGTACTCAGCAGCTTTTTTTAATATTTGTGCTCGACTTGCCTGTAAGAATATATTCAATTGACATTCAAAACATCTCTGAAGTCAAATACATATATACAAAATTATATGTTAACAATTTTATAAAAAGTGGATCAATGATTTGAATTATTTAATTTATACAACAGTTCTTGGGAACATTGTTTTATACAATAAGCAAGCAGCTTTCAGCATTTTGAATTTTAGTGACACTACATATATGTAACTATTTGCTAAAAGCATAATAATTACTGTAATAATAAGTACTAAAACAAGAGCCATAGTACGTGCAATAATTAAGAAATTACCATCTTTTGTTCAAGGATAGGATGGTGTTAGTAAAGGTTAAGTGCTATTAAGGAAGCATGTGTAGTCTTAAATTTTGAATACTAACAATAAACTAATATATAACTACCTAAATTTAAACACTGATTCACCAGATCTAGGATACCACACCATAAAGGAAAGTATAACATAATTTAAAGCCAACTTTGATCTTTCAATCAACTCATGGTTTGTAACAAAAAAAAAAAATGTATGGCACTATTCAACCATTTAAAAATTGGAAACTTAAAACTATAAAAAAAGTTCAATAAATACCACAAGTGAATGCTTACAATTTTTGAACATACCACTTTCTCATTCTGGAGAGCTGGTACTGATTCCCTTAGTGATGTAAAACTGTCCTTTATGTGGTCTCTTCTTTTTCTCTCCAATGCATTGTGATGTGCTCTTTTTTCTGCCTGTAACATTAAATATTCCTCTGTGCGTCATGGTTCAGAAGTTTCATTGATTATACACATCGCAATTAACATCCCTGCTAAAAGCTATGTGTACGAATCAATTTGTTACTATAATCATTTTTAATAATATAATATGCGTTTGTTTTGCTTAAATATTTGACAAATGGGTATTTTTGAAATGGATACCAACACAATTTACCTGCGAGTAGTATCCGCTGCTACCAACACTGTTCCTGGCATGTGAACGGGAGTCAGAGTCATTTTCCGCCTGGAATTGTGCAAAAATATCATCAGTAGCAAAACAAACATGTAGCACGAACTCAGTGGACTGTCAAAATGGGAAAACACCTACATCACTTTCAATATCGATGTCGCGATCGTCGTCACTCATCATCTTTAATGAGTTCTTATCAACAGCACGGTCCACAGTATTAGTAAACAATCATGAGTGAAATGCTCAGTACAAAATTATCAAAAACACGCGTTATTTTTCATAATCTACACAAAAGGAACGAAAATAACTAGCCGAGTCGACCAGAACAGGCGTGACAATGACATCTTTTTTTTTTCTTTTTTTTTTTTGGGATTTTATGGCCTGGTTTCTAAGACCTTTAAGCCTTCTCCAAAGAGTATAATAATAATAGGGATAGGGTAAAAGAGAGCCCTCTCGAGGGAATTTTGTGCATATCGTTTGAAAGCGCCCCCTGGTTTTCTGAACGTACATTAACGTCAATATCTAAATACCTACGCATACCATAGCTATAGACAGGTTTAATGTATAGTCCTATTGATTAGAGGTTATTAATGTTACTTCCTTAAAAGCTATTTTGTTTCAGCAAGTTACAGAGATTATAAATTCATCATTTCAACAAATCATTGAAACAAAATAGCTTTTAGCGGAAGTAACATTAATGTAATGTATATAATAGCAATAAAACCATTTAATAAAATATAATAACAAAATATTTATTTAATACTCTTAAACTTGTTCTTTATGTTCTTACATTGAAGAGCACAGTGATGCGGCATTTTCTCTATTTTAAAAGACACACACAAAACACAAGCGTCTTTTCGCAATTATAAGAGTGTATTTCACAATTTCTTATGGAATCACAATTCAAAGCGCACAGGTACAATACTGCGAAGACTGAACTGGTTTCCGGGTAAGACTGATTATCAGGACGGAGGAGGTCCCAAGAGAACTCGACGTCAATAACACAGAAATCCTCTCGAAAACCAATAAACATGCCCAAAATAAATACGAAACAAACAAACACGTGCAAGCCGTGACCACAAACCACAGTGCACTGCTTTATCGACAGTCTAGTTTGAAAAGTTAAATTTTATTATAGCGGCACCTATCGGCATGCCATAGGTACCAATGTTTAGGTATGCTGTTCACGTTCAAAGATGTCATTAGTCACTTTGCTTCAGTTGCTGATGTTCTAAGGTGCGTATTCCAGAAGGAAACTCAAGCATTGATCTCTGCTTAAGCATTACTTAAAACTAGTTTCAACCAATCAAAAGGCTTGAAACGAGACTTAAGTAGAGCTTGAGTTTGAGTGACGTTCTGTAATACGGACCTAAGTGGGGGATATCGCTAAGCCATGACAATGACATCTCTAGTGCAATCAGTGTGACCAGATTAAATTTTACCATAACTTTTTTCCAAACTATACCCAAAAATACTGGCTCTTGGAAAACTTACAAAAATAAACTCAAAAAGTATTAAAATATGTACTGAATCCGGTCACACTAAGTGTAAAGCAACCGATAGACAATACCACGCCATTTACGTAGAGTGCGACACCATTATGAAATTGTGCTTCTAAGGAGTGAAAGAGAAATAATATTTCCTGACAATATAATTTAGTCGTTTATTCAAAGATCTTTACTTTTTAATATTGCAAGGAAGTTGAAGAAAGTATGTGTTGTACAGCCAATAGCAATAGTCATAAATGTTGCCAGACATCTTATTTTTTTATTAATTATTATATAAGTTACATATTAAATATATACCTACGTATTGTATCCCAAATTATTTATATATAGAAATGATCACTACGTCCATAAAGAAAAGAAAAAGAAATGCTTTGTTATAATCCATAGTTATATTTGGTTTATCTGTGGGTCTATCTAGATCTAAGGCAAAGCATAGGCAAATTATACCCTATGATCCCATCCTAACTTGCCAAATTTCACATTATTGACAACCCCATTTGCGGATGTGGCACAGATGTAGGCGACCGTAACCATATCTTTTTCTCCTGTCCCTTGTATGAACGTTTTTCCTTCTTCAGTAACCTATTATCCCTTGATATTCCTTTTCCTACTTCAATACTATCTTAACTTTGTGCAAATAGTTTGCCTGTATATAAATGTATCTGTCTCATTCATCACCGTAAATAATATAAAGTTGTAATTATTAGCCATCATAAACTTCACATCATGCTTGCGAAAAAAAAAAAAAAAAGAAAAGTGGTCCTATATCTCCGTCCTGAGTTTGTGCGGGAAAGTGAAGATGAGTGCCACGCTCATTTTTCATTGGACTTTTAAATTATTTATAGTGTCGTTTACTAAATTAAAACGCGTGATTTATGTAGTAAAAAGTGCATTCAGTGAATAATTCATAGAAAACAGTGAAATATTGTAGCGTAGTGGCCACATCATGTCTTTACGCTAAACCCCCCATAATCGGCCACACGCAGGAAACGAAAGGAGTTAGGCCTAGGCCGCACTACGGTTTAACCGCTGCGGTTTTTTCGCACGACTGATTTTTTCGCTACAAAATGCTCGCGGGAAAAAACCGCAGGTGCGGCCGCTTGCATTAGTCTTTTAGGGGCACAAATTCACGCGATTAAAAACCGCCGCGGTTTAACCGTAGTGCGACCTCAGCCTTAGGTTAGTTAGGATAAGTTACAAAAGAAGACAAGACATAATTCAAGACGAGGCTATCATGTTAGGATAGGATAGTTGAAAAATAATTACTGAAGACGTGGCAGTATGGTCTCTGACCTTAGCCTGTTCCAAATGGAACAAACAAACTAAAAAAAATATCTCCGTCCTATCCAAAATTCCGTAAAATTAGAAATCCGTTTTCCTACCTTTAATTTTTAACAATCCCAACACGTGACATTGGCTAAATGCACAAACCGTGCGAAGCCAAAGAAAAAAAAAGGCCAAGTAGGTATGCCAAAAACCTTTAAAAAAAACAGGGGGTTTTTGGCGGGAAGCCAAGATGAGTGCCACGCTCGTTCTTCATTGGACTTTTAAATTATTTAGAGTGTCGTTTACTCAATAAAAACGCGTGATTTATGTAGTAAAAAGTGCATTCAGTGAATAATTCATAAAGAACAGTGAAATATTGTAGCATAGTGGCCACATCATGTCTTTGTACCAAATCTTCCTCCTAGTGTCTTTTCACGCGGGAAACGAAAGGAGTTAGGTTTAGGTTAGATTAAGTTAGGCTAAGAGATAGGATAAGTTACAAAAGTTGAAAATTAATTACTGAAGACATGGCAGTATGGTCTCTGACCTTAGCCTGTTTCAAATGGAACAAATAAAACAAAAAAAAAATAGTAAAAAACAATAATTGGCGGGAAAATAAAACTAAAAGCATTTGTAACATTAATCAACATTTGCTTCACTTGCCATAAATGAAAATAGAATAAAATTTGTAACATTGTTTTTATTAAAATATTTCAAGACATGGATGGGAAACGAAATAAAATCGAAGATATTGACGTTAATAGCCCAGATTTCTACGAAAAAGTTCAAAGCGAAATAGAATCTGACACGGCACGAATGAAGAAAACCGTCGAAGTTGTATTGAAATTACGGAGTAAGTTTCCATCAATTATATTACAGTGAACCCCCGGTAATCCGGCCACTGTCTAGTCCGGCACTCCCTGTAATCCGACATGGTCTATTATATTATTTATTACATATTGAATATTTTTTTGATAATTTCGCTAATGCATAATTGAACAAGTTACCACTTGTACGGACCATCATTATTGTGCTCGACGCGTAGGGTATTCTTTTGATTCCGATAATCCGATTGCTTAGTTTGAATTTGACTACAGCCGATGAGGAGTGGTGCGTGCGCCTAGCGTGTGTTCATTGTTTACTGTTTATTTATTGTGTATTACATAGATATAGGTACCTAGCAATGTCGTCATAAGCTCAAAAGCGAAAGCACAAAACACTGACAATTAAACAAAATTGTGATATTTTACACCGCCTTAATCGTAATGAATCTTTCAGTAGTTTAGCAAGTGAATACGGGGTACGCCAATTTATGACATTAAAAAACTACGAGGAGATTAAACAGTTTGTGTCAACTACTGACTGTGGACCCGGCAAGAGACAGACTTATACAATATGTAAAGAGATCCGTGAAGGTATTGTTAGATATCGATAACTGATTCTACTAATGCCTACAAAGCCGGGCTAAACTTAAAAAAAAATCCCCCTAAAAAAATAAATATTATTTCGCAAAAAGAGGTAACTTAAAACATGTGTGAATTGCGATAGACCATCCAGGTGCGGGCGACGGGGGGCAGGGCACGCGGCACGAGGTCGCATCGCTATTCGCTCAAGCCTTCAATACATATTGGTCGAGCTTAGACCAGCGCGAGCCTAGGCAAATTGATACAAGGCAAGCGCTACTGTCTATACGTTTGGCAAGTTTGAAGGAAACCAATACAAATAACCAACATAGACGAGCTTTGAGAAGACGCCCACATGTTGGCCCGCGCGGATAAACATGTGAATACTATTGGCCGAGCGCGCGCGAGCGCCTTTGATTTGTGCTGAAAAACCGACACCGCTCCGAAGTGAGGCAAGTGATCGCGAGCGACTGCGAGTGGAGGCAAGTTACGTCAAATGAGGTCTATACACGTTGGCGCTTGTCTTTACTCAGCCAACTAGGCGAGCGACACCGAGCGATAGCAAGACAAGGCAAATAAACTGTCTAGATGTTGGTATTGGCCTTCACTCGGCAACGCTCGGCCAACATGTATTAATTGCAGGCTTCAGAATTATACCGTCAAACATAATGTTGTCACTCTTTAAAAATTACCAAACTTTGGGGAAGTTGGAATTAATTCGCGGGAAAAAAGATAATTTAAAAATTCACTAGTATTGTTACTATGATGATTATGTAAAATTTCATATGTTATTTGGTCATGTGTTTACCTAACCTTTACTATCCTTACGGGTCGGACAGGGTTTTCTTAATATATTGTATAATTTGTCGGATTACAAGGTACTGTTTTGTAAAAAAATCGGACTTTAAGGGGTCTTAGGCAGTACTCTTTATTCTGACAAATTCGATAGTCCGGCACTGCACTGCAAAATGATTGTCGGACTACAGGGGGTCCACTGTAGGTATTTATACTATTCGTATTCTCACGTCAATTCATTAGTCACACGTAATACGTAGGTATTGGCGCCGATTCTGTTGTTCACCAACAAAACTAATTTTAAGTTACGTGCATCTCTTCTTTCTATTTCATTAGGAAAAGGACAGAAGATAAAATGTCAGTTTAGACCTGTCAAATTAGTGCGCTCCTGACGTAAATGGGCGTATTTTTATTCGTAATTTTTTTAAACGCGTCTAAGGACCGGCGCCAACTGCCGGCACGGCGCGGTGTGTTATTGGCAGAGGATTTTAATCCTAATTAAGTTATTTTGAATCTTATTTCAATGAGTTAAGAATTTATGTTACTTTATTCTGATGCCACGATGCCACGACGTGCCGCAGGATGCTGCGGCATGACGCGACACGCCGCAGAATGCGGCGGCATGACGTGTCTTACTTTTTCATTCCACGGCATGCCGCGGCGCGCCATTGCATCCCGCGAGACGTATGGTTCACTTTGGGGTCGAGGAATTATGAATGCTAGCTAGTTGAAATAAGGTTGAAACTTGTGCAGCATTTCGGTGGGGCGCAGTCCGGTCTGTGCGCGGGGGCAAGGGAGGGTGAAAACACAATGGCGCGCGCGATTTTTTGTCTCTCATCTCACACCAAAGAGTATAGTAAGTATATAGTTAAAGAGTGACAACTATGTGGTAAAATGTGCATGTATGGAAAGTGCTGCCCCGTTGCGTTTGGGGAGTGAACAACTACTAGTGAGTGATATACGTAGCTATGCGTATGTAGCTATGTATTTATTGCTACGTACCTAAGCATATGTAGCTATGTATTTATTACTACGTACCTATGCATATGTAGCTATGTATATTATAGCTACGGACCTATGCGTACGTAGCTATGTATATTATAGGTCTGGGTTTTCAGATGATTAAAAAAAAGTATTCAGTAATTCATTTATTTTATGAGTGGAAACTGCACAGCTGACAGTATATAAACAAAATCGTTAGATAAAACATTACGCCAATTATGAAGTACACAGAAATAATATTACAAATTAGCCGAAAGTGTCACAAATTACTTATACCATTAGAGGCCGTAACTACTTAACCAGACTTTCCTGTGGATGCCTTAATTAAAATTGAAGCCTCCAGCCAGGGGCACTTAAAACTAAATTAAAATTGGGCGACTACGCACTAAGGGCACCCCCTGTTGGGTACGAACCTCGGCTTAGGGCGTCGCTAGAGAGGACAGCAAGGGACGGCTGGATCGAATGTGTTCGTAATGGTTTAATGTCTATGACGTTTCCTAGTACTAGCTCTGAGAAGAAACGCCGAAACAAACTCAGAGGTCATTGTTGGGACATTATAATAATACTGGCTCAGCTGCGGCGCGGGCTTGCCTTCATCGAACAAGGGACGGGGAGGGGATCACTACGTGGAGCGCGTCGCGATGGACCTCGGCGGCGAGGTCGGTAGGTCGGTCTGTTTTTGTGTAATGTGCTGGTGGCCCTATTGGCCTCTTGGAGGAGGGTAATGGGGTCATCGGGGTCTGTGAGGGCATGCCGAGGGCGGCGAAGTCGGGAGATGGTGGAGGGAGTGTAATTGGCAGCCGCTGCTATAAGAGGATTGCGGTGCTTGGCAGCAGTGTCAAAGAAACGCTTGAAAAGGCATTTCATGAACTGCTGGATGGTGGGGGATTTTGAGATCAAGATGGAGGATCTCATTTCGAACGAACCAAGGGGCATTTGTGGCTTTACGGAGGAATCGGTTTTGGACTACTTGTATCCTATGGATATGACGAGGCTTGGCATGTGCGAAAACTGGACAAGCGTAGGTCATAATCGGGCGTATGCAAGCTTTGTACAAGCGCATTTTGCACCTGAGTGATAGCTTGCTACGCGGGTTGAGGACGGGGTGGAGTCGACCTAGAGCGAAGGCGGCGCGAGCGTGGACCGTCTCAATGTGCTCTGAGAAATTGAGGTTTTGATCGAGAATCACACCTAGGTACTTGGCTTGCTTCTCCCAAGGGATCGGCTTGCCGTCCAAGGTGATGGGTCGTGGAAGGGTGACACTGACCCGCGGTTTCCTGTAGAGTACCGCTTGGCTTTTTAGAGGGTTGACTTCAACCCTCCATTTCATAAACCAGTCAGCGAGCTTGTTGACCGCGGATTGAACATGGAGGCGAATCCAGTCTGGACTGCGTTCCGAGCAGTAGATGGCTGTGTCGTCTGCGAATAGAGCGAGTTGAGCCTTACTGCTTTTCGGGATATCGCTAGTGAAAAGCGTAAAAATGAGTGGGGCTAGTACAGAGCCCTGGGGAACACCTGCACGGATGGGGCGGGGGGAGGAGAGCGTTCCTTCGATTTTATAGCGAAAGGTGCGGTTTGACAGAAAGTCCCGTAAGATGAGGACGAGACGATCAGGCACACTGAGTTGGTACAGTTTATAGATTAAGCCGTTGTGCCAGACTTTGTCAAACGCCTTCGCTATATCGAAGTAAACTACGCCTGTGTACATACCACGCAGGAACCCTGCGTGAATATGTTTAGTGATGCGTAGGATCTGTTGCGGACAGGAGTGTTGGGTACGGAACCCGAATTGTTCTAATGGGATAAAGCCCTTGTTCTCGGCGTAGGCTCTGAGACGCTTATATATAAGCCTCTCATAAATCTTACCGAGAACTTTGAGTAAGCTGATGTTATTACTTATATGTATATGTATTATTTTGTAACAACACAGAACCATAGTAATTTATCCATCTACATCCTGTCGTCATGTAGAGATACCACAATTTTGGCAATAACACGTGCACTTGTTACATTAATTCAACACAAGTCTAAACAAAAACTTTTTTTACAAAAAAACAACCGACTTCTAAAAACCACTACAAAGTGAAAATTAACTAATTTCGGAAGTCGGTGTCTTTGGTTTTTGTATAGGTATTAGTTTTTGACACCGACTTCCGAAATTAGTTATTTTTCATTTTGTAGTGGTTTTTAGAAGTCGGTTGTTTTTTTGTAAAAAAAGTTTTTATTTTACACTTTTTAGTTGTGAAAAAAAGGTACTATGTATTCAGTTACATCCGGTCAGACTGGAAGCTGACGCAAATATAGTTGGAAAATGACGTAATTTTGTTTACTTTAATTTTTACCCGTAATTTTGAAGAATTCTCTCGACTGCCTATGGTCTTAATCATCAGATTTAGGTACTGCAGAACATTATTTTAACCCAATGGGTGCAAAGTTCTCATCAATATAAACGAATTAAAACCAAACACAAAGTAGGTACTGCAAACCGTTGAGGAGTTCCCGGAACTGGCCTTTGTCTTCATCATCAGAGCTCTTATGACAGGCACAACCCATCTAGGTGTAAAGTTCTTATCAATACAAATTAATCAAGCCCAAACACAAGGTAGCTGCTGTGAATTGTTGAGGAGTTCCTTCGACTGTCTTCCGGGTCCATCATGAGATCTACTCCAGACCTTTATCAAATTGTAGTGCTTTAAATACTTAATGAAAATACTAAGAAATGCACTAATCGCCCCTACGATTTTTGAAAGTTCCCTTTGATTTCTCTGGTCTTCCATCATCAGATCCTGATGTCCTTATCATGGGACCACCTTGGGAATGTCTTCTTTCCAACAAAAAAAGAATTATCAAAATCGGTTCATAAACGACGAAGTTATGCGCGAACAAACAAAAAAAAAAGCATATATACGGTCGAATTGAGTAACCTCCTCCTTTTTGAAGTCGGTTAATAAAATAAAATTGTTTGATTCTCTATCCGCCATCTTACTTACATCTTTCATGAAAATTGAAAATAAAAAATATGACATTGTCATTGAACTTTATTTGACCCTTGGTACAAGATGGCTGCCAAGTTGTTCACTCCCCAGTCGCCAGGTGTCGCTGTGTCGACTGTAAAAATTGATGAAGTGATATAACTCGCGCAGTTAAAGAAAAGATCTGAAAATGGCGGCGGCTACTTATGGTACGGTTTACAAAACAAGTTTGGTTCTATGGGTCGTTACGCCTTTTTCAAGAAACGTAACATAACCAGTTACTTGGTCGAATAAAAAGAGATATTTTTGTAGCTAGTTATTTTCATTCGACTACTGTGATTGTTTACATAATTATACCTCCACCAACTATACAGTTACTCACGAAACGAAACTAAATTAAATCACTTTCTTGAGTGTGTTGTTATACAGTTAATTATTTTTTTTAGCTAATATTCTATTATATAATTGTAATATAGTTTGTCAAATATTATATAATTATATTACTAATATTAAATTATTCTTTTAGCCAATAATAGTAAAAATAATATTACTAAGTAAGGAGCAAAGGTACATAAAATACTGGATTTTAAAATTTGTCTTTATTAATTATAAAAATACCTGATAAAATATCTGAGAAAAAGGTTTTATAAACCGCTTGGCCCAGCAATATCTGGATCATCTGAACCCATTATTGGTTCAATCCCCTCCATCAATTCGTTATAATCATCCATGGACTGGTCACTTTCAGTCTTGGTCGTCACATTCGTCACTTTCATCTTCGGTGTCGCTATTCATGCCCACACTGATAATGAAATCCTCTAGTTCACTCTCCCTGCCTACATCGCGATTCCAGTATGCTTCTTCGACTTTCTTTATGTGATTTATTTGTTTCTTCCATTCGTCTTGTGTAATTGAAGCTATGGCCTCTTTTGTCAAGTCCTCAATTTTATTTTCGTGTTGCTCCACATTTTTATCTGCGACCCGTTGTTTTATTAAATTCCAAACATGTTCTATGGGGTTCAGGTCGCAGTTGTAAGGAGGGAGTCTGAGAACTTCATGGCCATGCTCACGTAGAAGTTCGTCTACCACATACTTTTTTTCGGGGCGATGGTGTTTTAGATGCACGAGCAGCTCTGCTTTAGTCCAGTCTTCTTCGAATGCCACACCGTGCTCGTGCATCCATTTCTTTATATCCGCTTTGCGGGTTGCAGTCGTTGGCGCTTTATCCAACTGCATGCTGTGGTAAGATGCATTATCCATGACGAGAATGGAGTTTTGAGGCAGATTTGGTATAAGTTTTTCGTTCAAATATTTTGTAAAGTTATTACCATCCATCTCGTCATGGTAGTCGCCTTTTTTTGATTTTGCTTTGAATAATAATCCTGCACCCTCCACAAACCCATCCTCTGAGCCGGCATGAACCATCACCCACCTTTGTCCAGGACTATCATTTTTTCGAATGCCTTCGTTGGTGGATGACTGCCAGCACTTGCTGACAGTATAATGAGCATGGATCCACGACTCATCCATGTATACAACTTTCTTTTTTTCCGCACCCATGGCATCATTTTGTCGGAGGCGGCGTAAATATTTCACTCGCCAGGCTTTTATATTATCGCGCTCTATGAGCACCATTCGGTTCTGGCGACATTTTTTAAATCGAAATCCGAGCTTTTCTTTTAAAATCTTTCTTAACGTCGTTTTGGAGCCTGTATAGTTTAAATCAGCTTTTGCTGATGCCATAATCTTGTTCAGCGTAGGTACCTCCTTTCGAACGTCATATATTGAGGCCACAATATTTCTAATGGCACATAAACTGAAGTTATCCATGGGGACACGCGTATTGTTTTTGCCTTTTCTACCCTTACTCGGCGTACGGATTTTAGTGTTGGTTTGTTTTGCAAGTTTACCTGAAATAATAGTAAAATATTATAATAGAATAGTAATATGATGGCTTTATTTTAATTAGGGTTTTTATGAACTGAAACATGCTAAAATATGCTGGACGCTCTTTTATAGCGTGAAGTCATTAAAATATACCTTTCTCTGCACGTGGGTACTATAGAGTCCAGAGATTATTAGGTTAGAAGAATAAATTACTATGATAATGCACCTTGGGTACTGAGTCGCCCAGGCTATCAATATGATGAAAGGTCGATTTTTGTTTGCGTTATCCTAAGTTTATTTAAGTTTTGATGACAATAAGCATGCTATCCGAGTTTCTTGGATACTTTTAGTATCAGTTTAATAGTATGTTTTAGTATGGAAGTTAACTTCAAAGAACTTAACACTTTATAGAAGTTAACTTAACTTTGTTACTAATAACAGCGAAGCAAAAACAAAAAATGTCACATCTGGGTGATATAGATGGTAAATTTAACTGAAAAAACATATTATAGACAGAACAGAGCTAAGCACAAACTGATAGTTTATTGGTAATTACCTTCTCTCTTAATTTTCGATATAGTAGACATCGATAAATTAGTCGCCATCGCTGCGCGTGCAGCGCTGTACTTGAGCGGATGGTAGCGCTCCAAGTTCTTCTCTTCTTCAAAGTATTTTATCACGTTGTAAACAATTTCACGCGCATCACTGTGTAGAATCTTTCCACGTTTTCGTGAAGCCATTGTTCAATCACAAACCAAATGATAAAATAATAAAATGTCAACGTTAGTACTAAAAACTTAACAAAAATAAATAACAATCAAACGTAACGCAAACAAATAACAATTAAACTCAACAAAAACAATAATATCAACAAAATAACAGAGACTTTAGCGGAACGAAAGTAACGATAACTCGGAGTGCGTCAAAGTAGCTTGGAAAGCGAATCCTGACTGATTGTTATTTTTTTGCAGCTCTTACTTCACTGTGTGAGTATAGACAGCGATAGAGAGTGAGCGAGAACGCATGCGCGCGGACGCCATTTACAGATCTTTTCTTTAAGTGCCCAAGTTATACGTGTGCCACGGCATGCCACGGAACGCCGCGGGATGTCACTGCACAACCTGCCGTGCCATGCAGTGCCACGCCGTCAGTGAGCGCCGGCCCTAAACTGTCTATGGAATATCTTAATTTGACACGATTAAACTAAGATTTTATCTTCTATCCTTTTCTTGTTGAATTAGAAATAAAAAGATGCACAGAACCTGAACTTAAAATTAATTTAGTTTGTGAACAACAGAATCGGCGCCATTATCTGCCTGACTATTTGTTTCAAGGATGTGCTGCCTCATTAAGTATATTTTTTAGTATTACATCGAAAGAAGAGTCACACTCAATGATACAATATGCGTAATGTAATGTGTGTGTGCGTAATGTATTGTCGTCCTCCGTGGCGCAGCGGTCAACACGCCTGCCTGCGACGTGGCCCCGGGTTCGATCCCCGGCCAGGTTATGATGGAAAACGATCTTTTCCTGATTGGCCTGGGTCTTGGATGTTTATCTATATATGTATCTATTATAAATATAGTATCGTTGAGTTAGTATCCCATAACACAAGTTTCGAACTTACTTTGGGGCTAGCTCAATCTGTATGATTTGTCCGTATATATATATATATATTTTTTTTATAATGTAGGAATGATTTAGGTGCGTATTACAGAAGGAAACTCAACCATCGATCTCTGCTTAAGCATTACTTAAAACTAGTTTCAACCAATCAAATGGCTCGAAACGAGACTTAAGTAGAGCTTGAGTTTTGAGTGACGTTCTGTAATACGGACCTTAGAGTTCCCAATAATCCCAATGTTGTCACGAGATTACAATCCATTGTATAATATGTCTAGAAAGTTGAAAGCTGACAGCCCCGTGGCATAGCGGTAGCGGACGCGGCCGCTGCGCAGCGTGGCGCGGGTTCGATCCCTGCACAGTGAAAGTATTTGTATGCATGAATATGAATATTTGCACTGGTCTGGTCGTGCCTCGGAAAGCACGTTAAGCCGTTGGTCCCGTTTGCCATACAAACATCTAGTGGCAGTCGTTACGGGTTGTTGGAGCCCTCAAAAGTCCAACAATTGGTCTAGCTGCAATGCTTCGATGTCGCCTTCGGGTTGTGGAGGTCAGACGGCAGTCGCTTCACGGAAAATGTCGAAGTTTAGCTATATCAGCAGTTGGACTGGTAAAGCGGACCCCAGACTCTAAAAGCTGAAAAAGGCTTCGGATGCGACTGGGATTAACGCTGGGACGATGACGATGAATGTGTCTAGAAAGTTGTGAAAATAAATGAGGGAGCTGCGGTCGTGCATATAGCTGCTAGTGTGGCTGAAATCATTTTAATATTTTATACTAGTACATTATTTTGTATGTGAAGCAAAACTGGTTTTAATGAATACAACAATCTGTGGTCTCTGGCGTTTAAATATAATAAGTAAAACAAAAAAAATTGTACATATTTATTATTACATATATGTTTTAAAGTGTTTTTACCAATGAAATATTCAATATTCCAAAACATAATAATTGCTTTCATCATCAGATTCCAAATATTCTTCGTTAAAAAGTATTTTCATTGTCAGCTGCGTCACTCACAATGCTATCTTCCCGCGAATAACTATCTCATATATATCTCGATAAAGGGTTTACTCTCACATTTTCCTGAAAGATTAAAAATAATAATATGTAGTTTCAAGATGGATAGCACTAATTTTAATTCCGAACATGATATACCTAATTCATTTTCAAAATTAGCAGTTAATTAAATCACATAATGTATCAAAACTGTGCTAGTCGCACTACAATATAGTCTACTTATATTTGCAATCTATCCTATAAATGCGCAATGTAAACAATCCTCATTTTAGTCTAAAAATCGTTTACTTAGTAGATTTGAAACTTCTAGTAGATAAAAACAAACAGTAACATGATTGCATACCTGTTTTAGCAACTGTTCAAGCATAAATATCATCCAAATTTGATCGCCGATATACTTTAAAAATTACTCCCCGAGCTCCACTTTTATTTGTTTTACTCATTTTTAATACGTTTGTTCGATGTTTTATCCATGTAGATTCGAAAAGCTATAGTAAATGCAATAGATATCGAGTTACAAAACCAATATACGACAGCCGATGACAAGGACCCAAACTGTCAGATATTCTCAATCAACCTTGAGCCTTACTGCTTTAGAGATAAAGTTGAAAATCGAATAAGGAAATGTGATAGATTTTAGTAGCTTGACGTGCTATCGTCTGTGCTATAATTTAGTGTTACCCTACTTTTAAATTTTTTAGTTCCAGAAACATTAATTTCACGACTTTATAAACAAAGTATAGATACCACGTGTGGACCTTGTGGTGTATACTGAATTCGTCACTATTTACAGTTGACCCTGTTTAGGCTGTTGACAATCTTAATGAGCCTTGAGTTGAAGAGTCATTTTAGAAATAGTAATTATACAATATGTAAAGAAAACCCTGTCCGATCCGTAATGCTATTGTTAGGTATCGATAACTGATTCTACTAATGCTCACAAGGCTGGGCGAAACTTAAAAAAACATTCCCCCTAAAAAAATAAACATTATTTCGCAAGAAGAGGTAACATAGGTAATACATGTGCGGTAAGCAGTCCATACGCAGGCGACGGGAGGCAGAGCACACGGCACATGGTCGCATCGCTTATAATAATAGCGTCAAAATTGTGCTGTCACTTTTTTTTTAAATGACTAAATTTCGGGGAAATTGTAATTAATTCGCGGGAAATGAAAGTTTATTGCAAAATTCATTAGTATTGTTACTATGATGATTACGTAAAATTTTATAATATATTTTGTCATATGTTTACCTAACCTTTATTATCCCTAAGGGTCGGGCAGGGTTTTTTTTACATATCCCGTATTCTTAGACACATACCGTAGTAGGTAAAGTGGCTATAATAGGTAGGTACGTATTTGGTACCTAATTAGTTTAACTAAGTATTTATTCCACTTATCTAACACACGTTTTTATTTATTTTTTTAGTGGAAGCTGCTGAAATAGAAGTTGAAACAGCAGCTTTGTTCCACGCCGAGCTCTTTAACGATATGATAGTAATTGACAACAATTCACACAAAAACTCTGAAGATGTAGAATGTGAAGAATCGGAGGAAAACACACAAAATCTTAAAGAAGTACCTATTATAAAGTGAATATAAAATAATATTTAGTTTAATATTAACTTACAATTAATATTAACTTAGGTATGTAAATTGTTTTTTTTTTCTGTTTCTTACTTTCCTATAATTTCCCCACCATGCGAAAGTATTTCTACTTACCTAAGTAATACAAGTGAGAGTAGTCATGATGGCCCAGTGGTAACGACCGCCAGTTACGAATGTGGATCGTAGGTTCGAACCCAGATGGGCGCTTTTCTATCTGTAAATTCGTATTCTGTGTATAGCTCGTAAGAGCAGTGGTGTCGAACTAATTTGTTCTAAAATGATTTGACTAAATATCATCATCATCATCCCAGCGTTAATCCCAGTCGCATCCGAAGCCTTTTCAGCTTTGGAGTCTGGGGTCTGCTTTACCAGTCCAACTGCTGATATGGCTAAACTTCGACATTTTCCGTTAAGCGACTGCCGTCTGACCTCCACAACCTGAAGGCGACATCGAAGCATTGCAGCTAGACCAATTGTTGGATTTTTGAGGTCTCCAACAACCCGTAACGACAGCCATTAGATGTTCGTATGGCAACCGGGACCAACGGCTTAACGTGCTTTCCGAGGCACAACCAGACCAGTGCAAATATTCATATTCATGCATACAAATACTTGCACTGTGCGGGGATCGAACCCGCGCCACCTTGCGCAGCGGCCGCGTCCGCTACCGCTACGCCACGGAGGCTGTCATGATTGACTAAATTATCCATACTAATATTATAAATGCGAAAGTAACTCTGTCTGTCTGTCTGTCTGTTACGCTTTCCCGCTTAAACCTCTCAACCGATTTTGATGAAATTTGGCACAGACAATCTTTAGACCCTGAGAAAGAACATAGGCTACTTTTATCCCGGAAAAATTTGATGTTCCCGAGGGAAATCTAAAAAGCGGGATATAACCGAACTCCACGCGGGCGAAGCCGCGGGCGGAAAGCTATACTCTGTTTTTTAATCTCGTAGACTAAATTGACACATGCAAATGTCAAATTTACATTATTAATTTTGTATTATTACGTTTTTAATAAGTACCTACACATTATTTCAGGATAACTTATTGTAAAAAACGATACTTGATTTTATGAACGCGTATTCAGTTGTGCCACGTTACTATTTAAGAATAAACTGCCAACACTCTAATGTCAGTTTAGTCTACGAGATTAAAAAACAGAGTTTAGTAATAATATTATAAATGCGAAAGTAACTCTGTCTGTCTGTCTGTCTGTCTGTCTGTCTGTCTGTTACGCTTTCTCGCTTAGACCTCTCAACCGATTGGCACAGACAATCTTTAGACCCTGAGAAAGAACATAGGTTACCTTTTATCCCGGAAAATTTTGATATTCCCGAGGGAAATTTAAAAAGCGCGATATAACCGAACTCCACGCGGGCGAAGCCGCGGACGGAAAGCTAGTTTGTTATAAAACGGAGAAGGAAAACATTGCTGCATTGTGGAGACTAAAACTTCTTTATCTACCAATCCAAACTGGATGCCTGTGTTGAAATTTTTCATTAATTAACTCAGAATCATTTATCCATGTTAGTGAGTTGCGCATCGATGGCCACTCTGTATTCAGTTTCAGCTTACACCCTAAAGTGTCAGGGAAAGGTGTATCTATGTGCCAGGGTGTCACCACTGTGGCGGCGATCTCTCGCGTCCGGCCGGAGCGGTCTGCCATGCACTCGGCATGGCAGACCGTTACCTCCTTCTGCGAAATAGTGATGCTGGCCAAGGAGAATATGGAGCTCGTGAGAGAGCCGGAATCTCAGCGTCCTCACGCCTTCATGGCCGCCGCAGGAGACACCCCGGCCGGAATACACCTGTTTTTGCTTGATTCCTCGACCTATCAAAGGCGTTTGACCTCGTTTGTTATGACTTGCTATGGCAAAAACTGGAGCAAGCATCAGTGCCAGATGAACTGACCCGTATCTTTAAATACGTACAACAATTAGGTCAACGTTGTTCGTTGGGCGGAGGCTTACTCGAACCCGTACAGGTTGCAGTGCGGCGTGAGACAGGGGGGGCTAACTTCTCCCAAGCTCTTCAACCTGTATGTTAATGCGCTAATAGAGAGGCTCAGCAGCACGCATGTTGGTTGCCATATTGGAGGTGTGTGCCTTAACTATATCAGTTATGCTGATGACATGGTGCTGCTGAGCGCCTCCGTCTATGGAGTGTCGAAGTTAATTGGCATATGCGAAAGATATGCTGAGGAACATGGTTTGTTGTATAACACGAAAAAGAGCGAATGCATGGTCTTTCAGGCAAGAAGGTGTCCAGATTACTTGCCCACAATTAAGCTCAACGGATGCTCATTTAATAAGGTTGATACATTTAAATATCTTGGACATTTATTAACCTCTGACTTGAAAGACGATGCCGACATTGAAAGGGAACGTAGGACGCTGTCTGTTCGTGCGAATATGATAGCACGCAGATTTGCTCGGTGTTCAAGCGGCGTCAAAATAGCCCTATTCAGGGCATTCTGTACGTCCTTCTACACGAGCAGTCTGTGGGTAGACTACACGCAGAAACAGTACAGTGCTCTACGTGTCCAGTACAACAACGCGTTCAGAGTGCTCTTGGGGCTGCCTCGCTTCTGTAGCGCCTCAGGGATGTTTGCGGAGGCGCGTGTGGATTGTTTCCAGACAATCATGCGCAAGCGGTGCACATCCCTGGAGCATAGGGTGCGGAGCAGCCGCAACAGTATCCTGAGCGCTTTTGCTGAACGGCTCGACTGCCAGTACCTCAACCACTGTCGCATGATTCACGTGCAGAAAAATGTTAAGTTTTTTTTTTAATATTAGATTTGGTTTTGACACGATTTTAATTCTATTTGACATAATTTATTATTGTTTTGATAATTATTATTGGTTACTAACATTGGTTATAAGTAATAAATTGTTACTAACAAAACTATGGACTTTGTGGTCTGAAATAAATGACTTATTATTATTATTATTGGGCAGCACGCCGCCCAATAGTCGTTCCACGCGCGCCTCGAGGAGATGTCAGCACATCGTGACGGGGTCCACAAAAACCGGTGCCTGCCAGGGTCGCAGGTTGTTCCGAAGAGTTACCAGGCCCTGGCGAACAGGCAGGTGAAGGAACACGGATAGATTTTAGTCAGTAAAAGTCTTCCACTCCGCCCAGAGCGGGAAAGATCATTTGATGATTTCCCACCATGAAAAAAAAGGTGTATATATCTAGATATTTATACACTGAATATTTTAAGAAAAAGAATATCTCTGTATGGCAAAGAAGCCATATACAAAAATAGTTATTTGTTATACAAGAGTGCAAAGTTGCTTTTTAACCGCGTGTTCAATTTTGATGACCGAGCAAGCGAAGGATTCTAAAATTGAATCACGAGCGCAGCGAGTGATTCAAAATTAGAATCCTGAGCGTTAGCGAGGGAATCAAAAGGACACGAGGTGAAAAATCTTTGCACTCGAGTGCAACACGTAACTTTTCATTCCACCTCAGCGAGCAAATGACTAAATGCAATAAAAAAATGTTTACAATCACAAGATATTTTAAAGTAACGATGCAACAGTTATTTAAATTGAGTGTAATATTTTTGTTTGGTACTGTAATATTGGTGTTAGTCACTTGTGTACTGTTTTTCGGTAAACTGTTTGTCATACTTAATAGTTGTACCGATTCATCGGATTCCCTTGGCGTGAATGTTGGAGAGAGAGGGAGATGGTTAGGTGTTTCATAACGGCTTATTTTTGATGTAGAAGGGCCAGTCCAAGTTTCCGATTGAGGCTCTTTCAGTGTAATGGCTCCTACGATGCCTTCACATATTTTAGACTTATTTTGGATGGAATCCTCTATGTATCCCTCTACAACTGCATTGGTCTTCCAGCCTCCGTGGGGCTTAAGGTACAGGAGATCAGCTCCGGAATCAGCCAAAAGTGTGGCTGAAGTTCGTCGGAAACAATGACCCGTGTACAACAGGGGTTCTGGAAGTTCAAGAAATGTTGCTATTTCTCGTGGGATACTGCCAATTTTATTAGTACCCATAGGCTGTCTAACACACTTTCCATTGCGATACTGTAGAAAAAAACGATTGATTGGAGTGTTAGGCGGCCGTAAGGCTTGATATTTCTCAACAATCGTTACGTATTCCTTGCGAATGACAAAAGTTGCGGTCTCTTTTTGTCTTTGTATTAGGTAAATTAATTAATAGTAAGTCATCTGAATGTTTCTCAATGTTTTTGACATTAAGTTGTGTTAGTTCATTAGTTCGACATGCTCCGTTTGTTCCAATAATAAGAACAACCTGCAATGTAAAGAGTATTGTAGTAGATAAATGAATAAAATTTATATGAACGCATAATTATGCCTATCAACATTTACTAAGTATACTATTTAATTGAGATTAATATATGTACTTAAGTAAGATACTGAATGTGCAACTGACTTACTTTTGCCGCCAAATATACGGAATCGGGTGCTTCGTTAAGAAACTTTTCAATATCAGATACTGTGAAAACCTTCGATTTTTTTGGATGATGACCAGATGAGGCTCTTTTTAAAAATGCTACTAATTTAGGATAGGTATCGATATGTATGTCTATTTTCATCTTTATTGTTGCTTTTAGCATCGAATACGTACTCCATAGAGTGCTTGCTTTCTTGTTCTCGGATAATTCTATAAAATATGCCAGCAAAACGTTTCCTGAGAAAGTTTTGGCTCCTTTTGTTAGTCGCCACGTGTTGAACATATCGTACTGTTTTAAATCCTTCTCGCGTGATTGTTGAGGTAGAAAGCTCATTTGCGCATTATTAACAGTTTCAGTCAATTCTGTTGGCGTCAAACAAACTTCCTCGTCGCTAGAATCACTCATTTTAGTTTTTCACTTGTTTTCAAGTTTCTTTTTTTTAATATAAGGTTTAACAATGACGTGAAAAAATGCCGCGTAAAGAACCGCGTACAAAGAAAATTGAAAAAAGAACACCAAGAAGGTTTCGAGTCTGAGTTTTTAACAAATTAAAAAAAAGTTGTATGATATATTCGGCACCATAGAGGTAACAGTAAATAGGTTTAATGTTTTTTTTTTAATTTACAAACTTAGTGCACACGATGTTCTGAATTCAATTTACTTTATCCTCTAGAGAATAAAAACGGCTTTTCCAGTCAGATATTGAAGATTAAAAATACTCTTTCCGAGATGGTGGGATGAAAAATAAGTTTATTAAAATAATAAGCAAAAATACTTGATAATCATAATGAATACTGGCTCCTTATTTTTTCACATCCAATATTCGGTGTCTTTTATTGTTATACTCTTTGATTCTGTCCTTGAAGCGAAGTATATTTTATGAAAAATGTGAAGTAAAAAATTGTTTGCCCACCATAAAATTCTTTCGAGAAAATGATTTAATATGAAAATTTTACGTACCTACCGATTTTTTTTTTTGTCAAAAATGGATTTAGTGAATGATACCCAATGCCTAGAAAAAAATTGGACGGTTCTTAAAAACTCATCCTGTAATAAAATATTATAAAAAAAAATCTAAGCTAGCCTACGAATTTTTCAGCCTAGGTGTTAAGACACTAATATAGCTAGGTGTAGCTATGGGTACACCTAGCCCACCCTTTATGCCCACCTATGACGTAATTTTTTGTATATTTCGCACACCTGAAACACGTGTCAAAATATTTTTAAGTAAGTAAAGAATTTAAGTCCTAATTTAAATCCGTCACTCCTGTGACATATTACCTGACATCGGCACCTTAATTGCGAAACACACTATTTATTTATTTTATTTATTTAAACTTTATGCACAAACATTGCACAATGGCGGACTTAATGCCTTAGGCATTTTCTACCAGTCTACTGTCAATTTGAATCATTTTGATGCTCTGATGCATATTGTTAATCCATTGCTCCATATGTTCGGAAATATTGTTTGCTCTAAAAAGTAAATCACGCAATGAATGTTGTTGACTGTCAAAATGAAACTCATTGCTATTGATAGTGTGTTTCCTAATTACCTACCTGCCGGGTCCATTTGAAAACCAGCGTCAAGCACTAGTTGTCTGGCATATTCGCTGAACTGGTTCACGAGACATAGGTATGTGGACGATATTGCGACCGGCGCGTCGCGCTCTCTGTACCTGAAGCCATAGAACTAAAAGATCAACTTAACAGTTTGCTAGGCTGTGCTCAACCTGAGCTTCGAAAATGGAGTAGCAACTCAGAAGCTTTTGTTAAAACTTTGCCACACAATGATCTACTCATTGTCAAAAACCTAAACTTTTCTCTGACGAAAGTGATAAATCAACTTGAAAATCTTAGGAGTCCAATATGACCCTGTGACGGAGAACTTTTGTTACTCACACTCCTCTATCGAGGACGATGAATGTACCAAGCGTTCAATCTTATCTAGCATCGCGTGTATTTTCGATCCTCTAGGGTGGCTTACACCTTGTATCCTAAAAGCCAAATTGCTCCTTCAAGATTTGTGGTGTCTCTCAACCTTTCATGGGACAAACCTGCCCAGAAACATAGCTCTAGACTGGCAAGCCTTTATAGCTGATCTCCATAATCTAAATCTAATACAAATCCCTCTTAGGATTATACCTTCTCAATCTAAATCTTTTCATCTCATGGGATTTTGTGATAGATCCACAATAGCATATGGCTGTTATCTTCGCGTCGTTACATCTCACGACGTTCAAGTTTATCTTTTAATTCTTAAGTCCAAGGTAGTACCTCTAAAAGTGCAACCGGTTCATTGTTTTCAAACAATCCGCATCGATTTCGGAGGTCCTTTTATGATTAAAGAAAGCAGGCGCCGTAATGCTAAAACTAATAAAGCTTATCTTAGCATCTTAAAGTATGCCAAGCTACCAAGGCCGTTCATCTTGAGCTAGTTATTGAGCTCACATCTGAAGCTGTTATAGCGGTCTTAGATCGCTTCGTATCACGAAGAGGACTTTGCAACTCCATAGTCACAGATGCTAACTTCGTGGGTGCCAAGCGTAATTTATCGGAAGTGAAGAGTTAGCGAAATGCTTAACCGCGACGACGATAGTATTTCCAGTCAACTCGCTTCTCTAGGTATTACGTGGAAACTCAATCCTCCTTTCGGCCCTCACTTTGGAGGCATATTCGAGAGCGGTATAAAATCTACCAAATACCATCTCAAACGTGTAAACGAATCTCAGATTCTTACCTTTGAAGAATTTTATACTATCTTAACGAAAATAAGTGGCCATGTTAAACTCTTGACCCTTAGTAGAATTATCTTCAGATCCGGCGAGATTGACGCTCTTACTCTCAGCCCAAATTGAATGATCTTGTAACCATTTATGAACCCAATTTACGTGCTAACAAATGGAGATTGGGTCGCGTTGTACAACTCCATCCGGGTAAAGATGATATTACTCGTGTGGTAACAGTAAAAACATCAAAAGGCTTACTCATATGACTTGCTGTCAAAATTTGTCCTCTTCCAATTGAACAAAACAATTAATTTTATCAGCACATTAAATACACTTATTTTAAAAATATATGTTATATGAAAGTATCTATTCTCTTATCATTAAGATATGTACTAATAAATTTTAAACACATGATGACATATGAATCCGCATAGGCCGTCAAGCTTAAACTATCTTAAATCATCAAATATTCTCTTATCTTATGAAATCCCTGGATGATTTCAAGTGAGGTGATATGAACAGGCTTTGAGATACTTTCCCTAGTCCCATCCTTTTCCTCAATAATTTGACAACACCAATCGCGGCCAATGGCACCGCTGGCGCCACCTATCGCGGAACAAGAAAAACACCAGTTCGAGTTCAGACAGCTGTGCTGCTGGAGAGTTTGCTCCGCCACTTCTTCTTCCCAGCAAAAGCACTAGGAAGTGTCGATGGGTGGGCGTTTTGGGGGACTATCTTATGTAAAATTGACGTTCAAAAAGTGCTGATTCTCAGCCTAATTTGAATAAATGACTTTTGATTATGTTTTTCAACGAAAGCGACGGCATGCCGATATCTATAATTTCCGCGTGCGGTGCAAAAACTCAGATATATTGTGAAATACGACTATTCACATGGTCTGGTGCTCCCCTGGGTCCCAGCATCCCGTGAGTACCTAACATTTCAATAGTTTTATCTCGTAGCCTGTTTCTAGTTAGACGGCTTAGAGACGCGTCCCGCTGGGCGCGAAACACAATCAAATAGTAAGTAGGTACATAACAATAATCTTATGCAGCCTACTTCCGATATTAAACCGACAGCTATATCTACAAACCAGCCCCCTAATCGGCGAACACATTTTTGTCAAATGATTGCGACTAGTTGGGATCGTTTGGACCGAATGGACCAATGAGCGGTCCGAACGATCCCAACTGATGCCAACTAGTCGCAATCATTTGACAAAAATATATTCGCCGATTAGGGAGCTGAATAATAATAACTGGTGGATTTAATATCTAATGAATCTAATGTCCTTGAAAATAAATACCATGTTTACTATGAGAATAAAATTAATTAGGTAACGCGTTACCACCATGGCGTGTTCTGATAACAAAACGATTTTCCTGTAGTCAGTCTTGAACATGATCGAATTGAAGTGGTTCCTTATATATTAACTATTGTATAAATTAGCCCTTTAGACCCATAGACAGTTTAGGAGCCATTTAAACATTCGACATTCGAGGCAACTAAAAATATGTCAGTCACGGACTAATTTGACAGGACTAAACTAACATGTTATCTTCAAACCTTTTCTTGATGAAATAGAAAGAAAAAAATGCAATAAACTTAAAACTAAGTATGTAGTTTAAGTTTGTGAACAGGAACATCAGCACCATTATGTAATTTTTCATAGTAACTAGAAAGACTTTATCCATACTAATATTATAAATGCGAAAGTAACGATGACTTCCCTCCGCGCCTCCGCGCCGTGTGGTGTGAAATTAATACGCTCCTGGGCCTGTAGCCAATGTGACATCGCATCGTAGCGAAGCGAAATCGAATACCAAACCAACCAATAACAAAAACGATTGACCACGCTACGCGATAAATCACGTGATCAAATGATCACGTTTAAACGTCACGGATAAATCACGTGATGTTACATTGGCTAGGGCCCCAGGGCCTGTAGCCAAAGTAACATCGCTTCATAGCGAAGCGAAATCGAATACCAAACCAACCAATGGCGGGAACGATTGACCACGCGACGCGACAAATCACGTGGTCAATCGTTCCCGCCATTGGTTGGTTTGGTATTCGATTTCGCTTCGCTACGAAGCGATGTTACATTGGCTAGGGCCGCTGGTATATTTACGAATATCGCGTTCCGATTGTCAGTTTCCGGCTCGTGGTTTCATTCGAGACTGTGAAATTGTATCTGGTTTGGTATCGTAAGTTTATTCTTAGTGTTTGTTTCGTATTTACTGTAAATCAATTAATTTCGGTGAGTAATTTATTTTCTTACTTGTGAGGGTAACGTAATTTATTTTTTTTTTCTCTGCGCGACGGTTTTGTTTTTTTTCTTTTCGTTAACTTAGATTTGTTTTCTTGTTAATTAATTAGGTATGTCAACTTCCAATGATGACCCGCCTGATCGTGGGGGAGATATTTTCCGCAGAAATAATAAGACACTAAGATCGCCGCCGCTGCAAAACTCCGCTAAGCGTTTGTTTTGATAAATGTCTTCGACCGACAATTTAATAAATGATAGGTCGAAGCGTTTACAAACTGCACCCAATTCTCCCGAAAAGTCGCCTACATTAAATATTTCCAATCGTAGAGACGGGAACAGTAATTATTGCGATTTGATGACCGAGGCGTCTGTGTACCTGGCCAAAATCAACGAGCTGGTTAATGATAACGGTTCTCGTATAAATGTCGCGAACAAATCAGCAATTATGGATTTGACTCAATGAGTTACAAGTATCGTGTCTTTATTAGCTTTAAAATCTGCGTGTAACGAGACAAAGCTTGCTAACACCGAGCGCGAATTAGAAATAATTAAATTAAAATCCTACTCTAAAACCGTTAATGAGGACAAAAACATGTCGGTCGCGGATTCTTTGAAACTGCGGTTGCCTAAAGTTACCCCGGCTATAGAATCTAGAGTACCTGTTCCTTGTCTCGTCGATCAGCTGACTATGCGTCATCTTCCGCCACTAAACAAGCTCAAAGGCGATTAGACCGAGTGACGATGGTTTTCAAATAGTCGGTATTAAAAAAACCGCCAAATGAGGCGTTGTACTGCGCGTTGCAAATGAAAACCAATTGAAAAGACTAGAATCGGTAGACGCTATAAAGTCTGCGGGTCTTCGTTTAAAAAAACCAAAGGGTCGCCGCCCCCGTCTACTAGTCAAGGACATTCCCGCCTCTATGGAAGACAACAATTTTTTGCAACTCATTTTTAATACTTTGGCGGTATATAGACCGCCAAAGTATTAAAAATGGGTTGCCAATAAAAGAAAATGACTTCATTAAATCCACGAAAATAGTCCGTAGGCGCGTTCTACCAATAACGGTCGGAAATGGTTAGGAATAGAAATTGAACCTGAGGTACGGAAACATCTTGTGTCTACCAAGGATAAGTTATTTATTGACTGGGCCACTTGCCGTTTTGTTGATGATATCGAGGTAGTACGCTGCGCGTATTGTCAGCAATTCGGTCACGTGAAAAAGCATTGGGCTAATAAATCACCAACCTGCGCTATCTATTCTGAGGCCCACGAAACCAATGTTTTGTCGTATTAGACAGTAAAAGAGGAGGGAAGAGGGACGAAAACAAAGAATTTATTAATTACAATAAGTAGCAAATAAAAATAAACGTATAGAAATGATGAATGAAGGTGAAGTACAAGTAAAAATATAAAAAAGGTAAAATATAAAAGTAAAGCTAAGTAAAGCTTCAGTAAAGGCCTCGCGGCGGAGGGCCGCGCAGAGGGCCCGGCGGCTGAAGGTGGGTGAAGAGGGCCGGCGCAGATGCCCTGCGGCTGAAGACAGGCGGTTGAGGGTCAGCGAAGAGGGCCGGCGCAGAGGCTCGGCGGCTGAAGCCCAGCGGCTGAGGGCCGGCGACAGCTGTAGGCAGGCGGTTGATGGTCGCAGAAGAGTTGTAGAGGAGCGGGGCGGCCGAGAGGGCCGACAACAGCAGCGGTGATCCAGAAACTGCAGCGAAAAGCGGCTCCCGCGGCAGAGGTCCGGCTACAGCAGCGGCGCCGCCATCAGAGGCGGTGGCGCCGCCAACAGAGACAGTACCAGGCAGCAAAAATACAGCAGGACCGGCCCCTGCAACGGAGAGCCGGCAGCAGCACGATAGGAGGGTCCCCTCTCCGGGAGGGAGAGGGTAACCCTAGGAGGGCTCTGCAGAGATAAAACACTCGATAAATAAACTATTACGACGTAAGCACCAGGCCGAAACTCAAGCTGAACTGTCAACGTTCTGCGAGGGCTTCCGAAGAAACCTCGCAGAACAGCTTTTCACAAAATTTTTGAATATTTAAAAGTAATATAAAATACCGTAAAGGAGTTCGGCTTAACAAATCCGATAGAAAGATAGCGGGCAGTTAAGAATTTAGAAGAAAAAAGGTTGTCATAGAGACATAATCAACAGCGTTGTCAAAAACTGTCATAACAATGAAAATATTATTGTAAATATGTAAATATAAGTTTAATATTAAATTATAGCGTTGTGTTGTGTAGGAAAAATGAATACGATACAGCACAGGTACAACTTCTTACGCCTAGTTATCGCCAAGTCACCGAAACTTAGGCTTGAAGTTGAGGACCGTGTCTGTAAGCAGAATAATGAGTCTTGGTGTAGTAAAATATTATCAGAACAGCGCCTCATAATACTGGAATGCGTATTATGACCTGCAGAAATGAATGATATATGAGTATGAAGAAGTAAGTATATGTAGGTTAATAAAATAACACTACAGTTTGCCCGCATAAGGACGATTTAAATTTTACCCCGGTTTGCGCGGCGTGTAAACGTTTTAAAAAACCTTTTGACCATCGCTGCGGGTCTGAACAGTGCGGTACCTATAAATTAAAACTCGAACAACTTATCCTACATACTAATTATTAATTAAGATGGATAGTCTAAACATAGGGCAATTAAACCTTCACAACGATAAGGTGGCGACATCAGAGTTAGATAAATTAATTATTGACTACAACTTAGACCTTGTACTCATTCAAGAACAATATCAAAACTCAAGTTTACGTCACAGGGTAGTGCAGCAGGATTGCAAGGCGCGAGCCGGAATTTATGTTGCGCGGACTTCTAACTTTACGGTAACGTCTATACGTGACGTCATGACGCCACACTGTGCGGTTGCTGAAGTCTCATCAGCTTCTTTTAAAGTATTTGTTGTAAGCTGTTACTTTCAATATTCAGATCCTGTTACTCCTCATATACATAATCTCCGTCATGTCTTGCGGTCACTCGCGGGCTGCAAAGTGATCGTTGGCGCGGATGTCAACGCGTCATCGTCTCTGTGGTATGGCAAGGTTCGGGCAACCGATACCGAACGACGCTGCGCTGTTGAGGATTTCATTGCTGAGATGTACCTATCGATTCATAATACCCCTGATGCACCACCTACTTTTTGCAGCCAAATAGGCGAATCTTGTATTGACGTCACACTTTCTAGTGCCGACGTACATTTGGATAGGTGGCGTGTCCTACCGGACGCGTCTTGTAGTGATCATCGCCTGATCGTGTACGAATTTGTTCCTGGTTATATTCAGGGTCCGTCTCATATTCCTGGTAATTTCAGGTATAGATGTAAAGGCGCGAACTGGGAATTTTTTTGCTTGCTTTTTGCGTGTCACGCCAAAGAATTCACTCGGGACGGGCTTTCAGCCGAAGAAAGTGCTGACATTATGTCAGAAACCTTTACCTACTGTGCTGACATCGCCATTGGTCGTGGATCTATGACCAATATTCGTAGATGTGACTGGTGGAGTGATTATTTAGTTGAACAGCGTAAAAGATATCGCAGAGCGCGTAGACAGTTAAACAAACTCAAGAGCCGAAAGATTACTGGAGATTACGTTCGCTTTAAATGCTTTCAGAGTTGCCAAGTCACGCTACAAAGCATCGGTGGAAAAATCTAAGGGTAACTTGTTGCGGAAAATCGTTGACAAACTTGACAGGGAGGGTCCGTGGTCTCCCTTATATCACGAATTTAAAGCTAACAGATCGGTCGACCTTTCAAACGTTCAAAACATTAAATTCAATGATAAGCATTCCATGGGCATAGAAGAAACAACAGAAGTACTAATTAATACACTTATCCCTGATGATTCACCGGCTAACGATAGCGACTACCACCAACAGATTCGAGCGTGGGCTCCTGTGCCACCTGAATCACCAATGTCAGACGTACCATCTAATGACGAATTTATAAATATTGTTAGAAAACTACCGGTCAACAAATCATCAGGGGAAGATAAAATATCCAATAGGATGATTAAAGAAGCGTGTAAAACAGCGGGTGATGCCATCTTAACTGTATATAACCGATGCATTGCTGAAGGCGTTTTTCCTCGTAAATGGCGACGCGGTTTCATACGAATAATACCAAAGTGTGGTGATAAACCACCGGATGATGCGAAGTCATATCGGCCTATCACACATCTACCATCTTTGGGGAAACTTCTTGAGCGCCTCATCGTTCCACGTTTACTACCGAACGGTCCAAAATTTCATAGTAATCAATATGGCTTCACCATCGGTAAATCAACAGTCGACGCGGCGCTTTCTGTATAACGCTTGGTGGCCTATGCTGTTGTTAAAATTAAACACCCGCGGTTGCTATAGAAACATATATAATCTCGTTTACTCGTACTTTATAAACGGTTCCGCGGTATTTAAGCTCGGTAATTTTTCTAGTACTAAAGCACTAACCATGGGATATCCTCAGGGTTCAGTTGTCGGTCCTTATTTATGGAATTTGGGTTTTGATGATTTCCTCGCGATCCCGCTTCTTTGCGGCTGTTCACTTACTGGGTACGCGGACGATGGCCTACTGCACATTCAGTCAAGTACCTGAGCTGGACTTGAGAACTTGGCCCATACTTGCCTAAATCTAATATCTCAGTGGGGTGATCGTCACCGCCTAGCGTTTGCGCCGCATAAAACCTATCAACTTCTACTAAAAGGTAATCTTAAATCATTGCCTACTATTAAATTTAATAACGTTCCCGTTAAAAAACAGCAATCCGTATGCTACCTTGGTATGGTCTTAGAAAGGAATTTTTCATTTATCGAACATATAAAAATAGTTGGCAAAAAAGCTAAAAGGAACTTCTATGCCCTAACTAGAATATCCAAAGCAACTTGGGGTCTATCATTCCTAACTTTAAAAACTATATATGGAGCTACCTACTTAGGATGTATGTGCTACGGTGCACCTGTTTGGGCCGATAGGGCCAGCATAGGGGCGGCGCGACGTAAACTGCTTCAAAGCCAACGTTTGGCATTGATATTTTTATGCAAGGCGTATAGAACAGTCAGTACCGAAGCCTTACCCGTTCTGGCAGGTGTACTTCCAGTCGATCTTGAAGTACAGCGACGTGCTTCAATGTACTACTCCGCGAGGGGGGAGGCCATGGACACTAACTTTGTTACACAGCGTGACCTCAATAGAATTTCTAGATTATTTAAACCTCAGACTGACGTCTGGGAGGACCTCAGTGGCAAAGTAGGTGGGATAATTCCATCAAGGGCTGGCTAAGACATGGCTGGAGGTTGACCACTGCGTTGCCCAATTTCTCACAGGTCATGGCAACTTTAAAAGTAAACTGTATTCTTTTAAACTTGTTCCTTCGCCTTTGTGTCAGTGTTCTACATGGAACTGTGAATTTGAACAGGCCGCACATATCTTGTGGGAGTGTGTTCTTTGGCAGAATGAACGCAATATTAAGTTGGATAGTATACAAGTTACATCCGGAGTTGTTTATTATACGGACCTTGTAGAAACTAGAACTAATTTCCGTGCGTTCAGGCGCTTTTGCCATACCTATTATTGGAATCAATTGTAACAGCATATACCTACTTAGGACCCATTAACTTAATCAAATGTTATTCCGTGGTGCTTGGCAATCTGGGCTTCTCCTAGTTCCAATAATGTCCCTTTGTGCCGATTGGCCTAGTTCTGTTCTGTCTCCTCCTTATTATGGAGGGAAGTGGAAAAAATATATTTTTTCTTACTCCTCCGCTATTCTTTTCTGATTAATTTCATTGCGGGACCCAAGACAGTTGAATCGTTTCTCCGGGACTCGTCGAGCTTCACTGCTCGGCGGTTTTCTGGCGGTCTCCACTGTTGATTCTGGCTTTCAGGAGTTGCAGTAGGTTGGGAACAGTGTGGCGGGTTTTGTCCCAATAAAAAAAAAATAAAGGCTATTTGACAGTATGATTTTTTTTTTGTGATTATTTGCTTTAATTGCATAAAATGACGGTTCTTTATGTCATTTACATGAGTTTTAATAAAAATAATAACAATTAATATAGGTACCCAAAAACACAAAAATATGTATGACACCTGCACTCCTATATGTATATTAAACCAAGGTTTTATAAGGCTGCGTTGCGAGTTACATGTCGCACTCGAACCGCTTGGGTGTCGGTCTAAAAATAATTTTACAGTGAACCCTAACACACGATTATTAATCATTTTAATTAACTCCCGATAAATACCCCATACAAGCTAATAAACTAAGTAAATAGTTCTCCACTTGTCACTTTAATTTCGACAAGATGAATCGCTATTCGATATTATTTGTTTTACTATTGTGCGTTTTGGTAAATTCGAATAATAAGGCTGGACATAATCATAATTTAAGAAGGTCTGATAAAAAGCAGAACACGCCTCCTCATTGCACGCAAGTTTCAAAAGGTGAGTAGTACCTATCCATACTAATATTATAAATGCGAAAGTAACTCTGTCTGTCTGTCGGCCTGTCGGTCTGTCTGTCTGTTACGCTTTCCCGCTTAAACCTCTCAACCGATTTTGATGAAATTTGGCACAGACAATCTTTAGACCCTGAGAAAGAACATAGGCTACCTTTTATCCCGGAAAAATTTGATGTTCCCGAGGGAAATCTAAAAATCGCGATATAACCGAACTCCACGCAAGCGAAGCAGCGGGCGGAAAGCTAGTATAATTTTAACTAAGTTTAAGTAAAAAAAAACTTTACGGCAACTGCTGAGCAGTTGTGTTGAATTTTACTATTTAAAAACCTATGAAGTGTCCAATGGCGATGTTTTTGCGGTTTAAAACAGCAAATTTATTATTAAGCGATAAAATGGGTTTTTGATTAGGTACCATCGCTGCGAAATAGTCATTCCCAAAATCCTTCCAGGACCTCTTTTCCAGCTACACAGCTTGAATCAACTCTCACGGTAGATGCATGCGCAATGCCTCCACCGCGAGGTCTGATTCAAGGTGACGCGGAAAAAGTACTGTCCATCTTTACGTACCCATTGTATGGGGCCAAATTCTTATATGTATATAATTATTAAAATTTAAACGGGTTTTCACAATCGCACTGACATGTACCTACCTATTATGTAACTACAACATACATACCCTACTCAAGTACTCACACCAATAGTTTATTTTCCAGATACGGACTACCAGGCTAGGTTTACGTACAATTATCCAATAGCTTACATTCAGCCTGGACAACATGAAGCCTTTCAACAAGTAAGCGAAATTTAAGTATAAATCTATTATTAATATTTTTAATAAGAAAAAAAAAAGGCTATAATCGCCTAAGGCTTTACCAGCCTCGTAGGTTTACAAAATAAATAAAAATATTTAACAACTAACATCTTAATTTCGACGCCCGGTGCGCCTGTTGCGAGCCGCATAAGTGGACAAGATCTCTTTTTTTATAAATAAACTAGCTGACCCGGCGAACTTCGTACCGCCTTAGCGTAGCTTAGATGCATTACTTTATTTTGTATAGTTGACCTATCTTAGGTATGAGTACCTATTCAATTTAAACTGGAATCTATAATATCCTCCATATATAAATTAATCCCTATTTCCCCGGTCTCGCCATATCTGAAAAGGACCTAATTTTATTAAATACAAAACAAAATATATATTTTCATAATAGTGTTTATTCCATAGGGTTCAATAATTCCACTTATATTTTTACAAATCGCTATTGAACAACTTGGCATTTTGAAGTAAACACTGAGCTTAACACCACGCGCGCTCTAGAAAACAACTAATAGCCTCTATACCCTTCACTGTTTCTCTCTATTCTAATGCTGCTGTTTCTTTAATCTAATGCTTTTTGGTACACTATATTTTTAGTTTTATGTTCTGGCGCGTAAATAAATAATGCTGATGGTTTTCCGACACGGGAACAGGCGACATATAATTGGCCATGTGAAAAACATGGATTTTCTAGATTGATGCCACATACACTTAGCGACTGCCCTTGTGATTTATTTATTGACATTGCAAATGCAAGCCGCACTGGAAACTGTAAACGTTTAAAGCTGAATGGCATATCGTTCGGTATCATAGGGATGCGTGGGATTAAAACATCTTCGCCTTTGTACTTCCCTTTCAAAATTGTGGCTTCGATGACGTTGTTCAATAATTTCTTCACCGCAAGCCGGGTGCCATTACACAGACGTGGCTGGTTTATGTTCCGTAACATAATAATTACTGATCCGATTTTTAATTGCAGATTATGAGGTGGTAACCCGGGCAATTCCAGCGAATTTTAAAATTCTGTTGGATAATTCACAACTTCATCTTCATTAGTAACGGAATCAACTGATTTGAAATTCTTCAATTCGCCAGCTATTTTCTCTTGAATCTGAAAATTCATTTCGTTCACATCAACATTTTTTGCGGCCAATATAACACGTTCGCTTAACCAAACGTGATTTACGTAATTTTGTGCAATGTTTGGGAAAACCTTCTCCATGAGTTCGGTCTTTGATTCACAAAAGTTAACAATAAAATCCATGAGTGATTTTAATTTCATTTTGAACACCCTTGCAGTGATATCGTGGCGATCAATGGGTGATTGGCCAGGAAATAATTCTTGTTGAATTTCTGTCCACTTTGGATTGCATGTGAACGTGATAAACAAATCTGGTGTGCCATAATGTCGTACATAGGACATAGCATCTTGAGCATATTCATGCATATGTCGCGGACTTCCGACGTATGTTGCGGGGAGAATAGTTGTTCTGCCAACATTCTGTGCATTTCCATCAGCAGTAATGGCATCCCGAAAATGAATGTATTCCTCGGAACGGAGTTTTGCCTGGTTCAACCTGATAAATGTCAATCGTTCAGTTTCAACTTTCACATACATATCCACAGCATATTGGTGAAATAGACGCCGACATTTTAAGATGTGATTGTCCTCATTTTCCCGAACCATCAGTCTGTATGAATAATAATTCATTGAACTAACTTTTTTGTTTGTTTCAGCACCTGTAAACAATTTTTTTGTGTTATAATAATATAAATTTTAAGTTAGTATACATATATTTTAATGTAGTAAACATATATATTGTTAATAATTTACCTGTAACTGGATTTATCATCTTCATTGAAAAATGATAGCCGTCTTCACCTTGCCAAAATAGGATAGGATATTGTAAGGCATCATATGATCGATGTGTTTCAGACACGCGCTGAAGTTGATTGTTCCGCCGATGTAAAACAATGTCTTGGTTATCTAAATTTTCACCCACAATGACAATAGCCACTTCATCAATTGTTGGCGCATTAAAACGTCCAGCATGTTGTCCTGCAGGCGCCTTATCGGCTCTGATGACAATTTTGTGATTATCTGATGGCATGCGGTCTAATGCAGTTCTGAATAATGCAATTAATTCATTATGTTGATGGAAAAATATTTGAAGTTGTTCCACAATGGATCTTTTCACTGAGTTGTTGTGTGCGCAACGCTAATCGACTTCTCTTGCTGAATTGCCCATAAAATATATTTGCAGAAATGTATAGTCGTTATCGGGCATTGGCAATAAGGAACCTGTTCGATGATATATTTGACCCTGAATCTGCAAGAATATAAAAATGTATTTAGGTAATTTTATATCAAATTGTTTATAATATACAAATGTACACAACACTGGCTCAACATATTTTGCACCAGCTACATGGTTGTAAAACTAAATAAAATTGTTTGCCATTATTGTGCTTACTTACCTTGAAAGTAGGCATAAAATTGTCTCGAATAACTTTTGTTGCGCCAAATGATGTCATTTGAAAGCAATTATTATATTGCTGGATATGAGTCAAAAAATGATTGGAATCTGGCCTATTTCCGGAAACCAATGAATGTAATGGCTCTGGTGGCGGTACCAATGGCGTCAATTTGACTTGGCCGCTGGCGCAACACAATCCAGGGCCTTCATTTTTGAATTTCAATGCCTTGCAATGTGGACACACAATATTCATTAGTCCAATAGCAACTATTCGCTCTGAACTGTAATCAATTGCCACATTATAACTGAATGCAGCTCTGTGGGGATTAAACACAACATTTCTATGTTGATTTCGATTCCGTTGAAGTTCATTTCGCGCTTCGCGTTGCTCATCAGTTTGATTTGCTCGTAGATTTCTTTGACTTGCCGTATTTCGAGTTCTGCGGCCTAAATTTGTACGTCTGGTTGGTGGCATTGTTAAAAACTGAAAATAAAAAGCTCTCATATATTTTCTGTATAACCAAATTGTAATATTATGTAGTCACCAAAAGTTACGAAAAATCGATATGAAGCTGTCAACTTACCGTAATTAACAAACACTTATTAACAAACAAAAAACTTAACAAACAACTTCTTAGTCTTTATAACAAAACAAACTTTATCAAAAACTTAAAAAGCGGTTAAGGATGTGATGCCACAGATTACCACAGTTTTTTTTTTTTTTAACTGGCTTGGCTGTTCAGCCATTCGCCAATGACGCCAATGTCAAGTTAGGGAAACAGATACTACCACAGATTACTAAATGGGATATGCGAAATTTGTATAGGTTTACTATTTGTATTATTTTCAAAAAATTATAAAATAGTGCAATAGAATTTAATTAAGTAACCACGTTTCCGAACAAACTTAATTAAGTAACCACGTTTCCGAACAAACGATGCTCTTTTAATATAGTCTATGGCTGTGAATGACGTTGACATTCGTAACGCGCGTTTTTTAAAATATGCAAAATTAAATGTATACTTTTCAATATTTCTGAGAGATTTTCTTAATATTTTTTTCCGTAAGAACCATCCTTGGACTTCCACAAACATTTAAAAAAAAGAATTATCGAAATCGGTTCAGCCGTTCACACGTGATGCCATGACAACGCGAAACGGGTTTCATTTTTATGCCTAAATTTGTACGTCTGGTTGGTGGCATTGTTAAAAACTGAAAATAAAAAGCTCTCATATATTTTCTGTATAACCAAATTGTAATATTATGTAGTCACCAAAAGTTACGAAAAATCGATATGAAGCTGTCAACTTACCGTAATTAACAAACACTTATTAACAAACAAAAAACTTAACAAACACTTATTAACTAACAAAAAACTTCTTAGTCTTTATAACAAAACAAACTTTATCAAAAACTTAGAAAGCGGTTAGGGATGTGATGCCACAGATTACCACAGTTTTTTTTTTTTAACTGGCTTGGCTGTTCAGCCATTCGCCAATGACGCCAATGTCAAGTTAGGGAAACAGATACTACCACAGATTACTAAATGGGATATGCGAAATTTGTATAGGTTTACTATTTGTATTATTTTCAAAAATTTATAAAATAGTGCAATAGAATTTAATTAAGTAACCACGTTTCCGAACAAACTTAATTAAGTAACCACGTTTCCGAACAAACGATGCTCTTTTAATATAGTCTATGGCTGTGAATAACGTTGACATTCGTAACGCGCGTTTTTTAAAATATGCAAAATTAAATGTATACTTTTCAATATTTCTGAGAGATTTTCTTAATATTTTTTTCCGTAAGAACCATCCTTGGACTTCCACAAACATTTAAAAAAAAGAATTATCGAAATCGGTTCAGCCGTTCACACGTGATGCCATGACAACGCGAAACGGGTTTCATTTTTATATATATAGATTATAAACTAGCGCTTGACCGCAATCCCGCCTGATGGTAAGCAGTGACATAATCGTTGATGGCAAAGCGCACTAGTTTATGAAGAGCCTATCCACTCTAGCCTTGAAGACACTCAAATTGTAGTCCGACGGAAACACCGCCGCTGGCAAATTGTTCCAGTCCCTCGATGTACACGGTATAAAGGAGGAGGCGAAACGCTTCGTCCGGATCTCCCTCTTCCTTTCCGCAGCCTGATCCTTCTGCGAGACCATTGTTTCCAGGACTCTTCGCTGCCGACCATAAATTCGTTTACGGCCGGCAGCGACAGGTCACTGTCAACTTCTAAAATACCAACAATATAAATCAATTTGTTTATATGTTAAGATTAAACCTATTTTAGTGGATCCGACACTAGAATATTGCCTATGACGAATTGTGCTATAAGATAGTAGTCATATAGCACAATTCGTCAGGCAGCCGTGTATAAAATTACAGCTTTTCGATTACCTGATTTACATTACCTACTCTCGACAGCCAATAATTGTAGGTGTAAAGAATAATGGTCGTGAAATTGATTATAACGGTCAAAGTTTTTGGGTCACGATCAGAATTCAGGGGTTTCAAAAACAAGTATTCGCCTCTTAAATACTTGGGTAGTTACACAAGTATTTAAAAGGTGAATACTTATTGTTGGTTGTCGTTGTACCGTGTATTTTAGGCCGTTAAGGCGCTGTGCTCAGTAAAAATAGGCTTCAAAAAACAGTTTTTTAGCCAAATGTATAAATTTCAGAGCAGCCAAAAATTTATATGTTAATCTTGATTATATGTAGCAGGAAACCATTGTTTTCAAAACACGTTTTGAATTAATTTTCTCGATAGAAAAAAATCCTAAAGTAACCACTAAAATTGAATTTATAACCGTTGTATCTGTATTATTAATCATCAAATCTTGATAAAATTGAGAAGAGCGATGTAAAATATAATAGTAAATGAAACCATTGTTTTTGTTTATCGATTTAACTAAGATATTCTAAAATAAATAATGTATTTAATGATAAATAACGTGAACGAAACGTCGTTCCATCGCGGCGTCCATTGCCTTCTCTTTCACTTCTATGCTTGGCGACAGTGACCGCTGAGGCGCGCTGCTTGACGGACCTATGTCAGTTTTTGCTTTACCCCGCACAAAAAATAATTATATTTACGTGTCTGTTTGTTGATGAATAATCATATTTCGTTTTTGCCCGGGTTCAAACCCCAGGTTTACATTATATGCTTTTTGTAGGTTTTAATTGAAATAAATACTTTTTAATTTACTTTTGTATTTTTGCCGATATTTTATTTGATTTTTTTCTCTATATATTCTTTCTTTTTACTTTTTCGCGGCAAATTTTTCTTCACCTGTATGTGTTCGGGTTCAAACCCCAGCTTTACGTTGTATGCTTTTTGTTGGATTTCTTATTTGCATTATTTTATTTTTTTTAATTATTATTAATTTAGCCGATTTTCTGTATTTTTTGTAGTAATTGTTCCATCTTTTTAAATATATTCTTTTTGTAACAATTATAATGCAAACTAATATTTAAAATCAATTCGTTATAATTTTCTTTCTATAAATTTCTAGAAATTAATAATAAATAATAATAATAAGCCTTTATTTAACCATGAATTTCTTAGTTCATAATATAATTTAACAAATAGTAATTTCTAGAAATGAAGTTTATATCATTTCTAGAAATTACTATTTATAAACAGGTGTTTAGAGTAACTGTTAAAAAAAATACATTTTCGGATATTAAAAAAAAAAATAAAAGATTTTTGAGATTGGAGGCACAATAAAAAGGACATAACACAAAAAATTTAAGCAGAACGGACAAAGCGCATTATAAAAATAAAAAAGAAAACAAAAGTAATAATAATAAAAAATGAAAATATGTAAAAAATATACATTTTCGAAAATCGCAAGGTAAAGTAAACGGATGTGTGATTCGAACCTGGCGCTCGCCGCGGATGTCTAATGCGAACCGGAACTGTGACGAACAGAGCCAATCATGCTTCGCGGTTGGGTTGTGAAATTACGCTTCTAAATGTAGATGGAACAGAGAATGGTTGGTATAGATTTAATAGAACGTGCGTATAAGAAAACAAAAGTAATAATAAAACATGAAAATATGTAAAAAATATATATTTTCAAAAATCGCAAAGTAAAGTAAACGGATGTGGGATTCGAACCTGGTGCTCGCCGCGGATCTCTAATGCGAACCGGGACTGTGACGAACAGAGCCAATCATGCTTCGCGGTTGGGTTGTGAAATTACGCTTCTAAATGTAGATGGAACAGAGAATGGTTGGTATAGATTTAATAGAACGTGCGTATAAGAAAACAAAAGTAATAATAAAAAATGAAAATATGTAAAAAATATATATTTTCGAAAATCGCAAAGTAAAGTAAACGGATGTGGGATTCGAACCTGGTGCTCGCCGCGGATGTCTAATGCGAACCGGGACTGTGACGAACAGAGCCAATCATGCTTCGCGTTTGGGTTGTGAAATTACGCTTCTAAATGTAGATGGAATAGAGAATGGTTGGTATAGATTTAATAGAACGTGCGTATTTCTCGATGCACGACGCATCACGCATCGATGTACTCGCGCGGAGCGCCCCGCAGTGGGCGGGGCTAGTCGTGTCCCACTTCGTCTGCTTCACCCCCTCAAATACCTAAAAGTTATCTATTCACAGCGTCTTAAGGAAAGGGAGGCATTATATCGTAAATCGTGCATAAACTGTCTCCATCAAATTTTCTGTTTAACTAATCTATACCTATTTGAGTAAGATCACAGATTACAGAATACTAGTAAGACATATATTTTTTTACAGCTTTTCTGCGTGAGACCAGCTGCAGTGAACAAAGCGGTGACGACCGTGTGTGATTGGGCAGCACCTCCCCAAGTGCAGTTCACCTTGGGCGATGATTACATGCATGTGGTACGTCAGGACCCCACTGGCCGCTTCCTTGGCAACGCTGTCATTACCACATACCAGTACTGCAATCATAGCATCCGCAGCACTACCAGATTGGTGGAGCCGGTGACCGTTACCGCTTTGAATTGATCAGCTATCTGTTTTATTAAATAAAGTTTTTAATAACTTTTAACTTTGTTTATTCAATAAGTACATGAGTACCTAATAAGCCCAAGTACCTTTACCTCCCACCACCCTATCTTCCACTTCAATAGGCTTTCCTACATTTATATGTTTTACTAGCTGTTGCCCGCGACTTCGTCCGCGTAGACTTCAGTTTACAGCGCGCGGTGGTTCCCGTTTCCGGCGGAATGCCAAGATAAATGCCTACATTACTGCAAGGTTTCAAACATCCTCACACATTTTCGCGTTTATATTATTAGTAGGATTATTAAGATACATGTTTCTAAATGAACTCCGTTAACTTTAATCGTCTGTCGGCTTTGTTATTGTTAGAGCAAATGCTGCTTTCAGAAGGAACTGTACTCTTTTAAATGGCAAATCAGTCGGGATGATGGGAATACGGCAAATCAAGACATTTTGTCCTTTTGCCATTCCAGCCATGATTGTAGCCTTTACAATGTTGTAACCCAAATGTGTTATTTGTAACCGAGTACACAGCTTTGAAGCGTCAAGATTCCTCATTTCAAATAGACTGGAACACCAACTTTTAGTATCAACTTATGGGGTGGCACTCCTGATAATTCTAAAGAAGTGAAAAATTCTATAGGGTATGATGTAACCTGTTTAGTGTCCGTAATATTGTCCACTGAGAGGTATTCGATAACATTTTCCTGAACGTTTAACATGATTTGTTCATTTATTTTACTATTTCATTAGTCGGCGCCAAAATTGCCCTTTCGCATAGCCATTCTCGGTTGACCATATTTGTTTGAAGATCCGGATAGAATTATTTAATAGGTCATCTGTGCTATTCACAACTTGACAGAACTCACGACTCACTGTAATCATGCCATTACTGTCACTTGGCATGCGATCTACTCCGATTTTTAAAAGAGTAGCTGTATATTGCCCGGCTTGAGAATGATGTATGACTGATGAAGTTGCCCTCGCATATTCGTGGTGAGACAATTCTTTTTCACGCGAACTCATAATGCAGATGCTTTAAAGAGGCATTTATTTCATCTGCCGGTGGCATACCCCTAGTAATCACCGGAAGGGTCTGCCTAAAGTCACCAGCTTAAGGTACCACCGTCCCTCCCATGATATCTTGGTTGCCTTTGATCGCCCCCATTGTGCGATCTAGTGCTTCAATTGCCCTTTTGTGGAATATCATCATATTAATCCCAAACTAACAATTTACACTGCTGTAACATTCTTCCGCGCTCACTGCTTTTCATAATATTGCATTTCCTCATGAGCTCATGAGGAAATGCAATATTTCCATTGAACTTAGCTATGTTCAATGGTAACTGAGTGCTCTGTTCGTCTCGTTCCGAAAAAAATTAAAAAGACCTGAGTTGATATAAAATAAGTGCCTGTTAAAATAATGGAAGCAAATGTACGTTTGCGTTAGCTCCCGTTTTTGCAACATTTTTTGTTACTGCTCTGCTCCTATTGGACATAGCGGGATGTTATATAGCCTAAAGCCTTCCTGGATTAATAGGCTATCTAACGCAAAAAGAATTTTTCAAATCGAACCAGTAGTTCCTGAGATTAGCGCGCACAAACAAACAAACAAACAAACTCTTCAGCTTTATATATTAGTATAGATGAGCAGATTTTTCAGGAATGCTGACAATTTTTGTGATACCTTATAATTCAAAAAATAATATGTTGTAAGGGGTTGACCCACTCTAGCTGTTACCTTTAATGCTTGTATTGACTGTGGAGAGTTTCCTGATCTCATGAAAAATAGTAAAATAATACCTTTGTTTAAATCTGGTAGTACATCAGACCCCACAAATTATAGACCTATTTCTGTACTACCTACCTTTAGTAAAATTTTTGAGAAATTAATTTTAAACCAAATGCTATTTTTTTTTAATAAACATAAATTATTACATAGCAAACAGTTCGGTTTTACAAGGGGTCGTTCAACTACTGATGCCGGTGTTGAACTTCTAGGTCATATATATAATGCATGGGAGGATAAATGCGATGCCTTGGGCATCTTTTGTGATTTGTCGAAGGCATTCGATTGCGTTCTTCACGATACGTTAATCAGGAAACTCCGCCACTACGGGATCCGGAACTCTGCACTGGATCTTATTACATCTTACTTGAGTGGTAGGATTCAAAGCGTTGACGTTAATGGAAAAAGATCTTCTGGATCTTTAGTAACAATGGGAGTCCCACAGGGGTCAATTCTTGGTCCTTTTTTGTTTCTTATTTACATCAATGTCCTGCCGTACCTAATAAAGGATAACCACGATATAGTGTTGTTTGCAGATGACATTTCACTTTTATTTAAACTGAAACGTCAGCAGCAGGTTACTGATGATGTAAATAGCGCGATCTCCAAAGTAGTCCATTGGTTTAATGTTAATAATTTACTCTTAAACGAGAAAAAAACCAAATGCATTAAGTTTACTCTACCTCACGTGAGGCAGGTGGAAACTAAAGTGTTGATGAAGGGCGAAGAATTGAAATCTGACGACAGCACAGTGTTCTTGGGTATAACTCTGGATGCTAAGCTTCAATGGGGTTCACATATAGAAAAATTGTCAAAAAAGCTAAGTTCTGCTGCATACGCAGTTAGAACAATTCGTAATTTGACTGATGTTGAGACGGCCCGTTTAGTGTACTTTGGCTATTTCCACAGCGTAATGTCGTACGGCATTCTGTTGTGGGGAAATGCCGCCGATATTCAAACAATATTTGTTTTGCAGAAACGAGCTGTTCGTGCAATTTATAAATTAAGTCCGAGACACTCTCTCAGAGAAAAATTTAAAGAGATTAATGTACTGACCGTGCCGTCTCAATATATTTATGAAAATCTTTTGTATGCTCATAAAAATATAAAATTGTTTAAAAAATACAGTGATGTCCATGATATAAATACTAGGAACAGGCACAAATTTATTGTACCTACAACAAGGCTCAAGAAAATAGGTGGCTCTTTCAGATGCCAATGTATACATTTTTACAATGGACTTCCAGAGGTGGTTCAAGATCTGAGCCTGAATAAATTCAAATCCTTCATTAAACGTAAGTTGTGTCAGAAAGCATTTTATAGTGTGAAGGTTTATATTGAGGACAAAAAGGCTTGGGCTTGAGCTGCGTCCGATTTCTATACAATGATTGTTCTTTAATTTTTCCTCTTGTAGTTTTAATATGTAATTGTTTATGTTATTTATTCAAAGCCTGTATTACACACTATGTAGCCAAGCATATTGTACGTTACGGAATTGTATCGCTGACAGAGGTGTTCGGCACTTGTACAGCTGCAGCTGCACAGGAGTTAAACTTTCCACAGATTCGGGAACACTGTTGGAGCTGCTGAACCTTGGATAAAACTATCTTAGCATTGTGTAGATTCAATTTCTTAGTATTGTATAATTGCATGGCAAACGTGTGAGCACAATGTACGAATGTGCTGTAAGGCATTTATTTGTTGGGTTAGTCTTTTTTATTGACTTAATTGTGCTCTGGCTGTTGAGAGTATGTCATGCTCACTCAAATGTCTCGCTGATGGTAGCGTGTGTTTTGGGTCATTGGGTTCCCTTCGATATGGTTGAGCTGAATGATGCTGATCCATACGTCATGTTCGTGAACGGACGCCGTCGGAGGGGACTGGTCATCTCTTAGCTGCCACGGCGTATTTTAATTTCTGAATTGATTTTTGTATGTTTTCCATAATGGACGCTCTCAGCGTACAATATATTTCTGCATCGTTCTCACGCGGTTGATTTCAACATGAATGATGTAATCAAATATTTGTAACAATAGCTTAAAAATTTAAAAGAGTGTCCATGGAGTTTCTTGCCCGTTCTTCTCCATAGGTACCTACTCTTTGGAATGGGCGACTAGCTTCATCTTATTGACTGACCGACCTTCTGACAATTCAAAAGTGCCTGTAACTGGTTTATTTGAAATAAATGATTTGATTTGATTTGATTTGTTGAAAGGGAGAAACCATGGCCCTGGCCTACAGGCAAGTGAAGGAACATGGGTGGGTTTAAGTCAGTAAAAGTCTGACACGCCATTTCGCTCCGCCCAGAGCGGGTTTGTTTGGGTTGGGAAATCATTAAATGACCTCTCATTTAATGATTTCCCAACCCAAACAAAAAAGGGGTTGAAAGGGAAGAAAGGTTTTTTATTGCTATAAACTAGTGCTTGAACGCAATCCCGCATGATGGCAAGCAGTGATGCAATCCTTGATAGTAAAGCTCACTGGTCTATTATGAGCCTATTTAATCTAACCTTGAAGACACTTAAATTGTAATCAGACCGCCGCCGCCCCGCAGGCAAATTGTTCCAGTCCTTCGATGTACGCGATATAACAGTCGAGGCGACACGCTTCATCTAGATTGTAGCGGTGTCAACAACGTCACGGTGGATATTCGCCGTACGGCCGAAACCGATAAGCTGGCTATAATTTTTTAAAGATTTTAGGCACTATTTTTTTTCTACATACACAGCTAGGTAGGTGCCTTCGTGTATTTTAACTTCATGACGTCATAATGAAATATTTATCCAAAGTTACACTGGTACGTGGTGTTCAAACTATTTGAACACCACGCAGACAAAGTCGCGTGCAGCCAATGTTGTTACTAGACAAAGTTATCAAAAGCAATAAATAGCATATCTATCATTGCAATTTTGTACGAGTCTAAATCGATGATTCCCATGTCATGGATCGTAATTGATAATTTTCTATGAGAGACTGTAGATTAGTGGTAAAGTGCACGTAGTCAAAATGTGTGGTACGGTACCATATTATGTTGCAGTAATACTGTTTGTACATTTTTATTTTATATGTAGTGCTCTCGACGGTAATCAACAAATATCGATTTTTGAATATGGTGGGTATTAAATACAACCTTATTTTTTCTTTATGCGAAACCTGACTATACTTTATTCAGAATAAGCAACTGAATCGATTGCAATCATTTTTACCCCATCTTATATCTTTTCCCAATTATGTTTAGAAATTATTGCAGTGTGACTATCGAGCGCCCGACACAGCTAACGATAGATCATATATCATAATATGGATAGGTTTTTTTTAAATAATCAATAGAACGCGAATAAATTTAACCCAGGGATTTCAGAATCGTGTACGAGTGCGTGGTAAAAGGTTGCTCGTCGATGTCTTTGGATCCTACATATATTATTTACAATATCAGTTAATTTTCGTTGGCGAATTTACATAAACTGTTAATATTTTCGTTGGTTAATTTACATAATCAGTTTGTTTTTCGTTGGTAAATTTCGTAATGACCCAGTGGTTAAGCCGTCGCCTCGCCTGTCATGCAGGACGTCTCTTTGCAGAACGTTGTGGCACAGATAAAATAAACGTTAGATACTAATTTGTGGGTTCAAATTCAGGCACTTAACAATGTACGGACGACAGCAGGTCTAGCTACCCGACACTGTCAAATATTCCCACTCAATCTTGTAAAGCTTCAGTTATGAAACTGAAAATCTAATAAAGAAATTGAACGGATTGTAGCAGCATGATGTGCTGTCGTCTGAATACGCCAACAAATCAAGTTACCCAAAACTGTATTTTTTTTTATTTGTTTAAGCGGTAAAGTTGAATATCTACCTATTAAAGAATGACACTTTGTAATAGGTTGATGTACTGGCGTCTGTGCGTACTCACCTATTTCAATTCATAAATTATATTCTCTCCGAATTTAACTTGGACATTATTTACATCGACGAAGGAAGTTTTAAACTTAAGTCTGAAATCGTGAACCAGTCTTTTTACAAACGTGGTGTTCAGTACTCAAGCTTTATCGGTATGAGAAGAGGCCTTGGCCACAGAATGGCAAAGGTCTCTTTACAATAATAGGCTGGTATCATCATCATCACCTCAGCGTTAATCCCAGTCGCATATGGTCACCCAAGTCACCCAGTCTGGGGTCCGCTTTACCAGTCTTACTGCTGATTTTGGCTAAACTTCGATATTTTCCGTGAAGTGACTGCCGTCTGACCTCCACAACTCGAAGGCGATATCGAAGCATTGCATTTAGACCAATTGTTGGACTTTTGAGGGCTCCAACAACCCGTAACGACTGTCATTAGATGTTCATATGGCAACCGGGACCAACGGCTTTCCGAGGCACGGCCAGTCCAGTGCAAATATTCATATTCATGCATACAAATATTTGCACTGAAACCAAAAAAATATATAGTAGGCTGGTATACTTAAGTTAATTAGGTATTTAATAATATCAGATTATCATCACCTGCTTACCCTTGTAGGTCCGTATTACAGAATGTTACTCAAGCATTGATCTCTGCTTAAGCATTACTTAAAACTAGTTTCAACCAATCAAAAGGCTTGAAACGAGACTTAAATAGAGCTTGAGTTTGAGTGACGTTCTGTAATACGACCCTTAGATTGTCCGATATGATCGACGTAATTTGGTATTAAACCTTATTTGTTGCTTATTAAGACTAGCTTGCTATGTAAGTCATTATTGCTAAAGTTGAAATTGTATTTCTGATTGGCTAATGGACCGTTAAGTTAAACTAATACTGCACAGGACTAAACTATACTTTATCTTCTGACATTTTCTGAATGAAATAAAAAAAAAGATACGCTGAAATTAAATTTAGTTTAGTTTTTCAACAAGAAAATAACTGGCGCCGATTCTCTTCAAAAACTGAACTAATTTTAAGTTAAATGCATCTTTTTCTTTCTATTTTAATAAGAAAAGATGGATGATAACATTTTAGTTTAATCCTTGGAGAAGGCTCCTAGGTACCTAGTATAAAATAATTTAAAACAGTTGAGTAGGTAAAATGCGTGTAATCCGTACCAAAACTTATGGAAGACAGAGAATGTTCAAGAACAGTATGACATTCGAATAAAAGTTAAAAACTAAAAGCTAATCGGTAAGCAATCTCACAACGATGAACGTTGTTGCTGCGATGATGGCATCAGGAGCTTCGACAATCCTGTCAAAATAAGATATTCCATAGACAGTTTAGACGCGATTATAAACATGGCGACTAAAAATACATTAATTTACGTCCGACGCGAACTAATTTGACAGATCTAAACTGCCATTTTATCTTCTGTCCTCTTCTTAATGAAATGGTAAGAAAAAGCTGCACTCAACTTAAATTTAATTTAGTTTGTGAACAAGAAAATCGGGGCCATTGACGACTTAAATTAAAAGTTTTATTTAAAGGTCTCCTTACCGAAGAAGCGGAACCTTCATTCGCAACGAATGGTCTTATACCAGCGCTAATGCAATCTTATACAGTAAATGTAACGGTAAGTGAATTTTGTCATCCTCAATAATTCATCATCACAGCGTTAATCCCAGTCGCATCCGAAGCCTTTTCAGCTTTGGAGTCTGGGGTCCGCTTTATCAGTCCAACTGCTGAAATGGTTAAACTTCGGCTCCAACAACCCGTGACGACTGCTACTAGATGTTCGTATGGCAACCGGGACCAACGGCTTAACGTGCTTTCCGAGGCACGACCAGATCGGTGCAAGTATTCATATTCATGCATACAAATACTTGCACTGTGAGGGGATCGAACCCGCGCCACCTTGCGCAGCGGCCGCGTCCGCTACCGCTACGCCACGGAGGCTGTCATCCCCAATAATTAAAATATTTAAATGATGGCAAGCCAAAACGCTAACAGAAGGCTAACAGACAAATCGATTGAATAAAAATCCAGTTGAGTTCTTTTGGCAATAATACATAATGAGATCAGAATCAGAATTACTCAGATGTCCCATATAAACTCCACTCCTTGAAGAAAATGCGGATCAAAAATTTGTATAATAAAACCAGATTCATTTGATTTGATTGATTTTCGAGATCGACGCAATTATGTTTCAAAATTTACTTTAAAAGGGTTTAAAAAAAAGTGTTGAATCTCGTATTACATACTAGAACGTTAAATAGTTTTATTTTTTTTAAAAAGAAGAATTATTCCGTAAATACAGTATTTTTATTTAACTCTGTTGCTCTACACGCCTAAACATTTCTAATGCAACTGATTTTCAACTTTATCTCTAAAATATTAAGGCTCAATGTTGATTGGGAATTCTGAGTTTGGGGTAGCTTGACCTGCTGTCGTCCGTACTTATTAAGTAATTGTTGGATTGGAGGCACAGTTTTTATTTTATCGTTTTGTCCTCCTATTATCATTGATGACACGGTTGGTGCAGTGCCTGAGCGATCGATTGCTGGGCTGCGTGTCGCGGGTTCGATTCCCGCACGGAACGAATTATTTTGTGGCGTACAAATACTTGTTCTGGGTCTAGTTGTTTGTGTATGTAAATTTAAATGTTTGTAAACGTACTCACGATACAAAAGCAATCCAGTGTAGAGCGACGTTATAAAAAAAGAAAAAGCAAATCTATTATATATTTATTTGTATTTTTAGCCAGCACGACCAGACTTGGATAAAAAATTTATTTACATGAAAGTGGAGTATGTTAGCCCTATGTCAAAAGTGGAAATCACGTATAATCCAGATGCGGCTATGCTCGATTTCTACATACAGTTTCCATTTAGCGGAATACCTTATGGAATCGTTGGCTACTCTATACAACCTAAACCTGGAAAATTCGTCAGATCATGGAGGAAATCTAAATGCAATAATAATAATCGAGCAATAAATATTTATAAGCGCTTCTTTGACAAAAACTAGTCACCTAGTTCCAAATCCAATCGCTTTTATTGAACTTGGACAACGTGAGGCTATCAATAAGTAAGTGTAATTAGCTGGCTCCATAGTCCCGTACGGGACGATCCAGTGCGCTTTAGGGGGCAATCGTGATAAAATAATTCAACCAAAACAGAATTGGATCGCAAGCGCAACCAAACCGTAACTTTTGATACCTATGTTTCGTATCGCGCTAACCTTTTGACAGATGGTTTAACTATAACTGGTTTGCAATTGGAACGTAGCCGTTGTCAAATGAAAAGTTGAAAAAAACTAACTTATTCTGTGCAATTTGTCAAACTTACGTCTAAACGATTAGATTTACTTATAATTTATTTAGTTTTAATTATTATATCTGACGAAATGTATCACTTATACATTGATTTTACCTCAATCGAATTTAAAACTATAGCGTGATACGAAATGTGATCGAAATTAAACCATAACTTTAACTGGATTAGATACGTACAAGATTAGAACTTCTATTCTACTGTTTTATTTAGCGCGATTACCCCCTGATTGTGCGCGACAGCACCTCCACACCGACGGCTAGGGCTTGACCGAGATTGGTTTATCGTTCTCGGCCGAAACCGAAACCGAAAAGAAAATAATATCTCGGCCGAGACCGATAATAGAAAAAGCGTGAAAAAAGAATTACATGCTGTTAACTTTTTAATCCAGTACTAACTCGTCATCATCTCAGCGTTAATCCCAGTCGCATCAGTAGCTTTTCAGCTTTGGAGTCTAAGGTCCGCTTTACCAGTCTAACTGCTGATTTTTGGCTAAACTTCGATATTTTCCGTGAAGCGACTGCCGTCTGACCTCACCAACCCGAAGGCGATATCTAAGCATTGCAGTTAACCCAATTGTTAGAGTTTTGAGGGCTCCAGCAACCCGTGACGACTGCTACTAGATGTTCGTATGGCAACCGGGACCAAAGTCTTAACGTGCTTTCTGAGGCACGACCAGAACAGTGCAAAATATTCATGCATACAAATATTTGCACTGTGCGGATCGAACCCGCGCCTCCTTGCGCAACAGCAGCGTTCGCTACCACTACGCCACGGAGGCTGTCAATTAATTAATTAATCCAGTACTAACTGTTTGATAAAATTAACGGTTTTAAAAATAGAAGTTAAATAACATTAAAAAAATCGGTATTTTCCCTTGCATTTTACCTTGACCTGCTGTCGTCCGTTCCTATATACTTAAATGTATTATGCTACTGCTGTTTTTCTCTGAAACCTAAATAAATCTGTGAGTTTTATGAATACCTCTTTACTTTGAACACCATTACTTAAATTTAATATAAAATATCATATGTTCGCTCACTGACAAACAACGCACAGCTTAAACTGCTTATTCTAGAACAATAAAAGTTTGCTCAGGAGTTCTTAACACAGGCTGTCTAAGGAACAAGGGTCGCGCATCCTGTTACAGTAATTTCTGTTTCACATGATTCTGAACCGTCTGTTTTTGTCAATAATTGCCGACGAAAAATATTCAGTGCGACACTTTTCTATAATACACAAACACTAGCCCCGTTATTACAAAACAAAGATTTTGTTTTCCAAATATTATGTAGTTATTGAATTATAAACCGTTATAGAAATGCAGTTGAGAGTTTTGGCGGGAAAGTCAAGCTGAGTGTCACGCTCATTTTTCATTGGACTTTTAAAATTATTTATAGTGTTGTTTACTAAATAAAAGTGCGTGATTTATGTAGTAAAATGTGCATTAGGTAAATAATTCATAAAGAACAGTGAAATATAGTGGCCACATCATGACTTTTTTCCAAACCTCCCTCGTAAGACGGGTCACGCGGCCGTCTTTTTTCGACATGAATAATGCATTGTTTTGTTTTGAAATCTAAAGACACGTTCACACTAGAAGCAAATTAATTACCTAAATAGTTATTATTATGATCCTCTACGATGTGATATTTTGGTACTTAGTTTTTAAATAGTAATAACGATTTTGAATTTTTAATATATTTTGGTAATAAATTACAAAGTTTTGCTCCCTCATCCATTATTATTTTCGTTCTAGTACTAGGAATAAGTAAGTTTTGTGAGTGCCTCAGAATACGTTTACTTGTTTCATGTTTGTTTTTATGGGATATGGCCTCGACAAATTTTGGAAAATACGTTAATAAAGTCACCACACCAATACCATCTAACTGAATATCATGAGAATCAATTGGGATGGTTTCCAGATCCGGCAAAATATATTGAATTTTTCAATAAGGAATTTCTGAGTGTTAACCTTCAGCTGGAATTTAAATAGGCGTTGGGGTAAGCCTAAGCCTCGGAATGTTGCACGCAGAACGGTCCTTGGTCTGACTTGCGTCTGATCTGGGTCCGGTTATGTCGGATTACCGTCCCATCAGACTAGGAGAGTAAAGGAAGGATGACCGCAACTGTGTCTGTACACACTTGTGCAGTAAATACCTCCCGTGTAGAGCTATACTGTAGGCTGTCTTCGATGAGATTGGCTGAACTCAGTCTGGAGGACCATTGTGGCGTTATGCAATTGCGCCACTAGGCAGACAGAAGGAAGAAGGGGTTATAGTCGAGAGCTTACCTATGCTTTTAGGTATAGGTACCTAATACAATTTTATATAAGTTTGAATCAATTATTTTCAAATCACAGATTATACTAGGTCCAGTAGGTACCTACAGTATTTAATGCTCGAAAGTGCTTTTTATTAAAATAAATGAGTTTTACACTTACTAAAACTGGTTGGCGATTTCAGAGTTATCATTGGAAGGATATTGCTAGAGAGTGTATTGATTCAAATGTTTGAAAAAAAATCTGATCAACATCGTAAATAATTTAAGTGTTTGAACTGTCAAAATGAAAACCATCGCTACTGGCAATTAGCCTGCAAAATCTCCACTGGAGTTGAATCGCCTTGTTTTGCGAAAGTAGTTATCCTTTGCTAGAACGCATATTCAGTACTTAAAACAATTCTCAAACTCATTCTAAAAAGTATGCATTTATTATTCTTCTGAAGGTGTACAAATGGAAAGTGCGGAACCATCTTTCGCAGCCAGTGGTGTTATCCCACCTTTTAGACCACATTATTCACTAAATATAACGGTAAGTGAACTAGTTATTATTTACTCAGCAAATACTTACGCGAAATTGCGACAACTTTTGGCGAAGAAGAAGGAAAACACGCTAGACGGAGGTCCAAATCGTTAAAAGAAATTTAAAAACCAACATCATAATTATTGCGTAACGTACTAAGTGCCTCCATATATTCCAAATATGCGTCTGTTCGCAATCGATACCCTATTTGGCAAACCCGCTAATGCCATATAAGCAAATTTCACAGGAGATGTTTAAAACTGTACTTATATTTTTATACATCACTTAAGGAACTGGAATAAATAATAATTAATAGATACGTATAAAGGAGTCTACATTAAAATGTAGATTCCACATAACACGGTAATATGTAGATTAAAATACAAAGTATCGTGTTTTAAGGAGTTAAACAACAAAAGATTTTTTTTTTTCTATATACCAATATGGACTTAGCCGATTTGCGGATTTAGATATCGCAATTTATGCAATTACTCTGCCGTTCAGAGGTGTAGTAAAAAGAGGTGTAGAATCCTCAGAAACATAGCTAAGTTCTGAGGGAATGGTCCTTGAACCTATTTACAGTCACGGGGCATAATTATTCTTACACTTAGCTATAATCAAAAGAAATTAACTTTTCATGAAATTTTATGTTGGTTTGAATTTTAATTATTTGTTTTTGTTATTCCACTCATACCTAAATCGCATTTCACTGTTTCCAAGTTGTGGACATATTAGTTCTCGTGACTGTAAGAAAAATTCTGAGTTCTAACCACTTATTTTACCTTTTTTTTTTAGCCAACAAAACCAGGTTTTGAACACAGATACACGTACCTCAGACTGGAGTATGTCAACCCCTTGTCATTTGTGAATGTCAACTTCGAACCAAATACGTTCATCTTGTCATTTTATATAAAGTATCCATTTATATCAATACCTTATGGGGTTGTTGGTTACTCTCTTAGCGCTACTCGTAGCAGAGTATGGGGCACATGGACGATATCATCGAGAAAATCAAAAAATAATCAAAATATATGTGTTTAAAAGGACATCGTTGACAAGAAGTGTTCTACATAAATATTCATAGGTACCTACAGGATATACGTTGCAGTTAAAATACAGTAAATTTATATTGTACCTCTACATGTACTTTTTTTTTTGCGACGGACGTCGGACTCTCCCGGTCCTCTGCCCGTCGGCCTCTCGTTATGGAGGAAGCGGATTGACCTCGGCTTCCTTCCTCCTCCGGCCAGCGCGCCGTCGGCGGGACGGGAGAGTGCTCAGTGCCTCCCTATCCCATTCGGCCATCTTCTTCGCGGAGATTACCTCCTCGCAGAAGGAGACGACCGCGTCCCATGACTCCTCGCTGTCGACCATGGCTCTGACCACGCTGGCAGCGAGGGGTCGTTTCCGCGGATCGCTGGGGTGAGCGCACGGCGCTGCTCGTCCCACGCGGGAGACTCCTCTAGGGTGTGCCGCGCCGTGTCCTCTGCCCGGTCACCGCAGTGATGGCACGCCGGTGTCGGCTCCCGACCGATACGACACAGGCAACTGCCGAGACACCCGTGTCCGGTCAGCACCTGCGTCGCACGGAAGGTGAGCGCCCCATGCCGTTTCCGGTCGATCCACTCCTCCATGCAGGGTCTTACCCGCTGCTATGACTGCGTGCCCTACCTCTACATGTACTTATCTTATCTAATGTTATGTAACTTTATCTCATTTTGTCCCATTTCATAATTAATAATGTTAATTATGAAATGGGACAAAATGAGATAATTGGTAATTTACTAAAAATATTCTGACAACTTTTTTTTTATTTTCTTGGCGTATGCCAAAAATATAAACTAGTTACCTATACCTATCAACTTATAGAAAATTAACGTCAACCACAGCGTTGTCAACTCTTAGACAATAAAGTATAGTTTTAGTTTCTAACACATTTGATTGTAAAGGTTCTCTTGTTTCTCCGTGTAACTCATTACGCACTTAGAATGCGTTATTCTAATGTAAAAGGAAATTTAAAAAAAGAGAAAACAAGTGAACGTTTTATCAAGATGCTTCGTCTACATAAGCAGCATAGAGTATATTATCTATGATAAGCAAACGGCACTTATCGACGACGCTTGATCAACGGCTTAGGTCCGTATTCCAAAAGGAAACTCAAGCATTGATCTCTGTTTAAACATAACTTAAAACTAGTTTCAACCAATCAAAAGGCTTCAAACGAGACTTAAGTAGAGCTTAAGTTTTGAGTGACGTTCTGTAATACGGACCTTAGGTGCGTATTACAGAACGTCTCGGTTCAAGCCATTTGATTGGTGGAAACTAGTTTTCAAAGCTTGAGTTTCCTTCTGGAATACGGGCCTTATACATGTCATAGGCGCGCATCGCTAATTTGTGAACAAGTAAAAATTATTGATTTAGGTCCTATTACAGAACGTCACTAAAAACTCAAGCTCTACTTATGTCTCGTTTCAAGCCATTTGATTGGTTGAAACTAGTTTTAAGTAATGCTCACTGCTTGAGTTTCCTTCTGTAATACGGACCTTAAATGTTTGGTTTTGAATTATTTCTTTTCACAGTATTGTTTTACTTATTTAAAGATTTATTCGTTTATGACAGTCCAAGTTTTATTTATTTCCTCGCGAATATGTTATAAAATATTGTATGATATACGTGCGCTCTGATAAATTAATTAAGTACATACAGCCTCTGCTTTCTTGTAGCCCGACTCCCAAAGCGTAGATGTAAAATAAAATATAATACCGCATTTATATCATAATGTGCTTTTACGCTATAACTGCAATATTATTATAACTATTTCAATAGTAGGTATTAGTGCTAATCACTCTGAAATCAATTTAGGTAATTACCTATCATTAAAATCAAGTTGGTATTTGTTTAACTTGAATTAATGTCAATTTCAAACTAATGAAAGTTACGCAATTACCCCGTTTAACTAGTATAACTTGTAAAATAACGTAGCAACAAGTTTTATCACATTTTAGTTCATAATTATCACTATAGGAGCTAGGTACTTTCCTGCAGAGGTAACGAAATCATTTTAGTTTAATATTCTATTATGTGGCTCACACCCTTTAGGTTTAGGTAGGTACCTATTATGTATAACGCACCATGCAGCATGAAGCAGAGGACGCGCCCCCCAACGCGTGTTTTCTAGCACACTTTTCTACGCGGGGAGTTTGGTTTCCTTTTTCACTCCGCCGCGTGGTACGTTATATCTAAGTACTTAGTGTGGGTGCCGCCTTTTTTTTTCTGGATGGGAAATTATCAAATGACATCTCCCGCTCTGGGTGGAGTGAAAGAGCGTGTCAGACTTTTACCGACTTTTTTAAACAACGCGCAATCCTGACTCAGGAGCCATCGGTCTAAGTGGTCTCCGTCACGATGTGCTGATATGGCTGCGCCTACGGTGGCCGGAAAAGTTCGATGTTCGGTGCGCTCCGACTCCTCCTTTGCCACATCACTGCTTCGCAGAAGGCTGCTTACCCTTAGCTGTGTATTTCACACTGAAATTTATTCGTCATACAAAGGAAGCCCACTTCATCTAAGTACCTAATGACTAATAAACATCAGTTAAAAAAAAAAAACATTTCAAATAATTTAAAAAAAGTTATAAGTATCATGCATTATTATTACGCATGATATAGTTTAAAAGATCATTGCGATGAATGCGAGTGAACGCAAGACTGACTGTCTTGCGTTCCAAGGGACGCAGAATAGAGCAGCGACATTTTTATCAGAGTTCATTCACCCTAGCTCAGAAATTAATAATATTTAAGTAATATCTTTTAAATTATTCAAAATAAAACTTTTGATTTTGTTTATTTATTGTGTGTAAAATGTCAAAATGTGTTTTCATTTTGATCATTTCTAGTTGTCAACTGGTTGCAAATGACACTACCTGCATCTGACCTGGGAATAGAGTTTAGGACCTCATGTGCCTGTGGTTTGATTCTCTGAGTGCAGTACGATATATCACACCACTCTTGATGAGGTAGATTTTAATGAAACTTTGCACACTCTTCGTCTTACATAAGGTAAAAACCCGCCACACTGTTCCCAACCCACTGCAACTCCTGAAAGCCAGAATCAACAGTGGAGACCGCCAGAAAAACGCCGAGCAATGAAGCTCAACGAGTCCCGGAGAAACGATTCAACTGTCTTGGGTCCCGCAACGAAATTAATCAGAAAAGAATAGCGGAGGAGTAAGAAAAAATATATTTTTTCCACTTCCCTCCTTAATAAGCAGGAGACAGAACAGAACTAGGTACTTACATAAGGTAAGTTGCAATGATACCTTTCGGCTTTAAGTGTCTTCGTTTACTCTGCTACACTTCTTTATAGCAGAGTACGGAGCTCATGGAGAAAATCCAAACGCATGCAAAATATTCAAGGACAACATCCAACGGTTACCGTTACTAATACCAATACTAATTAGTACCTACTACTAATACTTGAAAAGAAGAAAATCAGCATTATGGTAATTTTATTAAAAAACTTTATTTTCACTATTGCCGACCAACAATAGTTAAGTCGTCAATTGTAAAAAAAAATCAAAATAATATAGTGAATTTTCGATTTTTGAAGGTCAAAAATATTTCAAGATTAGTAACACTTTTTGCGTAAATATTATCGATACTGTATAGTAAATACTATTATTTATATATACGGTGCGTTAGTCGTGTGAGCGCATGTTGATGTCATCATGTCGCTCGCGCTCCGTCTCGCGGTGGTCGCCGGACACGCGCGCGCCGGCCGACGTGCCCGCCTCGTCGTGCTCGCGCTTGCCCGACGAATGCGGCGCCGAGGGTGCCGACTGCACCAGCCGCCCCATCAGACTCGCGCTCTTGTCCTTGCGCGGCAGGGTCCATTCGTGCGAGAGCACCCGGTCCAGTGTGAGACGAAGAGTTATGTCAGGCTCCAGAATGTGCCGCACTATAGACTTAGCCGCCGCTGACACTGTATCACGGATCCTGGATCTAAAAACCCAGTTTCGCGACATTTGGTCCTTCAGTAGTTTGCGCAGGTTCGAATCATCGAACGGCATGGAAGCGTTCAGCATTATGTAAAGGATAATACCGAGAGACCACACATCCGCCAGTTTGGGATTGTAGGGCGTGCCACTCACCACCTCGGGTGAGGCGTACGCAGCAGAACCACAGTACGTCTGGCTGAGTACACGTCGGTTATCGCCGTCCGTGCAAAATCTAGCAAATCCAAAATCAGCCAACTTCACGTTAAAACGTCTTGACAGCAAAATGTTCTCACATTTCAGATCACGGTGCGCTATATTCTTGCTGTGGAGATATTGCAGACCACTAGCCATTTGTCTAAACCAGAGTTTTGCCTGGTTTTCTGGCACAACTCCATTTCGTTTAATGAAATCCAGCAGATCACCGTTGTCAGCATAACGCATAAAAATAAACACTCTTGGTCCACGTTGTAAGATACTGTGCACTTGAATGATATGGGGATTCTCGATCTTAGTTAATATATCAAGTTCACGAGGAAAAAACTTTTCTAAAAAATCCCGAGGCGCTTTCTCTTTATCGAATATCTTGCACGCGAGGTGCATCCGCTTCGGGCTGGATGCATCGCAGTACTCAGCCAGGTGGACAGTGGCGTATGATCCTTGCCCGATTTTCTTGCCGATGAGATAGCCTCGTTGTTCCAAGGCATTCACCTCGGAGCTTCGAGGACTGAGGCGCTCAGCCATGGAGCTCTATCGACTTTATCCTAACCCGTTTAGGATACATTGGACATCTCACTAATCACGTATGTCCAAGGTTTCAGTGATCCTCCTGTCGAAGTGTTAGCTTTTCGATTGATATTAGCTTTCAACACAACTCTCATGAAAGAGAGTAAAACAATATAATAATAATAAATCGCCAATAGCACGCACAAAATTTTGTTAAAATATTACGACATCACAAAGAATTTGGATATAAAAAACGCTTTCACTAGTAAGAAATCTTCCAAAAAGACGTATTTGCTATATTTATGACATTTTCTTCCTTTGTTTCTAAAATTAAAATGATATTTTTTCCGAAGAGCCAACATCAAATAATTTACAAAAAGATTTTATTTGACAAGAAGGGGTTGTATCTCTAACAGGGATGGATAGATTATTAGAATCGAGAAGGTAGATAGATACTTACCTGTCTACCTATACAACATGTAAATTAATTTAACGCACTTCCTAAAAATAGTTTGTTCAGAATCGTTTACTGAATCGGTTGGTATCATTTTTAATAAGTAAGTACTATAGGTAATTTTTTATCCGGAAAATAAAACTACGGAAATTCTTGTCATATTAACCCTGTTGTTTGGTAGCTTGTTTTGTAGCTTGACCTGCCATCATCTGTACACACTTTTAAAATCGCAGTTTTAATTGTATTCATAAATCATTCAATACAAAATAATAATAAAAAAAACTTATTCCAAGAACATTAAGGTCTTCGTTCTCCAAGAATAGTTATAACTCATTTAATAAATAACAATGCATATAAGTACACGTTACATTAAAAATTCGGTGTAGGTAGGTATGTATGTATTAAGTATGATTATAGCAGAATATTCTAATTGGGGTGTTTGAGGGTCTGCGTTAATTACATTACATGTTATATAAGACAAGACTTACATAAAAAAGTAGAGACACCAGCACATCACGCTACGACAATTAGTCCAAGGAGATGTCCGCTTTTTGTATAGGTGAGTTTTATTCCGAGAAAATCTTACCAGACCCTAACGATACCCAAATAAAAACTTTAAAAAATTAGGCATTTGGAATCACTGAAACAATATTTTTAAACTACCTATCTAAGGAGCGTATTCCAGAAGGAAACTCAAGCATTGATCTCTGCTTAAACATTACTTAAAACTAATTTCAACCAATCAAATGGCTTCAAACGAGGCTGATGTGTCATAGAGTAGGTACTTGTATTTCTGGCATTTCTGCAGCTGTGTCGCGACACTTAGGTCCGTATTACAGAACGTCACTCAAAACTCAAGCTCTACTTAAGTCTCGTTTGAAGTCATTTGATTGGTTGAAACTAGTTTTAAGTAATGCTTAAGCAGAGATCAATGCTTGAGTTTCGTTCTGGAATACGGACCTAATACTCGTCTTTGTAATTTATCAAATGTATTTAACAAAATATGCATGAATATACAAAAAAGAATAAATGCATTACTGACGAGATTGTTTTCATGCAAAATCCATTTCTATTTCTACTTCTGTTCTGCTGCTAATGATAACATAAGAAGACCTAATTTTTTTTGGCATTTTATTTTATTTTTATTTTATTTCATTAGGTTCACCAACAATTGATTACACAATAACAATCAAATAATACATTCCCAAAGGTAAAATAACAGTGCATCAATAAACACAGCATGCATATATAAAAAATGAATTATCTAGATAAGCTAACTTACTTAACAATAAGCGCTAATATTGATAAATTGGTCGATGACGAAGATGATGATGATGATGATTTTCCACCTTGAAGGAAATATTCCGGTCGTCAATGACTTACTATAAATCGACTTAAGTGGGTGAACTAGCTCAGATGACTAACTAGCTAACTTGACCCATGAATCTTGTGATATACAAAAACATAAATAAATAACATAAAATCAAAAAAACTACAAAAGTGACGCACAGTGAGAAAAAAAAAATTCAAATCGTTTAAAAGTCACTGGTTTCGTAACGAACTTTTTTTTGTACATAAGAATAACAATTTCGGCGCAAAGAGTACATGTCATTGTAATTACTTAAGCGGCCTACATTGTATCTTGTGTCGCCGTGTGACTCGGGTTCGAATCGTCCGCTCGAGTCGTCTTCTTGGAATATTTGTAGATTTTTTAAAAATATACAAGTACCTACATCATTTTAATATTAATATAGATTATATTACTAGCCGCATAGACAACAATTAAGATGAACTCCCTCGAAAACATTACGTTCCGTCGCCCAAGAACTGTATCAGATTCCAATACATTAAACGAAACCCTAGATAATACAACCAACAGTCTACCCGACATTTCCATTAACAGCAATGAAGAGGAGGTACTTAAATTAAAAGAACAAATAAACAAACTCGAGCTTGAACTAAGTAGCGCTCATCAAGAAATCGAGACCCTTTCTTTAGAGAATCATAATTTAAAAAAATGTAACGAAGACTTATTAAAAATAAATGATTTATACAAAAAAGTTACCTACAGCCCCGCACCTGCTAAAAAAACCAAAACAAATTCGCCATCAATAAATGAACAAAAGAAAAACAAAAAAGTCCAAACTCAAACTCAAGCGTTCACGATTAATAGTGCAAGCAATGATGTAGTACATACCAAAAATGTAGGGCAGGTGATGCGTAAAAACAAAGAACCCAGTGACAACTGCATGCCGAAAAAAGTCTGCCCAAAGCGGAAATTACACATACTCAGTAATTGCAACTACATCGGCACCTTAGAGACTATAGAAAACACATTTAGCCAGCTATTCGAGTATTGCCATTATGTTTTATCAGGATGTGGATTGCAGGAAATGATGACGAATATTAGTGAGAAAGTGAAGAATCTCACTATTGACGACTATTGCTTGTTAATGATAGGAGATAAAGATTTCAGGAACGCTGGAGATTACTTCCAATTGATTAAAGTGGTTAAAGAATCCTTAAAAGAATTTACCCACACAAATATAATAATATGCTGCCCTACCTACATAAGAGGGGCACTTATTCATAATTCTAGGGTAGAAATGTTTAACAACTTGCTTTATATGGATATACAGAACAACAATTATGCATATTTTTTTGACACGAACCGTAACCTCTCCTTGGATATGTTCTCAAGTCACACCGGCAAACTAAACAGACAAGGAACAAAATGCATATTCAACAGTATCTTTGATCGTCTGATTATAGACATCAAAAACTATCCTATAGATACTCCTCTACGTGACTCATCGAATGACAATGACTTTTTTCGTCTATAATACATTAAATATACTACATCAGAATATTGCAGGACTACTAAACAAGTCGGACTTACTTACTGTCCATCTTCAAGAACTATCGCGAGAAAAGAAAGACATAGATATAATTTGTATCACGGAACACTTTGTTATGACCGGACACGAGAAACTTTTGAATGTAACCAATTACAAGCTAGCTGCAATATACACAAGGCAATGCCAGAAGCGAGGAGGAGCGTGTATCCTTACTAAAAACTATCTTGAGCACAAAGAGCTCTTAGGTATATCACGGCATTCTATACCTAACGTCATCGAATGCTGTGGTATAGAATTGACTAACCAGAATTTAATTGTTATGTGTGTTTATAGGCCACCGAGGTCCAACAATATAAATGTTTTTTATGAAAAACTGGGCATTATCATGAATGTGTTAAGTATCAAACAAGATAAAAAAATTGTTATGTGTGGGGACTTCAACATAGATACGTTAAAGCGTAATAGCGTAACTTTGGACTTTGAATGCTTTCTTTTGGGCTACAATCTTAAGTTGGAATTGCGACAACCCACCAGGCTATCCAGCAATACCTGTCTAGACAATTTTGCCCGTAGTTGTCAGTTAAAGTGTAAGTCACAAGTCTTGGACTTTGCGTTATCAGACCATACTGCTCAGGTATTAGAAGTAAAGGTTGCCAAATCTTGTGCAATAAACTCTTGGCGTATTAAAAAACGTGACCTATCTAGCGAAAATTTAAATAGATTCAGAAAATACCTAAAATGCCTTTCATTCTCTGAAATCTACGAGACTGAAGATCCTAATGAGGCATATGATTATTTTTTGGAAAACTTTCTTCTATTGTATGATCTTTGCTTTCCTTACAAATTATTGACTGTTAAATTACATAAAAATGTTAAATGGGTATCACACGGTATAAGAGTGTGTAGTAGAAGGCAAAGACATTTATTGTGGAAACAAAGGCGCGAGCCATCTAAATTTAATATAAATAATTTCAAGAATTATTCGCACAGATTTCGTAAAATAATCCGATTGACGCAAAGAGTACAAAATAATTATTACATTAACACCGCAAACAATAAATCTAAGGCATCCTGGCAGGTAATAAATAATAAAGTACGAATTCCCGACCCTATAACTAAGATTAAAATGCAAAATGACATTATTACTGATCCGATGGAAATTGCAAATGCTTTTAATAGTTTTTTTATTGACCAGACTCAAAATAATATGACAGTAAATTCAACACCGAATACCACCACACTCTTAAACAACCCAAAGTCAATGTTTATGCAACCAACTATAGCCCAAGATGTCGTAATGGCGATAAAATCCTTAAAAAATACAAATAGCACAGGATATGATGGCATTTCGACGGCTGTAGTGAAGTACGTAGCATATGACATAGCCTCACATTTAAGTCATATATTGAATTTATGCATTTGCTCTGGAGTATTTCCAGACAGATTAAAAACTGTAATAGTTAAGCCAATTTATAAAAAAAGCGATAAAGAAAATCTAGGTAACTATAGACCAATTGCTTTGATACCAATTTTTTCAAAAGTCATAGAAAAAATTATTTACCGCTCAATTGACAAGTTCTTAACAAAACATCACATCCTGAACGAAGAACAAAAGGGTTTTAGAAAAAATAGGGGTATAAACAGAGCTATTTATGACCTAATTAATATTATCATTAGTAATGTCGATAAAAAAGTACCAGTCTGCGCAATTTTGACTGACATGACAAGGGCCTTCGATTGTGTTGATCATGAAACTCTCATTAATAAGTTAAGCAATATAGGTATCAGAGGAAACATACTACAGCTTATAAAATCATATCTTCGAAACCGTAAGCAATATACAGAAATAACTAGAATATGTTTAAAAACTAAGCGTGAAAAGAAATATTTATCTGAGGGCAGAATCATCAGGTATGGCGTTCCACAGGGTAGCGTGCTAGGCCCTTTGTTGTTTCTGCTGTATATAAATGACTTGCCCCGTTGCATTAACCATCCCATGATCTTATTTGCTGACGATAGCACGGCCTTGATTAAATGTATTGACGTAAAAACATATGAACAGGACATAAATAATACACTAATTGACATTATACACTGGCTCGACCATAACAATTTAATTATTAATGTGCCCAAGACTAATGTTATGCATTTTTACCAACGTATACCACCGCAAGCGTTAAATTTACATTATGATGGGCATAAAGTGAACCAAGTACCAGTCGCAAGGTTTCTAGGAATAATGATAGACAGTCAGTTAACCTGGAAGCCTCATGTGGAGGAAGTAACAAAAAAGTTAAGTGCAGCTGCATATGTGCTCTTTAACTTATCCAAGAAGGTGAATATGGCCGCAAGACTGGTTGCATATCATGGTTTAGTCGCGTCGGTTTTGAGATTTGGTATCATTTTCTGGGGGAATAATAGCTTCAGGGAACAGGTATTCAGGGCCCAAAAACGCTGTGTAAGGGCAATGTGCAGTCTGAAAGTAACGGATAGCTGTGTTCCTTTTTTTAAATCATTAAAAGTGCTAACATTTCCAGCCCTATACATTTTTGAAATTGCCGTTTTTGTAAAGATAAATTTGCATCTTTTTAACAAAATGTCAGAAAGCAAAAGAGGACCGGGACCTATAAGACAACAGTATCAAAATATGTTACGTCTTGGTACTCATAATACTGCCCTATTAAAAAAAAGTGTTGTATGTATGGGCCCGACAATTTATAATAAAATACCCAGTAAAATAAAAAATGAGACACTTCCGCTTTTTAAAAAGAGATTGTCGAATTTATTAATTAATAAATGTTACTATTCCATTGACGAATACATAAACGATGAGAAGTTGTGATCCTGACTTTTTCATTTTTAATTTTACTGTACTTTTTTTTTTCTATTTTCTTTGTAATTTTATTTCACCTGACATGATATTTTTTTGATGACATCCTTTTAATTTTAATGACATTATTTTTGTATATTATCGACATTAATTTAAAATCTGTTTTGCATACCTAATTTAAGGTAGTTAGTAATGGATCGTCGAATAACTGAACATCTTTATTGTGTACCTACTAACAATGCAAATAAAATTTATTATTATTTATTATTATTATATTATTATTATTATTATTGAACATGCTACAATAAATGCTGGGGGTATTCCATCTGGCCCAGTTTTTTTTTTTTTATATTAAGGCTAATTAATTTCTTGTCAAGAGATTCTCAAGAAATAACTGGGCTAGTTAGACATAAACTATTATTTTCTAGAAATTGCATGTATTCGCTATTGTAATTAATATCCCTATTGTCATCTTTTCTATAAACGGACGAGAAATAGTCAGCAAATAAGTGTGACAAATATGGTGTCATTTTTGTTTTAAATACACGATTGATTACATCTTATACTAGCCTGAATGCGGATACGACAGTGTATAATATGCTACATCCAACATCGCAGCCTTTAGCGATCGTATATCCGGAATCAAAGTGTGATGATGTTATTGGGCATCAATATAAAGACTCAAACAGTTAAACCCGTGTTAACGTAAATTACCTACTTAAAAAAAAAAAACTCTTATTTTATTTTTAAAACAATTTTTATTATGACTTGAAGATAAAACAATTTACAGGACTACACTAACATTTTATCTTTTGTCAGTTTCTTATTGAAATAGCAAGAAAAATGTGCACTTTGTTAGTTTAGAGAGTGTGAATAAGAGGGCGGAGGCCAATCTAATAGCCATTAATTCCTATACTTTTGCAAATTATATCATTCTAATTAATTATGGGTACGTAGGTACTGTATTTGTTTGAAACGAATCAAATCAACGGATACTTGAATCGCGGTGTGCATCACTATTGCTGTTGTGCTGCACCAAAGAGTATAACTGTGGTATAACAATATAGGTAGTACCGGACTATGGGCATGTCCATTAGTATGTCGACATTTACTAATGGATATGCCTTAGAGATGAGAATTGTGGCATTCCGAAAGAAAGAGAAGCAACGAAGTTTCGTCTATCTTTATCTCTCTCGAAATTAGATAGTGCTTGACTGAAGGCATAGGTCATCCCTCACACTCTTTTCAAACCATAAACTTACTGCAGATTATACTCGTATGGCATGTCCATTAGTATATGTCGATGGGCAGTTCGGTACATTACATAGTCCTCTAAGAGTTTTTGGCGGGAATGTCAAGATGAGTGGCACGCTCATTTTTCATTGGACTTTTAAAATTATTTATAGTGTTGTTTACTATATAAAAGCGCGTGATTTATGTAGTAAAAAGTGCATTCAGTGAATAATTTATAAAGTACAGTGAAATATTGTAGCGTAGTGACATTAACATTTCATTTACATTGACATTTCGTGACATTATCTCCACATCATGACCTCACCCAAACTTCCTCCTTCTCGGCCTCACGCGAGAAACGAAAGGAGATAGTTTAGTTTAAGTTAAGCTAGTATAAGTTATGATAAATTAGGATAAGTTAGGATATAAAACTCAAGATAAAACATACTGAAGACTAGGCTGTATGGCGTACTATGCCTTTGCCTTTTCCGTTCAAATGAACGGAAAGAATGAAACCACATAGTCATATACTAATGGACATGCCGTACGCGTACCTACAATCAGCAGTAATTTTTTTGGTTTGAAAAGAGTGAGAGAGATGGCTTATGGTTTCAGTCAAGCACTATCTCTTTTCTCATAGATGATTGACGATTTTGAGAGAGATAAAGATAGACCGAAACTTCGTTTCCTCTCTTCCTTTCTGTCCGCAACAGATCCTACGCATCACTGAACATATTCACGCAGGCTTCCTGCGTGATATGTACACAGGCGTAGTTTACTTCGATATAGCAAAGGCGTTTGACAAAGTCTGGCACAACGGCTTAATCTATAAGCTGTACCAACTCGGCGTGCCTGATCGTGTCGTCCTCATCTTACGGGACTTTGTTAAGTATGGTACCTATACATACTCTTTGTTTATCATGGTTCTATGTTCAGTTTATGTACTGTCGTCTGCTGTTCTAATTGTATTAAATATTTTTTCGTAACCTCTAAAATATATTTCTTTGAATATTTAAAACTATTCCGCTTATTATTTTCTCTGAACAAGTTCTTAAACAACGATCAGAACTTTACATGGTAGCAGAGCGTGCAGTTCAAGAAAATAAAAATATGTAAGTACCCAAATCATACAAAATGTCGAGTGTTAAAATTGAATCACTTACAAAAGACAACTACGATACGTGGGTAATTCAAGCGGAAGCCGTCTTAGTAAGACAAAAATTATGGAGATATATTGAGACTCCCTTGTCGCCAAATGCAACTGCCGACGAAAAAGATAAGGACAGAATAGCAAAATCTGAGCTTATACTTATTATTGCTCCAACTGAGCTTAAGCAAATTAAAAATTGCGGCACTGCCAAAGACGTTTGGGACAAACTGAAAAATACTTATGCCAGTAAGGGACCTGCACGTAAGGCCTCTCTCTAAAAACAATTAATATTAACAAAACTTGAAGGACAAGATGTGCATAGTCACCTCAACAAGTTTCTGGATGTCGTGGACAAACTGGCTGACATGGACGTCATTATACACAACGACTTGTTGACAATTATGATGTTATACAGTCTCTCTCGTGAATATGAGAACTTCAGAATTGCTATAGAAACGCGTGATATTCTTCCAACGCCAGAAGAGCTTAAAACAAAAATATTTGAAGAATTTGAAGCACGTCATAATCAAACTATGACCTATACCAATGAACCTGAGTCCTCATATGAAGAAGAAGCATTATACGCGTCCTGTAGAATTTGCAAACGAAGAGGTAATATCTTCAAACGCAAGAATCACAAAATCTGTACAAATTGTTGGAAGAAAAACAATGAGAAGTCTAAGAAACAAAACACAGATTCTCACAAGAACAATTTTGCTACACAGTGCCTTCTTACACGCAACAAAGAGCCTGAGAACAGCATTTGGGTCCTGGACAGTGGCTGTACATCGCATATGACCCATCAAAGAAACTTATTTAAAAATATAGAGAAAATTTCCAGAAAACTCAACTTTGCAACTGAAGGTTATACTGCAGAGATTAAAGGAAAAGGTACAGTTTCTTTCATATCTAAAAATGGAAATAGTGACGCACTCACACACCTGAAGGACACACTTTATGTTCCTAGTCTTTGTACGAACCTGTTGTCTGTTAGCAAGATGACAAATGCCGGTTGTTCGGTTCTCTTCACCAAGAACAAAGCGACAGTGAACAACCCAAACGCAGGAATAACTCTCATTGCTCACAAACAAGAAGATGGACTCTACTACATCAAACCAAGCAAACATGAGTGCAACAATCTGGCTAACGATAAAGATGTCGAAACTTCGTATTAAAGTACGCAATATTAAAGTACGTAAATTAAAACAACGATTAACACAGTGGAATAAAATGTAAGTTTTATAAGGAAATCATAATGATGAGTGTGACAAGAGAATTTTAATAAAATTATATATGACATAACAAAGTCTGTTGCTAAGTTACTTAGCATAGAGCATGGAGACACATCTTCACACCCGCCGGACTTTTAAGAATTGACTTCTAGACCAATTCTTTCACTTAGGTTTCTTAGGCGTGGTCCGTATAGAGGCTTTGTGAACATGTCAGCAAGTTGTAACTCTGCACAAACTTGCTTTACTTCCAAGACCTTGTTCTGTACACATTCTCTTACGAAGAAATGTTTCAGCTGAATGTGCTTGGTCCTTCTGTGGAATTCGTAGGCGGGGTTCTCTGCCATTTTTATGGCAGACTCATTATCTACGAAAATGGTAGGCATCTTTTCTATTTTTGTCAATTCTTCCAGCAATCCCTTCATCCATATTAATTCTCTGGCTGCTTCAGATAGAGAAACAAGTTCTGCCTCGGTAGAAGAAAGGGCCACTGTTGATTGCTTGATACTTCTCCACATTACGGGACCAGAAAACATCAAAATCATTCCTGATGTCGAGTGTCCGGATGTAGGGTCACCCCCTAGGTCAGCGTCGCTGAAGCATATCAGCCTTTTTTCCCTGTTCTTTTTAAATGTAAGCCCGTAATTTGAAGTGCCTTTCAGGTATCTCAAGACACGTTTCACTCTTATAATGTCGTGTTTTGTGGGAGAGTCAAGATGCCTTGAGGCAACGCTAACTGCGTAACTGATATCTGGCCTAGTAGCCACCATCAGGTACGCTAGTGCGCCCACAGCTTCTCTGTATGGAAAGTTGTCATCTTCTGAACTTTCTATTTGCTCTTGGCCTATTTTTAAAGCTGGTGTCGGAACTGGTTTGCAGTCACTCATGCCAAACCGTTCTAAAATTTTTGTAGTGTAACTCTTTTGAGTTAATTGAATACTGCCATCTTCTTCAGCTCTCTTAATTTCTAAGCCTAGGAAATAGGACGCCGGTTTGGTGGTAATCTTAAAATATTTCTGCAGTTCTTTAATAAACTGTTTGCCTGCTTCTTTTGACGTAGTGGCAACCAAGCCGTCGTCGACATAGAGGGCTAGCACGACTTGTTCCCGGATGTATAAGCATGGATCATATTCACTTCGTTTGAAGCCCTTTGATTGTAAAAACTCGGAAATGCAAACATTCCAGCAGAGTGGAGCTTGTTTTAATCCGTAAAGGCTCCTTTTTAGCCTGCATACTTTCTTTGATCCATCTTCGTAACCCTCAGGTTGTGAGATATAAATCTCTTCCTTTACCTTACCATTTAGGAAGGCTGTTGAAACATCAAATTGTTGAAGAATCAAGTTTTCCTGTGCTGCCAAGCCCAGTACAGCTCGTATTGTATTTAGTCTTACAACTGGGCTGAACGTCTTGTCGTAGTCAATCCCTGGTTTTTGAGAAAAACCTTTGACTACCAAGCGTGCTTTGTACCGTTCAACGGTTCCGTCGGGGTTTCTTTTTATTTTAAATACCCATTTGCACGGTAAAATCTTTCGGTTCTTCGGCAAATCCACTAAAGTCCAAGTTCCCATTTCATTAAGTGAATTTATTTCACTTTGCATGGCATCCAGCCATTTTAATTTATCTTTAGACTCAATGGCTTCTTTGTATAATGTAGGTTCGAGATCCTCGCTCTGAAAAGCTTTTTCAATGGCCGCCATAAGGCAATCTTGGAATCGACTGGGTGGAATAATCCTCGATCTATCTCTCAAATCGTATCTGGACCCTGTTTCATGAACCTCCAGATTTTCTGTTGAATTATCACCACTTTCATTTTCAATATCATTGACATTCTCGTTGTGGGCATCATTTTCAATGTCTTCATAGACAGAATCATTTAAATTGTTACCATCAACTAGGTTTTCCGTACTATAAATCATCGGATTTTGAACTGCGTCATTATTTGGATTATTAACAATCACAGGATTATTCACGATTTGAATCTCATCGTCATCTCCACTGTCTGTGTCTAGTACCGTTTCAGTATGCAAGTTGTCAATTGGTGTTATGTTATTACCATCATAGAACATCTTCTTTATAATCCGCACATCTTTGGTGATCACAATTTGCTTTTTCGTTGGTACATACACACGGAAGGCTTTAGATGTTTCTGAGTATCCAACAAATATACCAGTCATGGCTTTAGGAGAAAACTTATGTCCTTGTTTTCCTTTTATCAGAACAAATGCTTTAGTTCCAAAAACATATAAATGGTTTACACATGGCTTTCTGCCCACCCACTTCTCAAAAGGTGTTAAGTTGTGTATGCTCTGATTAATGCTTCTATTAGATAAATAGTTGGATACAAAAACAGCTTCACCCCACAGGTATTTGGGTGCTTTTGATTCTATCATCATGCATCTAGCCTTTTCAATTAAGGTTCGATTTTTCCTTTCTGCGATGCCATTTTGATGTGGAGTATAAGGTGCAGTTAGTCTTCTAGATATGCCACAGTCTTTGAGAAATTTGTCAAAGTTATGGTTACAGTATTCTGTTCCATTGTCACTTTGTAGGAATTTTATTTTGTTTCCTGTAAAGTTCTCTACTAAGCTTTTGTATTCTTTGAATTTTTCCAGTACCTCAGACTTCTTTTTTATGAAATATACGTAACAATAACGACTGAAGTCATCGATAAAAGTAACCATATATTTATTTCCATTTAATGTGGGCGTTTGTATAGGTCCACAAACGTCACTATGAACGATCTCTAGTTTTTGGCTAGTTCGAGTGCTTTCGCTTGGCTTGCTTGGAGATCTGGTCAGCTTCCCTTTGATACAGGTTTCACATTCTCCTAACGATTGTCTGCTATCAAAATCTAGACCGATTAGGGAATTGTTTTTGAGTGCATATCTCATGTCTCTTTCACACATGTGACCCAGTTTGCTGTGCCAATTTTTTATCTCATTATTCGTATTAAGCTTTTGATTTTTAGTCTCATTTGCGACATTAGCGAAGTTATTTTCTGTTTTCAGGTAATAAAAACCATTTTTTGCTCTATGTGCTTCCATATATATTCCTTCACTTTTATTTTTTATTATCGCCTTATCTTGAGTGAATAAGACAGTTTTACCAGTGTCAGTAATCTTTCCAACTGAAAGCAGGTTTGCACACAAGCTTGGTACATATAGGACGTTATCGAGATTTACATTCCCTTGTTTAACTCTGATTCGGGCAGATCCTGAACCCTTAATTTCAGCAGTCTTATCTTTTGAAGCAAGTTTTAAAGTATTTGTCTGTTTTTTCATATTATACAACAGTTTTTCTGTGTATGTCATGTGAGATGTGCACCCACTGTCTAGAATCCATCCATTTTTATGAGAATTATTGGTGAGAAGGCACGTGAAGTTATTAAATTCTTCAGAGTTTTTTGATTTGTAATTCAAATTTTTCTTTTTATTTTTGTTTGTGCTTCCCGGTTTTTTATTTTTGTGCCAACATTTTTCTGTCTCATGGCCTTTCTTTTTGCATATTTTACAAAAAGCATAAAAAGTTTCACTATTTTCAGTACTAGTGCTGGATTCGTTATTATTTCGACAGCGTGCATCAGTTTCCTCTATAATTTTGATCTTTAATTTTTCTGGAGTCAACAGATTTTCTTGAGTCTCTATAGCTATGCGAAAATTTTCATAATCAGCGGATAAACTATACAGCATCATTATGGATAATAGTTCAGCATTGATCGAGATATCAAGATCTTTTAATTTGTCTACGGTGTCCATGAAACTATTAAGATGTTCGCGAATATCATCGCCATCTTTAAGTTTAGATAAAACAAGTTTCTTCAAAAGTGTCGCCTTTCTGGCAGGTCCTTTACTCGCGTAAATCGAATTTAGGGTGACCCAGATATCTTTAGCATACTTGCAATTCTTTACCTGCCGTAGCTCTGAAGGTGAAATCAGCAGGAGCAATTCTGACCTTGCTAATTCGTCGTTTTCTAGATCTCCTGCCTCTGGTACACGGCATACATATTGCCAAAGTTTAATCTTTGTTAGATATGCTTTCGCATGAATGACCCAAGTGTCATAGTTTTCTTTACCAAGTGGTTGGATTTTTACTGCCGACATTTGTTTGCCTTTTATTTTATTTTCCATCCAACTTACAGAACATTTATTTATTCGTTATTTTTTCTCTGCTACCATATTAAAGTACGCAATATTAAAGTACGTAAATTAAAACAACGATTAACACAGTGGAATAAAATGTAAGTTTTATAAGGAAATCATAATGATGAGTGTGACAAGAGAATTTTAATAAAATTATATATGACATAACAAAGTCTGTTGCTAAGTTACTTAGCATAGAGCATGGAGACACATCTTCACACTTCGACACCAAGGAAGAAAATGGACTCGTCAGACATCTATGATTGGCATAGAAAACTTGGGCACATGAACGCTAAAGATTTAAAACTTGCACTACAAAATCAAAATCTACTTGGTTTAAATTTTAATCCATCAGAAACTCTTGGAGAATGCGAAACCTGTATTCTAGCAAAAATGCATCGAGTACCAGCTCCCCGTGGGAAAACTGCTCAACGAACATCTGAACTTCTAGAAATCGTTCATACCGACGTTTGTGGACCTATTCGAACGCCCACAATAAAAGGAAACAAATACTTTGTCACATTTATCGATGACTATAGTCGTTACAGTCGGGTATACATTCTAAAAAATAAAAATGAAGTGTTGGATAAATTTAAAGAATTTAAAGAGATTGCAGAAACTCACACAGGCAAAAGAATAAAATTCTTACAGTCGGACAATGGTACCGAATATATTAATAAAGATTTTGACGCTTATTTGAGACGATGTGGCATACAACGAAGGCTTAGTGCGCCTTACACACCGCACCAAAACGGAGTAGCTGAACGCAAGAACCGCACTCTTATAGAGAAAGCTAGAGCCTTACTCATAGATGCGAATGCACCATTAAAATGCTGGGGTGAAGCAATCGTAACAGCAAATTATCTATCAAACAGGAGCTTAAACAGTGCGATTGAGAATAAAACGCCATTTGAACTATGGGTTGGCAGAAAACCGTGCATAAATCACTTATATGTATTTGGCTGCAAAACATTTGTTCTCATCAAAGACTCCAATAGTCACAAATTCGCACCAAAAGCAATTCCTGGCATGTTTATTGGATACTCTGAAACCTCGAAAGCATTCAAAATTCTCCTACCATCCAAAAATAAAGTCATCATTTCAAAAGATATCCGCGTGATGAAATCCATGTTTTATAAGGAAATAAATAAAAACTACATCACCGATCTCCTTGATGACAAACCACAAATGTGTTCAAGAAAATCACAACATAAACAAGTCGCAACTGAGTTTGACAATGTTGGAGATGTCACATCATATTTAGACGATATCAATAATATTGACTCTGAAAATGTGCAACAAAATGTTAATGATTTTTACACTGAAGATGTTCAACCAGAAGAACAAGAAAACAGCGAAAGTGACTATGAATCACTTTCTGGTTCCAACCACTTCTACGAAAATGACGAAGTTGTCAGTGATAATGCTGACGAAGCTTCGTCAAGATATTCTTTGAGGAACAGGTCAGCAATTACAGCTCCAAAGCGTTATGACGATTTTATTATGGCTGCTGCTGAAGAAGTAGAAAACCTTCACAAACTCAAAGAACCGCAATCTTTTAAGGAAGCTATGTAATCTCCTGATAAATTAAAATGGCAAGAAGCTATGCAAAACGAGATAACCTCATTAAAAGAGAACCATACCTGGGACCTTGTAAATTTACCTAAAAGACGAAAAGCCTTACCATGCAGGTGGGTGTATAAAATAAAATTCAATCCTGATGGATCCGTTGACAGGTACAAGGCCAGAATGGTCATCAAGGGCTATTCTCAGATACCTGGAGTGGACTATGACAGAACGTTCAGTCCAGTGGCTCGTCTGACCACTGTGCGGTCACTTCTAGCCGTAGCTGCCAAGGAAAATTTAAAAGTAACTCAATTTGATGTTACAACCGCCTTCTTAAACGGTGAGTTAGAAGACGAAATTTACATGAAACAACCCGAAGGCTATGAAGATGGCACGAAACGAGTCTGTAAATTAAAACGTAGTCTGTATGGCTTGAAGCAGGCTCCACGCTGCTGGAATATATGCATTGCAGAATTCCTGCTAAAATCTGGATTTAAACAGAGCGAAGCTGATCCATGTTTATTTGTGCGAAATAAAAATCAATTAAAAGTTGCTGTAGCTCTCTATGTTGACGATGGGCTTATAGCGCACAATACGACAGCAGCAGGCGAAGAGTTTTTGAATGAACTTAAATCTAGATTTAAAATTACATTCAAACCTGCATCGTACTTTCTCGGAATGGAAATAATAGTGCGACAAGACAACTCCATATTCTTATGTCAAAAGGCATATACAAAGAAAATCCTTCAGAAATATGGAATGTCCGAATGTAAACCAGCACCGTCACCCGTTATTAAAAATAATGAAATTGGAAAAGATGAAGATAGTAATACCAAGTCGGTTTTTCCTTATAGACAAGCCGTTGGTGCATTGTCATATTTATCAGTGGGTACAAGACCAGACATCACATATGCTGTTGGTGTCGCTTCAAGAAACCTTTCAGCGCCTACTAAAGAAGATGTCTTGCTTATCAAGCGTATATTTAGGTATTTAAAAGGAACCCTAGAACAAGGCTTAACATTCACAAATAAGTCACCGCCACGCATGGTCTGCTTCAGTGACGCCGATCATGGCGGAGATCAAACTACGGGAAAGTCTACATCCGGCATAGTGTGCATATTCTCTGGCGCTGCTATAAGTTGGAGAAGCCAGAAACAGCCAACTGTATCTCTATCTTCAATGGAAGCTGAAATAATAGCAGCAAGCGAATCTGCTCAAGAAATTCTATGGCTGAATCGTTTATTAGATGACCTGTTAAAGACTGAAAAACCGATCTTGAACTTAGATAATGAGTCAGCGGTGTATCTTGCTCATAACCCAAAGTATGAATACCATAAGCGCACAAAACACATTAAGTTAAAACACTTCTTCATTCGAGAATGTGTCAGCAATGGAGATTTCATTGTAGAGCAAGTTGCCTCTGAAGACCAATTAGCAGACATGCTTACTAAACCTTTATATGGGCCCAGATTAAAAGTTCTAAGTTCTAGAATAGGACTAAAGAATTTATCTCAAAATTCTTAAAAACCTCCGAGGATGTTAAGTATGGTACCTATACATACTCTTTGTTTATCATGGTTCTATGTTCAGTTTATGTACTGTCGTCTGCTGTTCTAATTGTATTAAATATTTTTTCGTAACCTCTAAAATATATTTCTTTGAATATTTAAAACTATTCCGCTTATTATTTTCTCTGAACAAGTTCTTAAACAACGATCAGAACTTTACAGACTTTCTGTCAAACCGCACCTTTCGCTATAAAATCGAAGGAGCGCTCTCCTCCCCCCGCCCCATCCGTGCAGGTGTTCCTCAGGGCTCTGTACTAGCCCCATTCATTTTTACGCTCTTCACTAGCGATATCCCGAAAAGCAGTAAGGCTCAACTCGCTCTGTTCGCAGACGACACAGCCATCTTCTGCTCGGGACGCAGAAGATGGCTGTGTCCCGACTGGATTCGCCTCCATCTTCAATCCGCGGTCAACAAGCTCGCTGACTGGTTTAGAAAATGGAGAATTGAAGTCAACCCCCTAAAAAGCCAAGCGGTACTCTACAGGAAACCGCAGGTCAGTGTCACCCTTCCACGTCCCCTCACCATGGACGGCAAGCCGATCCCTTGGGAGAAGCAAGTCAAGTACCTAGGTGTGATTCTCGATCAAAACCTCAACTTCTCAGAACACATTGAGACGGTCCGCGCTCGCGCCGCCTTCGCACTAGGTCGACTCCACCCCCTCCTCAACCCGCGTAGCAAGTTATCGCTAAGGTGCAAAATGCGCTTGTACACAGCTTGCATACGCCCGATAATGACCTACGCTTGTCCAGTCTTCGTACATGCCAAGCCACGTCATATCCATAGGATGCAAGTAGTCCAAAACCGATTCCTCCGTAAAGCCACAAACGCCCCTTGGTTCGTCCGTAATGAGATCCTCCAGCTTGATCTCAAAATCCCCACCATCCAGCAGTTCATGAAACGTCTCTCCAAACGCTTTTTTGATACTGCCACCAAGCACCGCAATCCTCTTATAGCAGCGGCCGCCAATTACACTCCCTCCACCATCTCCCGACTTCGCCGTCCTCGGCGTGCCCTCACAGACCCCGATGACCCCATTACCCTCCTCCAAGAGGCCAATAGGGCCACCAGCACAGTACACAAAAACAGACCGACCTACCGACCTCGCCGCCGAGGTCCATCGCGACGCGCTCCCCGTAGCAACCCCCTCCCCCGTCCCCTGTCCGAGGAAGGCTAGCCCGCGCCGCAGCTGAGCCAGTAATTATCATAATGTCCCAACAATGACCTCTGAGTTTGTTTCGGCGTTTCTTCTCAGAGCTAGTACTAGGAAACGCCGTGGTCATCAAACCATTAAGTATAACTTTCGATCCAGCCGCCTCTTGCTGTCCTCTCTAGCGACGCCCTAAGCCGAGGTTCGTACCCCACAGGGGGTGCCCTTAGTGCGTAGTCGCCTAATTTTAATTTAGTTTTAAGTGCCCCTGGCTGGAGGCTTTAATTTTAATTAAAGCATCCACAGGAAAGTCCGATTAAGTAGTTACGGTTTCTTAGTAGCCACATACGAGATGCCACATCAAAAAAAAAAAAAAAAACCTCTCTTCCTTTCGAAATGCCAATATTCTCATCTCTAAGGCATGTCCATTAGTTATGTCGATGGGACTGCCTGACTGACTGTTTGTCAGTGTCAATTTGTCAATGTCATGTTGTGTTGTAATTAATGTCAATCGCTGAAGTTACTTTTCTATTTTTTAATGAAAATTTTTAAAAAGTAGGCGTTTTATGTTTATAAACTGTTGAAAATAATATGAAAGAATACCTAATAGATGTTTAATTGTAATTAAAATAAATCTGCCAAGATGATGAACCAATATATAAAAGAGTTAGAACAAGTAAGTTTGTATTTTGTTGTTGATTATTTTTGTTAAGATGATCCTGCAATAGACACTTAATCCCTCGTCAATGCTTTATTTAATATATTGTAATTTTTTAGGATCCATTCGATCCCGATGAATTTGTGGAAAGAATGGTGAGAAGAAGTATGCAGGAGTCCCGTTTGAAGGATGACCAATTTGATCCTGAAATGATACATGATATTTTCACACAAGCCATACAAGATCTGAAGGTTTGAAAGCATATTTTATGGTCAATGCATTTGACCACTTACTCTAGACATAGAAAAAATATTGTTTAATTTATTTTTCTTATGTTTAAATCAATATTTCTGTGTCATCATCAACCTTTTTACTGTCCCACTTCTGGGCACACGTCTCCTCTCATATCTCTGTATGCTTTGAATTGACAAAATCTAACTGCAAAGCATTTGTTTAATAATTAGACAAAGTTAAACATAAAATAACTCAAACCACCATGTAACTTAATGTGGTTTGAGTCCTTTCATTTTAACCTTGTCCAATTTAGTGTTAAGCTCAAAAGCAATTTGTGAACCTTGAGTTAGCCGGTGGAATATAATAAAATTTGGTATAATTGTCAGGTTTTACAAGAGAGACAGGAAAGAAAATGTGCTAGACTTGAGCAATCTGTTCAGGAAGAAGAAAAGTTGTATGGAGCTAAATTGGCTGAAATCATGGATCAACACACCGTGAGTAACATTCTATGAAAATATATTAAAATAACAAATATCTACTTTCTTAGTTTTCTTGCATTACTGGCAGCAGTGACAGAATTGCCCCTGTCCGAGGAAGGCCAGCCCGCGCCGCAGCTGAGACAGTAATTATCATAATGTCCCAACAATGACCTCTGAGTTTGTTTCGGCGTTTCTTCTCAGAGCTAGTACTAGGAAACGCCGTGGTCATCAAACCATTAAGTATAACTTTCGATCCAGCCGCCCCTTGCTGTCCTCTCTAGCGACGCCCTAAGCCGAGGTTTGTACCCCACGGGGGGTGCCCTTAGTGCGTAGTCGCCTAATTTTAATTTAGTTTTAAGTGCCCCTGGCTGGAGGCTTTAATTTTAATTAAAGCATCCACAGGAAAGTCCGATTAAGTAGTTACGGTTTCTTAGTAGCCACTTACGAGATGCCATATTAAAAAAAAAAAAAAAGTGACAGAATTGTGAAGAAATGTTGGACTTATACTTTATTATAATTCAAAAATTATATAAACCCATAACATCAGTTGCTGGCAGAAGCTACCACCCACTAGAAAAAGTGTTGCTGCTAAACGATTTGTTGTATTCCAGTATGATGTCTGGTGAAGCCGTACGGAGGATACGTTTGAGAAATTGTGTTGTGATGAGTGCCAGGTATGGTGCTCCAAATGTTGTTGATTGAAATTTGGTGAAATGTCTCCAGATCAATCTCCCTCTGGCGCAGCATCATTGGTTGTATTGTTGGGTTTAACATGCATCACCTCGCTCAACTGCCGTCTTCCTTCCTATTCACTCAGTTATTTTGAGTGAATAGGCTCTTAGGACCTTATAACAGCATGTTACTCGAGATTAAAGCATTACCTAAAACTAGTTTCAACCAATCAAAAGGCTTCAAATGTGGTTTAAATAAAGCTTGAGTTTTGAGTGAGGTTCTGTAATATGGACCTTAATAAACTGGCTCGCTTTACCATCAACAATTGCATCACTGCATTATGCAGGATTGTGGTCAAGCACTAGTTTATAATTATAAAATAAAAATTTCAAGCTGGTCTTGAGCCAGTGAATTGTTACTTCTCTCTGAGAAGAAGTAGGCCATAAAGAAGGATGTATGAAAATTCAATCCCCGAAAGAGGATTACATAGATGATGAAAGTGTGTTTGGTCCACTATTTCATTTTTTATTAATATATTCGCAACAAATGTTCGGATGCGGTCTTTTTTTTAAGTCTGCCAACCAGTCATCCTCACAGGTATTGTATTATTCAGAAGGTGTGAAGGTCGGACAGGCAATAGATCTATAAATTACTGGTTGCGGCCTCCTGTTAGACTGGAGGATGACCCAGCTTAGTTGATAGTTGATATTGTAAATTTTCATAAATTCATTATTTTTGCCAATGCGAAAATATGGCAAGTGTACAGAAAAACATATGTATATTTTTTCCAGCATTGTGTAGGCGTATTCAGTGCTTTAGATGAGCGCATGTCACGTTGCGGGGGGCGTGCACTAGATGTTGGGGAGAAGCTGGGAGCAGCAAGAGCTCCGCGGGCTAGGGCGGCGGCTGCCCGTGACCTGCTGTCGCATCTGTCGCACTTCCTAAGCCCCGGACCTGTGCTTATTGACTTGTTCAATGATGCTAACAAGGTTAGTTGGACTACACACTGGCCCCGATCCCCTTGTTCACAAACTAAACTAAATTTAAGTTCAATGCATCCTTTTCTTTATATTTCATTAAGAAAAGGACAGAAGATAATATGTTAGTTTAGTCTTCTCACTTAATCTGATGTATTTTTGGTCGCCGTGTTTATAGTCGAGTCTAAACTGTCTATCAATATCATCATCATCATCAACCTTTTATAGGCCCACAGCTGGGCATAGGTCTCCTCTCATACAGAAAAGGATTGAGCGTAATCACCACCCTTGCTCAATGCGGGTTGGCGATTTCAAACTTATAAAGTCCAGGTTTCCTCAAGACGTTTTCCTTACCTTCAGTCATTGGTGTCCAAGATATACTTAGAAAGTACATATAACTTTGGAAAAGTTACATTGGTACTTGCCTGACCTGGAATCGAACCCGCACACTCATATTTGAGAGGCTGGTGTTTTAACCACTAGGCCATTAGACTTCTCTATGGAATATCTTAATTTGACAGGATTAAACTAAAATGTTATCTTCTATCCATTTCTTAATAGAAAATAGAAAGAAAAAGATGCACTTAATTTAAAATTTGTTTAGTTTATGAACAAGAGAGTCGGCGCTCATGTCAAATTAATTAAGTTAGTCAAATTAAATGCAAAGGATATCAACATGTAAGTAAAATAAAAAAATATATAATTTCTCAAAATAAAAAATCCTTTTTAATTTGACCTTGAATTGATAGAAGGATATTTCTTTTTGGAATCTGAACTATTACTAATTAGTTATTTGGTTTATTGACTGGTTCTCAGTCCCATATGCATATGGTCTGAGCTGATTATAATTGGAAATATCAGTTTATCTTTATTCTGAGGACTTAATTATCAACCTGTATGGCAGAGGTAACATCTTGAGGAAACCTGGACTTTAAGTCTGAAATCGCCAACCCGCATTGAGCAAGCGTGGTGATTACGCTCAATCCTTCTCTGTATGAGAGGAGACCTGTACCCAGCAGTGGGACAATAAAAGTTTGATGATGATGGCAGAGGTCAGAATATATTTCATTAATAAATTGAACCATTCTAAGAAGGGTGTGATTCTCAAAAAAAAAATATTTTGTTGGTTAAGTAAGTTCCATGTTTTTAATCCAAATCGATGGAATATATGTAGTATACCACTTACTCATAATTCAAAGCTAAATCTAAATGCATCCACATATATATTTCAGTTGAATGAAGCAGCAGATGTCATACAAAAGCTCCACACAATAGCTCAAGAGTTACCACCTGACAAATTCGAAGTTGCCAAGAAGAAAATAGAAGCTAAATATGACGAGATTGAAAGGAATCTCATTGATGAGTTTGTGAAAGCGCAGAATCAAGGCAATATGGCCAAGATGAAGGAAATAGCGAATATCATGACGAACTTCAAGGGATACTCGCAGTGTGTTGATGCTTTCATTGAAACTAGTCAAATGGTGAGTTTATCAAAATATTCGCAAAGCGACGCATCCTTTCCGTATGGTATCCAAGTGTATGACACACACCCATGCATAGAGACTTACAACTTTACAATTGTCTCGGACAGTACTAATGGCCCATCTACACGCTCCGTCTTGCCTGCGCAGTCCAGGCCTGTGCAGTCATGACTGTCCAAAAAGACGAAACACCGTACAGTAGCCACACGTGCAGGTAAGCTCGTGCAAACTGGACTGTGCAATCCTACTTATGTTTTGAGAGCTCGTGTAAATGCGCAGATGGGCCATAAGAGCTCTTGTTATTAAACACACATTGACCGCGGGTTTAGAAACGCGCGTCGCTCCGTGAGATTAAAATATATAACTAACTAGCCGTGGCCCCGGGGTTTCACCAAAAAAGCTTCATCCAAATCTGTTGAGTAGTTTTTGCGTGAAACGGTAAAAAAACATCCATCCACCCATACACATACATCCTCACAAACTTTGGCATTCAAATCATAATATTAGTAGTGTAGCGGTACATACCTTCAAACACCACTTGCGAACAACGCATCATACTGACGTCACATCACACCAATTCTACATCTCGCAAGCGGAGTTTACCGTGCAGCTAGCATATATTTAACTTCCCAATATCAACCGTTGGGCAAGTGCCCGCCAGACATAACACCCATCTGGTCGGCGGATCCACCCTTTTCAATGGAAATGAGTGAACTTTACTCCCTTTATTTTTGTTGGGATTGTAGGATTAGTAGGATATATAATATGAGCCCAGTAGATGGCCACATTGATGGCGGCATCAAAACTGTGCTTGAAGTCTTCAGCAGATCAACCGGCACTTAATACACTCCAGCAAGTGGGATGTGGTCTTATCAGAAGTCTATTGATATTTTTATTCTGATTTTCAGAACACATTGCTTGGAAAGGACATATTCTCAGCGGTGTTACCCCTTTGCAAGAAGAACTATACCATCATAAGCAACGTATTCCCAAACCCCGACCAGGTTATGTCTAAATTTGTGCTGAACATCTTTCTTCTGAAACTACAGAAATACATACAGACCAAGCTGTCTGACAAGAATGATGTGGAGAAGTATTTGAAGAATTTGTATGAGATGTATACTAGGTTGGTATTATGTTATACCATACATTGAAACGATACGTATTATTGCGTTACATTTCATGTTGCATTGCATGTTCGTTTGAACCTATGTTACATTATATGTTATGTTTCACAATAGTTATTTATGCCACTGTCAAACAATGATAGCTATCGTAACATGAGTGATACTTTGCGAGTGCACAGTGTTTGAGAGCACAATAGATCAGCAAGAGTGTTACAATAGCTGTTTGCGACAGTGGCATACAAAACTTTTTCTACGAACTTGAAATAAATAAATACAAACAACCGTCAATGTTGAACTTTATTAGGAAATATAGTAATTTACATTCTGGATGGTGCATTTCTCTCATTTCAGGAGGCGTAAAGATATTGTCCATTTTGCTATTATATATCACCCAATCTCACCGATATCACTCAATTTCAAAACAATTTTATTTATAAATGCAGATAAAAGTTAACAATGGCATGAAAATAGCACGGCGCGCGCAGTTTTGTTTGTTGTTATAATCCCACAAATGAAAGGCAAAGGCAATTCATCCATACAGCTTAATAACATGCGATGTTTAGTCATGCCGCAAATACGCGCGCTTTTTGGCATAATCATAATATGTTAATTTTTTGATGCCATAGCAATAAAAAACGTTTTATTGTAGTACGGTTTACCCGTGTGGAAATGGTCATTGTAACACGACTTGGCAATGAGACAATGAGTACTATTGAGATATGACTTATGGTTATGTATTAAGCAAATTACGAAATGGTCGTAGAAAAAGTATTTACCTTTACAACATCGCTCATTAAGAATTCAACACACTTGACACCATTGAACACGCTTTTTAACAATACTCGCTACTTTGCAGTACTCAACGAGTATGTGATGAGCTAGTTCTCGCGGGGTTAGTTTCTGCCGAAGGGAACACGACTACCGGCGATCTTCGCCGTGACGCCCTCGTCAATGGCGCGATGGCCGGTGCCAACGATGGCTATGCGGCAATGGAGACCCGAAGACTTAAAGCTGTCATGTCTAATGCACTGAACGGGTATTATGCTGAGAAGCAGCATGTCAAGAAGCAGATTCAGGGTGGCGGGTGAGTTGTACATAAAATAACTTGGTTATTGTTTGTTGTTAATGTGATAAACTTCTATTTTACAAATTATGATGAGGCTATGAGGCAAAAACTGAAATTGGCAAAAGAAAGTAAGCTGCTCCGTACATTTTGTGGAGTAGCCTTTTTTTTGCAAAAATAAAGACCTTATTTTTAGATTTAAAAAAAAAGTTCATAAATACAACCGATCGTATAAAATGTCCGAAACTTATAGGCTTAGGTGATATTCATAACTTTTATTTTGGATTTGCTTGAAAGTACTCTTAGGTACTACTACTAGGCTCATAAACTATTCGTAATATATTTATATGCCCCTTATTGTGTATGAAACGAAGTTAGTGCGTAGACCGAAAGCCTGAATTAATTGGGTATTGTTAAGTTAAAATTAAAAATTACATTAATTTGTGGATACCTAATAAATGAAGGTTTTCGTCTTAAGCACTAAGTTTGCGATACAATATTTTTTTTAATGATACGATAACCGCACTTATGATCACATGAATTAAAGTCCAAATTCCTACTCAACAGTTTCCAAGAGCTACGGCGCGATATACAAGCGGTGATCGGTACCCGTGCGAATATCAACATTGCGCAGATTGAGAATTACGGCGGGGAGACGTTCCTTAGCGAACAAATTGTTCAAAAAATGCTCAACGACGCTAAGACCTCCTTTACGAGGTGCAAAACTGTAAGTTATGACTTTATACTTATCCACTATTACCTACTACTAGGTGGACCTACGCTCAGAGGGGTAATTCTCATGCTTTTGTAAAGATTCGCATTCATATATACTGAGCTATGAATTCGAATCTTTACAAGAATCTTTCAAGCTAAGGCTACAGTAGGAAACGTGGCCCTGGCCGTTGCACAGGCAAGTATGAAAGACGGGTGGGTTTTAATCAGTAAAAGTCTGGCACGCCTTTCCGCTTCGCCCAGAGCGGGAGAGGTCGTTGATTATTTCCCATACCCGAACAAAAAAAAAGGCTACAGTAGACTGCGATTTGTGATTTGACTGGAAGAACGAAACATGATAAATGGTATGGCTATGTTATAAGCAAAAATCATGCGTAAAGTCAGAAATGACGTGGCTACAGTAAAAATGTGAAACAGCGGATTAACAAGAGTGATTCATGTGGCTATACTTACCAAAAAAGATAAAAACTGCGATTTATAACACAATGGCGCCGATTCTGTTGTTCACAAACTAAACTAATTTTAAGTTAAGTGCATCTTTTTCTTTATATTTCGTTAAGAAAAGAATAGAAGATTACATTTTAGTTTAATCCTGTCAAATTAAGATACTCCATAGACAGTTTAGACGCGATTATAAACATGGCGACTAGAAATACGCCAATTTACGTCAGGAGCGCACTAATTTGACAGGTCTAAACTGACATTTTATCTTCTGTCCTTTTCTTAATGAAAGAGAAAGAAAAGATGCACTTAAATTTAGTTTAGTTTTTGAACAAGCGAATCGGCGCCAATATAGGTTTATTTATTCCTTGTACAAAGTATCCTTATGATTTTACTGCCAGTGGGCTTAATGCATTTTCTATATTTTAATTAATTTTACATTGTGCTCACATGATAGAAGCAACATAAATATGTAACGAAGAAATGTAACCCATATATTATGATTTTAAAAGAGTGTCCATGGAGTTTCTTGCACGTTCTTCTCCATAGAGATCTACGCTTTGGAACGTGCAATTTAGCTTCACTTTTCTTGGACTGACCGACATTGACTATTCAAAAGTACCAAGTGATGTTTAATTTGAAATAAACAATTTTGATTTTGATTTTTTACTTTTGTCAAGTTTATGCTTTGCTGGTATTTTGTCGTGGCTAGGTGACATATGGTAAATAATTTCATTGATATTGTATTATACATACTATTGTATAAAGTCATGTGTTTTTTTTTAATGAATAGTCAGCTGTACTGCTGGGGAGTTTGTTCCGCCACTTCTTCCTAGTGAAAGCACTAGGAAGTGGCGATGGGTGGGCATTTTGGGGGTCTGTCTTATATAATACTAGCTTTCCGCCCGCGGCTTCGCCCGCGTGGAATTCGGTTATATCGCGCTTTTTAGATTTCCCTCGGGAACATCAAATGTTTCCGGGATAAAAGGTAGCCTATGTTCTTTCTCAGGGTCTAAAGATTGTCTGTGCCAAATTTCATCAAAATCGGTTGAGAGGTTTAGGTGGGAAAGCGTAACAGACAGACAGACAGAGTTACTTTCGCATTTATAATATTAGTATGGATTGACGTTCAAAATGTGCTGATTCTCAGCCTAATTTGAATAAATGACTTTTGATTTTAATTTGATTAGGACAAAATCCAAAGTAGAAGATTTTAAAATTCTTCATTAGCTTTAATCTTCGAAAACACTGTGGCTATCTATTAAGGAAAAGTTATATACGTAACTACATTTTTTTTTCTCACGAGTAACGCGCGCTTTACTTGTGGTTACAAAGCGTATAAAAGTTGTGAATATGTGTTGAGCGCTTATGCGAAACCTGTACCCCGGCTGTAGGTTAAGGTGAAACACCGCGGTGGTTTTAGCCGGTATGAGTAACCATCAACGATAACCAGGATGCGGGAGGCGCAGAACCGGTCGTGCATGCAGATCCTTGGGAGAGGCCTATGTCCAGCAATGGACGACTTTCAGCTGAAATGATGATGATGATAAATAAATATCACGATGGAGACTGTTCATGAGGATTTCTACCGTGAAAAAAAAGCTCTTGGACCCGTCTGAAATGATAATCAAGCCGGAAGTGTCTATACAATGGTATTTTTTGTTAATGCGAATCCTGAACATAGTTTGTTCTGAATAAGCAACTGAATCGATTCCAATCCTTTTTAAACCATGTTATATTTTTCCCAAATACATTTAGAAATTGTTGCAGTGTGGATACCAAGCGCGCGCTCGCAGCTTACGATAGATCATAGTACTTGCGCCGCGTGCCACAGCTGACGCCAGAGATCAACGCAGTGCGCTCGCCCGTTTGATAGGAGCTTTGACCATATTTATGTGACAACCAAGTAGAATAGCAAGATCATAACTTTGTGGCTTTTCATTATATCTTTTTGAAATTTACTTAAAAATACTGGACACGCTGCGTCTTCCAGTACATGGTCGCCACTCCAGAACCTTTTTGCCCCATCGGCCATCGGTTCTACGAGCAATGTGCCCTGCCCACTGCCACTTAAGTTTAGCGACTCGCAGAGCTATGTCGGTGACTTTGGTTCTTCTGCGGATCTCCTCATTTCTGATTCGATCACGCAGAGAAACTCCTAGCATAGCTCTTTCCATTGCCCTTTGTGTGACTCTGAGCCTTCGTATGAGGCCCATTGTGAGCGACCAAGACGCAGCGTAGGGAGGCCCCCAACAAGGTGGACCGATAACCTGGTGAAGGTCGCGGGAAGCCGATGGATGCGGGCAGCACAAGACCGGTCATCGTGGAAAGCCTTGGGGGAGGCCTTTGTCCAGCAGTGGACCTCTATAGGCTGAGGAAGAAGAAGACTGGACACGTGTTTTGGGTTTCGCATAAACAAAACAATGATGTTGTATATGTGTGTGTCTTATTAGTGACACGACACGTCTTCACAAACACATTCAAAACCGGTTTAACACAAGTTGGTTACGACATGTAGGTATGTATAGCGCGCGTCACCTCATGAGATAAAACATGCTATAGGTACCTAAAGTGAATTCTTAATAAAACACTAATTACAAGACAATGGAGCATTGTAGACGTAAACGATTAGGAATCGCCGGACTGTCTGCCTTGTTATCTGTAAAAATGTTTTATGTTTAATAATTAAGATGTATATCCATACTAATATTATAAATGCGAAAGTAACTCTGTCTGTCTGTCTGTTACGCTTTCCCGCTTAAACCTCTCAACCGATTTTGATGAAATTTGACACAGACAATCTTTAGACCCTGAGAAAGAACATAGGCTACCTTTTATCCCGGAAAAAAATGATGTTCCCGAGGGAAATCTAAAAAGCGCGATATAACCGAACTCCACGCGGGCGAAGCCGCGGGCGGAAAGCTAGTTTATAATAATTAGAGAGGGACAGAAGTTTTTATTTGTATTTATTATATTTAAACTTGACCTACTGACTGGGAATTTTTATGAGATCACTAATCTGCTAATCATATCGGGGTAATTGGGTAACGCACATCAGTAGGATTTGCTTTTAATTTAAAAGTTGAATAACTTTATTTTTATTATTATTAACTAGTGCTTGACCGCAATCCCGCCTGATGAGAAGCAGTGATGCAATCGTTAATGGTAAAGAGCGCTATTCACTCAAAAAAAAAAAAAAAAAACTGTGATTAGGAAGGTAGACGTCAGTTGAGCGAGGTGATGCAATGTTAAACCCAACAACACGACCAACGATGCTGCACCAAAAGGAGATTGCTCTGAAGACCTTCCACGACACCTCCCGACACAACAACATTTGGCGCATCGTACCCGGCACACATCGCAACAAAACTGCTCGGACGCGTCCTCCGTACGGCTTCACCGGACACACGACGAATCGCTTGGCGGCAAGACTTTGTCTGGTGGGTGGTAACTTCTGCCAGCCGCCGATATTATAGCCTACCACCGAGCACAATCATTCTAAGCAGACTCATTTTTTGAACAGATGAAGCAATATCTTTCGAATTGATTATGATTGATAGTGTGTTACGCGATAAGGTCCAAGTCCATAAAACTTTAACACTTGAAGACTTTAAATGATAATAATTTTGTACTTACAGCTGTGCACTGCAAACGAGTTGTCGGGTACCACCGTGGCACTGCTAGAAGTGTTGATCCAGCATCTACTCATTGAACACGTGGACTACGCGCTGGATTTAGGCCTCCAGTCCATTCCCATCGCCGAGAGCAAGTCTCCACCCCAGGTAAAAGACATAAACCTTTCTTACTATAACTGAATTTTTCTTCACTCTTTTGACATACCTATTTATTTTCTTTTGAGCGTGTAATTTGTGATGAGATGAAATCGAAAGAAATACATTTAATCACATCAGGTGTAAGAACTAGCTGGAAAGTGTGTCTCACAGCGGCGTAAAAATGGCTCAGTTCAATAAAACCGCCAGCCAGCTAGTGCCTGACGTTGGTTTTCAACTGGACTTCCCTAACCGAAATACGGTCACTCTCATTTATAGTCACACCCACACATATATACCCCAAATTAACGAATCTTTACAGCCAAGACTAGGTGTTTTATATTGGTGGGGCTACATTAGCGGGCTACGGCGATGTATGTGGCCGGGTACATCGTTGCAACGCAATGTATTCGTGCGCATACGATGTAGCATCGGGGCACTGTCGGTAAAGTGGCGCGCTTCAAAGGACTCGTCGCGACAATATTCTGTTGAGTGGCCACATCTACGTCACTTGAAGTGACGTAGGTGTGGCCACTCACGAACGGCCACGGACGAAACTGAAGACTGAAACTCCAGTTTCGTCCAGATGCTGAAGCGGGACTGACGTTCTTTATGCATATTTTTTTTTCGTTGTTTTTATTTGTACAAATGTAATGAATAATAATTTACTGACATATAATTCAAAGCCACTGCTTCCTCCATCGTCTCGGCCGCACAGCTAAACAATGAATATTCACCGTAGGCCGCTTTCTGAATCTTCGCCCGCCAATGTAGACAAGAACATCGTGTATATCCGACAACGGATGTTTTGCGCGCTAACGCGATACGAATCCTCACCCGCTAATGTAGCCCCAGCATATGTTATAACTAAACCTTTATCCAATTGCTACCTGTTGGAAATAATTAATAAAGAATTATAAGTTTAACAACGTTTAATGCACGGTAAAGATTTTACAGAACAGAACACACTAGCGCCACACATTAATATATATGAACTAACAAGTTACGTTTAGAAACAAGTGAATTGATTGACGTTTACTATTTCAACATCCTCCCTTAAACTCAAATCAACCCCATCTTGGAGGCACAGTATGCCAGTTTGGCATATGGTGTCGCTTTAGTGAGTGCATCTGCTACCATCAGGTCCGTTTGTATATATTGCACATCAATGGCCCCTTCAACCACTTTATCACGTACATAATGATGCCTCACATCTATATGCTTAGTTCTGGAATGGTAGCCATCGGATTCTGATAATTTAATAGAGCTTTGATTATCGCTGTAGATAATCATTGCCTGATTCTTCAGTAGAGGCCAAAACGTTTCTTGTAGTTGCTTTAGCCACATAGCCTCTTGAACACAGGACGACAAAGACATATACTCTGCTTCGGTTGTCGACAAAGCAACAGTTGGCTGCCGTTTGGAATTCCAGCTAATCGCTCCTCCCTGAAACATGAAAATGTACCCAGTACACGAACGCCGGTCGTCTTCTGAACTTGCCCAGTCTGCATCACAGAAGCCATGAGTCATAGTTTCCTCTGGATTTTGTTTATAACTCAACCTATAATCTTCAGTACCTTTTAAATACCGCATAACTCGCTTCAATAACATCCAATGTGTCATTTCAGGTTTCTGATTATATTTACTCAATACATTTATCACAAAACTTATATCTGGCCTAGTAATTTGTGAAATATACAACAAGCATCCAATAATTTCTTGATATGGGATTCCATTCAACGTATTGCATTCCTCAGATGTACTTTTTAACTTTGAATTAATATGCATTGGAATCTTAACACTTTTGCAATCAGACATGCCATATTTATTTAGTACTTCTCTTATGTATTTTTTCTGATCTAAATAAATGACTCCTTTCTCTCGGTCTCTTTCTACATGTATACCAATGCAATAATTGATATCTCCCAAATCTTTTATTTTAAATTGTTTTTTTAACGCTTCTTTAATATGATTTTTAGAGTCTATATTATTTGTGAATAAAATTATGTCATCGACATAAGTAGCTAGAAAAATCATGTTATTGTTGTCTACAATTTTATAATATATACAAGGATCTAACTTGTTTTGTAATAGACCTATTCCTTTAAGTGTAGAACTAAGCTTCTTATTCCATTGCCGGCTTGCCTGTTTTAATCCATACAATGATTTTTTTTAGACGACATACTTGTTTACCATTCTCATACATTGGTGGTTGCATCATATAGATCTCCTCCTTTATGTCGCCTTGAAGAAAGGCTGATACCGCATCCATTTGACAGATGTCTAGATCAAATTTAACTGCCAAGGCAAACAAATATCTCAAAGAAGCATACCTTATCACTGGCGAAAATACTTCTGTGTAGTCTACACCAGGTCTTTGTGAACAACCTTTAATCACAAGCCGTGCTTTATACTTCACTATCTCTCCATTTTCATTAGTTTTCTTTTTGTAGACCCATTTGCATGGTATAGGATGTTTGTTGTCTGGAAGAGTAGTGATATTCCAGGTGTTATTTTCTAATAATGACTGATACTCCTCATCCATTGCTGCTTTCCAATATTCAGCATCAGAGCTCGACAAGGCTTCTTCAACAGTTAATGGATCTGAAATCTGTTGAACACACATAAAATTGTTGTGTCTCTGATGAGATCTAAGGGTGATATTTCTTGAAATGCTATCAACACTACTATCATCATTGGAACTGGGATAATAAGTTTCATCATCAGTCATTCTATTCAACACACAACTATCAAAAGATGTGTCAGTAGTCGAGTGTGATGATGCTTCATCTTGGGTCTCACTTTGCAGTGTATTGTCAACAGATATCACCTCATCATTTTCACTTACAGGAATATTTACCAGGTCTTTGGTAAGTACGGGTTGCTGTGTCTCGTTATTTAATGAGTTTTCCATAACTATGACATCCCTACTAATTATAATCTTTTTATTTGCAGGATCATACAGCCTAAACCCTTTGGTATTATCACAATACCCCACAAAAATTAATTGTTTCGACTTGCGATCCCATTTCAAGCAATTTTGTTTTGGGATATGTACCATAGCCGCAGAACCAAAAATCTTTAAATTTGAAAGGTTTGGTTTCCTACCTGTCCACTTTTCATAGGGAGTTACCTCAGCTAAAACCCGTGATGGTGATCTGTTTATGACATAGGCAGCAGCAGCGACCGCCTCTGCCCACAACTGTTTATGCAGCTTTGCTTCAAATAACATGCACTTTGCTCGTTCCACCAATGACCGATTCATTCGTTCCGCTAGCCCATTGTGCTCAGGCGTGTAGGGAGTACTGGTCTGATGCTTGATGCCGGAAGCTGCCAGAAAAACAGAGAACTCTTTATTACAGTATTCTTTTCCGTTATCACTTCTTACTGTTTTTATCTTCTTTTCCAATTCATTTTCTACTTCTTCTTTAAATTTTTGAAACACTGACTTAATATCCGTTTTGTTCTTGAGAAAATATACATATACTTTACGGGAATAGTCATCTATAAAGGTTATGAAGTACCTCGCACCACCCACAGATGATGTCTCCATCGGACCACATAGATCTGTGTGTACTATTTCTAGTAATGCTTTTGCTCTTGAACCAGTATGTGGAAACGGTAATCGTGTATGTTTAGCTTCACAGCATGGTATACAAACAGTATTAAAATTTTTATTTTTTATAGTTATACCCTCAGCACATGATTCTAACCTCCTTACATCAGCTAAATTTAAATGCCCCATTCTCTTATGCCATGTAATAATATCAGTCTTATTTTCACAAGCAACAGTGTAAGCATTCACAGAAACAGTATTCAATTCATACATGTTATCAATTAGTCTTGCATTTGCTATAAGAATCTTATTGGCATTATATATGTTACAGCCTTTCTCAGTAAATTCTACTTTACAACCATTCTTGGTTAATTGACTGACTGATAATAAATTTACACTCAGCTCAGGAATATATAAAACATTTCTTACCTGGATTGGACAATCAACCTAGCAAAAAATAGTTTGAATGTTTACTTTACCAATATTTTGCACAGGGACCGCATCATTATTAGCCACTTTAATTTGCTGAATCGGAGAAGCTTGCATGTCATACATCCAGTCAGAACGTCTCGTCATGTGCATTGTAGCTCCTGAGTCAATGTACCACTCATCTTTGTTTACATTGCTATAAGCTGAAAAAACTGCTGAAAAACTGTTTTGATTATGTTTCTTCTCTGTGCACTGATTTTTAAAGTGTCCATATTTATTGCAATTAAAACAGCGCGGGCCTTTTCCTTTTGACTTGGCATTGTTTTTTGAGGTATTCTTGTGCTTTGTAAATAACGCTGAAGACGCGGAATCTTTCACTTCCTGTAAAAGTTTTGTCTTAACGAAGTCTGATGAAATTTTAATGCCGGAACTTTCCAGACCCATGATCATTGGTTTATAATTATCAGGTAAACCCGCCAACATGAGTGTTCCCAACCATTCGTCATCGACTTGAAAACCGATATTTCGTAATTTATATGCGGTACTCATAATTTTATTCACATATTCTTCGATGCTGGCGCAGTTATCTAGTGTTGTGTTGATTAAATCTCGCAATAAGCCGACTTTTCTTGATAACCCGGAGTCCTCGAAAGCATTTTGCAGGTTCATCCATACTTCTTTAGATGACTGTGCATTTTCAATATGGACGTAGTTTATTGGTTCCACCAACAAAATGATTTTTGACTTGGCTTTTATATCTTTCTTAGAGTCGACTTCGGTGCCCGGATCGACACATTCCCATAAATCTTCATGTTGAAGATATGATTTTACCGCAAACTTCCAAGTAGAATAATTATCCCGCCCGGCTAACTTTTCAATTTGTAGGTTAGTCATAGCCATTTTTTTCCGGGGCGATTTTCGATGAAATTACGAAATATTCACTACTGTACGATACTTTCACTACAATAAATGTTAAACTTTCAATCTATTTAGGTATATGGTCTGGGCCCATAACCTGTTGGAAATAATTAATAAAGAATTATAAGTTTAACAACGTTTAATGCACGGTAAAGATTTTACAGAACAGAACACACTAGCGCCACACATTAATATATATGAACTAACAAGTTACGTTTAGAAACAAGTGAATTGATTGACGTTTACTATTTCAACACTACCTAACGCTTGGTTTTATTAAGCAAATCACAACATCATCTGCCTAACCTCTTCCCAACTACATATATTGGGGTCATCTTTCAGGTTAATCAGAAACTAACAGTTTTGACCTAAAAGGTTCTGAGGGTTCTGGAGTGGCGACCGCGGGCCGATGACCTTGTGTAGGTCACAGGAGTCACGGAGAATGCCTGAAGAATAGAATCGGTCGGTTGATGTCGACACCGGTTGTCGCTGAAAACCAGCGCTGGGTTCTGTTTTGCATAGAGTCGCAGCATAATGCTGAGCGCCAGCCGTTTTGCGTGGATGAGACCCCCCGACCCTTCAACCATCTTTTTTGTGTTTTTGCAATATTTAGCGTCATGTTTACCGCAGAAAAACGCTTTTTTATTTCTTTCTACATATGTAGCGACAATTTGAGTAGGCCTATGTCCACCTGTGGACATCTTTTGGCTGAGATGATGATGATGATGACATTTACAATTAAAAACACGAGTATATAACAGCCGGACTCGTGATTAAATAATAACAGAAGCACAGATCCATCGAAGGTAATGCACGTTTTACTCGGTCGAGAAGAGAAGTCAAAACGTTGGTCCGGGTGCCATTCGAAGAACTTTGACGGTCGTTACGCGTAATCAACGAGCTCCAAAGTCTGACAACTTGTCTTACCAAGGGGTTCCGTTACAACGTTAAAGAACGTTTCAGGTTCCTTCATGACACACATAATAAATATCTGAGGTCTTCGGAAAACCTGATATTAGTCATGCCAATGCATTCCACTAGTTTTTACGATAAATCCTTTACTGTACAAGCAGTTCGACTATGGTCTCCCTAAGGCGTGCTCAAACTCTGTCCCACTTTTAAAAGCATGGTAAAAAAGCACTTCCTCTGTCTTTAAACATTTCATTATATTCTATTTCCTCTTGTATTATGTTTATTAATTAAATGGATATATTTTAGACTAGTATGATACACTTAATGTACATGTTTATTATACAATATGTAAAGAAAACCCTGTCCGATCCGTGAAGATATTGTTAGGTATCGATAACTGATTCTACTAATGCCTACAAAGCCGGGCTAAAGTTAAAAAAAAAATCCCCCTAAAAAAATAAATATTATTTCGCAAAAAGAGGTAACTTAAAACATGTGCGGCAGACCATACAGGCGCGGGCGAAGAGGGGCAAGGCACGCGGCACACTGCCGCATCGCTATTCGCTCAGAATTATACCGCCTAAAATAATGTTGTCACTTTTTAATACTTACCAAATTTTGGGGAAGTTGGAATCAATTCGTGGGGAAGAAAGATTATTTCAAAATTCACTAGTATTGTTACTATGATGGTTATGTAAAACTTCATACGTTATTTGGTCATGTGTTTACCTAACCTTTATTATCCTTACGGGTCGGACAGGGTTTTCTTAACATATTGTATAATCAATGTAAATAGTACACTGTAGACTACCCACATTATTTATCTCTCCTTCCCTTAGTATTCCATGCAAAGGTTGTTTGTAAAAGATGGCTATTAGCGATAAGACCGCCCATTGTGTAAAATCATTATATTTATGTTTCTGTAATCTATAATTCTTTAAGGTGTACATAATAAAGGGTTCTACCGTGTTTTCCAATAACTGGGTAGTGGAGTTCCGGTCAGCAGTGTTTCCATTTAAAATATTGGTATCCGCCTCCCGCCTCAAGTCAGACTAGAAACTGACCCCTTCATAGTTGGGTGACTCCGAATAAAATTCAATTCGAAGTCAAACAACTGTTACATGAAGTCATAAAATAAAAGTGCTATAAACTTTATACGTATTACGCAATAAACAAAGTCACCACAATCTAAGATAGAAAAAGTAATAATATTTGAACGTTTCTCAGATTTATTTCTTCGACATCGTGAAGCAGGCTAACAAAATTGTAAGAATGTTTGAAGAGCACTATCAGGAATCAGTCCTTACTTGTATGACGTAAGTATTATTTTTATAGCACATGTAATTATAATTATAATAATAATTGTTTATTATTTCAACAAGTAACATTACAGTCTTGTGATTGGAGGCTCCTTTTAAGCAGAAAAGCCTGTGTTAGGAGACTCCGCTCTTCCTTAACTTAATAAGTTTCAATAAGGTACTTGTTTTATACAAAATTAAAGTAAATAATAATAAAAGAGAGGCTTAAGGCTAAAAATGCAGCACGCGCGCAGGCATGCGAGTGAGTAAGGGAGAGTGAGTGATAAGGAGTGAAAATTTGTGTGTGTGTGCGTGTGGGGTTGTAATTATGTAATTGAATTTCAAATAATTTCGTATTTGCTCTCTTAAAAATATTATTGAACACTCTATTCAATAGAGTAAGGGGCGCACTCATTACAATAGAGTCTATGGTAATGAGTGCGCCCCTTAAAAAGTCGGTTAATAAATAGTCAATTAACTGCGACCTTAACTCGCTAGATGCGCTCGTCTGCCGCTGCCGACGGAAGAAACATAAAAAGAACTGTAACAATTTTGAAAATGTGCATCATTAGAACAATATAAAGTTTTGTCATAAAGAAGTGTCCTTAATTAAAAGGTCAGAAATCTTATAAAGATCCTTATGTTTTATATAATAAAAGCCTAATTTGATTGCCTTTTTAAATATTTACCTGTATTTAAAGCCGGCCATTGGCAACGACTGGGATTAATTCCGCCAGAAAGCGAAGAAGGTAACAAGTAGAAGGAGTAGCAATCATTGTATAAGAGCGCAGACGCCATGATCTGTGACAAAAATCGTCCGAGTCTAGCCGACTAAGAATAATCTTAACTAAACATACTTACTTACATTATTTTTTTTATTACGCTCAATCCTTCTCTGTGTGAGAGGAGACCTGTGCCCAGCAGTGGGATGATAAAAAGGTTGATGTTGATGATACATACATACATTATTTTTTGTTAATGCAAAACCCGAAACATTTGACCAGTATTTTTAAGTAAAGAATCTATGTACAAAATTTCAAAAAGACTAGCTGACCCGTGCGAAAAATTCGCACTATACTAATTAGAATTTTTAAGTCGTTTTTATAAATAAACAGTGAAGCGGAATAATTTGAAGATAGTATTCCATGATACCAAGGACGAATATCTGTCGATTGGTGGGTCAGACGTTCAGATTGGTTCGATAGAAAGAGAGAAAAAGGGAGAAAACGGTTTCAGACCCTTGGAGAAATAATATATGGCGATATAATGAAAAACCACAAAGTTACGATCTTGCTATTCTACTTGACTGAGCTTTGATCATATTTTCTATGATCTATCCGCTATCGTAACCGCTCGTTAACCACTCAGCAACAATTTCTAAATGTATTTGGGAATATATATTACATGGTGTAAAAATGATTGGAATCGATTCAGTTGCTTATTCTGAACAAACTGTATTCAGCCCCCTAATCGGCGAACACATTTTTGTCAAATGATTGCGACTAGTTGGGATCGTTCGGGCCGCCCATTGGTCCGTTCGGTCCAAACGATCCCAACTAGTCGCAATCATTTGACAAAAATGTGTTCGCCGATTAGGGGGCAGGTTTCGCTTAAATAAGAAATAACGTTGTATATATGAAATTCCCTTAAGGGGGAAGCGCCATAGGTTGTTTCAAAGAAATACCGTGGACCCTGGCGCACAGGCAATTCTAGGAAAAGGAACACTGCTGGGCTTTAGTCAGAGAAAGTCTGACACGCTCATCCGCTCCGCTCAGAGCGGGAGAGGTCATTTATGATTCCCAACCCAAAAAAAAGAGGGTAACCCACGAAATTAAATTTTTTGTTAGTTTTTTTTTAAATTTGCAGGCCATATTGGGTTGTATGTTCAACAAAATATGATTTTACCATAACAAGATATACACCGTGTTTATCACATTCTACTAATATTATAAACGTAAAAATTTGCACTTTTACGCAAAAGCGTAAAAACGGATTTGGAACAACTTTGGCACACATGGTTTATAACCAGGATTAACATATAGGATAGTTTTTATCCGGATATTTCCAAGGCATCGAAATTTATGCGGGGAAAACGACGGGGCGCAGCTAGTTATCCACGCTATTATAGCTAAACAAAGATTTTTTAAATTCCATTTAAAGAGAACATCCATTTAAAGATTCAGCTATCAGTAAGATAGGGTCTTAATTTGGCCTTTGTTGCTGCTCAGTGCAAATAAAATGATAAATCTTTGAAGATCCTTCGAGTAAAGAGATAAATGCCTATCGGCTGATTTACTTCTAGGTATTTAATTTTTAAGTCGTGGTGGCCTAGTGGTTAAAACACCAGCCTCTCAAGTATGAGTGTGCGGGTTCGACTCCAGGTCAGGCAAGTACCAATGTAACTTTTCGAAGTTATTTATGTACTTTATAAGTATATCTTGGACACCAATGACAAATTAAAAAGGTGAAGGCAAACATCTTGAGGAAACCTGGACTTTAAGTCCGAAATCACCAACCCGCATTGAGCAAGCGTGGTGACTACGCTCAATCCTTCTATGTATGAGAGGAGATCTATGCCCAGCAGTGGGATGATAAAAAGGTTAAAGATGATGATGATTTAGTTTCCACGTGTCCATAATGAAAAATGCTTATTTCTATGGTCTGAAGATTTGATCGAAGTTTACGTAAATCGTTTGAAACACGGTGTATAAATACAGACAGAATTATTATCTTTAAAGTCGTGAATACGATCCTGTCTAAGTCCAGCAGTTTATATAACACTGGCGGGTTACTATCCTCTACTTCCCTCTAATGCAAGACGAGTTACTATCCTGGCGCTTCCCTCTAATGCAAGACGAGTTACTATCCTGGCGCTTCCCTCTAATGCAAGACGAGTTACTATCCTGGCGCTTCCCTCTAATGCAAGACGAGTTACTATCCTGGCGCTTCCCTCTAATGCAACACGAGTTACTATCCTGGCGCTTCCCTCTAATGCAAGACGAGTTACTATCCTGGCGCTTCCCTCTAATGCAAGACGAGTTACTATCCTGGCGCTTCCCTCTAATGCAAGACGAGTTACTATCCTGGCGCTTCCCTCTAATGCAAGACGAGTTACTATCCTGGCGCTTCCCTCTAATGCAACACGAGTTACTATCCTGGCGCTTCCCTCTAATGCAAGACGAGTTACTATCCTGGCGCTTCCCTCTAATGCAAGACGAGTTACTATCCTGGCGATTCCCTCTAATACCAAGACAGTTACTATCCTGGCGCTTCCTCTAATACAAGACGAGTTACTATCTGGCGCTTCCCTCTAATGCAAGACGAGTTACTATCCTGGCGCTTCCCTCTAATGCAAGACGAGTTACTATCCTCTACTTCCCTCTAATGCAAGACGAGTTACTATCCTGGCGCTTCCCTCTAATGCAAGACGAGTTACTATCCTGGCGCTTCCCTCTAATGCAAGACGAGTTACTATCCTGGCACTTCCCTCTAATGCAAGACGAGTTACTATCCTGGCACTTCCCTCTAATGCAAGACGAGTTACTATCCTGGCGCTTCCCTCTAATGCAAGACGAGTTACTATCCTGGTGCTTCCCTCTAATGCACGACGAGTTACTATCCTGGCGCTTCCCTCTAATGCAAGACGAGTTACTATCCTGGCGCTTCCCTCTAATGCAAGACGAGTTACTATCCTGGCGCTTCCCTCTAATGCAAGATGAGTTACTTGTTTTTTGCGTTGAGTAAATCGCTAGAAAAATGAACATGGATTTCTTAAGAAATAATATCATAATAGTCGGCAAGACAAATTGGTGATATCCCCTAAATTGGCAGTCTGCGTTTCGACCAAAACTTTCTCCATTCTAATATTCCAATATGATTTCAGTTCATCGTCAAAACAAAATGAATGCATGCAAAAGAAGACGGTCGTTATGGAGCAGCTTGAGAACAAGCTGGATGCTGGACTGGAGCGAGCTATTGTAGCTATTGTGAGTTGGGTCAAGCTGCATTTGCAAACCGAGCAAAAGAAAACTGACTTTAAGCCGGAAGGAGATATCGACACTCTCGCTTCATCGGTAAGTACCCCTTATATTCAAATCGACTAAATTTTCCTCTTTATTTATACTTTGTTCTAAATGCACATGGAAATAGGTACTTTTAGAAAAAAACATTTTTTTCTGTATAATATATCGACGCTTGAAAGGCAATATTAATTAATAGTTATAGACACCATTCGAACCGCCAGATTTTTCTGTGTCGTTTGGTGTATATAACTCAATTTACGATTTTTTGTCGCTTAATTGGTCTTACTATCAAGCGTCGATATTAGGTGTACAAATATGTTTCCGCCGTTTTCTGAACATGCGGACGAGCATTGTCACGTAGGAGAATAATTTTGTCATGCCTGGAGTAGTAAAGGGCGCGTTATTCCTCTTCCTCCTATCTTCCACAAAGTCACAATTTCTAAACTTTTGAAAGAACTCACGACAACTTATTTCGCTTAAAGCAGCTTCACCTTAAGCTTCTACAAGCAATCGATGGGCCTCAGCTGCAGATTTTTTCAAATTAAAGAAGTAAATTAAAGTCCCCGCAAATGGCGCTTACTCGGCACAAAACTTTACATTTATTCACAAAAGAAATATGTGATTCTGATACTGACCGAGTCACTAATATCTTAAGTGTATGTTTTTACCGAATGTCCGAACTTACGATATCACGTTTAATCTGACAATTTCAACGTAACCTCTTAGTGCGGACATCTTTTGTTAAACGGCGGAAACTTATTTGTACACCTATTATATTTGACGGTGCGTGACTGGTTAATTTTGAATATTGTGCTCTGTTTTATCGTATCTGTATCATTTGACCGTAAATTACTCTACTATTTTTTGAAGTCGATTAATCGGTCGGTATTCGGATAAATTATGATTTTTATTAAGAGCGGGTAACACCATGGAGCGAATGGTAACACCGACTGGAGTTGCGTTTGACATAGCGATCGACCGTTAGCGCGGGCAGTCTTACCCATGAGCGAGTTGCCTACTCTGTGGAGACGAGTGTGATGTGTTCGTTTTCGGTCTGACTCTACGTTTCACAAATAAGTTATTCTCGTACATCGTCAGGCATGTCTCGCAGTGGTGTCGTACCTCAACAACGTGATGGACAAGATCCACGGCGGCTTGGAAGGCGACAACCTCCACGCGGTCACCTTAGAACTGGCTGTAAGACTGCACCGGGTCATATACGAGCATCTACACAACTACCAGTTTAATTCTGCCGGTGAGTTTATTTTGACCTTTTATTACGTAATATAACATTCAAACTGCACATAGGGTTGCTAGAAGCTAGGGTTGCGCTGGAGATTATAACATCATGCAATCAAATATCGATATTTCAAACATCGATATATCGTTGTTGTCAAAATTGAAAGAGTGAAGTTTATCTTTTAGCAAATTGATGAAAAATTGGGTTAGTCGCATTCAGAGATTCCGAATTGTATTTAAAAAAAATGTGTGATAACCGTAATTCCTTATTACATGTATGATTTTAAATGTGTCCGAAGTAAATGAAAGCCTTAATATATGTAGTAATTGCTACCAATCTACTTTGATGTTCTAGAAATATTGCCGAATCGAATGTCAGACACGACCAAGAGTGTGTCATTCTGAAGGTCGATCGTAATATACAACGTTATTTTTTCTTTATACAAAACCTAAGATGAATGTAGAGAAGAATGTAGTTTGTTCAAAATAAGCAACTGAATCTTATCCAATCATTTTTACACCTTGTTATATTTTTTCCCAAATATATTTAAAAAAAATATTGCAGTGTGGTTACCGAGCGCACAACACAGTTCACAGCGGATCATAGTGTCCTAGGGCCCCCGCCACGCTGCCCCGTTGGCCCTTTGCCCTTTGCTTTTGCCCCTGCTGCGGCGCGTTGTCCATATTTTTGTAGGGACACACAGGTGCCATACCCAGCTCTTAACTTTGTAATTTAACATGATAGCTTTTTCAAATTTTGGACATAAAAATACTGGACACATGTTTCGGGTCTCGCATATACAAAAAATAACGTTGTGTAGATGATAGGTGATGTTTAACTCTCGGCACTTTGTAGTTTGTACTTAACTCTTCACATTATGTATAGGTGCAATGATAGCCATATGTGACGTCAAAGAGTACCGCAGCGCAGTCTGCGGAAGAGGCGCGCGCGCTGCCCCGGCGCCTGCGCATGCGCTGTTCGACGCACTGCACGCGCTTTGCAACCTACTGCTCGTCAAGCCTGAGAACCTGCATCAAGTCTGCGAAGGAGAGACGCTTGTGAGTATGCTTTTACTTAAGCGTTATCTCACCGAGCAAGAGAATCACAGCGATACGTCTCGTAGTGCTATAAAAGTCTATAGAAACTCTATGAATCAATGTCTAAAAGGCAATATCATCGCTATGGTAATTTGATGGCACCGCATAACTATCACCGGTCCTATACACATCATCATCATCAACCTTTTTTTTTTATCGTCCCACTGGTCAGGCCTCCTCTCATACAGAGAAGGATTGAGCGTAATCACCGCTTGCTCAATGCGGGTTGGCGATTTCAGACTTCAGAGCCAGGTTTCCTCAAGATGTTTTCCTTCATCTTGTAATCAGTCATTGGTGTCCAAGATATACTTAGAAAGTACGTATAACTTACACATCATAGCGCCAAATAAAGTAAACAAAAAAAAAAAATAATTAAAATCAGAACTTTCCTTTGGAATCTATGCCGATACAAAGACAGACAAATGACTGGAACGTAATTATACTCATAAATTCTTTTTTTGCATCAAAATGTGTATCAACTTGGGTGGTAAAATTTACGTATTAGTTGTGATGATGAGTATGCGATTTCAGACCTCTTCTCTCTCATCAGTACTGCTTGCACGGCATGTCCTAGAACCAAAAAATCGAAGACATATCACCAACCTGCACTGGGCTCCTTCCCCTTAGTATTCCTTCCAAAGGTTGTGTGTAAAGGATCGCTCTTAGCGATAAGACCGCCCATTGTGTCACCCTTTGTAAAATATTTACATTTATGTTCCGTATCCATACTAATATTGTAAATGCGAAAGTAAGTCTGTCTGTCTGTCTGTCTGTCTGTCTGTTACGCTTTCCCGCCTAAACCTCTCAACCGATTTTGATGAAACTTGGCACAGACAATCTTTAGACCCTGAGAAAGAACATAGGCTACCTTTTATCCCGGAAAAATTTGATTTTCCCGAGGGAAATCTAAAAAGCGCGATATAACCGAACTCCACGCGGGCGAAGCCGCGGGCGGAAAGCTAGTATTCTATATGGTGTACATAATAAAGAGTATTCTATTCACTGGGCCCGCGTGGTAGGTCCAGCACTTCCTCCCTCCCACTCCCACTCCCTTTAGAAGAGAGGAAGTCTGTGTGGAGCATTAATATACTGATTATGCTTATGTTGTACATACTACGTATTCAAGCGAATCTGTTGAAAAGATCTTCAGCTCAAAAGAGCTACTGGTCTGTCCATAAAATCAAATATCTCTATAAATATGGTTGCTATCACCTGTCTCCGACATAGTACTCACAATTTCCTCTACATAACTGTAAATTATGTATTATGTGAACCATAAAAATAGAATTGAAATGTGGCAGGTGGATTGGTGAAGTAAATTCTGAGAGTAAACTAGTTCATAAAATAGTAAACCTGCAGGTAATTGCGTAAGACACTATTATTATTATTATATACTAGCTTTCCGGCCGCGGCTCCGCCCGCATGGAGTTCGGTTATATCGCGCTTTTTAGTTTTCCCTCGGGAACATCATATTTTTCCGGGATAAAAGGTAGCCTATGTTCTTTCTCAGGGTCCAAAGATTCTCTGTGACAAATTTCATCAAAATCGGTTGAGAGGTTTAAGCGGGAAAGCGTAACAGACAGACAGACAGACAGACCGACAGACAGATAGACAGAGTTACTTTCGCATTTATAATATTAGTATGGATTAGTAGCAATGAGTTTCATTTTGGCAGTTCAACTACATTCATTGCGTTTTTTACTTTGTTGAGCACACAGTTTCGGACACATGGACCAATAGATTAGCAATATGCTTCGAAATGATTCCAACTGATAGTAATAGTGCGTTACGCAATTAGGGTGCTGTTCTGAATATGGCTGACTAGCGGCCGCCAGCGACTTCGTTCGCGTGGAATTAGTTATGCTCAGCTCCTATTGGTCGCAGCGTGATGTTATGTAGCCTAAAGCCTTCCTGGATTAATGGGCTATCCAACGCAAAAAGAATTTTTCAAATCGGACCTGAGATTAGCACGCACAAACAAACAAACAAACTCTTCAGGTTTATATATTACTACTAGCGGCCGCCAGCGACTTCGTTCGCGTAGAATTAGTCATGCTCAGCTCCTATTGGCAATATGTACGGCTGCGTTAGCTCCCGTTTTCGCAACACTTTTATTTATTGCTCAGCTCGCACAAACAAACAAACAAACAAACTCTTCAGCTTTATATATTAGTATAAAAGATAGATATGGATGTTGTTATATCCTTGATAAAAATGCTTGGATAAATGCCAGTCCTGCTCCACAGCCACAGACAATTTTGTAGGTTTGGAAGAGATGCCATTCCCCCTTTTTGTTGTTTTCTAAATATTCCTTTTTTATTTTATTTGTTTATTTCAACGTTGTGCACAATATTTTGCAATAGTATTGTATAATGTAAAAGCACTTTTTAAGTTTGTGAATGTGAGGCACCATGGACTATAGTTTGTTTTTATATATATATATATATCGCACTAATAATACAATACTGTATCAACTCAAAATCGATCATTTTTCAGAATTAACAAAAAACTTATTACTCACTTCCTATAATAGTTGCAATTTGAATAACTGCCATATGAGCTATTAAACTGAATTGAAATGAATAATATCTTTACAAAAATAAAAAAAGAAAACAAATAGTTTAATTATTTAGAAATTTTGAGTTGAGACTGTCTTCCTCCATAAACTTTTTTCAAAATGAAACATTATTTTTAGTTAATTCATTATTGGTGAAATATTTTGAGTTGTTACAGTCGGAATAATAATTTTTCCTCCGGTTTTAACTTAGTTTTTGTACATACAACATAGATGAAAACCGATTCCTAGTGTACTATGTCTTTACAATGTATGTTTATTCATTTTCTAATATCCATAGATCAAACTCTGCTTAGGTTGACACTAGCTGGTATTATCTGAATGTGTTAGAATATTATAATTATATACATTTGAATAAGATAAGTTGTTTTATATGAACTGTTTATTATTTTGTTTTGCATATTAATAAATAAAACCAGCAATTTTTTTGTTAAAGACTATAATTTAATGTAAATTCGCATATTTAATCAGTCAGTTACCGGAGTAGACATTTAGATAAAAGAACAAATATTTAAAAGATTTGACAAATAAACATTTCGCAAAAAAAATGAAAACAATCTTCTAAAATAAAAATAACAAGTCTTCATAAACAAAAACAGTCGTTACTTATACTGATATCTTTAAAAGTATAGTTTATTCTAACCATTTATCAAAATAAACCTTTAAAAACAAGAATACACAAATATTAAAACAAAACAAATTATTTGTATAGTACTATTCATATTAAAAAAAATATACTTAATAATTATTTTAACTTAATTCTAACCAGTCTGAAAATCACAATTTTTTTATGAATGAAAAAAGAAAAACAAGTAATACTTTTTTAATCAGTCAAATCCTTCTAGCACGTTTCGCGGTAATTTCTGGGTATTATATTTTTGTCAAGTAGTTCTTTCCTGTCCCTTGTATGATTGCTTTGGTCTTCGGTTGAAATATTTGATTCTGTAGTCAAGCTACTGGTTCCAGTAACGGGACTTAAATTATCCAGAACTCCTTCATCTGAACTGTTTGATGAAGAGCTACTAGATGATGAGCTACTGGAGCTACTGGCTTCTTGAAGAAGAATCACTTGGAGATTTTGTTGTTCGACCTCGAAGCAGATTGGGAGTTTTGCTTTGCTATCAGGAACAAAATGCGGATCATAATCAGAATCATCAAAGTCGCTCTGGCCTGAGTGGATGGGTGAAATGTAATATTTCTTTTGGTTGCATTTTGTTATCAGGCTAACGTTACTAACCATATTTGGAGAACACAAGGACATTAAAATTTTGGTAGAACGGTTTACGTCAGTTTCTTGAAGTACTGGATGAATTGTTGATGACGATGGTATACATAGAAAGTGTTGACTGTTCAATCGCATCATCGCTGTCTTCTCTCTGTGTATCTATTTGTATACACTGATGACAATAATGACGGTAACGAATTTCTGACAAGTTCGTGATTTTCCTTAACGTGATGGCTGCTTCTAATACTTCTTGCCATATCAACAAGTACACGGCCACGATGTATACTGAACCTACAAATAAATAAAATAAATAAAATTTTGTTCAAATAAATTATTGATTGATGGCTGTCACAAATAGTGTATTAACTCTAAATTATTAAAATAATACTTCTAAGAAAGCATTTTTCTCATAACACTTGTACAAATTCGAATGAGTTATAGATATTACTGCAATTGACATATATGTAGATATTATGAATTATACATTTATAAACCATACAAAAATCAACTTAACCTTATGACTCAACAAAACTGTATCATATCAAAAACTACTAACCAAATCAATTATAGTGTCATAAGTAGAAATAGTACTTTAATTATTGTTTTTGTAAATCAGTAATAGTGTAATAAATCGAAATAACACCAAGCGCGTGTTTAGGTCAAATCAACAATACTATGTTAATTCAAAATAAAAATATAAATTTTACATACCTGATTGAGTAATACTGTTGCAAGTCAAAATATTACGCCAAGCGGCACGTGCTCTTCCGATCACTGATGGTCGCAACTAAAGATGACTCAATGTTGCGGGAGGGAAGTGGCAACCGAAATGTCGTAAATAGTGACTTATAGCACCATCTCTTATCTGTTTTTTGCACTATTCGAACGACGGTTTTGATGACGTGTGAGGAATTAAATTTTACGTGTGTTTATCGTATTATGTCAAGTTCGACGAATTTTGAGTTGATACACTATTGTATTATTAGTGCGATATATAACTTGTTTGACATTGCGAAATTGGCAGTTGAGAATTGTCATGCTCACTCAAATGTCTTGCTGATGGTGGCGCGTGTTGTTGGGTCATTTGGTTCCCTTCAATATGGTTGAGCTAAGTGGGGCGGGATGCGCGCGTCATGCTCGTGAACGGGGGCCGTCAGTGGAGACTGGTCATCTCTTAGCTGCCAGTGGGCTTAATTCATTTTTATATTTTAATTAATTTTACATTGTGCTCACATGATAGAAGCAACATAAATATGTAACGAAGAAATATAACCCATATATTATGATTTTAAAAGAGTGTCCATGGAGTTTCTTGCACGTTCTTCTCCATAGAGATCTACGCTTTGGAACGTGCAATTTAGCTTCACTTTTCTTGAACTGACCGACATTGACTATTCAAAAGTACCAAGTGAAGGTTAATCCTACTAATATTAAAAAAGGCAAAAGTTTGTAAGTATGGATGTATGGATGTTTGTTACTCTTTCACGTAAAAACTACTGAATGGATTTGGTTGAAATTTGGCACAGGGGTAGATAATAGTCTGGAATAACACATAGGCTACTTTTTATCCCGGAAAAATATGCAGTTCCCGTGGGATACGAAAAATATTAGTCCACGCGGGCGGAGCCGCGGGGGAAAGCTAGTTTGAAATAAACGATTTTGATTTGATTTGATTTGTCCTCCTTTGTTCACTTAGGGAATATACAGGCTGCAAAATATAAATGTAGGTGGACGCCCAAAATGGTACCACGAATTTTGACCATTGACCACCAAAAACCTCAGCTGTGGTTTTTGCTGAAATATTTCGTTATTATTATATAACGAAATATTTCAGCGAAATATTTTATTTCGGGTTATTATTATTTATAATTATTAGTTCGGGTTATTATTATGAGGTATAATAGGGTGTAAAAGTTTACTTATATCATCAACCTTTTTTTTTTGTCGTCTCACTGCTGGGGCACAGGTCTCCTCTCATACAGAGAAGGATTGAGCATAATCACCACGCTTGCTCAATGCGGATTTCAAACTTAAAGTCCAGGTTTCCTCAAGATGTTTTCCTTCACTTTCAGTCATTGGTGTCCAAGATATACTTAGAAATTTATATACTTAGTTATGTAAAACTAAAGTCAAGTTTACTTATCCTCTATAGAAAAGGGAGAATCCTCCAACCAGATGAATGTTGTGTCTGGCGGGATCTTGCCCGATGGTCGATTTCAGGAAGTTGTATGTATGCTAGATGCACAGCAACACTGCTTATTTATGTAGCGTTGTAGACACTGTATAATAAAAAACTCCTGTTTCTTACAAAAGTTAATAAAGAAACGGTCAAAATATAATAAAACAGCATATAGTATATTTTGTTACCGAGTGTAGGAGTCTGTCTAAAGGGTTGTAGTGGTATTTATAAAGCCACATTCGAACTACGCGTAATTCTGACATCACCCAAAATTCTGCATCTCTTAAGAAGAGTATCGCGCAACTAGCATATACAATATGTAAAGAAAACTCTGTCCGAACGATAAGGATAATAAAGTTTAGGTAATCACATGACCAAATAAAATTTGAAACTTTACATAATCATCATAATAACAATAATAATGAATTATGAAATAATCTTTTTTTGTCCGCGATTTAACTCCAACTTCCTTAATATTTGGTAAATTTTTAAAAAGTGAACACATTTTGATGAATGAATGATTGTACAATACTGGCGGCATTTTGCTTGACCGCGTACCCTGCGGCCCGTCGCCCGCGTATGTATTGCCATGTTATTTACCTCCTGCGAAATAATATTAAATTTATTAGGGGGTATTTTTTTTTAATGTTTAGCCAGGATTTGTAGGCATTAGTAGAATCAGTTATCGATACCTAACAATACCTTCACGGATCGGACAGGGTTTTCTTTACATATTGTATACAACGGTCCGACATGAGTCTAGTTGGAGGATACCCCCCTTTCTGTTGAGCATGACGTTACACTATTCCTAATACCTATAGGATGTTGAATAAATGAACACTGATGTATGTAGATAATTGGGTGCTTTGGGGTCCCACCTCCATCTTTGGGGCCCAATTCAGCCCCACCTGCCAGACGATGCTCCTGGTGACTCACGAACGGGGCGCTGACGCCGGCTTTCCCTTCGGGGTTGAGTGGTCAGACGGCAGTCGCACTCGTAAAAGCCAAACAAGCCATTCAATCATTGAGAGGTTAACTAGAAATGCTCATGTCACAGCTAGGGCGCCGCCGCAAAATGGCGCGCAGTAGCCTTACCCGACTCCTGTGACCTGTGGGCTAGGGCTACCGTGTCAGAGGCGGACACGTCTGAAGAAGCGAGCCCAAACCATGAAAATCCGTTTCGCGTCGTGGAACGTCTCGCGCATCCAGAACTGGCCTAAACTCTCCACAGGCGGAGGGTGGCCGTGGCGTTCCTGCAGGAGACTCAGTGGAGAGGCAGCAGATCCCGGCTTATTGGGAATGGCTACAAGCTGATCTACATGGGTGCATCTAGTGAGAGAAATGGGGTGGCTGTGGTGTTGTCCGACGAGCTCCAGGATGACGTCTTGGAGGTGAATCGCATCAGTGGTCGGCTGATGTCGGTGCGGGTGCTTGTCAATGGGGTTATAACCCACTTGATAAGTGCCTACGCTCCGCAGGCCGGGTGCGGTGAAGCCGAAAGGACGGACGCTGTTCTGGACCCAGCTCGAAGAATTGCTTCGCGGGAGCCCGTTATCCCAGGGAATCGTTCTGGGTGGTGATTTGAACGGTCATGCAGGTGAGAGGTGTAGCGAGTTTGAGCGTGTTCACGGTGGCTTTGGGTACTGTAGCTGCAACGCGGAAGGGGACAGCATTCTCCGAATGTGTGCGACCGCGGACCTTGCAATCGTGAACACCCACTTCAAAAAGAAGCCGGAGCACCTTGTCACCTACCGGAGCGGGGGAAGCGCTAACCAGATCGATTTTCTACTAACTAGGAGGCACCACATCAGCAAAGTAGCCAACTGCAAAGTCATACCCGGTGAGAGTCTCACTGCACAACACCGTCTCCTTGTCATGGACCTCTGCGTAAAGGCCCAACGTAGACGTGTAGAGGCTGCCGGCTGCTGCTGTGACTGCCGGCGCCAGATCCGGTGGTGGCTGCTTGATGAAAACAGGTCACAAGACAGCTTCTGAACAAGCAGCACCAAGAGGTGCAGACACCGAAACTCCCTCCGAACCTTGGAGTAGTACCTCTGATAACGCCTGAGGAATTCCAAACGGCTCTTCGTCGTAAGGGGAATCTGAAAGCTGTCGGAGCTGACGGAGTCCCCATTGAGGCCTGGAAGGCGATGGGTCCTCGCGGTGTTGGCATGTTAACTAACTTTCTCAACCGCGTGCTCCTGACCGGCAAAATCCCGAGCCAATGGAGGCTGAGTATTATTACTCCAGTCTTTAAAGGCAAGGGCTCGGTTCAGGAGTGTGCTAACTATCGCGGTATCAAGGTCATGTCCCACACCATGAAGATCTTTGAGAGGATTATAGACTCCCGAATCCGGCAGGAGTGTGCTGTCTCGGAGTGTCAATATGGGTTTCGGCCAGGGTACGGAACCATGGACCCTATCTTCGCACTAAGGATCACCATGGAGAGATACAGATCGAAGAACACGCCTCTGCATATGCTCTTTCTAGATATGCAGAAGGCCTTCGACTGTGTCCCTCGCGGGGTGATCTGGTGGGCACTTAGGTTCAAAGGGGTACCAGAAGCCTATGTTGACATAATTCGAGACATGTACCTCAATTCCGATTCCATTGTTAGGACCGCTGTTGGCGACACTAAACCTTTCCCCATCACCGTCGGAGTCCACCAGGGATCCGTCCTTAGTCCGTTTCTGTTCAGCGTGATATTAGAAGTCTTGTCGGACAGCATCAAGGACTCACATGAGCAACCTTCCTGGCTACTCATCTATGCTGACGACATCGCGCTGGCGGACGCGGACAGGGAACGGTTGGTGCGGCGTGTGAATGCGTGGAAGGAGTCGCTTGAAAACGGAGGTCTGAAACTCAACGTGGCGAAGACCAGCAACACGACAGACCCCATGTCTGTGCGCATAGGCGGAGACATGGTCGAGTGCACGGACCAGTTTAAATAATTGGGGTCTGTGCTCCACGCGTCCGGCGACATTGATTGCGACGTCAGGGCGCGTATTTCCGCAGCTTGAGCGAAATGGCGTAAGGTGACAGGTGTCATTTGTGACCCCAAAATGACGGTTAAGCTTAAGAGGCAGATCTATAAAACCATAATTAGACCTGTTCTCCTGTATGGCAGTGAGGCGTGGCGTGCTTGAGCGACACAAGCAGGAGCTGCGTGTCACGGAGATGAATATGCTGCGGTGGATGTGTGGAGTTACGCGGAAAGACCGCATCAGGAACTCCCGCATCCGGGGCAGCCTTCGTGTCCGTGACATTGCAGACAAACTGCAGGAGGGTCGCCACCTTACGTTACTGGTACGGAACAAGCGGGGTAGACCAAAGAAGTGCTGGCTTGACGTTGTAAGAGATGACATGCGTGCCAACAAGCTCTTACCACAGGATGCTAAAGATCGTGCGAAATGGAGGAGAATGTGCAGGAAAGCGGACCCCGGGCTCCAACGCGAAAGCCGCGGATGCAACCGGGATAAACGCTGAGATGATGATGATGATAATGGTGCATGTAAATAATTGTGGTTGTGAATAGTAAGACTTGCCAGTCACTGAATTTGTTCTGGAATCTATTTCTAATACGTTATCTATAATAATGATCTCATTCTGTAACAAGCGATGAAAAATAAGTTCGAAAATCAGGTTTGGGCAGTATAATTTTATTTTACACGGCAAATATTTTACGTCATAGACGGAGTTATAAGAACTGAGTCATCCTCAATCAATCAAATCAACTTATCACAGTCAATATAAGTCAAAAGCACATTCTCAATTGGCTCATTCATACATGTGTCGTAGCTCATTCATACTATCACAAGTATCGTCATCATCATCAACCTTTTTTATGGTCCCGCCCAGGTCTCCTCTCATACAGGGAAGGATTGAGCGTACTTACCACGCTTGCTCAATGCGGGTTGGTGATTTCAGACTTATAAAGTCCTGGTTTCCTCAAGATGTTTTCTTTCACCTTCAGTCATTGGTGTTCAAGATATACTTAGAAAGTACATATAACTTTAGAAAAGTTACATTGGTACTTGCTTGACCTAGAATCGAACCCGCGCACTCATACTTGAGAGGCTGGTGTTTTAACCACTAGGCCACCACGACATTCGAATTTATTATATCACAAGTATAATTGTACCCAATACCAAGATGAAGGATGAAGGTCAAGGTCACACATAATCGGACAGTAGTTCTAGTGCAATTCTGAGATGGGAGTTGGGTTTGATCCCCAAAGCGTCCTCCGTGGCGCAGCGGTCAACACGCCTGCCTGCGACGTGGAGGCCCCGGGTTCCATCCCCAGCCAAGTCATGATGGAAAACGATCTTTTCCTGACTGGCCTGGGTCTTGGATGTTTATCTATATATTTATCTATTATAAATATAGTATCGTTAAGTTAGTATCCCATAACACAAGTCTCGAACTTACTTTGGGGCTTGCTCAATCTGTGTGATTTGTCCGTATATATTTATTGATTTATTATTAGAGTTTTCAAGGGGAATTAATGTAGGATTAAAATAACATACAAAATGATGAAAGACTGCATCTATCCATAAAAAAATTAGCTAAGGGCAGAAAGTTGATCCTTAGAACCATCGTAGAGTCTGTGCGATAACAACGGCTGGTCCTAATATCAAGTCATGCCCAGCAGTGGGCTGCTACAGTCTGATGACGATGAATTATGTGATTTAATAAGCTGGTAATACCAAAATCAAAGAAATTAAAACTATTTATTGTGACTCGTACTGTACAGGAAGATCACAAAACGAATTAATTGCATTTTAACTGCTATTGCACAATCAGTATTTTTTACGGACGCGTTTTTGTACCTACATAGTTCTCAAGTTTAGATTTGAGTGACTGTGCGTCGAGATTCTTGCCCATTCTTATCCATAGGGACCTACTTCTTCTTTGATATGAGTAACTAGCTTTCTCGTTTCACCAGCGGACGACCCGTCGTACGGCTGGTTTCCACCCTTACGTTGTTAACACCACTACGATCCGGACGAAGCGTTTCGCCTCCTCCTTTATACCGTACATCGAGGGACTGGAACAATTTGCCAGCGGCGGTGTTTCCGTCGGACTATAATTTGAGTGTCTTCAAGGCTAGAGTGAATAGGCTCTTAATAAACTAGTGCGCTTTACCATCAACGATTGCGTCACTGCTTACCATCGGATCGGATTGCGGTCAAGCGCTAGGTTATAATATAAAAAAAACAAAAAAAAAAACGGGGCCCTTGACAGTTCAAAAGTGCCTGTAGGTAATTGGTTTATCTATGTATCTTCTTCAGCCTATAGAGGCCCCCTGCTGAACGAAGGCCTCCCCCAAGGCTTTCATTGCATTGGGGAGGTTTGCCATAATCCCCACGCTTGGCAGACGGGTTGGGGATCGCAGTAATTTGATATTCCACAGGAGAAGCGCTGCTGCTCGCTTCCCTGGTGAGAGTTTCCTTAGTCGCCTCTTACGACACCCACGGGAGGATATGACTTGGTACTATTCTAAGCCTGGTACCACATGGGTCGGGACGGATTTACGGATAGTGTCAAATTAAAGCGTCTTTTTAAAATGTTAAAATAAAAGCTGTTAACTAAATGTTTATGGAAGTAATAGCTGCGTTCCAAGGTTTCATCCGATAAGCTTCCATTCCGTGTGAATATTCCAATATTTTTTTTTTTTTTGAGTTATTGTAAACTAGTGCTTGACTGCAATCCCGCCTGATGGTAAGCAGTGATGCAATCGTTGAATGTAAAGCGCACTAGTTTATTAAGCCTATTCACTTAAAAAACTTAGGAATAGGAAGGATGACGGCAGTTGAGCGAGGTGATGGAATGTTAACAAGACCAACACGACCAAACGATGCTGCGCTAGAGGGAGATTGATCTGGAGACTCTCCACGACCAAATTCCCGAGACAACAACATTTGGCGCATCGTACCCGCCACACATCGCAACACAACTGCTCAGACCCGTCCGTCCGTCCGGATTATGCTGGTTATTAACTATCCGTGTGTCAAATTTCATCTAAATTATTCAGTAGTTTTTGCATGAGGGAGTATCAAACATACATCCATACAAAATGTAGCTTTTATAATGTTAGTAGGATAATAATCAGTAAAATATTGCCAATATATTAGGAACACAAAAAAAAAAAATCTTGTGGCTGTATTTTTGTTCCAAGTAATCTCGAAATGGCAGCATCAATTTTGACGGGGGATTAAAACGGGAACTGAGAACTGAGACTTGGTCACTAACAATGGGCCTTATAAAAAAAGGTCAAGGTCCCTTAAACGGTAATGGACAGGGCCATAATTGGGGTTTCACTGCGTGATCAAATCAGAAATGAGGAGATCCACAGAAAAACGAGAGTAACCGACATAGTTCGAAGAATTGCAAGTGGGCCGGGCACATTACATTGGGACCGATGCCCGATAGGGACGACGTGTTCTCGAGTGGCGACCACGCACCGGATGATGCAGCGTGGGTAGGCCTCCAACAAGGTGGACCGACGACCTGGTGAAGGTCGCGGGAAACCGCAGGATACGGGAGGCGCGGCGCGTCGTGGAGATCCTTGGAGGAGGCCGATGTCCAGCAGTGGACGACTTTCGGCTGAAATGATGATTAAAACGGTAAATTAAAGCCCATGAAATCAAACTTGTTTTCCGACATGAACGCCACCGAAGTTTCGGGTACATTTCGTTTGAAATAAATCCTTTGGGTTTTGAGTTTTTAAAACTTAAGGTTTTTACCGGTATGTTTCTAAACGTTAAACATTACTTAAAAATACCGGTACAGCCAATAAGCCTATTTACCTTATAGCTTACCATTGCCATGAATTAATACCAATTTTTCTGTACCACAGGCCGAATTGGATCATTCCATACTACACAACTTCATACAACTACGAGCGGACTACAAGACTCACAAGTTATCCGGCTTTCTCAAGGGTCTGTCGTAAAAAAAAATAAAACCATCGATTATGTAAATACACCTCAGTTTGAAAGTCTAAGCTATTTTAAAGGGTACTAATATTCAGGATTCAACGAACAATACTCACATGCTACCTTACCCTATTAACGTAAGTATGTAAACATGAAAATGTAATAAATGTTTGTAGTTTGAACAACTTACTATGTATAAGAAATATCTAAACTTAAAAAATAAAAAAAAACGGATTCATAGAAAATATGCTTCTTTGTTGCTAACACAATCTTGCTGTTCATCACACTCGTCTCCACAGAGTAAGCAACTCGTTCATGGGTCAATGTATACACTTTTACAACAAGCTTCCCATGGACATTCGAAACTTACCCATTATACGATTTAAAAGCTATATAAAGGCCAAACTTTGCAGAAAGGGATATTATAATATCATTGATTATTTAGAAGACAATAAAGCTTGGAACTGAGCTGCTCGCTCTGCTAAGCATTGTTATTACGCAATATGCGTAAACAGTGTTTTACGTATTAATTTTTAATGTCTGGACTTGAAAAAAGACAATGATCCCTGAGTTTGTTTCGGCTATTTCTTCTCAGAGGAAGTCAGTTAGGAAATGCCGGCTCCACCTAGTTAAAAAAAAAGAAATATGACGTGTAAAAGCGATTAGTGATCCTACTTGCTTAATAAACGATTTCATTTCATTGCATATTTTGTATGAATCCGTCTTATTTTGCATCATAAATCTATGAAAAAAAAAACAGGTTTATATTTTTCTCACCTTCAAAGTGGGCTTACAATAAAAGTGTTACGTATTGTCTTCTTGTAAGATCACCTTATAAAATATCTTACTGTTTCGTGTAAATAAGACCTTTTTATATTTTTGTCTAACGATAGAAAAGATGATGGTAAGAAATCAGAATGTACGGACGATAGCAGATCAAGCTACTACAATCTGTCAGATTTCTTTATTAGATTTGCAACTTTATCACAAAAGTATTAAGGCTCAAGGTTGATTGGGAATATTTAACATTTTCTGGTAGCTTGACCTTCTGTCGTCCGTATTTACATACATATGTACTACCCGTGCGCGATAAGTTGGGACCTGAGTGCGGTGATGTTGAGAGATGAGATAATGTACTGTAATGTACAGTCCGCACATCACATCTTGTGGGAGTGTATTCTTTGGCAGAATGAACGCAATATTATGTTGGATAGTGTACATATTACATCCGGAGTTGTTTATTATACGGACCTTGTAGAAACTAGAACTAATTTCCGTGCGTTCAGGCGCTTTTGCCATACCTATTATTGGAATCAATTGTAACAGCAAATACCTACTTAGGACCCATTAACTTAATCAAATGTTATTCCGTGGTGCTTGGCAATCTAGTCTTCTCCCAGTTGCAATAATGTCCCTTTGTGCCGATTGGCCTAGTTCTGTTCTGTCTCCTGCTTATTATGGAGGGAAGTGGAAAAAATATCTTTTTTCTTACTCCTCCACTATTCTTTTCTGATTAATTTCGTTGCGGGACCCAAGACAGTTGAATCGTTTCTCCGGGACTCGTCGAGCTTCATTGCTCGGCGTTTTTCTGGCGGTCTCCACTGTTGATTCTGGCTTTCAGGAGTTGCAGTGGGTTGGGAACAGTGTGGCGGGTTTTGTCCAAAAAAAAAAAAAAAAGATGAGTTAATGTAAATAATAGATAAAATAAATGTATAAAATTAAATATTGTATTTTTATTCATTACAAAACCATAGTCAACACTTTCGGTGATACATAATTAAATACCTAGGGTCCTATTTTATTGAAATAGTGTGTACTCAGGTCCCAACTTATCGCGCACGGGTAGTACTCGATTGACTGAATTAAAAGGCTTATGTACCAGAATGTATAGTTTATGAATCGACATAAGGAGAGTGTAACGTCATAGATAATCGCTTATTTAAGTTGTACACTTGTATTACATATCCAAGTTATATATTGTTGCTTTGTATATTAGTAAGAGAACATTATAAGTTTTTAAAGTATTAAAAATATTTAAATTGTATCTAATATATTATTTTTTTATTAATCCTCGTATTAATAAATATTATTTAGCTATTAATGCTGATTCTGCTATTCTGATAAGCTGAAAATTTAGGTTTGTTTTGCAAGAATGGCTATATTGTCGAAATATGAAGCATAGTATTGTTTTACGCTGACAAGTAGGACGTATAACGATTAGTTTATTAGGTAGCGGTAACGCAGCGAGGCGATCCGCTCGCTCATATCATGTTGTATAATGCTTGCATAGCGCCTTATCAGCGGTATCCATACGACATAGCTTCACTACGTCCATTCATAAGTTCTCCCCTCTCCTTGGAACGACGTTATTTGAATGAATGCGCGTGTGTGCGTGCGACGCGGGCGCACCTACGCCTGTGTTCACGTGCAGTGTCGAACGAACCGGCCGGCCGCGCTGTACTGTCTCTCGACGCGTCGCGAATACACCCCTCGTTCATAACAGTGACATGCCCACTAGTTCAGTGTAACAACACATTGATAACCATTTTTACCAAGTGCTGTGTCGATACCGCTAATCTGGATAAAATCATTAAAATCGAGAGGTAAGCACTACACCGAATATGTTTATTTTCATTCAAGCCTCGACGCCTACGCTCGGAGCTGTGTCGCGATTTGTGAGCGACGAATTTACATGTTATAAGTTCATTCATTGGACGTTTGGGCCTATTTATATTGTTATCAACGTGCGTGCCGTATGAATGGGTGTTTAGGGCTACTCATTGTGAGCAGATGGAGATTGCGTTGAAGACTGATTGACGGCGATATGACAGCGGCAGTTTACCTACATCGCAATGAGGTCTTTTTGAGAAATTCCAAGTATCGTCGTGTATCGCTGGCTATGGCACGACAGTTCTTTTTGTCGAGCGATCGCGAGCGTTATCTAGGTGAGACCGGGCCGCGTCCGCTCCATTTCAAGTGGCGTTTTTATCCCGGCGCTACCTGAGTATCGAGTCGAGTGGACTCGTCTCGCCGCGAGTCGATCCCGCTAATGGCTTGGCGCACCATATCGACGGATACCGCAGACCACACCTTAGTGCAACTTGCGATTCTGTGAGGTAGCTTTTTGTCTGCAGTCCCGCCGATAGCCACGCTATTTATAGACAACTGTTTAGGAATTCTCAACCAACACACACTGCTCGATGTTTTACTTACTTACTTTCGTAATAATTAATATTGATCATTATTTGTTATCAGTGGCAAGGTGAAGAAAATATATACAACAATAAATCACAAAATTTACGATCATGTTTAAATAGCCGTCCAGCTGCGCCTGGGCAGTGAGACGCTTCAATAATTTCAATATGCATAGTTATTGTAGGTACCGACGCGTATAGTAAAACAAACTTAATCTAACGGCTATTGCAAAGAAACAATGACGTCACTTATTAAAAAATAATATCACGAGGTTGAACACTCACGTTATGAAGAAATCAAGATAAGTTCGTGTAAATCTGCACACCAAACATCACCCAAACTACGTAAACCTATTTGAGTGGGAAATAATGT